>CP125978.1:459601027-460201027 GCA_030063025.1 Avena longiglumis
GGCGACGGCGAACGGGCGCGGTGACACGCCGGTCGGGGCCGGGCGGGCGCGGCGGAGGCGCTGGCCATGGGTGCAGGAGGGTGGGAGGACGCGAGGGGTTTCTGCGTGGGCGCTGTGGCGCGGATGAGCGCAGCGGCAGCAGTAGGGTGGGCTGCCGGGCCGGGCGGCCGGATCGCAACGTGGGGCGCGCGGCGAGGCTCAAGGTGCCGGGCCGGCGATTTACCGGGCTGGACGCTGGGGCGCGGTGGAGCATGCTGAGGGCGAGCGCGGGCGCGGGAGAGAGATGGGGAGGAGGAAGGCGCGGGGGACAGGGGTTCCAGGGTGGGGCCCGCGGGGACGCGTGCGTGACCGGTGGTGGCGTGTGGTGTTGGGGTCTCAAAGGGGCCAGCGGCAGAAAGGGACTGGCGGGATGGGAAGAGAGAGAGGGGGCGAGGTGGCAGAGGTTGATTGGCTGTGGGAGGGAGAGGATGAGGTGGCGCCTCGTGATAGGAGGGTGAGGTGGAGGGTGTGTGGGTAGGTAGTTTGGTGAACTTAGGAATTAGGGGGCTGTTTAGGTGGTCCGATTTAACCGGGCGCTGCTCGGGTCATTCGCCCGCTCGACGCCCCAAAAATAATATAAATTTATTTGTTTTATTAACACCGCTTGCAAACCGATAGCGGCTAAAATAATTAATCCGAGATCCGGCTTTATGAAAATAGTTTTAGACAAACAACATATGATGATGACGATGCAATGCACAAATTCAACGCGATTTTCTAGTAGTGGTTTTATGGATGCCACAATTCGACACCACTAACAATGGATCTCGCCGAGATCCGCCTCATGGTACCGGAAGGAAGATCGGCGTTCTCCGTCTTCTCGCTTTGTGTAGATCCTCGCGACACCACTAACGAGGGTTCCTTCTTCATCTGGAGGTCGGCGACACCACCAACAAAGGGTCGTTGTTCCTAATCGTCGAGAGAACACTCCGGAGAAACAAAGGACGAAGGTAGAGGTATCAAACGATAAGGCCACCTCTAACTTCCATTAGAAGGGGGAAAAGTTACATTGATCCACCAGTTCGATGTACAGAGCGATCAGTAAGAGTCGGGTAGGGTGATCACCCATCCTGCACTCCAAACTATCAACTCTATACATGAGTAGGAGAATCAGCAACCCAACTCTCGAGATTTAGATCAAGATCTTCATAGGCGATCCTAACAAGGGATGATGCCAAAGAAATCGTATGAAAGACACAATGATTAGGTTCCGATGGTTTCATTGGCATGAACAACACATGCTCAAGGTATACCCAACTTCACCAATGCTCGCCTCTTCTCATATGTTTTTCAACGCACACTTGATATCCAAAGAAGGAACACATATGGATAAAGAGGTCAAGAACAAAAGATTGGATGAAGGGTACAATGCATAAGTTGCGATTGATGACCGAGCACCTCCGCTACAAAAGGGAGAAAGCGAAACCTCAAGGTACGACGAAACCCAACCACGAGAAATCGGACTCAAGGGAGAGAAGAGAGCGGATTCAAAACACGAGAGGTAAGAGGAGAATAGAGGGGTAAGGAGTAAAATCAGACCTAATCGTAACTATCCAACCGCTTTTGCAAAAATAGTTTGACACTCTACTTCGTTAGCTAGGTTATCCTAGTCGACTTGTGGGGTATCGCAATCGCCGAGCTCGATACCACCAGAACACCTCAAATCGGACCTATGCAAGTTTTAGCAAAACTCGCCAAACCCGCATAGAAACGATTCAAAGGGCTCACCAGCACTTTCGGGGTGGAAAACGGTAATAACATTACACAACAGTCCTCGATGGGACCCATGTAATGAGATATACAACATACTCAAAGAGTCAAGAATACGATATAATATACAAAGATCCAAATCACCTTGAAAATGATAGAGCGTCCGACTACGACAGCAGCAAATGGGGCTAAGAGCCCCAAGAATAACCAATGGCGCCCATAACTCGCCTGTGCAAGCCGAAGGGTAACCCCGCTAACGACGCCGATCTCAAAACCCGCTTAAACAAAAGGGTGCCGACAAGGGCAAAGGAAAGAGGAGCGCCAAGATCGAGGCCAAGACACCATGAGGCTAGAATTCGGGCCTCGCCTACATAGGTATGGTAATCGAAAGCAGTATAAAGATGCACGAAACAACCTATAGAGACTGATACAACCGCGGTTATCGAGAGGGATAAGAATGACCTAACCGGATCCAACTCAAGCTATCACCAAACAAACCCATCCCGGTGTTTCCTCGAGACCAAACGAGGAAGTCAACCGAGGAACTCACACAAGTTGGCGCTTTATTTATTCGCTTATCGCTGCGATTACTAGTCGTATAGATAATTGTCCCGATAAAAGAAGAAGTGGGCACTTTAGTTGACCATTCTCATATAGTTGCGCAATTACTAATCGACATAGCATGATATAATCCCAAAACCCAAAGCAGTTGGTTGGTACTTTTATTCACCATTTTGTTGTAGTTGCAATTTTACTAGTCATACAATGGTCGCAAGCTTACACTCCAAACAAGCAATTGTGGGCAGTATTAGTTAGCCATTCCATTATAGTGAAGCTGATTACTAGTCATTATAAAGTCAAATTTATAGCAATAAACTTTAGTTATGCTTGTCTATGATCGAGATATCGCTCTAAGTCGCCCATATCCGCGACACGGCTTTCGTAAAGTTTTACCGCCGGGTGCACCAATAGCAACACACGCCGATCAACCTCGAAAACCAAATCAAACCCAACGAGGCTTTCACGATCGAACAATCACAGATTCAGAAATATTTCAGGCCACCCTTAAGTAGATCCCGCAACGAAGATAGCCGACCGAGACGGCCTCAAGGTTTGGGTGGACGGTAAACGATCGAAACCCGAAGTGTGGTCGGGCTTGTCGATACCGCAGAACGTGTCCCGATCCTAACAAGACAAAGGTGCTCCTCGCAAATTTAAATACGTATAGCATGGCATAAGTACAGATAGTAAATAAAACCTCAAACTAGTTTCAGGCCCCAAGAAATAAGATCAATCAAGATCCGCCTGTGGGGCCCATATACCTCCTGATGTGGATAGCGCGATAAATCAAGGAACAGTATCAAGTACTGGGTCTTACGGACACAAGTATGCTCGAAACCAAATATTATCTATCACCCACCGATGCCTCGCTTATTTCAATTTTAGTTGTTAAACAGAATTAAAGTGAACGATAAGTAAAACTAGGTCATCTCCATCATCAACATGCGGCAATACATCAACAATCGTAATCGACGACACGCAACAAAGACTTGAGCAAGCGTATCACGACGCTGCAAGTCCAACTATCTACCAAACAATGTAATAGGATGTGTCCAAGGCATATAGGGCTGCACGGTTTATCACAGTACGAAACTAAAGCATCGCAATACGTATAGCAATAGATCAACAGAGGAAATAAAGACTATAAAAGTAAGATAGGTAGAAAGGGGGAGATGCTCACCAAAACATTGTCAAGGGTTCATCCAAGATCGGGGTAAGCTCACATCAACTCAACGGCCTTATCCGCAAGAAGCAAAACACTAGAATAAACACCGGATGCACTATTTAATACCACTAAGAAGATCGCATGATGCATGTATGATGGATGACATGGCAAAGAAAGCGATGCAATTAGGTTATATTGCTTAACCGTCCCACAATTATTTAGATGGTTCAAGTTGTTTAACTGCCCCGCAATTTAAATGTTGTATTAACATGGCCAAAATATGGTACCGGTTCGCTACATCAATTTAAATGAGGCCAATATAAGGCTAGTTTTGCCCGCATATGGGCCCCATATTTAATTAGAGGTGAATCAGCATAAGGCCCCAAACCACATGATTATGCATGCAAGTATGACAACTAATATGCATCAATTTGTTATTATATTATAAAATAGGGTTCTCTAAGGGTCACACATTAGGGGTCTCACGATCTTGAGGTTCCGGGGTTCGGGTCCGGTCGGTCTCGGGGTCCGTGGTTCGACGGATCGTTTCGGACAAATGGGTAGGTCTTGGCGCATTCGGTGGTCGCCATGTTGTCGGTCTTGGCGTCGATGAAGCACTTGTCGCACGGGTCTCTCCTCGGATCCGATTGACGATCTTGGCGTCCGCGTAGGTCTTGTTGGTTTCACCGAGGGGCTTGCTGCTCAGAGCGTAGATCATGGTTCATCGGGTCCGGGTTCGCCGCCCGTGAGGTAGATCTTGTCGACTTGGCGTTATCGCTTCTAGTTTCCGCGACGGTACTCGGGTTCCACTCGCTTGTCGGTGTTGAGCTCGTTGTCGCAAATAACTTGAAGGGTTCCCGCCCTCAACGGAACGGTCTTGTGGACTTTGGTTCTCATCCCGTGTCGGCCTTGGCATCTTGAACGGCACCACGCGGATCAAGAAAGGCGATGGCGCGGCGTGAGGCGGTGTCAAGGTCGAGCTATCAGGCGCCGAGGTCCCGCCAGGGCCCCAGGACCGACGACGAGACGGGACGCCTCTTGGCGCACGACGCGAGGAGGGAGCGGGCGGGAACGGGCTCGCGGAGCTGACGACAAGGCGTGGCGGGCGCTGGCAGCGGCGGCGCCAGTGCCCAGCCGAGGCGGCCGAAGGCGACGAGGGCGGCTCCAGAGCGACTGGCCTGAGGAGCTCGAAGGCGGGCGAGCCGAGGGGACGGGCCGGAGCTCAGGGCCGCGCTGGAGGAGTCGCAGCGGAGGCTCATGCTCGGGTGGCGGGCGAGACGGAGAGGTCAAGGCTGTTCCGCTCGCTGGCGAGGGCCGCTGGGCGGGCTGGCGACGGCGAACGGCGGCGGCAGACGCCGGTCGGGCCGGGCAGGCGCGGTGGAGGCGCGTTGGCGCGAGGAGGTGGGAGGACGCGAGGGGTTTCGCATGGGCGCGGTGGGCGCGGGCGCAGTGGCGTGGTGAGCTGCCGGGCTGGCTGGCGATCAGGAGGCGGGCGCCCGGGTAGGGGCCGGGCGACGGGCTGGGGCTGCGGTGGAGTGTGGCGAGGCGGGCGTGGCGCAAGTGGGGAGAGAGGAAGGGGAGGCGGGGACAGGGTGTTAGGGGGCTCATGGGACGCCAGGCGTGGCCGGTGGTGGCGTGGTGTGTTCTGGGCAAGGCCAAGCAGAGGTGTGGACCGTGGGATGGAAGAGAGAGAGGGCTGCCGAGGTGGCAGAGGTTGATTGGCTGTGGGGAGAGGATGAGGTGGCGCCTCGTGATAGGAGGGTGAGGTGGAGGGTGTGTGGGTAGGTAGTTTGGTGAACTTAGGAATTAGGGGCTGTTTAGGTGGTCTGATGAATTCGGGCTGCTCGGGCCATTCGCCCGCTCGACCGCCCCACCAAAAATAATATAAATTTATTTGTTTTATTAACACCGCTTAAAACCGATAGCTGCTAAAATAATTAATCCGAGATCCGGCTTTATAAAATAGTTTTAGACAAACAACATATGATGATGACGATGCAATGCACAAATTCAACGCGATTTTCTAGTAGTGGTTTTATGGATGCCACACCTTCAAGGGAGATGCGCCTCTAGTGGGAGAACTACTTGAAGGCAAGTCCGACCGGTTTCACCACTTGGGAAAGGTTCACCGAGCGCTCAAGGAGCAAGCCTCGTAGATTGTAATGGAAAGGATGAAGGAAGCTTTTCTCAACTCAAGCAAGGAAATGATAACGCCAACACCTATATCAGAACTTCATGAACCTCTCTCGCTATGGTGGCGATGGCGAGGTATCCGATGACAAGAAGAAGCGTAAGAGGTTCGTGCAAGGGCTCAATGCGCCGATCAAGTATGCAATCACACATGCAAGGCCGACATCTTTCCGAACTACAAAGACACACACCGCAAGAGGAGGCAAGGTGCAAGTGTTTGAGGAGTCCAAGAAACACAACAGGATGCATCAAGTTTTCGCTATGGCAGCCCTTCTAAGCGGCGTGTCCGGGTTCCTAACACCCCACCGTCAGCCTCCCGGCCCACAAAGACCGTGTTACGCTACAAGGCCACCAAACTTCACCATCAAGCGCTCCTGTGGGCTACAACAACCACTACCCGGAGCGCAAGTGAGTCCTCGCTACTCGCTTCCACGCCCACCGGTGTCTGCTTCACGTGTGGAGATCCCGACATCTCAATCGAACTGTCGCTGAAGAACAAAGCTCTCCTCCACCCCGCCAAGATCTACAAAGAAGCTCTCCTATGGTTCGGCACCACCACCTCGGCTCTCAACATCAACACCAAGCCCGGGTTCGCGGTTGTTCGTGCTAACCGTGTCAACGCCACTCAAGCCGAGCATGCACCTAGAGTTGTGATGGGTATGCTTCTGCTAACTCACCCTGCACGAGTTTTGTTTGATTTTGGTGCATCTCATTCTTTGTTTCGCATAAGTTTGCACAAGAGCATGACCTGGATAGGGTTCCCTTATCACGCCGTCTGTGGTGCTATCTCCGGTTCAAACATGAGGGCTCATATCACCATGGCAATCGTTGAGATTGGTGGCTCTTCATTCTCGGCTTTAATTTTATGGGCAATTCGACATTGATGTCATCTTGGCATGGATTGGTCGACAAAAATGCAGCTGTGATTGATCAGGCGGAAAGCTCTGTCTCAAGATTCTCAAGGCCATATAGTCTTTTCTCCAAGTTTGACTCCTGTCCAGCTCTTCTCTTGGCGGATCTGAATGATGATGCTATGGAAGCTATTCAGAGGTACCGTGGTCCGTGAGTTCCATGTCTTTCCCAAGAGTTGCTTGCATGCCTCCGGATCGTGAGGTTGAGTTTGTAATTGAGCTTGAACCTCGAACGACTCCTATCTCCAAGCGGCCTTATAAATGGGTCCTTCCTGAGTTGGAACTCAAACGACAACTTGATGAACAAGAAGTTGGGTTTCATTCAACACAAGATTTCCGCCTTGGGGTATCCCAACAATCTTTGTGAAGAAGCGTGTAACCGATAGACTCGTGTTGACTACCGGGCTCTCAATGCTAAAACCATCAAGAACAAATATCCCTTCCATGGATTAATGATCTATTCGATCCTAGTCGGAGCTGTGGTGTTCTCTAAGTCGACTTGAGAAGTGGTTATCACCAAATCAAGATTCGCAAGGAAGATGTGCCCAAAACAGCTTTCACCACCCGCTATGGCCTGTATGAGTACACGGTCATGTCTTTCGTCTCACCAACGCACCGCTACCTTCTCGAGGCTTATGAACTCCGCTTTCATGGAGTACCTGATAAGTTCGTTGTGGTATATCCGGATGACATCCTGGTCTATTCTAAGTCCAAGGAAGAGCATGAAGAACACCGCTGTGTCCTAAACAAGCTTCGTGGAGAACCGCTTGTATGCAAAGTTCTCAAAGTGTGAGTTTTGGTCATCAAGTAACCTATCTTGGTCATGTCATCTCGCCAAGGGCATTGCCAACCCTAAACCGTGAAGACAATTGTTGAATGGCTTCCTCCGTTAATGTCAAAGAAGTGCGGAGTTTTCTTGGTTTGGCTAGTTATTGCCGCTTCGCTCGTAACTTCTCAAGATAGCGGCCTCTCACCGATCTCCTCAAGAAAGGCAAGAAATACTGGGACTCCTCGTGTCAAGCAAGTTTTGAGACACTCAAAGAGAAACTCACTTCCACGCCAGCCTTGGTTCCTCCTGATACATCTAAGCCTTTATGTATATTCTCGCCTCTTTGCAAGGATTGGCGGTCCTTATGCAAGAGAAATGTGGTTGCTTATGCCTCTCGTCAGTTGAAGACGCATGAGATCAACTATCCCACACATGACCTCGAGCTCGCAGCAATGGTCTTTGCTTTGAAGCTTTGGAGGCACTACTTGCTTGGTAACCGTTGTGAGATCTTTTCTGACCACAAGAGTTTGAAGTATATCTTCACTCAGCCTGATCTCCACCTTCGGCAGAGGATATGAATTGAAGCAATCAATGACTTTGATGTGACCATCAACTACACCCCGGGCAAAGCTAATGTCATGGCCGATGCTCTCAGCCGTAAAGCTTATGTCAACAACCTCATGATGGAAGAACAACAGCCTTTCTTGTGCGAGGAATTCCGCCACCAACTCGAAGTTGTGGAACAAGGGCATCTCCTCAACCTTCCGGGCTACTCCTCTTGGAAGAAAAGATTCGCCTCGCCTTGGTGATACGCACACCAAAAAGATCATCTCTAAACTTGAGCTCAAGTATGAGTCCTTCCACGCTGATGATCAAGGCAAGCTTTTTGAACACCGGATGTTTGTTCCAAACTACCCGGTTTGAGAGAGCAAGTTCTCAAGGAGGCGCATGATTCGGTTCTTTCTATCCATCCCGGCAGCACAAAGTTGTACATGGACTTGAAAACACAATATTGGTGGCCTGGTTTGAAACGGTATTGTGCCAAGTATGTCTCGTAGTGATGTCCGCCGCAGAGTGAAAGCTGTCCATCGAAACCATTCGGTCTTCTACACCATTGAAACCTCCGAATGGAAATGGGAGAAAGTAGAGATGGACTTCATCACCGCTTTCCAAGGTCGCAGTAAGGGCAACAATGCAATCTTTGTTGTCATCGACATGCTTTCTAAAGTGGCTCATTTCTTCCCGTCAAGGAAACAATTCGAATTGGCTGAGCTCTATATCAACAGGATTGTCTCTCTCTCAGGGGTTCCGCTTGAGATCAGTTCAGACTGTGGAAGCATCTTCACTTCAAAGTTTTGGGAAAGTTTCCAAAATGCTCGGGAACAAAGTTGAACTTCAAGACTGCTACCACCCTCACCGCAAGGACAAGTCGAAAGGATCAATCGATTCGGAGGATATGCTTCGCTCTTGGCCATCTCTTTGGCATGAAGTGGGAGGAATGTCTTCCTTATGCTGAATTCTCCTACAACAATGCCTTCGTAAGAGTCTCAAGATGGCACCATTTGAGGCTCTCTATGGTCGCAAGTGCGTAACTCCGATTGGTTGGTCAAAAGTGGAGAAAGAATCTGGTTTGGCCCCGACATTGTAACACAAGCGAGGAGAAGGTGCATATCATTCTTGAGAACTCAAGATTGCTCAAAGTCATGTAAGAGCAATTATGACAGAAGCACATGGACATGGTGTATGCCCCTCGGTGATCTCGCTCACCTTCGTGTCACTCCCATGAGAGGAACACACCGCCTGTATCAAAGGAAAGTTGGCTCCTAGATACATCGGGTCCTTTCAAGATTCGTGGTAGAAGAGGAGAAGTTGCTTATGCACGAGCTCCGGAAAAACTCAAGGTTCATGATGTTTTTCACATCTCACTCAAGAAGTGCTTCAAAGATCCCGCAGACCGTGGATCATGAGCTAATCGATCTCCAAGAAGACCTGTCTTATCAAGAACACCCCACCAAAATCCTTGAGACCGCAAAGAAGGACTCGCAACAAGTCCATCAAGTTCGCTGCAAGGTGCAAAGGTCACACCATTTCGCTGATGAAGCCACTTGGGAGCGTGAAGATGAACTCCGTACAACCATCCTACCCTCTTTGTGTCTTCTTCCCTAGAATCTCGGCGAGATTCCTGCTTAGGGGAGAGTTGTAGCATCCCAGCTTGTTCAACACCGTAATGCTACTTGTTCTAGTAATAAAAGGGCCACTTCCAACTTATATTTGTTGCATCATCATCATATCATGCTCATGTCATCATGCCACCTTGCATTTGAGCATCATATAAAACCCCTTCTTGTTTGGTTCTTATCTCATGTGCATTATTAATTGTATTTGCCTCTTGATATTGTATTTGGTTCTTGATATATTGTTAAATGCCCAAGTTGATTTGGGGGCATATCTCTTAATAACTCCACCACCTTTCTTTCACCACCTTATAATTCCACCATCCAACTAAATATGAGCTTGGCATTTATGGGTTTTTACTTCTAGCTCATGTGGGTTGGGATGGGTCCAATTCTTTTCCACATGTTCTCATCTTGGCATCATTTTGTTTTCACATGATGGATACATGAGAGCCACATGGCCACCTTTGCATGCCTTGTGAGTGGGACCCCTTTTACCTAGCTTCCATATGTGTTGCTTTTGGGGTTATCATCATGTTGGGATATTTTGTGGGCTTAATAAATATCTAGTGGCATATACACACTAGCAAGTCCCACATATAATCCAATGTGATCATCTCCTCATACTCCACTTGGAATTATTCTAAATTCATTTGCTTGGGCCTTATTCCACACTTTGTAATGCATAAGAAAATGCCATGTAAATAATCTTGTTTTCACAAAGATAAGTATGGTATCAATTAATTATGCATGGCCCATGCAAGTACCCCTTTAGCTTGGCATTTGATTTTTATTTGGATTTTTAATATGGATCATCTCTCTCTACCCCTTAGGCTTGTTCTTGTTTGTTCATGCTTGAACCATCATCACCTTTCCCCTTTTTCTAGTCTTGGTCTTGTTGGGGTTTGTTTGGTGCATGGTTTGATCTTGCCACAAGAACACCCTAGCATCTATCCTCCCCCCTCTTTAAACCTACACCCTAAGCTACCCCTCTCTCTCTAATCCTCTATCCTAGTTCTCTCTAACACCTACCCCATACCCCTTATCCCATCTTGGCTAAACCCTAAGCTACACCTAAACTAACCAAACCCTAGCTAACATGTCCCCCTCTCTCTCCAGCTCCCTCCCTCTCTGACTTGGGACCCTAGCCCGAGCCTCCCTATGCGTGCCCATCCACCCTACACGAGCCTCCCAACCAACCCTAGCATACACCCAACCGAGCTCCCTTTTCTCTCCCTCTCCCTAGCCATGCCATAACCGAGCCTGCCCGCCTCGCCCTCGCCACCCCACTGGCAGCCTCACCGCCACGCCACCCCGGCCCCATGCCGAGCACGTGAAGGAGGGTGCAAAGGTGGCCGAGCGACCTGCCCTCCCCACGCAAGCCCCCACCTCACCCCTCGTCTTATCCACCCCACACCCTCCGCCTCCCCTCCATCCATCCCAAGCCTCCCTCCCTTCCTTCTCCCTCTCACCTCATCTACCGACGCCGCCACACCGCTGCTTCGCCGAACACAAAGAAACCAGAGGCGGGCGTGGTGGCCGAGGTTGGGAAGCGTGGAGTGCTCGCTCGACTGCTGCACGGAGCCGCGGAGAGGACGCCCCAGCATCGCCGGAACCGACGCCGCCCGACGCTAAACCCTAGTTTTCCGGCCGCCAGCGTCGTCGCTGATCCGCTGCGCTCCGACCTGCACCGAACACACCAACACCACCGCGGTAAGCCTCGACTTCGACACGCCCGCCGCTGACCGCTTAGCGCCACGGTTGTTGTTTGAACGCTCATGCTGGCCGTTACCGCTCGCTCGCCCCACGCCACGAACCTCATCTAGTCGCCCGCCGCCTCGCCACCATCCGCTAGCCCACCGCGCTGGTTCCGCCCCTTAGCAGGCGCGCCTGCCAAGCCAATCCTCAAGGCACCCCACGTCTGTCAAGACGCCGTTGTCCGCGGTTCAGAGAGAGAAGAGGAACAATACGGCCAGGGTAGTTTACAGATCGCCCCTCCTTTTTGTTTCCCGCTTCAACCGCAGTCCCTCGTGACCCACTATCCAGCCACAGAGAGCTTCTTCCAGAAAACCCCCTCAACTTTTGTAAACCTCAGCCCGCACTCCTCGCTGCCCACCTGTCAGCGTCGGTGTTGTTTTTTAAAAAGGCTCCTCATCTTTTCACAAACCAACCCGCAATCCATGCCCCCCACTGCCGCCCTCGGCCACACATTGTGTGGCCTGGGCCACGGTCCCTCTGTCACGATCGGGCTAGCTGAGCCTGGTGCAAAAGTTCAAATTGGTCATTCTGCTCAAAATTCAAATCTAAATCAAATTATTTAAATTCAAACTCAAATTCTGTTTTAATATAACTTTTGAAAAACAAACTCAAATAATACATATGTTATATGTTTCTGAATCAGAAAATTGTAAGGATTTCAAATATGATATTCAAATTTCCTTTTGCTCATTTAAAATTCCAAGTTGAGTTAAATTACAACAAATGCCACCGAACTTAAATAATTAATAACTTTTGATTTATAATTCCAAATTTAACAAATGATATGTCGATCCGAGATGGGCCACTAGCAATCGTGGTACATACGACACCGTAAAGCCATAGGTGTTGAATACACAAAGGTTTGAAACTAGATTATTGACTCTAGTGCAAGTGGGACTGTTGGAGATATGCCCAAGAGGCAATAATAAAGTGGTTATTATCATATCTTCATACTTATAATAAATGTTTACATACCATGCTATAATTATATTAATAGGAAACATCAATACTTGTGTGATTTGTAAACATAAAAGAGTCCCTAGTAAAGCCTCTTGTTAAACTAGTTTGTTGGTTAATATATGATCATGGTTTCCTGATCATGAACATAGAGATGTTATTAACAATGAGTCATATCATTAGGAGAATGATGTGATGGACATACCCTATAGTAAGTTTAGCATAAAGATCAATTCATTTAATATAGTTCATTTGCTATAAGATTTCTAATATATAGTAACCTAATTCCTTCACCATGAGATCATGTTAATCACCATCACCTAAGGATGCTTTGATGACATCAAACACCACACCGAATCGGGTGGCTATAAAGGTGGCATTGAGTGTTTGGAAAGTATGGGTTGAGGCACATGGATCAAGAGTGGGATTTGTCCATCCATATGACGGATAGATATACTCCGGCCCTCGGTGGAATCTCATCCAATTAGCTTGCAATCATGTGACTGCTCACAAGGGATCACATATCACGGAACGAGAAAAGAGTACTTATCAGAACGAGGTTGAACTAGGTATGCAGAGATACCGACGATCAAAATCTCGTATAAGTAAACTATCGTGAGACAAAGGGAAATTGGTATCGTATGTAAGTGGTCCATTCGATCGCAAAGTAATCGAGAAATATGTGGAGCCATATGAATTTCCGATTCCTCTATTGGTTATTGATCGGAGAAGTGTCTCGATCATGTCCGCATAATTCACGAACCGTAGGAGACACACTTAAGGATTCGATGTTGAGTAGTTATGGAATGATGAGTAAGAGACCTAATGTTGTTCGAGTCTCGATGGGATCCGGATATCACGAGGAGATCCTAATGGTCCGGAGAATAAGATTCATATAAGGAAAGTCCTGCTTTGAGTTGGGGAATGGTTCCGTGTTTTCATCGAATGTTCTAGAAGGTTCTAATGTCCGCACTCCGGAGGGGAAGGGTACATGAATGTGTTATATCAAGTTGGTATGATTGCATTATGTACTTGGTGTCATCGCTGTACCAAATAGAGGGTTTATTCAAATCCTAGTTTGAAAAGTCAAACGGCTAGTTTGAAAGTCAAACGACTAGTTTTGGGAGAGAGGAGAAGGAGGTTTGAAATCACTTGGGGAGTAGTTCTCCTCCCACCGCCGCCCACCTTGTCCGAGTTGGGAGGGACTCCTCCCAGCGCCGCCTCCACCTATAAGAGGAGGGCAGGCTCCTCCCAGACACACAAGTTGCCTCCTCTAAACCTAAACCCTAGCCACGCCTAGGGATTTCTCCCAAGCCGCCGAAGTTAGAGCTTCTAATTGCCCTAGCCGCTGGTTTAGCCCCTTCTAATTGGTGTGTCTAAACCCTAGATCACCAAGGCTCTCTCATAGTCCACCATACTCGCCCGCTTAAGGCGAAGCCTCGCAAGATCTCCCTCTACTTCCGGTACCACGCCATGCCGCCGGAATCGCGAGGAGAGTGCTACAACCTCCGCTACGGAACAAGGGAGAGGAAGGTCTTCGCCGAAAACCAACGCGGTGATCGATCATGAAGCGCCGGAACGCAGCGCCAAGGATCGCTCACATCTTGAGATCGGAGTGTACGACTATATCATCCACGAATCGCCTCGTTAACCGCTTTGGATCTTCGAGGGTTAGTACTCTATTGACTCGTTGCTACAATCTAGTAGATAGATCTTGGCTTGATCATAGATTAGATCTTGATTGTGTGTTCATGCGGTAGAATTTTTTTGTTTTCCATACTACGAACCCCTACACTATGCGTTGGTCTGCTTCATTTCCTTGCATTGCATGGTACCCAAAGGGGCAACCACACATGCATCATGGGCGTGTTTGCTTGCTCGGGCTCAAATTTCCCGTTTTTGCTAGTTGGCCCGCTGGATGCTGCATCCAGCGAGATTGGGCTCGGGCCAACATTGGAATTTTGTTTGACTTCCATCATCCAATTTTGGTGCAATTTGGCCTAGTTGTTTGCTTGCATGAATTTGTGCTTTATTTCCCTGTTGATGCAATTTAAAGTTGTTTGGTACTTTTCTTTGCATCTTATCACATGGGTTATGGCCATCCATTTTGAATTGGGTGATCTTATTGACGTAAGCATTTACGTGATCACCCCACATCAATTACCACCACATTTGACAACAACACACACATATTAGACATATCACACATAGCACACACAACACACAAATTAGGACATAACTATTTAATACTTACTTAGCAGGTTCTAGAACACCCGCAAGCCACAATCAGGGTTCTTACTAACACCCCTTATCAAAAGCAGCATCAGCAAAGGCATCCCATGCCCCTAAACCATCAGGGGTTTAACCCCTGATAAAAATCCATCACAGAAGTTCACCATCACCAACTATAACTACATACTTACATAGATAAATTAAACACAAATGAACACCAGGTCGTGGTCAGGGCAGGTGTACTACCTAATGCTAGAAGAGTTGGCCTTGTAGATCATCATCTTGATGACGAATGCCTGAAGCTTGAACTCTAGGACGTCGTCGTGCTCTAGTTTGTACTCGAAGACCAACTCTGTCCAGTTTTCTCAGCGCCACCTGACCACCGAACCAGTCCACCTACACCCATTCATTGCACCAGCGGTAGGCTGACACCGGCACGGTGCGGGGCAGTGGGATCCTAATCCAGTCCTTTAGGGCCTTCTGGAACGCCGACGGTATCATCAGCATGTGGATATTAGCCTCCTCCAGCTGGATGATGAACCGGCAAGGGACCTCGGCCCTATGGTAGTGTCTAAGCTTGGGCTGACGACAATGCATGTGGGTCGGCTGAAGCGCCGCCTCCACCCTACTGCACACCATTGGCTTCATTGACCGAGCCCAGAGGTTGACATGGAGCACGTCCTGATACCCCGGTAGGGGATGCCAACCCCTCCCCACCGTGTCATAGTCCAGCTTCACAACCTTGGCAGGAAGCAAAAAAGATCAGCCATAACATATGAAGCATTCCCAAATCAGGCAATGGTACTAAGCTTTCCCAAATCGGGCAATGCACATGAATACAACTACACATGAAGTATTGTAGTACTACAAAGTACAAATACAAAGTGCACATGAACAAGTACTAATCACATCCCCATTTTATGGATTTTGCTAATTCGAATCCCCAATTTTGGATGCATTGAATCAATCCCTAAAGAGCAAATGCAAATAAATCCCCAAATTTCAATTCCCAACCTCCATCGACTCTTAACTTGTTTGATTCAATGCCTAACCATAAGTCCGTAACCTAAATTGCACTTCGATTTGTGCAATCCTATCGTGCTAATCCTAACCGCTAAACGGATAGGAGAGAATCGAGGACTTACAGTGGATAATGCAGTCGTCGTGGATGATCTTGAAGTAGCTGCATGTGGCGCCAGAGCGAAAGACGACATGTCGGGAGCATGGGTTAGGGCCGCCGGCACGGACGGAAACAACCTCGTCAAATCGTTGAGGGTTAGCCCGACGAATACAGGGGCCTTTTCGGCTGGCTTGGTCGCAGATGTGGCCCTGATGAAGAAGAGGCCACCTGAAGTTGTGCGAGGCCTCGCGTCGATGGGGGAGGGGGCCTTGAGTGCCCTCTCCAAGAACTTCCTCGCCTCTAGTGGTGAGCTTGTCTAGTTTGGCGGCCGCCCATTGCTCCTGGGTCGTCATCTGCCCGATGGTGAGGGAGCGGAGCGGAAGGAGAGAGGGAGGTGCGCCGGCCATGGAAGGCAACACCGAATGGAGGTGCAGGAGTGGACTGGGTGGTAAGGGGAGTGTAGTGGGACTTAAGACGAAAACATCTCGTCTCCCCGCTTCCCAACGTGTGCAACCACCAAGCACGCGGCTCTCGCCAGATCTTAGCTCCGTGGAAACACTCGATTTAATCTTCCAAACGGAATAACTTTTGCTCTGTTTTAAAAACTCATGCCATGCGAGACATGGACGAGGTCCAACTTAGCAAAAGGACTTATTTATACGAGCTGGATGCAAGAAAAGAAAAGACGGGCTAGCAAACACGCCCCGTAACAATACACACAAAGGCAAAGACCAGCAAGAGCTAGGCGGGCAACATATCTTTTTTTGAGCGGAACTACGGCGGGCTTACGCCAGCCTGAACAATTTCATTCAAAGTTGCCTATGAGGCTTTTCAGCCTCTACAAGATAGGGTTCAAATGAACCAGAATTTGCAGGGGTTACAAGAGAAGAGAAATAAAGGAGAAAAACACACACACACACCACCCACAACAAAGATTGAGAGGAAAAGGGGCTACTCTGAGAATCCTCGGAGGCGGTTGACTGATGAGAAAACTCATCACAACCCAAGCACAATGATCACAAGGAAGAACCAGCAGGACACGACCGCAGGGGGACAATCCAGCTCGAGTCATCGCCGGAGTAAACGAATAGCCTTGATCAGCCGAGACCCAGCCTCGACACTGCACCATCGACGTAATCGAAGGGCAACGCACATCCGAGACCACACAACGCACCAACACCACCTGTGTCGTGGCTGTGGCCGAAGGGGCACGCGCGGCCGAGACGACGCCATGACGCCTGTGTGCCATCGGATGGAGTCGAAGGGCGTCACAGGGCAGAGTCACACCATTGAGCACTCTCACATGGAGCACCCACACCGCACGCTGAGGGTCGCTGCCATAGTCGAAAGGCATAGCAACACCGAGGGCAACCCCAACCCCACATGGGTTCGATATACCCGAAGGGTGGGCTAGCCGAGAGCACGCGCAAAAGACCACCCCACGCCAGGTACACCGTAGAGCTCTGACAAGGATCCAACACAAGAGCTTGGCAACCGGCAAGGAGAAGCCACCACCACCACTGCCACGGCTCACCTCGCACATGGAGAGAAGACTGCACCCATGGCTGCCATCTGCAGAACCATGGGGCACACCAGAACAGGCGGGAGCAGCGCCCGCTGAAACTGATGGCAAGACATAGGGACTCCACGCTCGGCCACGACGGCCCCCCGGGTAGGGAGCGTGTCACCACCATGGCCGCCATCTGCGAAGCCACGGCACTAGCCAGCCTACAACGGGCAACCCTGCTGTAGGATGATGACCGAGAGAGGAGGCAGCGACCCTTGCAACCACCGGAGAGTACACCAATGACCATCAAGCCAAGACATTGCGAGCGAGAGCAGCCGCCCTGCCTAAGCACCACCAAATCACCACCACCTCCGCCGCCAACCGGGACCGATCACATGCGCGCTGGGAGAGAGGCGCTGAGCTGGCTCTCAAGGGCCTGAGATCTAGGCCCATACGAGCCCATCGCCGCCGCCACAAGACACCTCACTGCAGCCCCGCCTAAGCAGCCGGATGCCCTGCACGCCTAGCAGCCACGCCACCCCACGCACAGCGCACCGGAAGCGCGAACTGCTGCAGTCCTCCACCATGTAAACCAAAGGAAGGTGACTCGCCCGTCCGCCACGCAGCGGCATCCTCCGCCGGGCGAGGAGAGGACGCGTGAGGTAGGGAGGGTGGAGGAGGCGGGAGTCGCCAGGTCGCCCGAGAGAGCGACGCTGGGGCCAAGCGAGGGTTCCGCTCGGTTTCACATATCTCGTACTTGCTCGATCCATAATAAATATAGTTAATTTAGTATAATTTATACTAAATTAGCAACGCTTATTTGGTACCAAACCTAGAATCATTCTTATGTGTCGTGCATTAGAACAGCACAGGCATCCGTGATCACTAAGGCGTAAACACAGGCATGTTTCCTTATATTTTTCTCCTCCTCCTTAAACATATCTGTAGCGATTATGATTCATGAAGAGGAGGCCTGCCCTCATTCAATGCCTATACTTTCTACTTGTTCCTGCTCCAGATCAGTAGGATCTGACATAAAACAAGCCAGTAAGCCACTACCAATTCCGTGCTCGGTTAGATGCAGCTATGCACGAACATCCGTCCTTATCCTGTCCTGTCCCGGGGGTATGGATTCGACGTACATAAGAGCCCGGCCCTTTATGGCATCTTGAATTAATCGCCATTGCCAAACAATGCAAGCTTTGTTGCACGAGAGCGACACCTTAATTCCTCCCCGGAGGAGAACATGCATGGCCGGCCGGACCAACAATAATGCAGACTAGATGCGGCTGAATTGATGCCCCTCATGCCTTGGCTAAGCCTAGTTAAGACGCCACTAGTAACACCGAACGACCGATGTTTGATTGGATGCCCCACTGATCATCAACATAGATGCAGCCAGATACTACTCCATGGCACTGCTGGAGAGTGCTGGTGAGGGATGGCCCGATCGATTTGGACCATCGATCTAATAATCTGTTGGTCCATCGGCAACACTTACTTGGTTTGTCACACACATGTCTTTCCCTGTAGCCCGATGCCGATGCGACGCTCTTCTAGCCAGGCAAGATCCCTTTCTGCAGCAGTGGCGCAGATTTGTCGCTCCAGCTTTTGCCAAAGACGCGAAAACGAAGAGGAACAGGTCCATCCAATCGGCAGGCTGATCTGCGTACTGGTGCCATGAATATTGCAGGGGGTTGTCTTTCTCGGATCCGTGTTCGGTTGCATTCCCGACGTCGACCCGGCGTAGTACCGGTGTGCTCGTGGCGCTTCCTGGGCCTCGTGGACGCCGCCCGGCCGCCGTGGTGGCGCCGTCGGACGTAACGTCGGAGAGGCACGGGGAACTAACGGAGCCGCTGCGACGCGCCTGTCGTGGCTCGCTGCGCGGCACACGTTTCTTGCGTTGGGATTTCTGTATGAGAGAGGTAGTGCATGGTACGAGTCACTCTCAGACAGTTTGGACTTTGGACTGGGCTAGAGGAATCGCGTGTGCGGCAGCGTCGCTGGAGTCAGTCCACGCTTGCAGGTGGGGAGATCAAAAGGTACGCGGGGTAATGGCGGATAGCTGTGGGCGAAAGGTGATGGATGGCCGTCCTGATCGACCAATGGAAATTACGTCGAGATCGCGCGCAGCAGGTGGTCGAGGGCAACCTGCATGTTGGAGCCTATCGGGGTCAGTTTCAGGCTTGCTTTTTGGGCAAAGCCTCTGTGTTTCACATTGGTAAATCTCGTCTCATTGCAGAAAGGTGAACGTCGTTTTCACCTTGTTTTGGCCAAGACCGAAAATTCCAGTTAACGAGCACGTTATATGTGATTTGATTTGGGCCACATATCAGTGGCTTGAGAGTGTATGGAAAGAATCGGCATGAGCCCTGCCATGTCTATTGGGAAAAAACAAGGCAAAATAACATGAAAAATGTACCGCCAAAAACCCAAACGGACTAATGAATACCATAAAGACATCGCTCCACCATAACCACCGCCGACGAAGTGGAGAGAAACCAGGCCTCAACAGGAGGATACACTATGTCAGGTACACTATTCAGAGACACTCTAAAGTGCCTCCAATAGTGAAAATAGTGTCACAAATGAGTTTTTAAGCCACTAAAAATATTGCCGGGGACGGTCATGTAGGTAAAAGTTTTCTGAAGCAGTTTTAAAAAGTGCCTCTAAATCATAGTCATTTGAGGCACTATGACTAATGCCTCTAAATCTTAGCCAATTGAGGCACTATGACTAGTGCCTTTAAAACCCAACCATTTGAGGCACTATGACTAATGCCTCTAAATCTTAGCCAATTGAGGCACTATGACTAGTGCCTTTAAAACTCAACCATTTGAGGCACTATGAATAGTGCCTCTAAAATAACTTTTGAGGCACTATCAGTGCCTCTAAAACAACTTTTGAGGCACTATCACGGTGCCTCTAAAACCAACCATTTGATTCACTATGACTAGTGCCTCTAAAACCAACCATTTGAGGCACTATCACTAGTGTCTCTAAAACCAACCATTTGAGGCACTATCACTAGTGCCTCTAAAACCAACTTTTTAGGCAACTGTACTACATGTGACATCTATTACAAAATGGCTCACATCAATCGAATTACATTAGGTAATGCACTCAAATCAAATCACAGTGACATATATTACAAACCACATTACAGTGACATATATTATATTACCATGAAATATATTACAAACCACATTACCGTGGCCCACAACCATTCGTCCATAACCATTGTTCACAGCCATATCTTACAGTAACATATGTTCATAGCCATATCTTACAGTGACTTTAAATAAGTTGAGACCATGCAATATCATCTGTTGCTTGGCAATCCCTTGTCTGAGCTGTCTGAGTTTGAGACCATTCAATATCATCAATCTGCATTATTAAGATTTGTCTGAGTACAACAGTTCAACAAAAGGAGCAGCTAGTTCAACAGAAGGAGCAGCTAGTTCAATAGTCTGCATTGTAAAGATCTGTCTGAGTTTAGACTAGTTTAGGAGTTTACTTACCTTGTGTGGTACTACTGCTGTAGCAGCTGGAGCAACAAATTGCTTCTGTACTCTTGATCTTGGTTTCTTTTCTCTAACTTTTGCCTGGCTCATGACTGGTTCATCCACAATCTGCACATTTTGTAGTTTATATTGTTGTCAGTGTAATATTTTGAGCATTTGTAATAGTTTACAATCAGAATTTGCCTTATCCGGTACTTGCGAATCTGTTGTAGTCAGAGCCAGGAGTGCAGCTTGTTTTACTCTTGATCTTGGTTTCTTGATCTTGATCTTGGTTTCCTGACTCATGACTGGTTCATCCACAAGCTGCACAATTTTTCATGTATTAGTACATGAAACAGTTCAGATATTGCTGGAGCAGATGCAGTACATGTAACATACCTTTTCATGCATTTGAGAATCTGTGTTAGCAGAAGCAGTAGCAGAAGCATAAGCAGCAACAACAGTTTGTTTCTGGTTTCTAGAATTTGGTTTCTTCACTCTACCTTTTGTCTGGATCATGACTGGTTCCTCCACAATTAATTTGCCCTGGCTCATGACTGGTTCATCCACAAGCTGCACATTTTTTCATATATTAGTACATGAAACAGTTCAGATATTGCTGGAGCAGAAGCAGTACATGTAACATACCTTTTCATGCATTTGAGACTCTTTGTTAGCAGAAGTAGTAGCAGAAGCATAAACAGCAGCAACATTTGCTTCAAGAGTTGTTCCTTGTGCACCAGTACCCTGCATCATTATTTCATATGTTAGTAGGAAGTGCTGCTGCAAACCATACTGCTGAGTGACAACTGCTGAGTTCTATAATCATACTGCACATGCCTGTTCAGTAGGAGCTACTGACTTTCCTGGCATGCAAACCTTGACTGAGTTTTGTTTATTAATTTTGTTTTGCAGATTTTTTTCATACAAATCTCTTAATGTAACCTGCACATATTAGAATGCACTGTTCATCATAGACTGTTCATCATTTATATTTGAAAAGTGTAAGAAATACTAACATGATTCCTGGGCCATGGAATGCACTTAGCTTGTGCATTTCCCATCTTTGTCATTCTCCCAAGTGGTCTAGGCAGTACGGTTGTATCACGGTAGACAATGTTAACCATGACCTCCACATAATCACTTAGTGGATCTCCATCTAAACCAACTGCATTTATATCTGCAGTTTGAATTGTTCCAAGAGCTGCAAGGTTAGAAGAATTTGGTGAAGTCAAGACAACTTCCATTCCTCTACTTATTCTGGGCTTTGGGACGGTGCTGCAAATGTTTGACTTCTTCATCTCTTGAGCTTTCTCTAGTTTAATTTTCTTTATCATAGCAACCTGCATTTAGTTAAATTCCTAGTCAGCAAGAGGTACAACGTACAAGAAACACATGTACAAGGATTTATTATTGACACATGTACAAGCAGTAGCAGTTTCATTCTTCGCAAGATTAACTTTATTTCCAATATTTTCTTCTATCCTTTGCCTTTTCCTTCTGTTGTCATCTACTGCTTTCTTCTCCTCCTGACCATTGTTCTTCATCTTGTCAAATCCTTCTGATTCTTCAACAAGAGGTTCTTCAATATGTTCTTTCATTCTCTTCTATGATGTTTGAAATAACTCCATCATCTGACAATACTTCTCTTCTAGCTTATCACTTCTGGCAACCAAACTTGACTGAGTTTCTACAAGCTTCTCTACAACACCCCTGAGATTTTTGTTTTGCTGTGTAACATCATGTAGAGCAGATAGAGCCAGCGCGAGCTTCTCACTGTTCTTTCCACCAACAGTCAGACCTAATCCATGATTACTTGACTTCTTAGCCTTTGGGAACAATGTTGAATACAAATCTTCCTCATTTGCTTCCTCATGTATCAAGTTTGGGTTGTCCACAAACTTCACATTTATCTCTTCCTGTTTGAATGCATAACCAGTTTATTGAGTTTTCAATATATAATATGTATGTGTAATTATACTACATTATTACTGACAATCTTTTTCTTGCAAAATTCATCAAATGGTTTCCCATCCTTATTTGTATGGGTAATTATGTAAAGATGAGCTCGATATTTTGCTCCTTCTTTATTTCCTGAAATTCATGGAAAACTATCATACTGATCTTTGAAAATTTTAGATATTCAAGTATGCAACAAATCCACAATTAACTTACTTCTTGTTCCTCAGATTTCATCAAAACTTCTAGTACCAGCTGTATGAACTGCATTTGCTTGACCATTTCTTGTCTCTTTGTTCTTCATACTTAATGCCTACATTACAGCAAGAAATTATACATTAATTCCTATAGTATGAATTAGCACAAGCAGGTTGAAAAAAATAGTATATCCAGCATTGCTACTTTAGTATACCTTAGACTTTGGTGTTCTCCAAAATTTACATAGCCAAACCCACTGAGCAGGAGGTATCCTGGATTTGCATCCATTAGCAATGTTGCTTTTGAGTGACAACTCATCCTTGTAAAATTTTCTCTTCAAATAGCACTTGTAATCTTTCCACTTCTTTCTAGCAGATATCAACACCCAACACTTGTAACAATCTGGTATTTCAAAGAAATACTGCAAAAATGTTTACAGTTAAGCAACATTAGTAATTTTCAGGGAAAAAACATAGTTCAGAACTAAAATCCAGTTTATTTAAGAGATTTTACCTTAACTGTCTTCCATAGCTTATCTTTTTCATATTCAGGAACTTTGCTCCAATTGGTAGCTGCCAAAGAAATTTCTTTTCCCTTAACTAAAGAAGCAATGAAATTTTCGAGCTTGCAAGTTTTGAACCCACAAGGTTGGCCTTTGCTGTTAAATTCCAAACTGATCTTGTTTCTTGGATCATACTCTTTACAGAATCTTTTTCAACTTAGTGGGCCCTCTCACAAACTTCTCTGCTGTTATCATGTAACAAGCATTTAAATTAACCAGTGTGTCATCCATTTCACAATATTGAAATAAACTGCCTAAATTTACAAGAGGAGAAGGCAACCTAAAACTAACCTTCCAGTAACTGTTGATTGATATCACCTTCTTCATTTTCATCATGAGTAGTAGCATCACTATCATACAAATGTTCACTACCATCATCATCCTCATCCTCATTTTCTACCACATCTATTTCTTCATATATCATGTTGTTCTAAATTAAGACAGGAACATAAATCACATATTAGAATGGCATAAATTATGTTCTTATGCTTTCACATAAATCACATATTAGAATGGCATAAATTAGATTCTTACTTCTGCTAGTTCTTTGTATATTCCCTTTATCCTTGCTTCCTCAAGAAATCTTGTAAAAATTTCTCCACTCTTAATTTCTATCTGTGTTGGTGGTACACCAAGTTTCACCAGTTGCATGTTAACCTCTTTTAGCCTACTTCTCTGACTGTCCATGTTAGCAGTCCCTGCAGAAGAAACAATAGAACTTTATTATCATGTTCAACAGAATCAAACCAGTAAACAAAAGAAACAATAGAACTATATCAAATTACCTAGACACAATAGCAAACCATTCATTATCAATTGGATCTTGCAAATAGTAGACCTGTTTTGCTTGACTAGCTAGTATAAATGGCATAGATGAAAGAATTTCCCCTTTGTCTACATGATTGAAGTTGACTTCAGTTATTCCAAATTCATCTACTCTAATTCCAGTATCTTTAACCCATTCACACTTGAATAATACTACACTAGCCGTGTTTGAATAATTCAATTCAACTATTTCATGGATCGCCACAAATTTGACCATCTTCTAATGTGTGATCTCTTGAATAACTTAATGTCTTTGAAGTAGTTGAAACTCCATCACACCGGGAAGATTTTCCAATGAATGGCTTCTTGTGTGGAATGTATAGCCATTAATCTTGTAGCTATTGTATTTCTTCACCATCATGAAAGGCTTTTGTGCTAGTAGAACAACTTCTTGTGGTAGTTCAACTCCTTTATGCATTAAAGAATGCACATGTTCAATAAACCATTTCAGAATTGTTGGTGGTGAGCAACTTCAACTTCTCTTCTACTTTTCCTTCCTCGCTTGTAGCATTGTGATATGCTCATTTGCAAACCTAGTAATTTCGGATAACTAAGCAACACATGCCTTTGAGCTTGTGTCCATGAAATGTGATCTAGCTCATCTACTTGAAATGCAGAGAGCTGTCTTCCAATTGTTCTTAAATATATATTAGTGTCTGGACCGCTAGTTGTGCTATCATCAAGATGTATTGTCTCTTTGTTGGAATTTTCGGATATCTTGCACAAAATCCAAGCTCTCATCAAATATATATCCCTCATATTGATGCTTCAGATGTCTTCTAGTATGTACCATCCTTTACACTTCCCAACAAACATCTCTCAGAGACCACATGTTTCGAATTGCAGGTCCACCTATCAACACTTCACTTGCAAGATGGATGACAAGATGTTCCATTATATCAAAGAATGATGGTGGAAAAATCTGCTCTAGTCGACACATTGTTTCAAAGCAATTTCTTCTTCCAACTTTTGCATCTCAAGGGATCTATGACTTTGGAGCAAACTTTCTTGAAGTACTTGCTAAGATTAATTAGTGGAAGAGCAATAGGGGCAGGCATGGTTCTACTTATAGCTAAAGGAAATACATCTTCAAAAATTATGTGGCAGTCATGAGTTTTCAGCCCAACTAATTTTTTCTCATCTAACCTGACCTTCCCATCCATGTTTGAAGCATAGTCTACTGGAAACCTTGCATTTTTCACAACTGAGCAGAATACCTTCTTATTATCTGAATTCATGTAGTGCATTGCTTCAGGCAAGTCTGGTTTCTCTTGAGTTTCATCAACATGGAGATGTGTTCTGATTTTAAATCTTTTCATATCCAGTCTTGCTTTCACATTATCTTTGGACATGTTGTCCACTTGTAAAATTGTGTGAACAATATTATCAAACACATTCTTCTCTAAATGCATTGAGTCCAAATTATGTCGAACCAACAAATGTTCCCAATATTCAAGCTGGAAAAAGATGCTTCTCTTCTTGAATGTTGACTCTACAGTGTGCACATCCTCCAGTACAGTATCTTCCTCCCCTTCATCTCTTTGTCTCTTTTTCTTCTTAGACTTTTGTTGTTTTCTGTGTTTTCCCATAGATGGTGTGAATGCCTTTTGTCATTTCTGAAATCTCATGACCTGATGGATGAATTGGAGGTTCCCTGTCTTCAGTTGTGCCATCAAATGAGTCTTTATCCTTCCTAAATGGGTGGTCTACAGGTAGAAACATCCTAGTACCCAGGTAGCATGCTTTGTGTCCATGTTTTAAACGTTTGGAACATGTACCCAGCAGGAAGTGGGAGCAAACAACAATACTCTCTCCACTAAGAATTCCCCGGCCTAGCCAGTCACTAATTGTCCATAGCAGTGCCGCATACACCCCGAATTTCCTTCCTACATGAGCATCAAAAGTCCAAAGACCATCCTTCCATAACACTTTCAGTTCATCAACAACTAGCTGCAGGTAAATGTCTATGTCTTTCCCTGGTGCCTTCCTACCAGGAATAATAACTGACAAAATAAAGTTGCTTTCTTTCATGCAACTCTCTGCTGGAAGATTGTATGGAATCAGTACCATTGGCCAGATGATGTAAGACAGGTTCATAGTTCTGAATGGATTGAAACCATCAGTTGCCAGTCCAAACCTAATATTTCTAGCTTCTTTACTGAACCACTCATATTTTGCATCAAAATGCTTCCAAGTGGTGCATCGAGGATGCCTCATAAGACCATCCTTGATCCTACCATCAACATGCCAACTCATAAGTAATGTGTTGCTTGACATGAATAATCTTCTAATTCTCTTCTTCAATGGGAAATGCGACCACCTTTTGAGTAACCTTGCTAAATCTTTTCCACCACCAATTTCTTCCACAATCTTCCATCCGGATGCATTACATAATCGACATGATGCATTGATATTGTCTCCTCTATATATGATGCGATCATTAATGCATGCATCATATGTCATACCCTCACCCCTGATTTGATGTACTGTTTGGATTCATGAAAATTGTAGGAGAGTTGTATCCTCTGGTAGGACATCCCTAAATAGCTAAGACATCTTGAAATGTAGCTCTGGTTAATCCACAGTGTTCTTTATGTTCATCACAAGAAATTGCGTTTTGTAAATTTTTACATCCCGCATATAATTCTTGTCCGCCATCATTAACTAACTTTTGAATGCCTCACTTCTTCATCGCCTTCATCTGCTTTCTTGAGTCATCATCCAACTTGTGTATCGATCCTAAAGAGCTATTGTTGTACATATCATGAGAACCCAACATCATCTCATCCATCTCATCACTTCCTAAAGGCAATTCTCGATTCATTGGGTTGTACAGTAGGAATAGCACAATCTATTGATTCCCCATGGTATACCCATGTTGTATACCCAGGCATGAATCCTACAGATATTATATGGTCTTGAACATCTTCTAAACATTGCCTAGAGATGTTACAACAAAGTTTGCATGGGCAGAAAATCTTTTGGCTATAACCAGAATTTGTAGCTGCAAACTGAATAAAATCCCTAACCCCATCTGCAAACTGGGTACTGGATCTAGCAGCACTCATCCATGTTTTATCCATTGTACAAATAGATGAATAAACTTATGTAACACCCTCAGAATCGGACCTATGCAAGTTTTAGCGAAACCCGCCAAACCCGCATAGAAACGATTCAAAGGTGCCCACCAGGCACTTTCGTGCGGGTGGAAAACGAAGTAATAACATTACACAACAGTCCTTGATGGGACCCATGAGTAATATATATATAACGACTCCATGAGTCAAGAATACGATATACAAAGGCAAAGATCCAAATCACCTTGAGAACGATATAGCGTCCAGCTACGGACAAGATGCAAATGGGGCTAAGAGCCCTGAAGAATAACCAATGGCGTCCATAAACCTGCCCAGGCCAAGTCGGAAGGGTAACCCTGCTAACGACGTCGACCTCAAAACCTGCTCAAACAAAAGGGGTGCCGACAAAGGGCAAAGGAAAAAGAGGAGCGTCAGTACTGAGGCCAGTACACGGCGAGACTAGAATTCAAGGTCCTCGCACATGTATGGTGGATCAAGCGCGGCAAAGATGCACTAAACAACCTATAGAGACTCGATACAACTGGCGACAATCAGAGGGGGGTAAGAAATACCTATCCGGTATCAGCCTAATACTAACACCAAACAAACCCATCCTGGCGTTCCCCCCTCGAGACCAAACGAGGAAGTCAACCGAGGAACTCACACAGTTGGCAGTTTTACTTATTCGGTTATCGTTGCAGCAATTACTAGTCAGGTATAGATAATCATCCTGGTAAAGTAAGCAGTGGGCACTTTTATTTATCCGTTCCGTTATAGTTACAACACTTACTAATCAGATACAATTAGCATGAGATAACCCAAAACCCAGCAGTTGTTGGTACTTTTATTTAGCCATTCCGTTGTATTTGCAATACTTACTAGTCAGGTACAATGGTCGCAAGCGACACTCCAAACAAGCAATTGTGGGCAGTATTATTTAACCATTCCATTATAGTGAAGCTGATTACTAGTCATTATATAGTCAAATTTATAGCAGTAAAGTTTAGTTATGCTTGTCTATGGTCGAGATACTGTGCTCCAAGTCGTCCATATCCGCGGACACGGATTTCAGAAAGTTTTACCCGGCCAGGGTGCACCAATAACAACACACGCTCGATCAACCTCGGAAAAACCAAATCAAAACCCAACGAGGCCTTCACGAGAAAAGCAATCACAGGATTCAGAATTATTTCAGGGGGCCACCCCATTGAGTAGACCAAGTAACGGCAAGCTCAGACGGACTCAAGGTTTGCGACAATGGTCGAAACGATCGGGAACCCGAAAGTGTGGCTGGCTTGTCGATACCGCGAAAACACTCCGCTTACCTAAAAAGACAGTGCTCCTCGCACAAACGTAAATCAAGTAGCATGGCATAAGTACAGGATAGTAAATAAAACCTCAAACTAGTTTGTGGCCCCAAGAAATAAGATCAATCAAGCTCGCTCGGGGTCCCATATACCTCCCGGATGTGGATAGCGCGATAAATCAAGGAACAGTATCGAGTACTCGGGTCCTACGGACACAAGTGCTCGAAACCAAATATTATCTATCACCCACCGATGCCTCTTACTTCAATTTTAGTTGTTAAACAGGAATTAAAGTGAACGATAAGTAAAACTATGATCATCTCCAACATCAACATGCGGCAATACATCAACAACTGTGGCACTTGACGACACGCAACAGCACTTGAGCAAGCGACTACGACGCGCAAGTCCAGCTATCTACCAAACAACAGGTAATAGGAGGTGGCCATGGCAATATAAGGCTGCAAGGGATATCACGGGTACGAAAACTAGAGCATCGCAACACAGATAGCAATAGATCAACAGGAGGGAATAAATACTATAAAAGTAAGATAGGTAGAAAGGGGGAGATGCTCGCCTGAAAACATTGTCGAAGGTTCAACCGAAGATCGGGGCGAAGCTCACATCAACTCAACGACCTTATCCGCGAAGAAGCAAATCACTAGAATAAACACCGGATGCAATATTTAATACTATGGCAAAAGATCGGCATGATGCATGTATGATGCGTGACATGGCAAAGGTGCAATACAATTGGATCATATTAAGCGGAACCGGGGTCCCGACAATTAATTAAACGGTTCAAGTTATTTAGCTACCCCGCAATTAAATGTTGTTTTAACAAGGCAAAAGAGTTACCGGTTCGCTACCCAGATTTAAATGAGGCCGATATGAGACTAGATTTGCCCGCTTATGGGCCCCATATTTAGTTATTAGGTGAACCGGCATAAGGCCCCCAAACCAATGATATGCATGCGAGATGAATGATTAACATGCACAAGTTGTTATTATGTTATAAAATAGGGTTTCGGGAAGGGGTTCACACATTGAGGGGTCGCGACGGTCTTGGGGATCCGGGGGGTTCGGGGTTCGACTGGGTCCAGGGTTCGACGGGTTCGGTCTCGGCGGGACCGTTCTCGAACAACGGGGCAGATCTTGGGGTTCCGCGAGGAAGGGCTTGGTTCGGTGTCGAGGGCGCATCGGGCTCGCCCTGGTCGGTGTCGATCTTGTCATCGCGAAGGTCTTGTCGGGCCGGCGTATCGGGTCGGTCTTGGCATCCGGGAAGCGGTACTTGTCGCACCTGTGGTCTTCGGGTGTTATGACGACGATCTTGTCGTTTCTATGTCGGGGTCTCGAAATACGGGATGAAGTACTTGTCGTTCCATGGCGATCTTGGCGGCTCGGAGGGGGTTTGAGGAATCGGTACGGTCTTCGGATTCCGTGAGGGAGATCATGGCGTCGGTGCGGTCGATCTTGCCGACTCCACGGTTTCAGTTGTCGGTGTCGGACTCGGTTTCGTGCAATGGGAGATCTTGGTTCGAGGTTCTTGGTGTTCGACGGTGGGGTCCGCGCCGTGATCGGTCTTGAAGTCCGTGAACGGGCATCGGTCCGCATCTAGAAGATCTTGGTGTGTCGCGTGTTTTCGGTCTTGAATCTCCGATGGCGTGCGAACCTTCGACCAACACACATCGTTGCACCTCATGCGCGAACAGAGGCGACGGAGCGTAGGTGCGGGCCCGGGAGGCTTGGCGAGGCGGGCTGGCGCGGAGAGGCAGGGCCACGGCACGGGCTAGAAGGCTCAGACCACGCTACCGACGGGAAACGGCGGGCGAGGACGTCGGCGGTGGCGGTCGCTTGGCGGCTAAGCGCTCGCAGGTCGAGGCCGACGGCCATTGGCGACGAGCGGCCAGCGATGGGCGCCGGTGCTCGGCGGCCGCGAGGATCGGATGTTAGAAGGGGCGGCGCTCGGGCAGCGAGAGCAGCGTGGGCGCCGAAGGAGACGCGGGCGGTGGCGGAGCTTGGAGATGATGCTTGGCAGGCGGTGGCCATGGGACGCAGCGAAGCGGCACGGGCGATGGCGACGGGCGCTGGCCGGCTCGGGCCAGGAGGGGCGCCGAGGCGTGAGAGGAGAGGTCCATGAGGGCCGTGGAAAGCAGCGAGGCAGCGGGGAGGAGACCAGGGCGGCAGGGAGGAGGAGAAGGCGCGGAGGAAGCTTCCATGAGGCGGACGCAGACGGGGAGGCGCGTAAGGCTGCGGCGCAAGGCAGCGGGCGGGGAGCAGGGCGCTAGGGAGGAGGAGACGGGGCAGAGGTGAGGCGAGGCGCCGAGCCGGGGAGAAGCGGTCTCGGAAAGGCGGTGGAGCGGAGGAGGCAGCAGAGGAGGCCAGGCACGGGCAGCCGAGGGAAGGGGGAGGTCCATGGGAGAGAGGAGGAGGAGGCGTCGTCGGGTGGTGGGGAAGAGGAACAGGCACGGCCGGGTGGGGCCCAGGGCCAGAAATTGTCGGTGGTTGGGATTGGGCGTGCGTGGGGTGTTGTGTGTGTGAGTAGGTGGAGGGAGAAAAAGGGAGAGGGAGAGAGGAGGGAGGCCACGTGGCAAGCTGGGATTGGGTAGAGGAGAGGGTGAGGGTGAGGTGTCACGAGGGGAGTGGCCGGGGTGAGGTGGAGAGGGGTTGGGGTAGGATAGGATTGGTAGCTGTAGGATTTAGGTGGGCCGATTATATTTCTGGGGTGGTCGTTCGGGTCGATTCGGCCCGTTCGACTGCCCCACTAAAAATAATTAAATTTTTATTTATTTCAAACAAGACTTTTGCAAACCGATATCAGACAAAACAAAAATATTCCGGCGACCCGGATTTTGGTGTTTGAATAAAGATGGGGCGTTTTTAGAAAACACAAAATAGGTTTTTCTGCAAATAGTTTTATGCAAGCAAATGCAAGATGATGACGATGCTCAAATGCAATGTGGCATGATGACATGAGCATGCGGTCATGATGATGCAATGCACAAAAACAACGCGATTTTCTAGTAGTGGTTTTTGCGGGATGCCACAATTCGACACCACTAACAATGGATCTCGCCCTCAAGATCCGCCTCATGGTACCGGAAGGAAGGTCGGTGATCTGCAGCTTCTCGCTTCGTGTAGATCCTCGCGACACCACTAACAAGAGGTCGTTGTCCGTGATCGTCGAGAGGACACTCCGGAAAACAAAAGGTCGAAGGTAGAGGTATCAACAAATAAAGCCACCTCTAGCTCCGATGGAAAGGGGAACCGATGCATTCTCATCCACTTCAATGTACAAAAGCGAATAGAAGGGGTAGTCGGCATGGGGGCCAATCCATCACGCACCCAAACTATTACTCTGCACAATCAGTCGAAAAGAGTGCAACCATTCTCGGAATCAGACTGAAGATCTCGACAACCGAGGTTCGGAAACAAAGGAGTGATGCAGACTCTGCATCGGATCTGGCTTAGATGATGATGTCGTCGCGTCGGAAAACACCGGAAGGCACAAACAAAGAACAAAGGAGGGTACCACAGAAGACGGATTCCTCAGGCAACATGAACACCGGATGGTAAAACACTGTTATCAAAGGAGGAAGCGAAACCCTGAAGGTACGACGGTAACCCAACCACGAGAAATCCTGGACTCGAAGAGAGAGAAGAGAGCGGATTCAAAACACGTAGAGGTAAGGGAGGAATAGCAAAGGGGTAAGGAGTAAAATCAGACCTAATCAGAACTATCCAACCGATTTTGAAAAATAGTTTTGACACTCTACTTCGGCCGTTAGCTAGGTTATCCTACAGGCTGGACTTGTGGGGTATCGCAATCACTGAGCTCGATACCACTCTGTAACACCCTCAGAATCGGACCTATGCAAGCAAGTTTTAGCGAACCCGCCAAACCCGCAGAAACGATTCAAAGGTGCCCACCAGCACTTTCGTGCGGGTGGAAACGTAATAACATTACACAACAGTCCTCGATGGGACCCAGGTAATGATATATATATAACAAACGACTCCATGAGTCAAGAATACGATATACAAGGCAAAGATCCAAATCACCTTGAGAACTATATAGCGTCCAGCTACGGACAAGATGCAAATGGGGCTAAGAGCCCCACGAAGAATAACCAATGGCGTCCATAACCTGCCCGTGCCAAGTCGGAAGGGTAACCGCTAACGACGTCGACCTCAAAACCTGCTCAAACAAAAGGGTGCCGACAAAGGGCAAAGGAAAAGAGGAGCTGCGTTACTTAGGCCAAGACAGCGAGACTAGAATTGGCGGTCCTCGCCTACAGGTATGGTGGATGAAGCGGCGGCAAAGATGCACTAAACAACCTATAGAGACTCGATACAACGGCGGCAATCGAGGGGTAAGAAAGACCTATCCGTATCGACCTAATACTAACACCAAACAAACCCATCTGGCGTTTCTCGAGACCAAACGAGGAAGTCAACCGAGGAACTCACACGTTGGCGTTTACTTATTCGTTATCGTTGCAGCAATTACTAGTCGGTATAGATAATCATCCCGGTAAAGTAAGCGATGGGCACTTTTATTTATCCGTTATATAGTTACAACACTTACTAATCGATACAATTAGCATGAGATAACCCAAAACCCAACAGTTGTTGGTACTTTTATTTAGCCATTCCGTTGTATTTGCAATACTTACTAGTCGGTAATAATGCATGGCGACACTCCAAACAAGCAATTGTGGGCGTATTATTTAACCATTCCATTATAGTGAAGCTGATTACTAGTCATTATATAGTCAAATTTATAGCGATAAAGTTTAGTTATGCTTGTCTATGGTCGAGAATCGTGCTCCAAGTCGTCCATATCCGCGGACACGGCTTTCAGAAAGTTTTACCCGGCCGGAGTGCACCAATAGCAACACACGCTCGATCAACCTCGGAAAAACCAAATCAAAACCCAACGAGGCCTTCACGACAAAGCAATCACAGATTCAGAATTATTTCAGGGGCCACCCATTGAGTAGACCAAGCAAGTAAGCAAGCTCCGAGACGGACTCAAGGTTTGCGACAATGGTCAGAACGACTGGGAACCCGAAAGTGTGGCTGGGCTTGTCGATACCGCGAAAACACTCTGCTTACCTAAACAGTACAGTGTGCTCCTCGCACAAACATAAATAAGCAGTAGCATGGCATAAGTACAGGATATTAAATAAAACCTCAAACTAGTTTGTGGCCCCAAGAAATAAGACTGAATCAAGCTCTGGCTCAGGGGGGTCCCATATACCTCCCGGATGTGGATAGCGCGATAAATCAAGGAACAGGTATCGAGTACTCGGGGTCCTACGGGACACAAGTGGGCGTTCGGAAACCAAATATTATCTATCACCCACCGATGCCTCTGCTTACTTCCATTTTAGTTGTTAAACAGGAATTAAAGTGAACGATAAGTAAAACTATGACCAACTCCAACATCAACATGCGGCAATACATCAACAACTGTGGCACTTGACGACACGCAACAGCACTTGAGCAAGCGACTACGACGCGCAAGTCCAGCTATCTACCAAACAACAGGTAATAGGAGGTGGCCATGGCAATATAAGGCTGCAAGGGATATCACGGGTACGAAAACTAGAGCATGACAACACAGATAGCAATAGATCAACAGGAGGGAATAAATACTATAAAAGTAAGATAGGTAGAAAGGGGGAGATGCTCGTCTGAAAACATTGTCGAAGGTTCAACCGAAGATCGGGGCGAAGCTCACATCAACTCAACGACCTTATCCGCGAAGAAGCAAATCACTAGAATAAACACCGGATGCAATATTTAATACTATGGCAAAAGATCGGCATGATGCATGTATGATGCGTGACATGGCAAAGGTGCAATGCAGTTGGATCATATTAAGTGGAACCGGGGTCCCGACAATTAATTAGATGGTTCAAGTTGTTTAGATACCCCACAATTTAAATGTTGTTTAACAAGGCAGAATATATCACCGGTTCGCTACCCAAGTTTAAATGAGGCCAATATGAGACTAGATTTGCCCGCTTATGGGCCCCATATTTAGTTATTAGGTGAACCGGCATAAGGCCCCCAAACCAATGATATGCATGCGAGATGAATGATTAACATGCACAAGTTGTTATTATGTTATAAAATAGGGTTTCGGGAAGGGGTTCACACATTGAGGGGTCGCGACGGTCTTGGGGATCCGGGGGGTTCGACCGGGTCCGAGTCGACAGGTTCGGTCTCGTGGGACCGTTCTCAACGGGCAGATCTTGGGGTTCGCGAGGAAGGCTTGGTTCGGTGTCGAGGGCGACGGGCTCGCCCCGTCGGTGTCGATCTTGTCATCGCGAAGGTCTTGTCGGGCCGGCGATCGGGTCTTGGCATTGAAGCGGTACTTGTCGCACTGTGGTCTTGGTGTTATGACGACGATCTTGTCGTTCGATGTCGGGTCTCAAATACGGGTGAAGTACTTGTCGTTCCATGGCGATCTTGGCGGCTCGGAGGGTTTGAGGAATCGACGGTCTTGGATTCCGTGAGGAGATCATGGCGTCGGTGCGGTCGATCTTGTCGACTCCATGGTTTCGGTTATCGGTGTCGGACTCGGTTTGAACCTTGGGAGATCTTGGTTCCCGAGGTTCTTGGTGTTCGACGGGGGGGGGGGTCCGGGCGCGCCGTGATCGGTCTTCGAAGTCCGTGAACGGGCATCGGGTCCGCATCTATGTAGAAGATCTTGGTGTGTCGCGTGTTTTCGGTCTTGAATCTCCGATGGCGTTGCGAACCTTCGACCAACACACATCGTTGCACCTCATGCCGAGCGACGGAGCGAAGGTGCGGGCCGGGAGGCTTGGCGGCAGGGCGCTGCTGGGAGAGGAGGCGGGGCCACGACGGGCTGAAGGCCCAGACAGCTTTCGACGACGGGCGTCCGGGCGACGAGCGGGCCAGCGATGGGCGGTGCTCGGCTGGCGGCAGCGAGATCGGATGTTGAGGCGGGCCGAGGCGGCTCGGCCGGCGAGGAGCAGCAGTGGCGGCGCGGAGGAGACGGTCGCGGGAGCGACAACAAGGCGGCGGAGCTTGGCGACGATGCTTGGCAGGGGCGGTGGCCATGGGACGCAGCGACGAGCGGCACGGGGCGATGGCGGCAGGCCGCTCGGGCCGGAGGCGGCAGAGGGCGGTGAGGAGAGGTCCGCGGCGGGGCCGTGGAGGCGAGGCGGCGGAGGAGACCCAGGCGGCAATGGGGAGCAGAGGAGAAGGGCGGCGCCGGAGGAAGCTCGCGCCGAGGCGACGCGGCAGACGGGAGGCGGGGCGGCCGCAAGGCGGCGGCGAACGCGGCTCCCAAGGGGAAAGAAGCGCAAGGCTAGGGAGGAGGAGACGGGGCGCAGAGGTGAGGGGCGAGGCGGCCGGAGCTGGGGAGAAGGGGGCGGTCTGGGAAAGGCGGCGGTGGAGCGGAGGAGGCAGCGAGAGGGAGGCGGGAGGCACCTGGCGCCAAGAGGAGGGAGGTCCATGGAGAGAGGGAGGAGGAGAGCGTCGTCGGGTGGTGGGGGAAGAGGAACAGGCACACTGTGGTGGGCCCAGGCTGTGGGGCGTCGGTGGTTGGGATTGGGGCAGGCGTGCGTGTGGTGTGTGTGAGAAGTGAGGGAGAAAAAGAGGAGAGAGAGGAGGAGGCCACGTGGCAAGCTGGGATTGGGTAGAGGAGAGAGGGTGAGGTGTCACGATGGGAGTGGCCGGTGAGGTGGAGAGGGGTTGGGGTAGGATAGGATTGGTAGTCAGAGGATTTAGGTGGGCCGATTATATTTACAGGGTGGTCGATTCGCCTGCTCGATTACGCCCCCACTAAAAATAATTAAATTTTTATTTATTTCAAACAAGACTTTTGCAAACCGATATCAGACAAAACAAAAATATTCCGGCGACCCGGATTTTGGTGTTTGAATAAAGATGGGGCGTTTTTAGAAAACACAAAATAGGTTTTTCTGCAAATAGTTTTATGCAAGCAAATGCAAGATGATGACGATGCTCAAATGCAATGTGGCATGATGACATGAGCATGCGGTCATGATGATGCAATGCACAAAAACAACGCGATTTTCTAGTAGTGGTTTTTGCGGGATGCCACAACTTAGCAACTTATTCCTGTGTAACTAATAGCAAGATACTAGTTACTACACCAACATTCAAACAAATAAACTAGGTAACATCAGAGCACATCATATAGCATAGCATATCAGAGCACAAGTAATAACATTAACAGAAGAGGAGCAGAGCACAAGTAATAACAGGAACAGAAGAGGAACAAAGCACAAGTAATAACAGGAACAGAACACAAGTATAGCATATCAGAGCAGAGCACAAGTAATAACAGGAACATGAGCAGAACAGGAATAGGAGCAGATCAGAGCATCACAGGAACAGGTGGTGAATTCCTAACCTGAAGAACCAGCCTCGGCATCATTGCGAGTTATTTTTCGATGAAGAATAGATCGACGTGGATCATCATTACGAGTGCCCATTGCACGACGTGGATCTCGACGGAGAGGTGGTGGACGAGCTCCAGGCGGCGGCGGATCTCGACGAAGAGGTGGTGGTGGACGAGCTCGAGGAGGAGGCAGTGGAGGATCTCGACGGAGGGATCTCGACGGAGAGGTGGTGGTGGACGATCTCGAGGAGGAGGCACTGGCGGATCTCGACGGAGAGGTGGTGGTGGATCTCGACGGAGAGGAGGAGGATCTCGTCGGAGAGGAGGAGGCACTGGCGGATCGAGGAGGAGAGGAGCGGATCTCGTCGGAGAGGAGGAGGCGTTGGCGGATCGAGGAGGAGAGGAGCTCGGATCGGTCGCGTTGTATATCTGAAAAAAAGAGAGCCAAAGGTCAAAAAGAGAAAGACAAGGGTCAGTAATATGACATGAAAAAATTGAAGGACTAAAATGAAAAAATAACACTAGTAGTGATATTTTATTTTAACAGTAATTGTAAAACTAGACTACTTTATTTTAACAGTAATTGTAAAACTAGACTACTTTGTTTTAACAATAATTGTAATCATAATCTTTGAAATGCAAAACTAAACATTGAAATGCAAAACTAAACATTAAAAAATCATAATCATAATCATAGTTGAGTATTGAACATTGAGATGCAAAACTAAACATTGAACATTGTAGTCTAGTTGCCCATGTTGTGAATATTTATGAATTCAGAACAATGAAGGCCATCTAGACATAAAATTAAATGATCAACACTAGATAAACAGAAAATCAAGAAACTGATCAACACTAGATAAACAGAAAATGATCAACACTTGATAACCAACATTACAAAACATTGTTCAACATTACAAACCAACATTACAGTAGATGCATTGTTCAGAACACTAGTCCACTAGAACACATTACAACTTAAAATGAAACACAATTTCTAATAAGCAACATAAAATCAATGGTCTTCAATCATGTTCTTCAAGGGTCTTCAATCTCCACAAAATCAAGGCAGATGTGACCATGCCTTAGGTCTGCAACAATCAGCAACAGTGATCCCTCTACTATATTTGCCTCCTCCCTAAATTGCTTCCATCCTATTGTGAATGCAATTCTATCATCTTCATCTTCCATGTGGTACCATCCTTCAAAGGGCACATCATATTCCCTAGCCAACAGATTTGAATGTCCTTGCCATGGGCATCCAACATCTCTGAATGTTTTTGCAGAAAGGTACTGGCATAGTAACAACTTGTGTAAGAACAAAGTCTGAAAAATTGCATCAAATAAGTGAGAAATTAAGTAGTAGATAGTTACCAAAGAATCTAGTTCAACATTTTCCTGATTATACTTGTGCACCATACACTGCATCTCATTGACACTTTCATAGAATTCTTCCTCAGCTAGTTCTTGCCATGTGCAACTTTAATTAAAAGGGAGCTGCTTTCTTTGTGCATTTTTCGGACAATGAATTAGCTTTCGTGGTATAATATGTGTATTCATCTTCTAGTTTATTTTATTGTTGAGATGCACTTTTTATTTTGTAACGTTACATGTTTGAGCCCATAACTTTTGTAAAGTGAACATAGTTTCTAGAATTACTAAGCGAGCGTCAATAAAAAGCAATGGGTCATCTTGATAATTGAGAAACCCTAATTTTAATTGCTGGTACCTTTTGTCACGTGTACCTCCATCTAATCGGGTCTTATGGTATGCCAAATATGATTGTGCACATGTGGAAACAAAACATATTGTTTTGCAATATATATTTTATTTGTCTGTTTTGGATACATGGATAGTTGTTATTTAAATAAAACTAATCCTTTTGCTGAAAACTTAACGATGCATCAGGTACGGAGATATCCTATGCATTTGTTGTTCAGGGATACTGCCAATTGTCATCTTTCTATTGCATAGTGTTGATGTTAATTTCAAGTCTCTTGCCGTTAGATTTGTGATCCTTGTATTACTTTGGTGCTGATATATAGCTGTTATCTTTAGTTTCGAGCTCAACGGACCACATCGGTGTGTGTTCGATGGATGGCGCCTGCACGCCGATGTGGTGTCAAGGCGTCAAGAGCCAGCCCATTGAGGGTCGCCGCTTTTTACCACACGCGCAAGGAACTCTCGGAGGGTGTGGTTGGGTTATCTCGGTCCGGCAGCCATCCATTGGCGCTGATTTGGATCCATCCACGGCGGTGAGCGCAATAATGCCGCTGAATGGATTTATTCTGACCTGGTACATTAACAAATTCATTCTGATGAAATATTGCTGGGAATTCTGCTATAAGTCTTTAGTTTAGCAATATCTTGATCTTAATGTTCATTTTTGATTCAGCATTTAATTCTACCTTAACGGTAGCTTAGTTCCTCACTGTATCCCTAGGTGGAATCGCTTTCTGATCTTGATGCACTACCTCATGCATGCTGTAGCTTTTTGTTTGCACACACAACACTTCCTATTTTCTATAGGTCCATACTGAATTTTGATGAAACAAGGATGATTGTGTGTCAAGATTAGATAAATATTCAACGTCATGCTAATGTTGCACTGGGATGATGCTGCCATTTTTTTGATGTCAAGAGTTAATCATGCCCTGTGAAGTAGATATATATTGATAAAATTCTGGGTGTCATTTCTTTCACCGGGTAGAGACCAGCCACAGCCATGGGGAACATGGGGACCGGTGTGATGCCTTGTGGCATTTCTACTTCAAGCAGGAAGAAGGCCTCTACCTGATTGTTGTCTTTAGCTGGTGTGGAACCGGTGTGGGGCCCTGACCACTTGGGTTCATGCGTCGCTGGCAACCACGACACTTGATGTCGCCGGAAAGTACCATGCCGCTGCAGCTTGTGTCCTGCTGCTTGGGCGCCCTGAGTGTGCGAACACTTTCTTGTTCAGAACAGTGAATATCCGTTGATGTTTAGTTGTATTACATTGTTCTCTGTTATCTAATGTTTTTGTCTACTAGAGCCGGATTGTGGGAGGTTGGTTAATTCTTTGGGATGCATGTCAATGGTCCGTGGGTTTGTAGGTCGTCTCCTGGCATGTTTATAGTAGTACCCCCTCCATCTCAAAATAGATGTCGCAACTTTTTCTAAATTTTCGATGTATCTAGTACTAAATAGTGTCTAGATACATATAAATTTAGACAAAGTTGTGACATCTATTTTGAGACAGAGGTAGTGTCTGTTTTGGCTCGAGGACTCGGCTTGTTAATTTGCCCCAATTGGGGCTGTGGGCTTGAGATATGTGAATGTTTTGGATAGAAAGATGTCTCTAATGGTTTTGTTGAGTTAATCAGTGTCAACCTTTGACCTGGAGCCTGCTTTAGCAAAGTGTCTTGTTTTAGCTTGTTGTGGAGGCTAGATTTTACTACCGCAGTGCCCTTGGCCATGTGTCATGTGTGGGTTTTATTACCTCCATCGCAGTGGCACGATGACTGTGCAGGATTTATAAATTTTCTAGTGACAAGAAAAGCTATCATAGAGTTTAGAAATGCACACATCTTGGCATTGTTGTTTTTGAGAAACCAATCTGGAGCATTATCAGTTATATAAGAGCATGCACAGACTTGCTAGCCTGTAGGTGCGTGTTGTGCTGTGTTGTATGAGGTATTTATATTGCTAACAAATATGCGGGTCCAGAGCTGACCATCATCATCATCATCATCGATCTTGTGTTTTTTGAGTGATAACTAGGAAGGAAGATGACGGCCATGGATGGTTGTAATAATATTCTGAATCTGGAAAAAGACCCCAAGGGGACGCCGTCTCTCTCTATCTATCTATTTACTATGCAGTAGTAGTAGCAGTGGCCTCGGTGGATCTGCGACTACTGCATAGTAGAGAGATAGATAGATAGAGACTGCATAAAATAAACTAGAAGATGAATAGACATATTATACCATGAAATCTAATTCATTGTCCGAAAAATGCACAAAGAAAGCAGCTGCCTTTTAATTAAAGTTGCACATGGAAAGAACTAGCACCACGGGGAAAAGAGGCAAGGGATCTGAATCACCTGTAGGATAACTTGTGCTCCTATTGTACAATCAGGATCTGCATCACATAAAACTTCGGATGTAAGTACACAAACAACAACAATATTCGGTAAGAACAATATTCAGATGTAAGTACTCACCAAGAGGCGTAAGAACTCGACATATGCGGAAGAAATAACTCCATACTACCACCATGTTAAATAGGAAAGCACACGGGCGTGGGGCAAGCACTGCGCACTTACCCCACTTCCCCACTTCCAAGGGCGTGTGTGCAGTGCATAAACGTAATAAATGTACAAAATGCTCGATATAAAATGGTCGAATAAATGTACAAAATGCTCGATTAAATTCAGGCATGAATGTTGTGGATATGAATAAACACTAGTAGTTAACTAACGTAATTTACACTAGTAGTTAAATTCTACACTAGTAGTTAAATTCAGGCACAAAATGCTCTAATTTGTTCATAATTTACACTAGTAGTTGACTAGTAGTAGAACTAATGTAGTCTATTATGGAACTAATGTAGTCTAGTAGCCCATGGTCCGAATATTTATGAATTGAACAATGAAGGCCTTCTAGACATCAACAATACAGAATATGAAACAAGTAATAAAACAAGCACAACCATAGTTGACAACATTAAAACAAGCACAACCATAGAATTTCAGGCACAATACAAGTGATACAAACACTAGTAGTTAACTTACAGAATAATGACATAATAACTAAAACAAGCATCTGTTAACTAACTGATTCCTCATTAGCCTTGTCACTAACTGATTCCTTAGTTGACAATGTCAACAAATTTCAGCCCAAGGTGATCACTCATATGTTCTATCTTGATCACAAGCATTGAAGCCCATCCAACATCAGTAGCAAATGTGAAGTCATTCCACCCTGCGGTGAAAATGACTTCTCCATGTTCCTTGCTAATGGAGTAGGCACATGCAATGAAGTTCTTTTCGTCTCCTAGGTCTTGCCCTTCCCTGGAAAGATGTGCTATGCCATGTCTTGGGTACCTGTAGTCTTGTACAACCTCAATAGGCATGAACTGCCATAATCATGTATTTTCACAGTTAGTATTTTTTACACATTAGGCATGCATAGAATGAAACAACAGAATAGTGATTTAGCTCTAAGCCTTACCAGTGCATCCCATGCTTGGTTTTCCTCATTCATCTTGTGTATCCAGAAATTCTTCTCATCATTACTTTCAATGATCTCATGTTCTGTCACATGAACATCTTTGTAGATGGCAAATAAGATGCTGGCCATGTTCTGTTCAATGATTGATTGAATGTTTGAGAAGATTGTCCTGTACAGAATGCTTCTTATTCCAGAAGGGACATCTCCAATCACTAAGCAAATAGAAGAAATAAAATAATTAGTATTAGTACATGTAAAGAAATTAGTAGTAGTTGAGGAAATAGTTAGTAGTAGTTGTTAGCAAGAACTTACATGGAGCTTCATGGATGTACTTTTCAACACCATTTGAGGAAATGGTGACATGGAATAAATTGTCCAAACCCTCAATCGGATCTGGATCATATTCAAATTCCAGTACATCACCAAGACCAATGTCGTAGACTCTCCACAAATCAATGTCTTTTCATCAGTCTTCTTCAAGTACACATCATAGTTTCTAATTGCCTTCTTGTTGGCAAGCCAATTCTTAGGAGTGAAATCATTCGATCTCTCCTAAATGAACATGGAACAACCTACAAGATGAAAATAACATAATGTAGTTAACTTACCAACCTACATGATGAATATAACATAAAGTAAACTAATGTTATGCGGAATGTGAAAACTCACCACACCATCAAAGGAAACTCATCAACAATGACAACTGGAAGTCAAGTTGCCCTCCTCTGTCCTACCACAGTTGTGAGCAGGTTGTCCACACACAAAGACAATCCATTACGATTACGATGAAGAACAATCTTATAATCGATGAAGAACAATCTTACAATCTAGACATTTCGGTGCTGAATAACAATCTAGACATTCCATGAAAACCCTAATCAAGAATGTTATAAGAAAGAGGATCAACAGTTAGAGGAAAGAGGATTTACGAGAAGAAACCCTAATGAAGCGATGGTTCTTCTTCTTTGGGTATCTTGATCCTTTGTAATATTACAAGAAGAAAGAGGGATTAGGAACAGAACCGCAAAATAAAGATTAAAGCAACAGAAGTGAAGATGGTTGGAAGAATCAAGCAACAGAAGTGAAGATGGTTGGAAGAATCAAGCAACAGAAGTGAAGATTAGAGAGACACCTGAAGAAATCTGAAGAACTGCAAAGGAACTGAAGAACTCACCGTACGAACTGCCGAGTCTACAGATGGATGGAAAGAAAAAGAAAATATTAGAGAGAACTCAAGAAATCAAGAAGAACGCAAAGTAACTAAAGAACTCACTGCATAACTGCCGAGTCTGCAGATGGATGGAAAAGATAAGAAAGAAGTCGAAGAATCAAAGGAACTCACCGTAGAACTGAAAGTGGGAGAGAGGAACTGGCGAGTGGGAGAGGGAGGTTGTCCCTTGGTTCCTCCTTATAATATTCAACGCTCCCACGCTCTCTGTCTCTTCGGTTCCGGATATTTTGGCCCATATTTTGGCCGAGTGGGCCTTTGCCTAGTACTTTCTCCTGATTGGCCCATATTTCGTGCACAACCAGTTGGGTCTTTGTGTTTTTGAAAAAATTCAATTTGTTGCAGCAACTTATCCTTAGTATGGATTTGTTGCATACAACTGCAAGAAGTATACAGAGAAGTTTCTTTTTTGAATCCATACTAGCTATTGTGAAAAATTGAATTTGTTGCAAGTAGAAAAAAATTCAATTTGTTGCAACAACTTATCCTTGCTATTGTGAAAAATTAACACAATAGCAGTATGGATTTGTTGCATCTATATTTTCAGAAAAGCCAGAAAGCAAACACAACTGGATCAGAAAACACAAACTTGATATATAATATAAGTTCAATAATAGTGGATACAAACACTGGTACACAACCACAACTAGATACCAACACACTGGATACAAACACACCACAACTAGATACAAACACACTGGATACAAACACAAATTCATGGGCATTACTTGATCCCTAGTTGATGATCTCAACAAAGTTAAGACCAATAAACTCTTGCATGTGCTCCACTTTCATCAAAAGAAGTGCTTCATTGCCAATGTTAGCAGCATTGGTGAAATCAGTTCATCCATTCTGAAAACACACATGCCCCATGTCCCAGGCAATGGAGTAGGTGCAGTCAATGAACTCTTCTTCTTCTTCTTCTTCTTCTTCTCCTAGCAGCTGTCCATCCTTGGAAAGATGAGCAGTGCCAAAACCTGGGTACCTGTACCCATCTATAGCCTCAGTAGGCATGTACTGCAAAATAGAGAAAGATCCACAATTGAACTCTGGGATTCAAATAAAATAATTTCAGATGTCAAACATATGAACTGTGGGAAATTACCAGTGCATTGAAGTGAACATTATCATCATCCATCTTGTGCACCCAAAAATGTTTCTGATCCTTTGGTTCATAAAATTCCTTCTCCACAAAAACATCTTTGTAAATGCTAAACAGGATTGCATCCATGTCCTGTTCACTAATGGAGTGGATGTCTGAGAAGATTGTCCTATAGAGGATACTTCTTATTAGGCTAGGCAAATCTCCTACAACTAATCAGAGAGGATGTGTTAGCCTTAATTATTTCCAAAATGCATTGTGAAAAAAAGATGAGATATTGTTCTGATACCAGTTTCTTCAACTGCATCCTTCTCAACATTGTTGGAATGAACAGTTATGTCAAATGAGTTCTCTAAAGGTTCAAAGGGATCATCAGTACATTGGAAATGTACAACATCACCCACAGCAATGTCATAAACTCTAACTAAAGATCTCCAGTAAGGGCCACAAATTAGTGTAGCTGACTCATCCTTCTGTAAGAATAAATCAAATCTTCTGAATCTTGGGCTCTTGGCAACTAACCATTTCCCAGGAACTAAATTGTTCAACCTCTGTTTGAATGAGCAGGGAATGTACTGCAGTTTAACAACATAATTTAGTTCCCATTGCCAAAAACTATTTGAATGAGCAGGGAATGTACTGCCAAAAAAGATCACTACCCCCATTGCCAAAAAAGAATAGAGCAAAGAAGAACTATCAGAAAAACTTACTACACCACGTCTAAAACCATGGCCAATGACAATGTCAAATCCATTAGCTCTCCTGTTAGATCTGCCACAATTGTCACCAGGATGATCACAGATAACACACGTCATGTCATCCATCACCTACAAAATAACATCCAGGTTAATTCACCTACAAAAATTCACCCAGGTTGATCACAGATAGCAGGTTGAAATTCAGAACCTGAGAGCTGAAAAGTCGAAGGAGGAAATTCAGAACATGCGACCTGAAAATGTAGTAAAAGGATTAGATTGCATCAGATTAAATGAAATAGAATAATAAGATCTGTGTACAGAATTGAACTCACCCAGAAAGTCGAAGGGATAGAAGAAAAGCTCTGCGCACAAGAATTGTAAACCGGCCAGGTTTCTCCTCCTATTTAAAGGTAAAGGGATGTAAAACTGCTCCCCCACGTCCAGCACTACCCCACGTCCACCACTTCCCCCACGATGTGGCCCATTTAATCAGACACTATCCACTGTTTTCCCCCACGATGTGGCCCATTTAATCAGACACTATCCACTGTTTTCCCCCACAATGTGGCCCATTTAATCAGACACTATCCAGGCCCATTAATCCAGGCAGGCCCATTAAGTACATATGCAGTACTAATCTAGCTTTATTATCACCAACTGGAGCCATGCAGCTGGATCCCTAATTTTGACTGGAATAATCCTAGTGTCCTTGAAACTGAACAAGCAGACTGTAGGGTTTCGTAGCATGGAAAACAAAAATTTTCTACCACATACAAACAAACAAGCCAAGATCTATCTACTAGATTGTAGCAACGAGTCGATGGAATAACTTACCCTCGAATATTCCAAAGTGCTTAACGAGAGCGGATTCTCGTGGGTGATGTAGTCGTACTCTTCCCGATCTCAAGATCGCGTAGACGATCCTTCCCAAGGCTGCGTTCCAGCGCTCCATATCGGTCACGTTGGTGCTCGGCGAAGACCTTCCTCCCTTGTTCCAAAGAAGCGGAGGTTGTAGCACTCTCCTAGCGATTCCGGCTGGCGTGTACGGGAAGTAGAGGAGATCTCGCGAGGCTTAAGCCGGAGCGAGTATGGTGGAGTATGAGAGAGATCCTCGGCGATCTAGGTTTTAGACACACCAAGGAGGAGGTGCTAGAGCCGGCGGCTAGGGTTTGGGGCACCCCAAGTCGGCGGCTAGGGCAACCCTAGGAGGCGGCGGCAGCTGCAGGAGGTGGTGGCGCCAAGCTAGGGTTTGGAGGAGAGGTACTTGTGTGTACTAGGAGGGAGCCCTGCCCCTCCTTATATAGGTGGAGGGGCCGGCCGGCCAAGGGGAGGGAGGGGAGTCCCTCCCCAACTCGGCTTGGGTGGTGCGCCGCCGGTTGGAGGAGGGATTCCCTCCCCAACTCGGTTTCCACCTCTCCCCCTCTTTCCAAAAACTGCCGTTTGACTTTTCAAACTAGCCGTTTGACTTTTCAAACTAGGATTTGAATAAACCCTTTATTTTGGACAGCGAAGACACTTAGTACATGATGCAATCATTCCAACTTGCAATGACACATTCATGTACCCCTTCCCCTCGGTCTGGACATTCGAACATTCGAACATTCCCGATGAAAACACCGGAACCATTCCCTAACTCCGAAACGGGACTTTCCTTATATGAATCTTATTCTCCGGACCATTCCAGATCTCCTCGTGATATCCCGGATCCCATCCGAGACTCCGAACAACATTCGGTCTCTTTCTCATCATACCATAACTACTCAAACAACGTCGAATCCTTAAGTGTGTCTCCCTACGGTTCGTGAATTATGCGGACATGATCGAGACACTTCTCCGAACAATAACCAATAGAGGAATCTGGAAATTCATATGGCTACCACATATTTCTACGATTACTTTGCGATCGAATGAACCACTTACATACGATACCAATTTCCCTTTATCTCACGATAGTTTACTTATCCGAGGTTATGATCGTCGGTATCTCTGCATACCTAGTTCAACCTCATTACCGATAAGTACTCTTTTCGTTCGTGATATGTGATCCCTTGTGAGCAGTCACATGCTTGCAATCTAATTGGATGACATTCCACCGAGAGGGCCGGTATATCTATCCGTCATATGGATGGACAAATCCCACTCTTGATCCATGTGTCTCAACCAATACTTTCCGAACACTCAATGCCACCTTTATAGCCACCCGATTCACGGTGTGGTGTTTGATGTCATCAAAGCATCCATCCGGTAAAGGTGATATGCATGATCTCATGGTCGAAGGAATTAGGTTACTATGTATCGAAAGCATATAGCAATTGAACTATTGAAATGACTTGATCTTTATGCTACGCTTATCTATAGGAGTATGTCCATCATATCATTCTCCTAACGATATGATCTTGTTGTTAATAACATCTCAATGTTCATGATAGGAAACCACAATCATCTATTAACCAACAAGCTAGTATTATATAGAGGCTTTACTAGGGACTTCAAATTAAGTTTACAAATCACACAAGTATTAATGTTTCCTTGTTAATACTATTATAGCATGAATGTAAACATTTATCATAAACACAAAGATATAATAATAACTATATTTATTATTGCCTCTAGGGCATATCTCCAACACAGACATCTCCCTCTTTCAGACTGAATGTTTTCACAACATCTTTCCATCCAAAACAGATAACTGCTTGTCCAGATTCAGTTAGCATCATTCTCTGATCTTGAGTCTTGGAAGCTGTTGGCTTGTTCGAGCAAGAAGAATAACTTGGATCCTTTAGGAACCCCATGCTTGGGAGCTCTTGAGCATAAGACAGGCCTTATAAACTTCAAAAGATAAGTATTTGTGAATTCTTTTGAAAAAACATGGAAAACAGAAATTTCAATTATGATCAAATCATACTATACAGTAACCCTTAGTAGTGAACATTATCAAACATTACTAACCATTTCTCCCTCTCCACGTCTCCAGTGAACATGATCAAAGGAAGCTATGATGTTTTCTTCTGTCAATTTCCACACATACTCCTTAATATCAGGTCTTGGTAACTTCTCAACATAGCTTATCAGTTGGATAACTTGATTGAATGTCAAATCAACCTTGTTTGCAAAAATGCATTCATTATCAAAGGATTCTTCACCAGCAAAACTAGGACCTACATGACAAATAAAGCATTATTCATCACCCAAAAAAACTCTAGTAAAACAAGTATAACAGTAAGCATCTGCAGGTGAAAATCACACCTCTAGTAGTAATCAGACTCCTTTCATGAATCTCAGTGGGGCTGTACCTACAGAGATGTGCATAAATATGTTATAAGAGATACTCAGATAAATGGTAAGAATGGTTTTAATAAGACAGGGTAGTACTCTTCAATTTTAAGTATCTCAAGCTTAAGGTAGAACCACTGATGTCTGAGTCTTGGTGGTAGTTCTCTTTCATCTATAAAACTGAACATGCAAACATCCCCTTCCTTCAGATTAAATGCCTCTACCACCTTTGTCCATCCAGGAGGGATGATCTGGGCTTTTCCATCAGCCTGAAGATTCATCCTCTGATGCTATTGGAGATCCTAACTTGAGCTTCACACCTACACTAACCAATTGAGATCTGGCTTGAATACAATGTCTCATGAGGTGTTCATCCATGAGGAACTGCATCAGGAACTTTCTTGTAAACTCTTGACTGAATTCCTGGAATTTTTTAGATAAAAATGTGAGTAATGCGAACTTAGATAAAAATATGAATAATGTGCAGAACATATATACATACCATTAAACCCTCCAAAGGAATGACATTTGTTGATGTAATTGTGCTAACATAATTCTTAATTGCAGGCCTTGGTATCACTTCCACATTGTTTCTTAGCTGCATTAATTGGTGGTAATTCATTTGAACCAAATTTCCAAAAATGCAGTTTGTATCAATTGAATCAAATCCTGAATGTCCAGGTCCTAACAAATGCCAAACAATGTATCATCAGTACCAGAAAATATAGATCAATGACAAGAGCATAGCCTACAAAGTAAATGGTGCTAAACAAACCTCTAATTGTGATCATTAGCCTCTCATCCCTCTCATCATGTTGGTCTCTGTAGTAATCATATTCATCAGTTAACCAATTACAGAACTATTTTCAGATCTATTTCTAGCATTAGTAAAAATCAGATTTTTTGGTTAGATGATTTAGATGAACCATTTCAGATGAATTAGAATTACAAATGAATTAGATGAACCATTTCAGATATACAAAGAATACTAGATGTACCATTTCAGATCATGAACCATTTCAGATCTACAAAGAACAATAGATGGATGAAAAGACATAGAATCGAACATGCAATTATCTGATTGATCTTGAGAAATCGCTAGGTGACGCAGGGGAGAAGGGGATGTGGCTGCTGCAGTACAGTTGGTGCGGCCACGTGGATCCATTGTAGAAGCTGCTATGGAGGCGAAACCCTAGCGGCGGCGCGGATGTGCCGCTAGGATCTGTAGCTCTCCGGCGGCGGGTGGTGCGGCGGCGCGGACGGAGAGGATCTGCAGCTCTCCGGCGGCGGGTGGTGCGGCGGAACGGACGGAGATGATCTGCAGCTCGGGCTCGGGCGGTGGTTGTCTGGCGTCGGGTGGTGCGGCGGCCGCTGACGGAGAGGATCTGCAGCTCCGGCGGTGGTTGTCTGGAGACGGGTGGTGCAGCCGCGCGGATGGAGATGATCTGCAGCTCTCCGGCGGCTGGTGGTGCGGCGATGCGGAGGACACGCGCGAGAAATGGAGGCCAAACCCTAGCGCTGTCCGCGGGGTGCCTCTCTTATACATTGGACAACACAGGGGAGGGGGGTTTGTGCAAGGTGGTGCGGGTGGAGGGACGAATATGAAACTAAAATATTAAATGAGGGGCGTCCCAACTAATCTCTATAACTACAGAGCCGAGGTGGAAGGACACATAATAGTTAAGAACAACCTAAGGTACTAATGTGCAAAATGACCACAGTATATACACACCCACCCATGGCCGTCACTTTCTCCACTCCCTCACTCAATCCCTCACTTTCCACTCCCTCACTCTCCCTTTCCTCGTTAGGGTTCCACCTCACTTGCCGCCCACATGCCGCAAAACCCCTCCGTGAATCCCATCGCCGCCTCCATTAGAGCTCAAATGCTTTTTTCTCGTGTTCTTCTTCTATTCTTCTTTCTTCTTCTATTCTTCTTGATTAGGAACTGTTGTTCTTATTATCCTCGTTAGATCTTTTCTCTTCTTATGTTGCTATGTTTAGATCTGATCTAGTGTTATTAGATTAGTGTACTCTGGTGTTCTTAGATTAGTGTATAGATCTTTTCTCGTGTTCTTAGATTACTGTACTAGATCTGGTGCTGTTCTTAGATCTAATCTGGTGTTGTTATTAGATTAGTGTACTGTTCTTAGATCTAATCTTTTCTCGTGTTTTAGTTTAGTGTGAAAATGTGTGCTGTCATTAGATTTAGTGTTCTGTTCTTAGATTTGTTCGAGATCTAATCTGGTGTTCTTATTTGAAATGTTTGATCTTGTTTGATCTAACCTGTTATGTGATCTTTGGGTGCTTAGATTTGTTCTTAGATTTATGTTCTGAGTTTTGTTCTTTGTCTAGATCTGCTTATTTTGTTTAGGGTTCTAGGATTTGGGTGCTTTTCTTAGTTTTGTTTAGGGTTCTGCCAGCTTCTTGTGATAGTTACATTGATGTCAAATGTTCTGATCAAAGCTCTCAATTTTTTGTTGATTATTTCTGGTTAGGGTTCTGCATTAATCCACGGGAACTGTTGATTTTATTCTGTTGATTCTATTCCATGTTATGTTGATTCTATTGTTCTAATTGCTATAGTTCTGCATTGATTCTATTGTTCTAATTGCTATAGTTCTGAAAAGTTCATAATATTACAGTTCTGTTGATGAAGAAATGTTCTGAATTTTCAGAAATTTCATAATGTTCAGAAAGTTCATAATGTTCAGATTGTTTAGAATGTACTGAACTTTCTGAATGTTTTGATCTTTCTGAATGTTCTCAATGTTCTGAATGTAATTATAGACTTTCTGAATGTTTTGCTATGTTCAAAAAATACAGAAATTACTGAATGTTCAGAATGATCTGGAATGTTACATGCTTCTGAACTTTACGAATGTTACGAATATTAATGTAATTATTGACTTTCTGAATGTTTTGCTATTTGATCATGTCCTGAACATGTTTTAGCATTACTGATTGCATTGCTTTAGCATTACTGATTACATGCTGTTTATATACTAGATGGGAACCTGTGAGAACTGTGCCATTGACATCTCGGATAGCGGTGGCGACTTGATCCCAAGCCACAAAGACTAGTGGCGTGACACCTCTGGCGTGACACCTCACGGGAGTGGTTCGTGCTAGATGGTTATGTGCCAATTATGCCACCGCTGAAAATGATGGAAATGATGGCTTTGTTTTAAGGGTATTTATCTATACAAACTTTGAACTATCTAGTCATTACGGTTGAGAAATGGTACTAATATGAATCAAATTTGTTCTATATGTGCTCTATCAGGACAAAAAATAAGGAAATATATGAGTGGGACAACCAGTGTATGTTTGGAAATGACATACTACTGTGTCCATGTCAAGTTGAGTTTCTGGAAGAATGGTGCAATGACAGAAGGCCAAAAATAAGGTACTATGTCTACAGGATGACAGAGTCAGCTGTCATTGAGAAGAAATGAAAAATGGTGAGATGCTATTTACTTTATCATGCATAACAGTGTAGTAGATACAGAGTCCAAAAGAATGCTAACAGTTCTGTAAACTTGATACTTACACAGAAATTTAATGCTGAGTTCACAACCAAGTACCTGAAGGAATTTCTGGATGAACCACTTACTGTACAAGTTGAATCCATGGCTGAAGATGATCGTGTGGATGTGAGGATGAAGATGGGAGTTAACAATAGAGCAATGATAACCAGTGGATGGTGGACAACTGTGCAGGCCTTCAACATGAAGAAGGATGATGCTATGCTGTTCAGTTTCTGGTACAATTCAGACGGTAAGTTGCGCCTGATGCTCGTGGCACTCCCATAAGTGCATAAGTGGTAGATCTGACAGTACTGATGTTGGTTGGAAGTATGTAGAACTTCTGTTATGAGTTCTACTTCTTTTGGATGTAATTATCTGATGGGTTGCTTAAGTTGGACTGCCTAGTACTATGCTGGACTACTAAGTACTACTTTTGTAGTTGTAAGTATGGAGCACTAAGTACTATGTTGGATTATAAGTATGGAATCGGTAGTATATAATTATGTGTTGTGTAGTATCTGTTTTCTGATTATTTGATTCACCTGGTTATTCTTTTGGAGGCACAGCACAAAGTGCCTCAAATGGATGACCATTTAGAGGCATGTTTGACAGTGCCTCCAATGATCATCCATTCGAGGCAATGTCAGGTGCCTCAGCTGGTTGGACATTGGAGGCAGCAACATAGTGCCTCAGATGGATGATCATTGGAGGCACACCAAATAGTGCCACAGTTGGTCACTATTTAGAGGCATAATTTAGTGCCTCTAAATGGTAGCCAATTGTGGCACTACTAATGGTGCCTCAGTTGATATACTTTTAGTGGCATTATCAGAGAAAATGCCTCTAAAAATTATGTCTTTTTGACGCACAGGTCAAAGTTTTAGGGTTCGCAGCATAGAAAACAAAAATTTTCCTACGATGGGAACAACTATGTACCAAGATCTATCTACTAGATACAAACAACGGGCGGATGTATATCCGTAGAGAACATACCCTTGAAGACCGACAAAGCTTAACGAGTCCAAACTCGTGGTTGATGTAGACGATCTCTTGCCGATCTCAAGATCGAGAGGAAGTCCTAGCGCCGCAAGCAATGACGCATCCGTGCTCGCACATACGTTCGAGGCACCGAGCAACCTCCGCCTCCTCGCTCCAGCGATGCAGTGGAAGCACAACTCTTTCTTGCCGAAAAGCCACCGGGAACATGTATCTTGCTAGTCCGAGACCATGGGGGATAAATTCTAGAGGGGGAGAGAGATCCTTCACGAGGAGGTGTGTTGTGAGAGGAGGAGAGGGGCCTTTATAGGGAGAGGCCACCCAAGGGGCATGGCGCCCAGCCATGGGGCTTCCCCCACCTCTTCCACATTCATGTGGGTGGAGCTCCAACTCAAAATGAAAAGCCTCCACTCCCATTAAAACGCCTACACTCAAAAATCCACTCACATGCATTAAATTTCCACCAAATTTAATGCAAGCTCTCATTAAATAAAACTCTTTTATTTATTTATTCAGAATTTTGTTAATTACTTTAATTAACAAACATTCACATAAAACCCTTGCTAGTATTCTATTTCACATGCGTAACCGGTTTTGCAATTTCAGCAAAAGCAGTTTAGGTGTCTAGTGAAATAAATTCCTCGCTTTCCTTTTCTTTTCGGCATGAAACTTTTGCTCCAAATGGATGTCGGTGTCTCTTAAGTGTGTCACCCTACGGTTCGCGAATAATGTGGACATGATCGAGACCCTCTCGGATCAATAATCGAGCGGGATGGAGACCCATCTTGACTCCACACATTCAACGATGACTTTCTTGTGATCGGCGGAACCTTTTACGCTAGTATCTTAATCCCTTTGTTTGCGATATATTACATGTCCGAGATTCGATCGGTATCTCCATACCTAGTTTGATCTAGTTACCGACATGCACTCTTTTCTCGTTCGTGATATAACATTCTAGTGATCAAATCACTTGCTTGCAAGCTAATCAATGTGATATCACCGAGAGGGCCGAGCATAGATATCCGTCATCGGGATGAACAAATTCCACTCTCGATCCATGGGCCTCAACATAACACTTTAGTAGTTCATCCATCTTTATAATCACCACATTACGGTGTGACGTTTGATGTTATCAAGAAACTCTTAGGTGTTAGTGATTGACATGATCTCATGGTCTAAGGATTAGGATCACTTCGTAAGTTGTTATAGCAATATAAACTCAATGACTTTGATCGTAATGCTATACTTCGGATGAATGTTCATCACACCATTACACTAATGTTGTGACCTCGTTATTAACAACATCCAATGTCCATGATCAGGAAACCTTGATCATCTTGTTAATCAACGAGCTAGTTTATAAGAGAGGCATAATTAGGAACTTTCTATTTGTTTATTAAACACACATGTATTAACGTTTCTGTATTAATACAATTATAGCATGCAAAATAAACATTTATCATAAATAAGGAATACGATAATAACCACTTTATTATTGCCTCTCGGGCATATTCCTTGATCTCCCACTTGCACTAGAGACAATAATCTAGTTTGAACACTTTGTGTATTGAACGCCTATGGCCTTCGGTGGTGCCAAATACGCAATTGCAAGTGGTTGATATAATCTACGGATCTGACGCTTTCAGGTCCGCGTGTATTTGCATGTCTTTGCGTCTTCACGCATCACTCATTCTCCAATGAGATGGCATTGTATAAATTTGGTCTTTCGGTGAGACCTTTAGTTCCTTGGGGTTAAAACACGTCGATACTATTGTCATACAATATATCTTTAGTGTTAGCCGTTCTGAACCACACCTTAGTTTGATAACAAACTACTTGACACAAATTCCTCCTTTCTTTGCTACTATAGCAGTCATATACTTAGCCTTTTGTTGTAGTATTCGTCACAATGTCTTAACTTTGGAACTCTTCCAAATCCATCATGGAATCTCCTTTCCATTACATTGTGCCACCCATAGTTTAAATTGAGATAAACTTAATTTGTATCTTGTGACAAAACTAGTATCAATGTAACGCTTTACAATGAACTATTTGTAATTGTTTGTCACCTCTACACAAATATATTCTTAGTTCTTCCAAAAGATCATAAGAATATCCTCACTATCGTCCAATGATCATTTTATGATTCATTCTGGTATATGCTCATAACACTTAGAGCATAGGACATATCTGAATGTGTACATATCATGGTATGATTGATCAAAACATTCTCGTGATTGCACTTATCAAGTGTCAAAGCACTTGAATCTTGTTTCACTTATCAAGTGTCGATACACTTGAATCTTGATTCAATTCCTTTCCATGCAACAAGAACCGTTTCTTGTTGATTCTATATTGAACTCCTTCAATATCTAATATATGTACATTTGGCACAACCATATTGGCGTTACAGTCTATCCACTATAGACATTCACGCTAAATATTCGGGTTTTGCCTAAGTCTTTCATCGAAATGAAATTCTTAACCTTTGTCAATAAAAGATACATCATTTCTAATCAACAAGATGTCCTTCACATAATGTATTAGAAATATGTCTCAGTCTCCCTTAATTTCTTGCAAATGCAAGCATCTTCATCGTCTCGATGAAAACTCCTTTTCATCATGGTGAAGATTCCAACTCATGATGCTTACTTCAACCATTGAAGTTTGCATGCCCTTTTAGCATCCTTTGAATTTAACAAAACCCTTTGGACCGTGTCATGTACACGTCCTAGGTAACCATTCTATTAGAAGAACTTTGTTTTGTTTATTCATCTACCATATACCAAATTATATGTAGTGGTTGCTACTTTAATCCGTTCAGACTAAATATCGCTATGAAAGATCAAATCTTGTCATAGTCAACTCCTTGAACATTGTCATAAAATACTTTACAACATGTCGAATATTTCATAGATGTGAGACATCCATGCATTTCTTTATAGATCCAAATACGACGATAGGTTTTACACCTTTAGGAGGGTCTTCCAAGTTCAAAACTTGATTTCTCGTGTATGGAACTATCACGGATTTTATGGCTTCAAGCCATTTGACGAGCCAGGGCCCATCATCGCTTCTTTGTATGTATTCAGTTCATCATTATCAAACAATAATGATTTACTCTCAAATCTTAGCATTTGATTGTTTAACCGACCTACTTGGTTCAATACGAACTTAGATCTCCGTGACCACAACCTTTGAGGCACATAAGCTATGAGCATTATGGCAGCCTCGACCATTTCCGTGCCAACTCAGCACATTTAGCTAAGGTTAACCTTATCAAAGTTCTATTGTCCTCCCACTTAACATTTATGAAAAATTCCTTCTTCAAGAAACTTTACATTTCAAGCGACAAACCCTTTTGTCCTCGGTGTTATGGAGGAATAAACAATTGTTATTCGAAACAACCTACAAAGACATGCTCATCCGACTTTGGTTGTAAACATCTTACTTATGTTTAGTATACCAAAATTTAAGAAATGACAACTTGGGTTTTACCCCAAACCATAACTTCCATGGTGTCATTTCAAGCGGATCTAGATGGAGCTCTTTTCGATTAAAAGCGGTAGTCTCTAAAGCTTTAATCTTTTAAAACATAATGGCAGTTTTATAAATAACACCTTTGATCCAACCATGTCAAACAAGGTTTCATTACAAATCTCAAACACTCCATACTCCTATGGTGTTTGGAGATGTAAATCTAGGTGTTTTGCTAAACTTGCAACTCAAATAAATCCTTTATGATAAAATCATAATTCATTTATTTTCTTGTTACACTTGTAACTCAAATAAATCCCTTTATGATAAAATCATAATTCATTTATTTTCTTGTTACACTTGTAACTCAAATAAATCCCTTTATGATCAAATCATAATTCATTTATTTTCTTGTTACAATGATTTTCACTTCATCTTGAAAGTCTTTGAAACATTTTCAAATATTTCATACTTGTTTCTCATTAAGTGAACATTCACTCAAATTTCGAGAAAGCATATGAAGTTGAAACCCATAAACTTCGACTACATAATGGAATACATACATCGATATGTATAAATTCCAATATTTTAGTCGTTCGTTCTTCTTTGGCCTTTGAACGATGTTTTAATTATCACGTGGAAAGTCTCACAAGCATCACTTGATCAAATCAAAGACTCCAAAAATCCATGAATATGGAGATTCTTCATGTTTTCTTTCCAATATAATTTAAACAGTGATGTCACTTCATAAGTGATCTTTCAATCATTTGTCTTGCAACATTTTAGCATTAGGTTTTATGGATGTGATTTCTTCAACTAGATTTGTAAATCATCCATCTTATATGGAATACGGTAATTATTTGAACAACCTTTGTTCTTATAATACCTGATTCAAATAACAATTATTAAAACAAATCTTGAAGTCAAGCTTTTATGTCGACTAGAAATACAAACAACGGTTTGTTTGTTTTCGATGAACATCGTCACATATTCTCTTGCTAGTTACTTAGGCCATTGTGGTTCATGAATTGCGTTGTTCCGTATGACATTTCATACCAACCAATTCGTATCCAATACCAAGAACCACATTGTTTAACAAGCAAAGAATACAACCATAACATGTATATCATATATATACCTAAATTGGATATTTCCAATCTTTTCTTTTCTGCCAAATATATTTTATAGATTCTCTTTCAGCATTTCCTTTTCCTTTTAAAAGAATTTATCAACATCAAAAGTGGCGCCATATACATGACACATAGTCCAAAGCGTGTATATTCAAATAATAATACCTTTGGACTTGCACTTTGAAGTAGATCACCATCATCAAAATGATCGGTATTCTTTCAAAATTCATTCTTTAGTAATCTTTTAGTGTAGTAAACATTTTACATACATATTCTATTCACCCTTATCATGACGACTTTCATGATCAAGCTACTTTAGCTTATAAAGGCGAATCGTGAGTATAACATTACTTTCCAAAACCCTTTTGGATGATTATGATGTCTAGCATCTCCAACCTTCAGTAAATTCTCATCCAATATGAGAACATATATTATACTCTATCATATTGCAACAAACATTGTTTGAGATATCGTTATATCGCCACACATGATGGTTTAAAACAATTCTTTCAGCTCCTAGATAAACTTGATGTTTAAATCAAGAATCATGGAGCAAACATGATACTTAAGATACTAACCTGGAATTGTTACTCTCGATTTAATACCAATTATTAAATTTCACGGAGTAAATAGAATTTTGCTGAAAGTTTGCAATAGGACTTTAAACTTTAGATTGACACTCAACACAATACGATACCAGTTAAGTAAAGTATATATCCGAATTCTATAGTTCTATTATCTCAATTACAACTATGCATAAGGTGGTGAACGAATGCCAATGACTACAACAAATTATGCAAATTCACTTTGATTTAATTTATGATAAATTGAGTTCTACTAATCCAAATTAGAAATGAACTCCCACTCAAAAACGACATCCCTCGTGCCTTTTTGGTGATTACATGAACCAAATCCACTACACCAAGTCCGATCATCACGTGAGTCGGCGTAGCTTCAAAGGCGAGCATCCATATGGTCATCATATAAAACATATGACTCATGCTTAACCTTTCGGTCCGTGTTCCGAGGCCATGTCTGTACATGCTAGGCTCGCCAAGTAAGAACCTTAGTATTTGCGTGTGTAACTGTTTTACACCCAAAGTATGGTCGTGGATCCAAGAACACCCGATCATCACGTGATGTCTTGGAGCGACGAAAACATAATCGGTGCATACTAAAGGAAGAACACATTCTTATCTTGATATTTAAATGAGGGATCATCTTATTATGCTTAACAAAGCGCTAAACAAGCAATATAAGATGCAATCAAACATCACATGTTTATTAGTGGAATGATATGGTTCTCGCATATGATCTCTATCATGTGCACCGTGGTATGATCACTATCATACCTTTATGTGTAAATCCAAGGTCTATGGAATTTACACGTTATGTATGTTGTAAGAGTATCATCTCATACTTCTACTTACAACATCACCATATCATAACACTAGCCCAGCAACAATCTAAACTAGACGCCTCTAATTTATCCATTGCAAATTTTACGTGGCTTAGGGCTTTCAAGATAGAACCGTTCTTACCTCGAACATGAACCACAACGAGGATAACCAAATTGTTGACAACTCGTTGCAAATTAGATATTGACTATAGTAGGAGAGGCAGACACCGCTAGCCACTTATGCAAAACTAGTTGCATGTCAAGCGTGGAACAGGTCTCATGCGAGGACATGTAAAGTTTGTCCGGCCGCTTCATCCCACTATGCCACCAATATCAAAGTACAACCAAGAAGCAATAAAATGATCATCATCGCCCACATAATCATATGTGTACTACCGCAAAGTATCTACGCATAGATCCGGCTCGATACCCTTTGTAGGGTTCGCAGACATAGAAAACAAAAATTTTCCTACGATGGGAACAACTATGTACCAAGATCTATCTACTAGATACAAACAACGGGCGGATGTATATCCGTAGAGAACATACCCTTGAAGACCGATAAAGAAACGCGAGTCCAAACTCGTGGTTGATGTAGACGATCTCTTGCCGATCTCAAGATCGAGAGGAAGTCCTAAGCGCATAAAACAGCGCATCCGTGCTCGCACACACGTTCGAGGCACCGAGCAACCTCCGCCTCCTCGCTCCAGCGATGCAGCGAGCACAACTCTTTCTTGCCGAAAAGCCACGGGAACATGTATCTCGCTAGTCCGAGACCATGGGGATAAATTCTAGAGAGAGATCCTTCACGAGGAGGTGTGTTGTGAGAGAGGAGAGAGGGGCCTTTTATAGGGAGAGGGGGCACCCAAGGGCATGGCGCCCAGCCATGGGGGCTGCCCCACCTCTTCCACATTCATGTGGGTGGAGCTCACTCAAAATGAAAAGCCTCCACTCCCATTAAAAAGCCTCCACTCAAAAATCCACTCACATGCATTAAATTTCCACCAAATTTAATGCAAGCTCTCATTAAATAAAACTCTTTTATTTATTTATTCAGAATTTTGTTAATTACTTTAATTAACAAACATTCACATAAAACCCTTGCTAGTATTCTATTTCACATGCAGAACCAGTTTGACAATTTCAGCGAAAGCAGTTTGGTGTCTAGTGAAATAAATTCCTCGCTTTCCTTTTCTTTTTGGCATGAAACTTTTGCTCCAAATGGATGTCGGTGTCTCTTAAGTGTGTCACCCTACGGTTCGAATAATGTGGACATGATCGAGACCCTCTCGGATCAATAATCGAGCGGGATCTGAGACCCATCTTGACTCCACACATTCAACGATGACTTTCTTGTGATCGGCGGAACCTTTACGCTAGTATCTTAATCCCTTTGTTTCGCGATATATTACATGTCCGAGATTCGATCATCGGTATCTCCATACCTAGTTTGATCTCGTTCTGGACATGCACTCTTTTCTCGTTCCGTGATATAACATTCTAGTGATCAAATCACTTGCTTGCAAGCTAATCAATGTGATATCACCGAGAGCCCAGAGCATATCTATCCGTCATCGGGATGAACAAATTCCACTCTCGATCCATGGGCCTCAACATAACACTTTAGTAGTTCTGAATCCATCTTTATAATCACCTATTACGGTGGCGTTTGATGTTATCAAGAAACTCTTCCGGTGTTAGTGATTGACATGATCTCATGGTCTAAGGATTAGGATCACTTCGTAAGTTGTTATAGCAATATAAACTCAATGACTTTGATCGTAATGCTATACTTCGGATGAATGTTCATCACACCATTACACTAATGTTGTGACCCCGTTATTAACAACATCCAATGTCCATGATCAGGAAACCTTGATCATCTTCTTAATCAACGAGCTAGTTTATAAGAGAGGCATAACTAGGAACTTTTTATTTGTTTATTAAACACACATGTATTAACGTTTCTGTATTAATACAATTATAGCATGCAAAATAAACATTTATCATAAATAAGGAATACGATAATAACCACTTTATTATTGCCTCTCGGGCATATTCCCTTCAAAAGTGCCACTGATAGTTTAGCATGGAGGCACTGGACTGTGCCTCTATTTTTCAAAACATTAGAGGCACTATCAATAGTGCCTCAAAAGGATAAACTATTAGTGGCACTTTTAAAACTGCCACTAAAAACTCATATTTTGAGGCACTATTTTTCGAAGTGCCTCAAATAGATACAATTAGAGGCAGTTTGAAAAAGTGCCTCTAAGAAAAGTGCCTCTGATTCCTGGACATGCCATAGTGATAGGGACTGCACCCTCCCAACATTGGTGGCCGAAAAAGCATGCCTTACGAACCACGTTCTCATAACCCAACACTTCGAAGACCACCTTTGCCCTAGGGGCGCCACCTTGGCATCCACCTATTCGTCATGTCTTGCGCAATTTGCCATCATCATTTCTTGAGGCTGCATAAAACATCTGCTTGCAGTCTTCAAACCTGGTGCTGCCATCCTGATATGTCACAATTGTTTCTTCTTGAAAAATTTGTAACATATTTCCTTGTTATTCAAATTTAAGTAATTTTTCCTGGACTAACCTCTGTTATGTCGGTTTTATGTATTTTCACGGGACAGGACAGTAAGCCAAAAATATATATCGGAGAGTTTCAAGAAGCTAGGATTGCCAAGCTTCGTCAAAGGGATATATGGCACGCTTGGGGTCATGTGCCACAACCAGGTGTGTAGGACACATTGGCACCAATTCTCGCTTTGGCCCAATGCCTCATAACAACCCTAAAACACTTCACCTGTATATTCCGTCATTTATCAATGCTAGAAGATAGAACAACCACGCGAGAATAGCTCTAGATAGAACACATATCCAATCTCTCGATACCATCGAGGGGGACATCGACCATTCTACTTCACATTCATCGCCATTGTGTTGCTCATATGATTAGTATCTCATGGACTATAGGTTGTATTATTAGTTCAGTTGCTCTCTCTCTCTCTCTCTCTCTCTCTCTCTCTCTCTCTTCAATGATGCAAAAGTTTGAGCTACTTCCAGCGGAGGTCGTTTCAATTTGCAGGAAACCTAGTGCTACATGAGCCCATATAGTTGCTTCGGTTTATCCTCTGTTTTGGGCCGTATTTTCGCCGTCTTTTGGTCATTTGTCCTCCCTAGATGCTAGTTATGCTGTGATTTTTTATCCTTGTACTATTTGGTTTAAATCTCTGCACTCTATGGCCATTCTTTGAGCATTTCTTCTATCTAATATATGACATGCAACTCTCCTGCATGGTTCAAAAAAAGCCCATCCTCCCCGTTTCGTTGCATGATGGAGACATCTTAGCTAATGCTTGTAGATGTCCTCTAAAAAAGGCTAATGCATGCACAAAAGCTTCCCTCATTCGAGAAGATTTAACACACAATTATTGGAATCAATATTTTACACAAATCAAAGTGTCACTTAAAATAAAGATTTTTATGTTGTTTCTTCATCACATAAGGTTATTCTCACTAAGGACAACTTAGCAAAACGAATTTGGCAAGGATGCAAAAAAGTGTTGCCTTTGTGATCAAGATAAAACAATACAACACCTTTATTTTATTGTCCTTTTTGTGAAATTTTGAAGGAGGATAGTTCACTTGTCTTTTAATATTACACCACCAATCAACATAACGAGTTTGTTTGAGAATTGGCTGCATGGGTAGAAAAGAAAGATATACCTCCATTGGTCTTACCTTTAGTCAATTTGGCATGTGGGGAACAATTTTACTTTTAACAAATCAAGTTATCATTCATTCTTGTTGGTTATTTCTCTCTCCTGCTTCTATTGAGTCCGTGCATGATCCTTACTCCTACCGCTCGGAGCAGCGCTAGGCCATGGCTTCTAGGTGCAACCGTTTGAGAACGGCAGCTTGGAGTTTTTACAGCCAATTCGGTTGGCGTTTTGATAGCCTTCTGCAATGTTCATGCAAAGGAGTTTCATGTTGTTTACTTTTTCTGATGGCTGATCCATGTATCGACCCTTTATGACCTCTAATTTGTAATAAACTACAAGACTATGGGTTGAATTTCGCAAAATAAAGTATACTAAAATAGATGGTATGCATCACCCGATATGGGCTGGCCTTAAAAAAACGATGCAGCTCAAATCACGTGCCTCCGAATTAAGGCTCTTCTCCCAACACCGAACAACCTCAGTAGTAGTTTGATCTAATTGGATGCATCTGATCTTCCTGATGGAGGCGTTCACATACATGTCACTGCTGGCGTGATGGCTATGCCCCAACCACACTAGCTACTTGCAGAAATGGACCATTGATCCAATCTGTTAGCACTTGGTTAATTTGTCACACACATGTATTCCCATGTAGCCCGACGCTGACGACCCGACCGTCTAGCTCGGAGCATCCAAAACCCCAGCCCCGGCCGGTCATTCTCAGGGGCAGTGGCACAGCTTTGTCGCAACACCTTTTTTGCTAAAGACGGGGGATAAATTTCAATGCCGGAAAAGGAACATCTCCATCGCATCCAATCGCACTGATCAACCGTAATTAATCGGGCAGGATTGTCTTTCTCGGATCTGCGTTGCGTCGCGGTTCGACGTCGACTCGCCATGACGCCCCTGGCGCCGTGGACAGCGCGGGGGAACGAGAAGCTGTCGCGTGCGTGCGCAAGAATGGTCGTCGTGGCTCGCTGCACGGCACACGTTTGGCTGGTAGAGTGGGTTCCAAGTATAGTACAGAGTTTGGATGACAGACACGGGAGGATCGGAATGGCGTGTGCAGGTGCGGCTAGCAATGTCGCTAGCTAGCTCCGAGCCAAGTCCACGCCTGCAGGTGGGGAGCGCAAGAGGTACGTGGGGTTATGGAAGATCGCCGTCGTCCGCGATCTCTAGGAAGAAAAATGACGGATCGCTGTCCCGGTCGAGTAGAGAAATCACGTCGACATCGCCGGAGCTGAAGGGGCAACTGGCTGTCTAGCTTACTGGCATGCAGGATGCAGGCTTGCGGGCTCGAGACTTCAGATATTTTTGTTCAGACATGTAAGTGTGTGCTTGTTTATAGCAAAACATATGTTGTAGATCCATAATATATGTTGCAGATTTAGTGCAAAGTTGTGCTAAATCGGTGACACTTATTTATAAATCGGAGAAGTACTTTATTTGTTATTTGCAAGACAATAGAAATCCCAGCTCAACAACTGGGATCTGATTTGGGCCCAGCTCACGGTGGTATGTAACTGCAACAAACACAGATCTTTATCTCTCTCTAACACGGACATCCCATTAGAGAGCACCTCGCTGGAACCGGTAGGTGATCACACATGGCCGCACAGTACTTAAGAGTTAAGTCCAGTGTCGGGACCAATTGATGGCTTCTTCTTGCAGTAATCAGCGAACTGAGCAAAGTACCCCGATCGAACTAGAAGCATCACGTAGTACATAGGAACCCCTTGGCATCTTGAATTAATCGCCATTGCCAAATAATGCAAGCTTTGTTGCACGAGAGTGACACCTTAGCTAATGCCTGTTAAACATGTTGTTTGTACTGTCAGGTGTAGATGGCTACCTCTGTTGCACGAGAGTGACACCTTAGCTAATGCCCTCCTCTGGCGATAGGGGACGACTCTTATTGCTAGTCGTAGCACTCCCTCATCCTCTCCCCCGTGTCGTACCGCCGCCTGAGGCGCCTTCGGGAAAGTCTGGTCTGACTCCGGTGATGGCGGTGGCGGGGCTCTTCCCCTGGGTCGTTTTATTCAATGTCCGACAAACATCAGTAAAATTGTGTAGTTGACCGTAGAAATCGCATACCGGCGGCTCGGGCATCAGTCTATAGGGGGCGGCTCTCGGGGGAGGGGTGGCTCGGGCAGAAACCCTAGCCGCCGCCCCTAGCATCTGCTCTCTAGTCTCCTCCGCTGCCGCTGGAGGACGTCAGTGGTCAAAGGCCTTTGGTCGACGGTGTCGGCGGGCGGTCTCCTTGTCTGGTGGCCTCTCCCACGCGTGGATGCCTTCGATCGCATCTGTGCAGCGCCCCGGACGGTAGGCTCATGTCGGTGAAGGATGGATCTGGGGTGATGGCACCGAGAGGCGATGTTGCTCCTCCCATGGCGGATGGCGGTGGGGGTCGCGTTTGCCGACCGAGGCACGGTGCTTGGCGAGCGTCGTTGTAGTGTTGTCCTACAATGGCGGCCTAGACACGCTTCCCTGCATCAATAGCGCGGTGGTGGTTCGCCTCCGGCATGCTCGAAGTTATGAGGCCATTTGGCGGATGCTTCGGGCGGTGTGGGTCGCCTTCGCTGCTGGTCGTGCCTTCGGGCTGCCGGTGGGGTTTGGGGCGGCCATGCTTGGATCTAGTAAAGGCGATGGTCCTAGGGTTTCTCTCATATCAAGATGTTGATCTTCTTGATGCATGTAGTCATTGATCTATCCCGGAGTGTCAAGTTTGGGAAGGCTCCACGAACTTCCCTACGAATCATGCTTGAGATTGCGGATCAGATGGGATTCGATCGCGCAACTATGTTTTCTAGCCGTTTGGTTTTAGGGAGGCGAGAAACTCTACTGCCATTGCCATCATCGGGACATGTCTTTAGTTTCATGGTGAAGTCAGTGTGCAGAGAATATCATGAAAGTCAAGATCTGAGGACTAGTAATGATGGTTCGAGTCCTGGTGGCGATGAGAAATTGGTTTGGTGATTCGTGACTTGTAGCAGTGACATCGAAAAGTGGAGGCGATATCACATGAGAAGTTTATTGTCTAAGCTTTCAGGATGAAAACCCAATGTTTAACCTTAATTTTTTGTGCCTGGCAACGACATCGCATGTGTATTGTTTTTTTTGAGGCGTCATTTGTACAAGTTGGATTTATGTCAAGTTTAAGGAAAGTGGATTCACAATATTATTCATGTATGTGGATGACATATTGTTGGCTTGCAGCGATAATGATATGCCGCACGAGACCAAGAAATATCTGTCTTTCAATTTTGATATGAAAGATCTCGGTGAAGGCTCGTATGTACTTGGCATAGAGAGTCACCGAGATAGGTAAATGTGTGTTGGTACTATGAACAAAGGCATATTTAAAGGGTTTACTATGCAATATGCATAAGTGCTTAGCCTCACATGCTCCAATAGTCAATTCTATAAGTTTGGGACATTTTAATGTTCAAGGAAAAAAATGAAACTAATAAGATAAAATCGGTTTCTTATGTTTCAACTGTCAAATCATCATGTATGCACACCTTTGTACATGGTCTGACTTAGCTTTTATAACCAGGATACTTGACAAATCCCAATCAAATACATGATTAGACCACTCGAAGGATGCAAAAAAGTCGTGCGTTATATGCAAGTCACTAAAAACTATAAGATCTTATATCCTATAATTTATTGGCTATTTAGATAATGATTATGCCGGTTGTGTGGATAGTAAGAAAACCATATCAGGTTATGTGATCACACTTTTCAAAGAAGCCATATCGTGAAAAAGCTACAATCAAACAACAACTGCTTTACATGCAATGCAAGTAGAATTTATAGCATATTGCGAGTCCACCGAGTAGGCTGTATGGCTATAGAATTTCATTCACAAGCTTAAAGTGGTTGACATTATTTCAAAACCACTGTAGTGTACTACGATAATGAACCTGGAGTTTTCTATATGAATAACAACAAGTCAAGTGTTGCTGTCAAACACATTGACATAAAGTATCATGTTATGAAATATAGAATTCAGGATCATACATGTTAAGCATATTAGTACTACTCAATGCTTGTGGATATGCTAACCACAGACTTGACACCTAGTATTTTTTGTGTGCATGTTGCCGGCATGGGATTGCTGAAAGCCTTATGATTCTGGAATAAAGAAACCACTATATCCACTCCCATCAAGTAAAATGTTATCCATTTTAAAATAGACTTGTATGCTATAAATGTTGAGTTCGACTATATTTCATTGGTTGTTATAACACCTTACTTTGGTATATTATTCTTATGGAAATAAAATTAAACCTAATGATTAAGGAGAAGAATGTTGGTTTGCTCTGTGAGGTTTAACACAAACCCTATGAGGTTTAACATAAAGACAGAGTCAGAAGAACATAATGTTAAGTAATAGAGGAACCCACAAACCAACATTCTAGCTCACCTTGTAGGTAACAACAAGTCCTAATCCGGGGCACAAAAACCAACTTGATGGTTTTGTTCCCTATCGCCCGCGCCATAGAAAGGAGGGGGCTCGGTAGCGATCTAGACATAGGTCCATGTTCCGCTTAGCTTGCTTCCCCACATCTCTAAAACCATACCAATCTAGGGAAGACACAGAAGCGACGGGGAGACCAAGCTATACTCCATCAGTCGAAGGGCAGTGTTGCAGGTGTTAGATGTATATATTTGTCTTATAGTTTCCCCATATGTTAGGGGGCTTCTTGCATATTCACACCTGTATCTGTATTATATATTGTGGTCTTTGGCCCCCATAGGAATACAAGTTGCATATTCCTGACATGGTATCAGAGCTAGGTTAGCCTCCTCCTACTTAACCGTTGCGGCCGCCACTCCCCTCGCCGACGGTCTTGCCGTCGTCGCCGCCGGATTGCCGCCTGTTCTGGCGTGGTGCCGTCGGATCGGTCTCCAAAGCGGTCCAGTTTATAGATCAGTTTCTCCTCCTCGCCTGGATCCGATCTTCTCCTAGATCGGTTTCTCCTCGATCTTGCATCGATCTCTGCCCACACTCCCGCCTTGCTCCCGCACTCCCGCCTCGCTCCTGCCACGCGTGAGCCCCGCCTCGACCACGCCAGCCTCCTCCTCACGCCGCCCGGATTTACATCGGCTCGCTAGACCGCCATCGGGAATCGATCCCCGGCGGCCGGAATTAGCCTTCCCCGCCCCTTAGGCACCGCCCCTTGTCCCGGTTAGCCGGAATTTCGCCGGATTTTGCCCGGCATCTACCTGCAGCTGGGTTGACCATATTTGTTCAAAAAACATTGAGAGAGATGTCTTCTGCATCGGGCTATGTTGCGATTCCTCGATGCCCGGTGATCTTCGATGGCGCGAATTACCCTGATTTCGCTGCCTTTATGCGCGTTCACATGCGCGGTCTCCGTCTTTGGGGTGTGCTCTTGTAACACCCTCAGAATCGGACCTATGCAAGTTTGGGCAAAAATTCACCAAACCCGCATAGAAACGATTCAAAGGTGCCCACCAGGCACTTTCGTGCGGGTGGAAAACGAAGTAATAACATTACACAGTCCTCGATGGGACCCACGTAGCAGATATATATATATGACTCGGAGAGTCAAGAATACATATATAATATACAAAGATCCAAATCACCTTGAAAGCGATATAGCGTCCAGCTACGGACAAGATGCAAATGGGGCTAAGAGCCACGAAGAATAACCAATGGCGTCCATAACCTGCCCGGGGCCAGGAAGGGTAACCACCTAACGGCGTCGATCTCAAACCTGCTTAAACAAAGGGTGCCGACAAAGGGCAAAGGAAAAAGAAGGGCGTCGATCGAGGCGATGCAGCGAGGCTAGAATTGCGGTCCTCGCCTACATAGTACGGATCAAGCGGCGGCAAGATGCACTAAACAACCTATAGAGACTCGATACAAGCGATAATCGAGAGGGTAAGAAGGACCTATTCGGATCCAACGATACTATCATCAAACAAACCCATCTGGTGTTTCCCTCGAGACCGATCGAGGAAGTCAACCGAGGAACTCACGGTTGGCGCTTTACTTAAATAGTTATAGTTGCGGCACTTTACTAGTCAAGTTTAGGTAATCGTTCTGATAAAGTAAGCAGTGGGCACTTTTAGTTAACCATTCCGTTATAGTTGCAACAATTACTAATCAGATACAGATAGCATGAGATAAACCCAAAAACCAACAGCTGTGGGTACTTTTATTCAGCCATTCCGTTGTAGTTGCAATACTTACTAGTCGATACAATTATGTGGCGACAACCAAACAAGCAATTGTGGGCAATATTAATTAGCCATTCCATTATAGTGAAGCTGATTACTAGTCATTATAAGTCAAATTTATAGCGATAAACTTTAGTTATGCTTGTCTATGATCGAGATCATGCTCCAAGTCGTCCATATCCATGACACGGCTTTGAGAAAGTTTTACCGGCGGGTGCACCAATAGCAACACACGCTCGATCAACCTCGGAAAAACCAAATCAAAACCCAGAGGCTTTCACGATGAACAATCACGAGATTCGAAATATTTGAGGACCACCCTTTGAGTAGAATCCATAGCGGGTAAGCAAGCTCGGCGGCCTCAAGGTTGCGACAATGGTCTGTGGCGACGGGAACCCGAAAGTGTGGGCTTGTCGATACAGCGTAAACATTCCGATCCTAAGCGATGCGATTGTGCGTACCTGCAATCGTAATTAAAGCGATAAAACATGGCATAAATACAGATCGTAAATAAAACCTCAAACTAGTTTGTGGCCCCAAGAAATAAGATGAATCAAGCTCGCTGGGGGTCCCATATACCTCCGGATGTGGATAGCATAAAATCAAGAGGCAATTATCAAGTACTCGGGGTCTTCACGGGACACAAGTGGGCGTTGAAACCAAATATTATCTATCACCCACCTATGCCTGCTTATTTCAATTTTAGTTGTTAAACAGAAATTAAAGTGACGAAAGTAAAACTAGAATCATCTCCAACATCAACATGCGGCAATACATCGCAATCGTGGCATATGACACATATCAAGCTTGAGCAAGCAACTACGGCCATAAGTCCAACTATCTACCAAACAACGAGGCAATAGGATGTGTCCAAGGCAATATAGGCTGCACGGTATATCACAGTGCGGAAAACTAAAGCAACAACACGGATAGCAATAGATCAACAGGAGGAAGTAAATACTATAAAAGTAAGATAGGTAGAAAGGGAGATGCTGCTTTGAAAACATTGTCGAAGGTTCATAGAAGATCGGTAAGCTCACATCAACTCAACGGCCTTATCCGCAAAGAGGCAAAACACTAGAAGAAACACCGGATGCAATATTTAATACTCGGCAGAAGATCGGCATGATGCATGTATGATGTATGACATGGCAAAGGGTGCGATGCAATTAGGTCATATTAAGTGGAACCGGGGTCCCGACAATATTTAGGTGGTTCATGTTGTTTAGCTACCCCGCAATTTAAATGTTGTATTAGCATGGCAAAAGACAGCACCGGGTTCGCTACACAAATTTAAATGAGGCCAATATGAGACTAGATGTGCCCGCATATGGGCCCCATATTTAATTATTAGGTGAATCGGCATAAGGCCCCCAAACCACAGATATGCATGCGAGTATGACAATTCAATATGCAACAAGTTGTTATGTTATAAAATAGGGTTTGAGGGAAAAGGGGTCACACATTCAGAGGGGGCTCGACGATCCTGGTGGTTCGGGGTTCGGGGTCGGTCTCAGGGTTCGACGGAGCGTTCTCGGGCTCCGGGGTTAGGGTCTCGGATCGGGGTAGTAATTGTCGCATCGGGGTCTCGGTCGTGTCGACGGTCGTGGCGTTCAGGGGGAAGTTCTCGGTGTCCATGAGGTAGACCTTGTCGTGCCTTAGCGTAGATCTTGGGGAGGTTCGGGGTTTCGGCGTCCGGGGCGAAGATCATGGCGGTCATCGGGTTGGGAGGGAGAACATGGCGTCGGTGTGGTGGTCTTGTCGTCGTGCAGAACCTGTCGGGTCCGTGCTTCGGATTCCGGGAGGCGATCTTGCCGCTCCGGGCCGAAGTTCTTGGGGTTTCCTCCTTATACACCGGTGGCGAACTTGGCGTCCCGATTGGCGACCTTGGGGTTTGTCGGGTGCCGGGCTCGGGTGGAGGACTTGGGTTTGGCGGTGTCTCGGTGTCAAGACCTTGTCGTCAGGAGGAAGTACTTGTCGTCCATGAAGGAGAACTTGGCTCGGCGTCGTCTCCTTAGGGTTCCGTCTTGACGTTGCGGTGAACTTGGTTTTTACCGCTGGCGGTGGTTCAGAGAACATCCTCGTCCCGATTGCCGTGGCGATGACTCGACACATCCTCGTAGTGGTACCGCATCCATATTCTTCAGCAAAGCGCCGCATAGCGAGAACCTTGCAACCGCTGTACTCGTGTTCTGTGGACTTGCAGAGGCCACACGCGGAGGCTCCGGGCGGCACGGCGAAGGCAGCTGGCGGCGGAAGGCAACAGCGGCTTGTACAGGAAGGACCCGCGAGGCTGGGTTCGGCGGCCGGCCTTGGCGATAGGCGAAACGGCGAGAGGCGGCGCAGGCGAGTCGGCGAGGCGGCGACTTCGCGGAGACGGAAGGTCGACGGGGCCGGCGGAGCACTTGGGGGCAGGCGAGGCAGCGTGGCAGCCGAGCGGAGGCGGATGGCGGCGAGGCGCCAGGCAGCTCGGGAAAGGCAGACGGGCGCGGCTCAGCGGCAGCAGAGGCATGTGATGCAGTGAGGTCGAGCAGCGGCGGCTGAAGGCCGGGCGAAACTCGAGGAGACAGGCGGCTCTGAGCTCGAGGGGAAGAGGCCGGAGGCGGCTCAGGGCGGCGTGCTCGCGGCTGGGTTGCAGCGGCCGGAGCGAGGTTAGAGGCGAGGACCGTGGCGGCGGAGAGGCGAAGCGCGCCGGAGGAGGCGACCGTGGCGAGTGAGCTTCATGGAGCTCGGGGGCGAAGCAGGCGGGAGGCAGTGGGCGGAGCGCGGAGGCGGATGGGGAAACGGCGCGGCCGAGGCGGTCTAGGGGCGAGAGAGGATCTGGCCCAGGCGGGCAGTGAGCGGTGAGGCGAGCCAGGCGCGGTGAGGCGGGGTGCAGGCGTCGGGAGAAGAGAAGAAGATAGGAAGAGGGAGACGCAGAGGGGGGTCCGTGGGCAGGGGAGTTGGGGGCGGGTCCCACAGGCAGAGAGAGCCAGGACCCAGGAGGGTGCTGGAGGCCGGTGGGGCCCAGGGTTGCAGGGGTGGAGGGTGGGGAGGAGTTGGTGGGAAGGAGAGAGAGAGGGAGGGTGAGGGGCAGTGGCGGCGTGAGGGAGAGGGAGGAGATGAGGTGGCAAGCAGGGATTGGAGGGGGTGAGGTGGAGAGGGGGCTGGGGTAGATTAGTGGGTGGCTTAGGAATTTAGAGGGGCAGGTTTGGGGTGGACCGATTTAAAATAAACAGGGGTGGTCGTTCGGGTCAATCGGCCCGTTCGACTGCCCCGCAAAAATAAATATAAATTTTGTTTGTTTTAAAAACACCATTGCAAACCGATAGCAACAAACAAGAATAATTCCGGAGACCCGGTGTTTGGCGTTTGAATAAAAGACGGGGCGTTTTAGGAACAAAACGGGTGTTGCGAAAATAGTTTTGGCAAACAATGCATGATGATGACGATGCAATGCACAAATTCAACGCGATTTTCTAGTAGTGGTTTTGCGGGATGCCACAATTCGACACCACTAACAATGGATCTCGCCCTCGAGATCCGCCTCATGGTACCGGAAAGAAGGTCGGCGGCCTGATCCTTCGTGCTTCGTGTAGATCCTCGCGACACCACTAACAAGAGGTCGTTGTCCGTGATCGTCGAGAGAACTCTCCGGAGAACCAAAGGACGAAGATAGAGGCATCAACGATAAGCCACCTCTAGCTTACGGTGGAAAGGGGGAACCGATGCATTCTCGTCCACTTCAATGTACAAAAGCGAATAGAAAGGGTAGTCGGCATGGGGGCCAATCCATCACGCACCCAAACTATTACTCCGCACAATCAGTAGAGAAGAGTGCAACCATTCTCGGAATCAGACTGAAGATCTCGACAAACGAGGTTCGGAAACAAAGGAGTGATGCAGACTCTGCATCGGATCTGGCGTAGATGATGTCGCCGCGTCGGAAAACACCTGAAGGCACAACAAGGAACAAAGAATGGTAACACCGTAGACGGATTCCTCAAGCAGCATGAAGACCGGATGTAGCAACACCGTTATCTGAAGAGGAAGCGAAACCCTGAAGGTACGACGGAAACCCAACCACGAGAAATCCTGGACTCAAAGAAAAGATAAGAGGTAGATTCAAATCACGCAGGGGTAAGAGGAGAATAGCGGAGGGTAAGGAAAATTCGGACCTAATCGTAACTATCCAACCGATTTTCAAAATAGTTTGACACTCTACTTGCCGTTAGCTAGGTTATCCTACAGTTTGGACTTGTGGGTATCATAGCTGCTGAGCTCGATACCACTCTGTAACACCCTCGAGAATCGGACCTATGCAAGTTTGGGCAAAATTCACCAAACCCGCAGAAGCGATTCAAAAGGTGCCACCAGCACTTTCGTGCGGGTGGAAAGCGAAGTAATAACATTACACAACAGTCCTCGATGGGACCCGCTGAGCAGATATATATAACACTCGGAGAGTCAAGAATACGATATAATATACAAAGATCCAAATCACCTTGAAAGCGATATAGCGTCCGACTACGGACAAGATGCAAATGGGGCTAAGAGCCACGAAGAATAACCAATGGCGTCCATACCGCGGGCCAAGCGGAAGGGTAACCACTTCTATGGCGTCGATCTCAAACCTGCTTAAACAAAGGGTGCCGACAAAGGGCAAAGGAAAAAGAAGGAGCGTCGATCGAGGCGATTGCAGCGAGGCTAGAATTCGGCGGTCCTCGCCTACATAGGTACGGTGGACTGAAGCGGCAGCGGCAGCATGCACTAAACAACCTATAGAGACTCGATACAACTGGCGATAATCAGAGGGGGTAAGAAGGACCTATTCGGATCCAACCTGATACTATCATCAAACAAACCCATCCTGGTGTTTCCCCCTCGAGACCAGTCGAGGAAGTCAACCGAGGAACTCACACAGTTGGCAGTTTTACTTAAATAGTTATAGTTGCGGCACTTTACTAGTCAAGTTTAGGTAATCGTTCTGATAAAGTAAGCAGTGGGCACTTTTAGTTAACCATTCCGTTATAGTTGCAACAATTACTAATCAGATACAGATAGCATGAGATAAACCCAAAACCCAGCAGTTGTTGGTACTTTTATTCAGCCATTCCGTTGTAGTTGCAATACTTACTAGTCAGATACAATTGTCGCAAGCGACAACCAAACAAGCAATTGTGGGCAATATTAATTAGCCATTCCATTATAGTGAAGCTGATTACTAGTCATTATAAGTCAAATTTATAGCAGTAAACTTTAGTTATGCTTGTCTATGATCGAGATACTGTGCTCCAAGTCGTCCATATCCGCGGACACGGCTTTCAGAAAGTTTTACCCGACGGGGTGCACCAATAGCAACACACGCTCGATCAACCTCGGAAAAACCAAATCAAAACCCAACGAGGCTTTCACGGTGAACAATCACGATTGAAATATTTGAGGCCACCCTTTGAGTAGAATCATAGCAGTAAGCAAGCTCGAGGCGGCCTCAAGGTTGCGACAATGGTACATGGCGGCGGGAACCGAAAGTGTGGCTGGGCTTGTCGATACCGCGTAAACATTCCGATCCTAAGCGATGCGATTATGCAACCTCGCACAATCGTAATAAAGCGATAAAACATGGCATAAATGCAGGATCGTAAATAAAACCTCAAACTAGTTTGTGGCCCCAAGAAATAAGACTGAATCAAGCTCGCTCGGGGTCCCATATACCTCCCGGATGTGGATAGCGCAAAATCAAGAGCAATTATCAAGTACTCGGGGTCTTCACGGGACACAAGTGGGCGTTGAAACCAAATATTATCTATCACCCACCGATGCCTGCTTATTTCAATTTTAGTTGTTAAACAGAAATTAAAGTGGCGAAAGTAAAACTAGAATCATCTCCAACATCAACATGCGGCAATACATCGAATCGTGGCATATGGCGACACATATCAGACTTGAGCAAGCAACTACGACGCATAAGTCCAACTATCTACCAAACAACGGGCAATAGGATGTGTCCAAGGCAATATATAGGGCTGCGGTATATCACAGTACGGAAAACTAAAGCAGCGCAACCACGTATAGCAATAGATCAGGGAGGAAGTAAATACTATAAAAGTAAGATAGGTAGAAAGGGAGATGCTTTGAAAACATTGTCGAAGGTTAGGCCGAAGATCGGGACTCACATCAACTCAACGGCCTTATCCGCAAAGAGGCAAAACACTAGAAGAAACACGGATGCAATATTTAATACTCGGCGGAAGATCGGCATGATGCATGTATGATGTATGACATGGCAAAGGTGCGATGCAATTAGGTCATATTAAGTGGGCAAGGTCCGACAATATTTAGGTGGTTCATGTTGTTTAGCTACCCGCAATTTAAATGTTGTATTAGCATGGCAAAAGCTGACCGGGTTCGCTACACAAATTTAAATGAGGCCAATATGAGACTAGATGTGCCCGCATATGGGCCCCATATTTAATTATTAGGTGAATCGGCATAAGGCCCCCAAACCACAGATATGCATGCGAGTATGACAATTCAATATGCAACAAGTTGTTATGTTATAAAATAGGGTTTGAGGGAAAAGGGGTCACACATTCAGAGGGGGCTCGACGATCCTGGTGGTTCGGGGTTCGGGGTCGGTCTCAGGGTTCGACGGAGCGTTCTCGGGCTCCGGGGTTAGGGTCTCGGATCGGGGTAGTAATTGTCGCATCGGGGTCTCGGTCGTGTCGACGGTCGTGGCGTTCAGGGGGAAGTTCTCGGTGTCCATGAGGTAGACCTTGTCGTGCCTTAGCGTAGATCTTGGGGAGGTTCGGGGTTTCGGCGTCCGGGGCGAAGATCATGGCGGTCATCGGGTTGGGAGGGAGAACATGGCGTCGGTGTGGTGGTCTTGTCGTGCAGAACACCGGGTCCGTGCTTCGGATTCCGGGAGGCGATCTTGCCGCTCCGGGCCGAAGTTCTTGGGGTTTCCTCCTTATACACCGGTGGCGAACTTGGCGTCCCGATTGGCGACCTTGGGGTTTGTCGGGTGCCGGGCTCGGGTGGAGGACTTGGGTTTGGCGGTGTCTCGGTGTCCGGGCCTTGTCGTCCGAGAGGAAGTACTTGTCGTCCGCGAAGGAGAACTTGAGGCTCCGGCGTCGTCTCCTTAGGGTTCCGTCTTCGGACGTTTGCGGTGAACTTGGTTTTGCACTGCTGGCCAGGTGGTTGCAGAGAACATCCTCGTCACCCGATTGCCGTGGCGATGACTCGACACATCCTCGTAGTGGTACCAGACAGTCCATATTCTTGACAAGCGCATCAGCGAGAACCTTGCAACCGCTGTACTCGTGTTCACTGTGGACTTGCAGAGGCCACACGCGGAGGCTCCGGGCGGGGCAGCGGCAGAGGCGGCTCCCTGGCGGAAAGCAGCGGCCAGTACCGGAAGGACCAGCGAGGCTGGGTTCGGGCGACGGCGGCCTTGGCAGGCGGCGAAAGGCGAACTTGGCGAGGCGGCGGGCGAGGTCGGGGCGAGGCGGAGGCGACTCGCCGAGACAGGAAGGTCGGCAGGGGCGGGGCGGAGCACTTGGGGGCGAGGCAGCGGTTGGCCGGACGCGGAGGCGGATGGCGCGAGGCAGGCTGGCCGCAGCTTCGGGAAGCGAGGCAGGCGGCGCAGCTCCAGCGGGCGGCAGCGGCGGGGTGCTGGTCGAGCCGTGGCGGCAGAGGAGGGCGGGCGGCCGGGAAACTTCAGCGGGCAGGCGGCGCTCGAGGGAAGAGGCGGGAGCTCAGCGGCTCGCGGCCAGTGTTGCACAGCGGCGGAGGCGGTTAGGCGAGGACGGCGGGCGGCTGAGGCAGGCGGCGGGCGGCGGCGGAGAGGCGTGAGCGAGTGAGCTTCATGAGAGCTCGGGGCCGAAGCAGGCGGAGAGGCGGCAGTGGGCGAGGAGGAGGCCTTGAGGCGGATAGAAGCAGCGGCGGCGAGAGGCGTCTAGGGGCAGAGAGGATGCGCGGGCAGGCGGCGCAGTGAGGAAGGCCGGGCGCCATGGTGAGGAGAGGCGGGGCAGGCGTCGGGGCAGGAGAAGAAGATAGGAGGAGAGAGGGGTCCATGGGCGGGAGTTGGGGGCGGTCCCACAGTGAGAGAGAGAGCCAGGACCCGAGGAGGGTCTGGAGGCCGTGGGGCCCTTCGGGGTCCACGCGGGGCTGGAGGCGGGTGGGGGAGGCGTCTGTGGCGTCGCATGTCTTTGAAATTTGGGTGTGTTGGGTAGGAGTTGGTGGGAAGGAGAGAGAGAGAGGAGGTGAGGGTGGCGTGGCGTGAGCGTGAGGAGGAGAGGGAGGAGATGAGGTGTGGCAGGGATTGGAGGGTGAGGTGGAGAGGGGGTGGGGTAGATTAGTGGGTGGCTTAGGAATTTAGAGGGCAGGTTTGGGGTGGACCGATTTAAAATAACGAGGGTGGTCGTTGATCAATCGGCCCGATTGCCCATAAAAATAAATATAAATTTTGTTTGTTTTAAAAACACCATTGCAAACCGATAGCAACAAACAAGAATAATTCCGGAGACCCGGTGTTTGGCGTTTGAATAAAAGACGGGGCGTTTTAGGAACAAAACGGGTGTTGCGAAAATAGTTTTGGCAAACAATGCATGATGATGACGATGCAATGCACAAATTCAACGCGATTTTCTAGTAGTGGTTTTGCGGGATGCCACAGCTCTCCGGCAAGGTCTCCTGTCCGCCATGCCCCTGCTCCTATGGCTCCTCTTCCGCCAAGGCCGATTGTTCTCGGTGCTAATGCTTCTCAGGAGGCCAAGGATGCTACTCAGAGTGCCGATGATAGTGTTGTTGCTGCTTATGAGCTGAAGTTCAAACAATACTCTGCTGATCTCGAGACCTATCGCCACGCTCTGACTGTCTACACTCAGTGGGTCGATGACGATGCTCGTGCTGCTGCTGTTCTCACCTCCAGTGTTCTTCCCCAGTATGCTACTGAGTTCATGAGTCTCCCAACTGTTGCCGCTCAGTGGGCACATCTTCGTCGGCCTTCTCGACCATCTGGGATGCTCTTTACTGTTTGTGGTTCGCCAGAGCATGCTCTTGAGGGTGATTCCACTATTGATGAGTTCTATACTCAGTCTTTGCTATCTGGCGTTAGCTTGATTCTCCATCTTCTGTTTGTGGCACGTGCTCGTCTTTGCCAGTTAATCGGATTTGGAGTTTCACCGCATCTATGAGTTTCTCTCGGCTCCGCGAAGTTTGAGCCCAGCGTGCTCGGCTGAATGCTCGTGGTTGTGTTCCGCTTTCTGAGGTGTTGTCTGAGCTTCGGGCTGAGGAGACCCGTCTTTGTGGTGCTGGTCTTCTTGCGGTTCAATCTGTGCTTGCTACTCGTGGTCCTCCTATGCCGTCTGCTCCCTCGACTCAGCCGCGGTCCTCCGTGCCGCCCGATACTACTCAGAGTCGGGTCGAGTCGGCATCGGTCTCGTGGTCGAGTCGCACCAAAGAGGCTTGTTGTTAGGGTCGCCGTGGTTCTCTTCGTCACTGCTCTTACTGTAACAAGGATGGCCACACTTGGGCCACCTATTATACATGGGATCCCAGTTTACGTCACTGCTCTTACTGTAACAAGGATGGCCACACCAGGCTCGTGGGAAGTCGGCTCCTTCCGGATTTTCAGCAGTTGCTCTCTCTGATCAGGACATTATCAGGAGTCTTCGTGATCTGCTTGCTGCTACAGGCTCTTCTTCGACGGGCACTTCTGGTTCTGTGACTGATTCTTCAGGCACTACGCGACCACCACCTTCTACCTAGTCAGGTACGTCCCTGTGGTATCTGGATTCTGAAGCTTCTTTTCATATGACCTCTGAGTCTTCTTTTCTGTCCGCTCTTCGTTCTCTCCCTTCCCCTGTCCGTGTTTTCACGGCTGATGGTACCTCTCTTCCTGTTTCTAGTCGGGGCACCCTTTCTAGTGCTTCTTTTTTTGTTCCTGATATTTCTCATGTTCCTCTTCTTAAGATGAATCTGTTCTCTGCTAGCCAGCTTACTGACTCTGGTTGTCACGTCATTCTTGATGCTGATTCTTGTGTTGTCTAGGACCGTCGCACACATGCCCTGGTTGGAGCTGGCCCTCGCAGCCGTGACTCTTCAGGACTTTGGGAGTTAGACTGGCTTCGTGTTCCTTCCGCTGCCACTTCATATGCCAGTTCTTCTCCGGTCGTCGCCTCTGTTACCATCTCCTTTCAGTAGTGGCATCATCGTCTTGGTCACCTTTGTGACTCTCGTCTGTCGTCATTAGTTCATCGTGGTCTTCTAGGGTCTGTCTTAGGAGATGGGTCTTTATATTGTCAGGGTTGTAGGTTGGGTAAACATATTCATCTTCCCTATCCTACTAGCGCGTCTGTATCTCAGCGACCTTTTGATTTAGTTCATTCCGATGCTTGGGGTCCGGCTCCTTTCGCTTCGAAAGGGGACCATCGCTACTATATTTTATTCATCGATGGTTTTTCTCGGTACACTTGGTTGTATTTTATGCACTCTCGTAGTGAATTGCTCTCCATATATCAGCGTTTTGCGGCCATGGTCCGTACTCAATATTCTACCCCCATTCCTGTGTTTCGTCTTTGATTACGCTGGTGAGTATATCTCCCGGATGTTGCGAGGTGTTCTTCTTTGACGAGGCACCCTTGCTCGATTCTCTGTCACGGCACACATGCTCGAATGGCGTTCTTGGCGTAAGCATTGCCATCTTGTTGAGACCACTCGTGCCATGATGGTTGCTTCTTCTCTTCGCGCATTTACGTGAGGCTTTACTTCGTCGGCTTACCTCATCAATATTCAATATACGCGCTCTGCGGTGGCATCCCTCTTGAGCGCCTATCTGAAAGTCTCAGACTATTCCATGCTTCGCTTGTTTGGTTATGTTTGCTATGTTCTCCTTGCTCTCATGAACGCACCAAACCCGCTCGATCTGTTAGTCTGTTTTCTTGGATATAGTGATGAGCATAAGGGCTATCGCTGTTGGGACCCGTTGGTCGTCGGATGCGTATCTCTCGTGATGTTACTTTTTGATGAGACGCGTCCTTTCTATCCTCGTCCCACCGCTGGTACCTACCCGGTGGAAGATATCTCTTTTCTTCTCTTTCCTGACACACCCCCTCTGTCTACTCCTTCTACTCCTATTGTGTCTTCTTCAGGATCTCCTCCCCCTGATGTCTCTTCTTCTACACCTTCCTCCTCTGTTCCGTCTAGTTCTCCTTGTTCTCCTCGTTCTCCAGAGTCTTCCTCTGCTATTCCTTCTTCTTCATCGTCGTCTCCTGGGTCGTCTTCCTCACGGTGAGCTTCCTACTGCTCGTTATCGTCGTCGTGCCCAATCGTTACTCTCCTAGTCGGTATGGTCTTTACATTGCCTCGAGCCGACTTCTTATTGGGATGTGCGCATCACGAATAGCGATTAGCCATGGTGAGAGATTCTTTGTGCTTAGCGCCTTGCTTTGGGATCTTGTTTCTCCCCCTCCCGGTGTTCGTCCTATTGTAGGGGTTCGTAGCATGGAAAACAAAAAATTTCTACCGCATGAACACACAATCAAGATCTAATCTATGATCAAGCCAAGATGTATCTACTAGATTGTAGCAACGAGTCAACAGAGTACTAACCCTCGAAGATCCATAGCGGTTAGAGAGCGATTCTCGTGGATGATAGTCGTACTTGCGATCTCAAGATCGCGTGACGATCCTTCCGTGGCTGCGTTCGGCGCTTCATGATCGGTCACGTTCGATACTCGGCGAAGACCTTCCTCTCCTTGTTCCAGCGGCGGAGGTTGTAGCACTCTCCTCGCGATTCGGTATGACGGTGGTACCGGAAGTAGAGGAGATCTCGCGAGCTTCGCCTTAAGCCGCAGTATGGTGGACTATGAGAGCCTCGGTGATCTAGGGTTTACGCACCAAGGAGAGGAGATAGGCGGAGGCTAGGGCAAGGGATTGCCCCAACTCGCGACTTAGGCAAACCCTAGGAAGCGGAGGCGACAATGGTGGGCCGGCGGTTGGGGTTTAGGTTTAGAGGAGAGAGGTGTTGTGTGTGGAGGCAGCAGCCCCTCCTTATATATGGTGGAGGGAGGCGGCCAGAGGAGTCCTTCCTTCGGATCCCAAGTGGGCGGCGGTGGAGGAGGAACTCCTCCCAAGTAGGTTTCCTACTTCCTCACCTTCAAAATAGCCGTTTGACTTTTCAAATTGGCGTTTGACTTTTAAAACTAGGATTTGATTAAACCCTTTATTTTGTTCAGCGATGACACCTAGTACATGATGCAATCATTACAACTTGGTATGACACATTCATGTACCCTTCCCTCGGTCTGGGACATTCCGAACCTTCTAGAACATTCCGATGAAAACACGGAACCATTCTCCAACCCGAAGCAGGACTTTCCTTTTATGAATCTCATTCTCGACCATTCGGATCTCCTCATGATATCCGGATCCCATCCGAGACTCAACAACATTGGTCTCTTACTCATCATTCCATAACTACTCAACAACATCGAATCCTTAAGTGTGTCTCCCTACGGTTCGTGAATTATGCGGACATGATCGAGACACTTCTCCGATCAATAACCAATAGAGGAATCTGGAAATTCATATGGCTCCCACATATTTCTACGATTACTTTGCGATCGAATGAACCACTTACATACGATACCAATTTCCCTTTGTCTCACGATAGTTTACTTATCCGAGGTTATGATCGTTGGTATCTCTACATACCTAGTTCAACCTCGTTACTGATAAGTACTCTTTTCTTGTTCCCGTGATATGTGATCCCTTGTGAGCCAGTCACATGCTTGCAAGCTAATTGGATGACATTCCACCGAGAGGCCCTGCCAGTATATCTATCGTCATATGGATGGACAAATCCCACTCTTGATCCATGTGCCTCAACACATACTTTCCGAACACTCAATGTCACCTTTATAGCCACCCAGTTACGGTGTGGTGTTTGATGTCATTAAAGCATTCTTTCGGTGATGGTGATTAACATGATCTCATGGTCGAAGGAATTAGGTTACTATGTATTAGAAAGCTTATAGCAAATGAACTATATTAAATGACTTGATCTTTATGCTACGCTTAACTATAGGAGTATGTCCATCACATCATTCTCCTAATGATATGACCATATTGTTAATAACATCTCTATGTTCATGATCAGGAAACCATGATCATATATTAACCAACAAGGTAGTTTAACAAGAGGCTTTACTAGGGACTCTTTTATGTTTACAAATCACACAAGTATTAATGTTTCCTTTTAATACAATTATAGCATGATATGTAAACATTTATCATAAGTATGAAGATATGATAATAACCCACTTTATTATTGCCTCTTGGGCATATCTCCAACAGTCTCCCACTTGCACTAGAGTCAATAATCTAGTTTCAAACGTTTGTGTATTCAACACCTATCTCTTTCCGGTGTTGTAAGTACACGTTTGCTAGTGGTCAACTGATCTCCGGATCTGACACTTCCAGGTCCGTGTGTAATTGCATGTCTTTGCGTCTCTACGCATCACTCATTCTGTAATGAGATGGCTTTGTATAAATTTGGTCCTTTGGTGAGACCTTTAGTTCTTTGGGGTTAAAACATGTTGATAATATTGTTGTATAATATAGCTTCATAGTATTATCCCGCTGTGAACTACACCTAGTTTTATAACAAACTACTTGACACAAATGCCCTCTTTAGCTGCTATAATAGCAGTCATATACTTAGCCTTTTGTTGTAGTATCTGTCACAATGTCTTAACTTTGGAACTCATCCAAAACCATTATGGAACTTACTTTCCATTATATTGTGCCACCCTTAGTTTAGACTGAGATAAACTTAATTTGTACTTTGTGGAAAAACTAGTATCATGTAATACTTTTACAATGAACTAACCATCTATTTGACACTTCTACAAAATAATATATTCTTATTTCTTTTACAAGATCATAAGAATATCTTTACTATTGTCCAATAATCATCTTATGAATCATTCTGGTATACGCTCATAACATTTAGAGCATAGGACATATCTGGATTTGTACACATCACAGCATGATTGATAAAATACTCTTTGTGATTTTATACATCAAGTATCAATCTATACTTTAATCTTTGTTTCACTTACCAAATGTCAATACACTTGAATATATCATCAATATTGAACTAATTCAATCCTTTCTGTGCGACAAGAACCTTTATTGTAGTTTCTATATTGAACTCATTTAATATATCATCTATGTACTTTAGGCACAACCATATTAGCGTCTATTGATGCCAAATATTTGGGTTTTGCCTAAGTCTTTCATCAAGATGAAATTCTTATCTTGTGTTAATAAAAAGATACATCATTTCCAATCAACAATATGTCTTCCACATAATGTATTAGAAACATGTTTTAGCGCTCCCACTTAATTTCTTGCAAATACAAGCATCTTCATCGTCTCCGATGAAATTAAACTCTTTTAACAGTTTCATCATAGTGAAGATTCTAACTCCGCGATGCTTACTTCAACCATTGAAGTTTGCATATGCATTTAGCATCCTTTGAATTAACAAAACCCTTTGGACCATGTCATGCACATGTCCTAGGTAACCCTTCTATTAGAAGAACTTGTTTTGTTTATCCAACACATAACAAAATTATATGTCGTGGTTGCTACATTAATCCGTCTAGACTAAATATCGCTATGAAAGATCAAATCTTGTCATAGTCAACCTTTGAACATTGTTGTGAACTCTTTCCCAACATGTCGACCATTTCATAGATGCGAAACATCCATGCCTATTTCTTTATAGATCCAAACACAACTGTAAGGTCTTACACCTTTCTCGAGGGTCCTTCAAGTTCCAAACTTGATTTCTCGTGTATGGAACTATCACGGATTTTATGGATTCAAGCCATTTTACGGAGTCAGGGCCCATCATCGCTTCTTTGCATGTAGTACGTTCATTATTCTCAAATAATGATTCAACCCTCAAATCTTGGTATTTGATTGCTTACTCGACCTACTTGGTTCAATAGAAACTTTGACCTTCGTAACCACAACCTTTGAGGAACGTGAGCCATGAGCATTGTTGCTGCCTCCGGAACACTTTTCGGCGATGCGCAACTTTGCACATATAGCTAAGGTTCTTTTAACCTTATCAAAGTTCTATTTTCCTCCCACTTATCTTTTCATGAAAAATTCCTTCTCAAAGAAACTTGACGTTCTAAGTGACAAACACTTTTGTCTCCGATGTTATGGAGGATTACTTAACATTTATTCGAAATAACATACAAAGACAGGTTCATCCGACTTTGGTTGCAAACATCTTTCTTATGCATAACATACCAATGTTTAAGAAAGGACAACTTGGGTTTTATCCCAAACCATAACTTTATATGGTGTCATTTCAACGGATTATGATGGAGCTCTTTTCAGTGGAAAAACGGTAGTCTCTATAGCTTTTAATCTTTAAAATATAATGGCAGTTTTATGACTTACACCTTCGATCTTACCATGTCAAACAAGGTTTGATTACATATCTCGAACGCTCCATACTCTTATGGTGTTTCGGGAAAAATGCAAATCCATGGAACGATTCCTTAAATCTTAGGTATTATGCTAAACTTGTAACTCAAATATCTTCCTTTATGATCTTATCATAAACTATTTATATTCTTGTTACAATGATTTTGCACTTCATCTTGAAAGTCTTTGAACTTTTCAAATGTTTCATACTTCATCCTTATTAAGTAAATATTCATATATTCACTCAAATTTTTGGAGAAAGCATATGAAGTTGAAATCCATCGCTCTTGACTACACATAATGGACTTCGTACAACAATATGTACAAGTTCCAATAAGCTAGTCATTCGTTCCTTTTTGGCCTATGAACGAAGTTTTAATTATCTCTAGGAAAGTTTCACAAGCGTCATGTGATCAAAAATCAAAAGACTCCAAAATTCCATCCACATGGAGTTTCTTCATGTTTTATTTCCAATATAATTTAAACGGCGATGTCACTTCCTAAGCGATCTTTCAATCAATTTGTCTTTCGACATTTTTAGCACTAGTTTTATGGATGTGATTTCTCCAACGAGATTTGTGAATCATCCATCTTTTATGGTTTACCGCAATTATTTGAACAACCCTTTTGTTCTCATAATACCTGATAAAACAAATCTTGAAGGCAAGCTTTGATGTTTAACGAGCAACACAATAACCCTTTATTTGTTCTCGATGAACATCATCACATATTCTTTTGCTAGTTACTTAGGCCATTGTAGTTCATGAATTGTGTTGTTTCGTATGACGATTCACACCAACAAATTCAGTATCAAATACTTAAGAACCACATTGTTTAATAAGCAAAGAATATAGCCATAACATGTATATCATCTATATACTCAAACTTAACAATTCTAGTCTTTTCTTTTCTGCCATATATTTATGAGATTCTCTTTCAGTATTTTTTTTATGTTTGAAAGAATCTATCAACATCAATAGTGGAGTCATACATATGACACATAGTCCAAAGCATGTATAATTAAATACCAATGTCTTTGGACTTTCACTTTGAAGTATATCACCATCATCAAATGTTTGGTGTGCTTTCAAATTCCATTCTTTAGTAATCTCTTGGTGTGGTAAATATTTTACCTACGTCAAATATTCACCCTTATCATGGAATTATTCGTGATCAAGCTACTTTAGCTTATTGCGGTGAATCGCGAGTATAATGTTACTCTCCAAAACCTTTTGGAGAATTAAGACAACCATTGTCTCCAACCTTTTGCAAATTCTCATCAAATATGAGAACATGACTTTTGCCATATTATACTCTATCATGTTGCAATCAAAACTTCGTTTCAGATATCACAATATCTTCCACACATCATGGTTTCTGAAACAACTCTTTCAGATCCTAGATAACCTTGATATTAAGACAATCCTTTAAATATCAAAAATCATGGAGACAAACATGATACTCATACACTAACTCTTGGAATTGCCACTCTTGTTTTAATACCAATTATTAAACTTCATGGAGTAACCGGAACTTACTGAAAGTTTGCAATAGGACTTTTAAACTTTTAGATTAACACTTCAAAACAATGTGATACCAGTTCATAAAGTAACTAACCAGAATTCTATAGTTCTATCATCTCAATTAAAACTAAGCGCAAGGTGGTAAACGGATGCCAATGACTACAACAATTATGCAAATTCACTTTGATTTAATTTATGATAAATAGTGTTCAACTTTTAATCATATTGCCGTTGAACTCCCACTCAAAACAATATCCCTCACATTGTTTTAGTGATCACACGAATCAAATCCACCACATCAAAACCGATCATTACGAGAGTTGATGTAGCTTCAATGGCGAACAATCATCATGTTCATCATATCTACTATATGACTCATGCTTTACCTTTCGGTGATCCGTGTTCCGAGACCATGTCTGTACATGATAGGCTCGTCAAGATTAAACCTTAGCTTCCGTATGAGCAAATCTGGCTTGCTCACGTTGTATACACTCGCAGAATCTAACACACCCGATCATCACGTGGTGCTTCGAAACAACGAGCTTTAGCAACGGTGCTTACTAAGGATGAACACTTTAAAACTTGAAATTGTGTGCTTGAGGGATCATCTTATAATGCTACCGTCGTGAACTAAGCAATACAAGATGCATAAAAGGATTAACATCACATGCAATAATAATATGTGATATGATATGGCCTTTCTTCTTGTGCTTCCAATCTCCATCTTCAAGCACGAACATGATCTCCATCATCACCGGTGTGGCGTCAAGGTCAATTGTGCCGCTTCATGGTTGTCGTCCACCGGCTTCAACTATTACAACTACTTTGAATAGACACGCGGGTCTTAACATAAATTAAAGACAACCATATGTCTCCTGCCGGTTGCCAACTTACAATAAGGAACATTGCATACATCAAATATAATCACAATCATGGCCATATCACATCACGGACACACCTGCAAAACAAAGTTAGACGCCTCTAATTTTCTTTGCATATTTTACGTGGTTTGGGGCTTTCAATAAGTGTCGTTCTAACTTACGAACAAGAACCACAACATTGATACTAGTATTGTCAATCACCCGTTGTAAATTGAATCTTAACTATGTTGGGAGAAAGCAGGCACCATAAAGCCACTTATGCAATACAAGTTGCATGTCAAGCGTGGAGCAAGTCTCATGAGCGATGTCATGTAAGGTTGGCGGGCCGCTTCATCCCACCATCCCAAGATGCAAAGTACACAAGAAGCAATCAACAACAAAAGCATCAACGCCCACAATGACCATTGTGTTCTACTCGTCTGAGATCTACATATAGACGGCTCTCGATACCCTTTGTAGGGGTTCGTAGCATGGAAAACAAAAATTTCTACCGCATGAACACACAATCAAGATCTAATCTATGATCAAGCCAAGATCTATCTACTAGATTGTAGCGAGTCAGCAGTACTACCCTCAAGATCCAAAGCGGTTAACGAGGCGATTCTCGTGGATGATGTAGTCGTACACTTCCGATCTCAAGATCGCGTGAGCGATCCTTCCGCTGCGTTCGTTAGGTGGCTTCCATGATCGGTAACACGTTCGGTACTCGGCGAAGACCTTCCTCTCCCTTGTTCCAGGCGGCGGAGGTTGTAGCACTCTCCTCACGATTCGCGACGACGGCGTGGTGCCGAAGAGGGGAGATCTCGCAGGGCTTTGCCTTAAGCCGGAGCGAGTATGGTGGACTATGAGAGAGCCTCGGTGATCTAGGGTTTAGACACCAAGGAGAGGGATCTAGGCCAGAGTCTAGGGAAAGGGCATTGCCCCAACTCGGCGACTTGGCAAACCCTAGGAGGCGGCAGCGACAATGGTGGAGGCCGGCGGCTAGGGTTTAGGTTTAGAGGAGAGAGGTGTTGTGTACTTGGAGGGGCAGCCCTGCCCCTCCTTATATAGGTGGAGGAGGCCGGGGAGAGTCCTCCAACTCGGATCCCAAGTGGGCTGGCGGTGGAGGGGAGGAACCCCTCCCCAAGTAGGTTTCCTACTTCCCCTCCACCTTCCAAAATAGTTGTTTGACTTTTCAAATTGGCGTTTGACTTTTTCAAACTAGGATTTGATTAAACCCTTTATTTTGTTCAGCGATGACACCTAGTACATGATGCAATCATTACAACTTGGTATGACACATTCATGTACCCTTCCCCTCCGGAGTGCCGGACATTCTGGAACCTTCTAGAACATTCCCGATGAAAACACCGGAACCATTCTCCAACCCCGAAACAGGACTTTCCTTATATGAATCTTATTCTCCGGACCATTCCGGATCTCCTCATGATATCCCGGATCCCATCCGAGACTCCGAACAACATTCGGTCTATTACTCATCATTTCATAACTACTCAACAACATCAAATCCTTAAGTGTGTCTCCCTACGGTTCGTGAATTATGCGGACATGATCGAGACACTTCTCCGATCAATAACCAATAGAGGAATCTGGAAATTCATATGGCTCCCACATATTTCTACGATTACTTTGCGATCGAATGAACCACTTACATACGATACCAATTTCCCTTTGTCTCACGATAGTTTACTTATCCGAGGTTATGATCGTTGGTATCTCTACATACCTAGTTCAACCTCGTTACTGATAAGTACTCTTTTCTCGTTCCCGTGATATGTGATCCCTTGTGAGCCAGTCACATGCTTGCAAGCTAATTGGATGACATTCCACCGAGAGGGCCCAGAGTATATCTATACGTCATATGGATGGACAAATCCCACTCTTGATCCATGTGCCTCAACACATACTTTCCGAACACTCAATGCCACCTTTATAGCCACCTAGTTACGGTGTGGTGTTTGATGTCATCAAAGCATCTTTCCGGTGATGGTGATTAACATGATCTCATGGTCGAAGGAATTAGGTTACTATGTATTAGAAAGCTTATAGCAAATGAACTATATTAAATGACTTGATCTTTATGCTACGCTTAACTATAGGAGTATGTCCATCACATCATTCTCCTAATGATATGACCATGTTGTTAATAACATCTCTATGTTCATGATCAGGAAACCATGATCATATATTAACCAACAAGCTAGTTTAGCAAGAGGATTTTACTAGGGACTCTTTTATGTTTACAAATCACACAAGTATTAATGTTTCCTTTTAATACAATTATAGCATGGTATGTAAACATTTATCATAAGTATGAAGATATGATAATAACCCACTTTATTATTGCCTCTTGGGCATATCTCCAACACCTATCACATGTAAGTGGGTCTATAAGATTAAGACCCTCTCTGATGGATCTCTTCAGCGCTATAAAGCGCGTCTTGTGGCTCGTGGTTTTCAGCAGGAGCATGGTCGTGACTATGATGAGACCTTTGCTCCTGTGGTGTAGGGTTCGCAGCATAGAAAACAAAAATTTTCCTACGATGTGAACTAAATAACAAGATCTATCTACTAGATACAAACAACGGGCGGATGTATATCCGTAGAGAACATACCCTTGAAGACCGACAAAGCTTAACGAGTTCAACTCGTGGTTGATGTAGACGATCTCTTGCCGATCTCAAGATCGAGAGGAAGTCCTAGCGCCGCAAATCAGCAGCGCATCCGTGCTCGCACACACGTTCGAGGCACCGAGCAACCTCCGCCTCCTCGCTCCAGCGATGTAGCGTAAGCACAACTCTTTCTTGCCGAATAGCCACCGGGAACATGTATCTCGCTAGTCTGAGACCATGGGGGATAAATTCTAGAGGGGGAGAGAGATTGTGGCATCTCGCAAAAACCACTACTAGAAAATCGCGTTGTTTTTGTGCATTGCATCATCATGACCTCATGCTCATGTCATCATGCCACATTGCATTTGATCATCGTCATCATCTTGCATTCGCTTGCATAAAACTATTTTTGAAAAGCCTGGTTTTGTTTTCTAAACGCCCCGTCTTTTATTCAAACGCCAAACCCGGGTCTCCGGATTATTTTGTTTTGCTATCGGTTTGCAAACGCCCGTTTAAAACAAATAAAATGTTTAATTATTTTAGTGGGGGCGATCGAGCAGGCCGACCGAGCGACCACCCCATGTTCAAACGGTCCACCCATAAACCCTTTCACACCGGTCCTAGTCTAACCACCCTCGGCCACATCACCGACCACTCGGATCGTGCCACCTCACCCCTCTCTCCTCACCCAATCCCCATCCGCCACCTCCCACCCCACACACGACGCACACAGCGCTGCCACACACACACCACCACGCGCCATCCCTCCGGCGGATCCCACCTGCCCCTTCCACGTCCCTGGCCCCACGTGCCCCGCACGCACTGGCGCCGTCCTCCTTCCTTCTCCCCACGTCGCGCTCTCGCGCCTTCCTCCTCCAGCGCCGCTGCAGCCTCCACTGGCTCGCCCTCGGTCCATGACCCAGCCTCGAGCCCTCTCGCGGCGTGCCCACCACCGACCTCACCAGCGCCGCCCTTCCCTCCCGCCGCGTTCTCCTCCCCTGCGTCTCGCTTGGTCCCTCTCCACATGGCCTTGTCTGTCGGCGCCCTCGTCAGCCCGGCGCCTGCTGACTCGAAAGCCGCCTCCTCTGCGAGCAGCGTCTGGCGCCTTCCTCGAGCTTCGCCCGGTCCGCGCCTCCTCCCAGCCTTGTGGCCTCCTCCCAGCGTCGACCTCCGCCAGCACTCGCCCGCGTCGCCGCATGGGGCAGCCTCGCTGCCTCCGAAAGCCACCCTGCACTCGGCCCAGGCGCTGCCACCTCGATCCAGCTTGCTGCACCGCCCGAGCCGCCTGCTCCTCGCCTGTCATGGTCTGCCGCCGGCGAGCCCGCGCCCTTCCTCCGCTCTGCCCGTCCGTCCTGGCCTCTACCTCGCGTTCGGGCCCACGCGAGCTCTGCCGTCTGCGAGCACCCTCGTTTCAGTCAAGTTGGTTCCTGCTGCCATGCAATCTCGCTTAGATCATGTCAATGAACAGCTATAAGGATAAAAGCCGACAAGTTTCGTCAAGGTCTCCTATGACGTGGCCAACCCATTGACAAGTTCTTCATCGTCAACAAGCTCGCCATCAGGAATCGAATATCTCCTTACCGTTCACAAGTTCGACGTCTTGGAACAACAAGTACTCCCTCACGGACCGCAAGACCGTTCTCAGATCCGAAGGCCGACCCCGGTGTCGAGCCCTAAGTCCGTCAATGATGGACAAGTTGGAACCCCAAGATCTCCCCCGACACCGAGGACGCCTACACGGGAACGACAAGTACTTCCTCCGGGAACGCCAAGCAATTCCCTCGAACTCCAAAACCTGGACCGGAAGAACGCCAAGATCGCCGCGAGGACGACAAGTTCTCCTAACCGGACCCGACAAGATCTGCACGACGAAAAGAACGGCACCGACCCGGAAGAATCCGATGCGCCCCGGACACCGAGACCCTGGACGACAAGTTCTCCTTCCCGGACGCCGAGCTCGCCGAGAACCCGAATGCGATAAGACCTAACCCCGTTATTCGAGAACGTTCCCGCCGAGACCGACCCGTCGAACCCTGGACCCTGAGACCGACCCCGAACCCCGGAACCTCAAGTTCGTCGCGACCCCCTAATGTGTGACCCTTATCCGAACCCCTATTTTTATAAATGCTAAACATAAAACTTGTTGCATAATAACTGTTCATGCATGCATACTTGGGGTGTTTTGGGGGCCTTATGCCGATTCACCGTATAATTAAATATGGGACCCATATGCGGGCAAATCTAGTCTCATATTGGCCTCATTTAAATTTGTGTAGCGAACCGGTGATATATTCTGCCTTGTTAAACAACATTTAAAATGCGGGGGTTCTAAACAACATGAACATTATAATTAATTGTCGGGACCCCGGTTCCGCTTAATATGACCTAATTGCATTGCAACCTTGCCATGTCATACATCATACATGCATCATGCCCGATCTTACCGTTGTGTTAAATAGTGCATCCGTGTTTCTTCTAGTGTTTTGCTTCTTCGGATAAGGCCGTTGAGTTGATGTGAGCTTCGCCCGATCTTGGTTGAACCTTCGACAATGTTTTCAGCGAGCATCTCCCTTTCTACCTATCTTACTTTTATAGTATTTATTCCCCTGTTGATCTATTGCTATACGTATTGCGATGCTCTAGTTTTCGTACCCGTGATATCCCTTGCAGCCCTATATTGCCTTGGACACATCCTATTACCTGTTGTTTGTTAGATAGTTGGACTTGCGCGTCGTAATCGCCTGCTCAAGTGCTGTTGCGTGTCGTCAATTGCCACAGTTGTTGGAGCCTTGCCGCATGTTTGTTGTTGGAGATGTTTATGGTTTTACTTATCGTACACTTTAATTCCTGTTTAACAACTAAAATTGAAGTAAGCAGAGGCATCGGTGGGTGATAGAGAATATTTGGTTTCCGAACGCCCACTTGTGTCCCGTAGGACCCCGAGTACTTGATACCTGTTCCTTGATTTATCGCGCTATCCACATCCGGGAGGTATATGGGACCCCCGAGCGAGCTTGATTCATCTTATTTCTTGGGGCCACAAACTAGTTTGAGGTTTTATTTACGATCTGTACTTATGCCATGCTACTTACGTATTTACGTTTGTGCGAGGCACACTGTCGTTTAGGTAAGCGGTGTTTTCGCGGTATCGACAAGCCCACCACACTTTCGGGTTCCCGATCGTTTACCATTGTCGCAAACCTTGAGTCCGCTGAGTCGCCTAACTTCGTTGGGTCTACTCAATGGGTGGCCCCTGAAATATTCTGAATCCGTGATTGCTTAGTCGTGAAAGCCTCGTTGGGTTTTGATTTGGTTTTCAGGTTGATCGGCGTGTGTTGCTATTGGTGCACCCGGCGGGTAAAACTTTACGAAAGCCGTGTCATGGTTATGGACGACTTGGAGCACAGTATCTCGACCATAGACAAGCATAACTAAAGTTTATTGCTATAAATTTGACCTTATAATGACTAGTAATTAGCTTCACTAAAATGGAATGGCTAACTAATACTGCCCACAATTGCTTGTTTGGATTGTCGCTTGCGACCATTGTACCTGACTAGTAAGTATTACAACTACAACGGAATGGCTGAATAAAAGTACCAACAACTGCTGGGTTTTGGGTTATCTCATGCTGAATGTATCTGATTAGTAAGAGTTGCAACTACAACGGAATGGTTAACTAAAATGACCCACTGCTTATGTTATCAGGATGATTATCTATACCTGACTAGTAATTGCTGCAACGATAACTAAATAAGTAAAACTGCCAACTGTGTGAGTTCCTCGGTTGACTTCCTCGTTTGGTCTCGAGGGGGAAACACCAGGATGGGTTTTTTTTGATGGTAGCATCAGATTGGTTCCGAATAGGTCGTTCTTACCCCTCTCTGATAACCGCCAGTTGTATCGAGTCTCTATAGGTTGTTCAGTGCATGCTGCCGCTGCCGCTCAGTCCACCATACCTATGTAGGCGAGAGGAATTCTAGCCTCGCCGTGTCTTGGCCTCGATCTTGGCTCCTCTTTTTCCTTTGCCTTTGTCGGTTTTTTTTGTTTAAGGTTTTTGGGATCGTTAGGTTACCCTTGGCCACGGGCAGGGGTTATGGATGCCATTGGTTATTCTTGAGCTCTTCTTATTTGCATCTTTGTCCGTCGGACGCTCCATCAAGGTGATTTTCAAGGATCTTTGGATCTTTGTATTTATTTTGACTCATGGAGTCGTGTTGTCTATATATCTGTTCGTGGGTCCCATCGAGGACTGTTGTGTAATGTTATTATCCGTTTCCACCTTGCGAAAGTGCCTGGTGGGCACCTTTGAATCGTTTATATGCGGGTTTGGCGGGTTTTCGCTAAAACTTGCATAGGTCCGATTCTGAGGGTGTTACAGAGATCCTTCACGAGGAGGTGTGAGAGACAAGTGAGGAGGGGGGCTCCTTTTATAGGAGGAGAGGGGGGCACCCAAGGGGGTGGCCGCCGGCCATGGGGGCTGCCCCTCCCCTCCTTCATTCATGTGGGTGGACACTCCACTCACAAAATGCCCTTTAAAATCCCTCCACTCAAATTCCCATTAAATTTCCACCAAATTTAATGCAAACTCTCATTAAATAAAACTCTTTTATTTTATTCAAAATTTTGTCAATTACTTTAATGACAAACATTCACAAATAACCCCTTGCTAGAATTCTATTTCACATGCATAACCACTTTATGCAATTTCACCCGAAAACCTGTTTCGGTATCTAGTGAAATAAATTCTTGCGCTTGTTCATTCTTTCGGCATGAAACATTTGCTCCAATTGGATGTCGGTGTCTTTTAAGTGTGTCACCCTACGGTTCATGAATAATGCGGACATGATCGAGACCCCTCTCAGATCAATAATCAGAAGCGGGATCCGAGACCCATCTTGACTCCCACATTCAACGATGACTTTCTTGTGATCGTCGGAACCTTTTATGCTAGTATCTTAATCCCTTTGTTTCACTATATATTACATGTCCGAGATTCGATCATCGGTATCTCCATACCTAGTTTGATCTCGTTACCGACATGCACTCTTTTCTCGTTCCTGTGATATAACATTCTAGTGATCAAATCACTTGCTTGCAAGCTAATCAATGTGATATCACCGAGAGGGCCCAGAGTATATCTATCCGTCATTGGGATAAAAAAATTCCACTCTCGATCCATGAGCCTCAACATAACACTTTATTAGTTCTGAATCCATCTTTATAATCACCCTGTTACGGTGTGATGTTTGATGTTATCAAGAAACTCTTCCGGTGTTAGTGATTGACAAGATCTCATGGTCTAAGGATTAGGATCACTTCGTAAGTTGTTATAGCAATATAAACTCAGTGACTTTGATCGTAATGCTATACTTCGGATGAATGTTCATCACACCATTACACTAATGTTGTGATCCCGTTATTAACAACATCCAATGTCCATGATCGAAACCTTGATCATCTTGTTAATCAATGAGCTAGTTTATGAGAGAGGCATAACTAGGAACTTTCATTTGTTTATTAAACACACATGTATTAACATTTCATTAATACAATTATAGCATGAAAAATAAACATATATCATATACTTGGAATACACATAATAAACACTTTATTATTGCCTCTCAGGGCATATTCCCTTGATCTCCCACTTGCACTAGAGACAATAATCTAGTTACATAGTGATAAATCTAACACCCATTGAGTTACGTGTTGATCATGTTTTGCTCTAGGGAGAGTTTTAGTCAACGGATCTGCTACATTGAGATCCGTATGTACTTTACAAATCTTTATATCTCCATCCTTGACATGCTAGCGGATGCAGTGAAAAGCGCTTAATATGCTTGGAATGCTTGTGAGACCTTGGCTCTTTGGCATTGGCAATGGCACCATTGTTGTCACAATAGATCACCATTGGGTCCAACGCGTTTGCCACCACTCCTAGTTCGGATATGAACTCCTTCATCCAAAGCGCTTCGAGCCGCTCAAGCGAGAACATATTCGGCCTCCGTTGTTGATCCCGCTACCAGGTTGTTTGGAGCTCCTCCAACTAACGCTCGCCATTCATGAGAAATACGATCCGGATTGAGAATTAGAGTCATCCGGATCGGTGTCAACTAGCGTCGACATAACACTTAGCGACGAGCTCTTCTTCACCTCCGTATACAAGAAACATATCCTTAGTTCTTGAAAGTACTTAAGGATATTCTTGACCGCTATCCGATGTTCGAACACGGATCCGATTGGTACCTACTAGTCAAACTAATAGCATGTGCCACATCAGTCTTGTACATAGCATGGCGTACATTATAGAGCCTATGGTCAAGCATAGGGGACTTTGTCCATTATCTCTCTCATTCGTCATGCCGAAGCGGACTTTGAGTCTTACTCAATGTCTTGCCTTGCAACATAGGTAAGAACCCTTCTTACTTCCGTCCATTTTAAACTTCTTTAAAATCTTATGAAGGTATGTACTGCGATAGCCCTATTAGGCGCCTAGATCTATCTCTATAGATCTTTATGCCTAATATGTATGACGCTCACCTAGGTCCTTCATTGAAAATTTCTTTGTTTAGATAACTTTTAACACTGTTTAAAGATCTATATCATTTCCGATCAATAATATGTCATCCACATATAATATCGAAATGCCACATTGCTCACTCACTTTCTTGTAAATACAAGCTTCTCCATAAGTTTGGACAAATCCAAACTCTTTGATCACCTCATCAAAGCGGAGATTCCAACTTCGTGATGCTTGCTTCAATCCATAGATGGATCTCTGAAGCTTGCACACCTTGTTAGCATCCTTAGGTTTGACAAAACCCTTTGGTTGTATCATATACAACTCTTCTTCAATATTACCATTGAGAAACGCGGTTTTGACATCCATCTGCCATATCTCATAATCAAAATATGCAGCAATTGCTAACATAATCCTAACTGACTTTAGCATCGCTACGGGAGAGAAAGTATCATCGTAGTCAACTCCTTGAATTTGTTGAAACCCCTTTGCGACAAGTCGAGCTTTATAGACGGTCACATTACCATCAGCATCAGTTTTCCTTTTGAAAATCCATTTGTTCTCCACGGCCTTTCGGTCGTGAGGTAATTCCACCAAGTTCCAAACTTGATTTTCATACATGGATTACATCTCGGGTTTCATGGCTTCTAACCATTTGTTGGAATCCGGGCTCATCATCGCTTCTTCATACGCGGCAGGTCATCATTTTCATCAACCATGAAATTCATGACAGATTTCCGTCTGTTCGGGACCTGCAGCGTCTGTTTGACTGCGAGGTTCGGTAGTACTTTCTTCGGAGTTTCATGATCATTCTCATTAGTTTCCTCTTCAACAGGTGGAGCCAACTCGGAACAACTTCCTGCGCTACTCGCCATACTTTGAAGAGAAGGTTCCACAACCTCTTGAGTTCTACCTTCCGACTACTCACACCTTTGAGAAACTCTTTCTCTAGAAAGGATCCATTCTTAACAAAACCTTGCCCTCGGATGCTGATAGAAGGAATACCCAATAGTTTCTTTAGGGTATCCTATGAAGACGCATTTTTCGCTTTGGGTTCGAGTTTATCCGGTTGAAGTTTCTTCACATAAACATCGCATCCCCAAACTTAAAGAAATGATGACTTAGGTTTTTCCAAACCACAATTCATACGGTGTCTTTTCAACGTATTTAGATGGTGCCGATTTAAAGTGAATGCATCGGTTTCTAGTGCATAACCCCAAAATGACAACGGCAAGTCCGTCGGAGACATCATAGATCGAACCATATCTAATAAAGTACGATTACGACATTCAGGCACACCATTTCATTGTGGTGTTCGGCGGTGTGAGTTGTGAAACAATTCCACACTCTTTCATGTGAGTGCTAAACTCGTAACTTAGATACTCACCACCACGGGACCGTAGAAATTTGATCTTTCTATTACGATGATTTTCCACTTCATTCGAAATTCCTTGAACTTTTCAAAGGTTTCGGACTTGTGTTTCATCAAGTAGATATAACGTATCTACTCAAATCATCCGTAAGTAACAAAATAACGATATCCACCTCGCCGACACACTCATTGGACCACATACATCGAATGTATGATTTCCAATAAATCTCCGTTCCATTGAACCGAAAGCGGCGTTCTAGTCATCTTGCCCATAAGGCACGGCTCACATGTATCAAATGATTCATAATCAAGTGATTCCAAAAGTCCATCGAATGGAGCTTCTTCATGCGTTAACGTAACGCCATATGACCTAGGCAGCGATTGCCACATATATGCGAATATATCATCATTAAGTTTAATCCTTTTAGCATCAACATTATGAATATGTGTAACATTATCATCGAGATCTAATAGAAATAAACCATTCATCATCGGTGCATGACCATAAAAGATTTCATTCATATAAATGGAACAACCATTGTTCTCGGATTTAAATGAATAACCACTTCGCATCAAACACGATCCAGATACAATGTTCATGCTCAGTGCAGGAACAAGATAACATTTATTCAAGTTTATAACTAATCCCGACGGCAAGTGGAGAGGCAGCGTTCCGACGGCGATCACATCAACGCTTGATCCATTGTCGACACGCATCTTGACCTCACCCCTTGCTAGCGATCGCTTGTTCCGACCACGATTCGAGTTACAAATATTAATGGCGAACGGTATCAAATACCGGGTGCTACTGCGAGCACTAGTCAAGTACACATCAATAACATGTATATCATATATACCTTTGTTTGCCTTGTCGGCCTTCTTGTCGCGGATACTTGGGGCGATTCGCTTCGATGGGTCCCCTTACAAGTAGCACTTTCGGAATCATACTTAGGTCCAACTCGGGGTTTCTTTTGTAGCGACAGCGAGCTTGCCGCCTTACTTCCTTCCGTTTTCCTTCTTGTCTTTCTTGAAACCGGTGTTCCTATTGATCATCAACACTTGATGTTCCTTTTGATCTCCACTTCTCTGTTTTAAGCATTGTAAGCTCGGAGAGACTTCTTCATGCCTTGCATATTATAGTTCATCACGAAACTCTTATAGCTAGGTGGCGTAGGCGCACAACACGATGGATGCCTAAGTCAATGGGAATCGATATTCCCAAGGACACAAGCTTATCGGCGTAACCCGACATCTTGAGTACATGCTCACTAACGGAGTGCTCTTCCATCATGCAGCTAAAGAACTTTTACAAGCGTTGTAGCTCTCTCTGACATGTATCAAATGCATTGCCGTTTTGAACGCTTTGAAGTTCGGCTCTAGCCCATACAATATGCGCAATGAACTAAGTTGTGGTCCTCCGACGAGTGTGATAGACATTCTTATCCTCGTCGGGGCATCATCAAAGGTGGGGGCCTAGCGCTTCTAGCACATATTGCTTTTGTGCGTGAGAGGAGAATCCTCAAATTCATGGCCCATTCGGTAAAGTTGCTACCGTTCGTTGCTAGTTTCTCTTTCTCCATGAACACATTGAAACTAAAAGCAGGTGGTGCCATCTACAACAGAATTTTTAAAGTTTATACTAAGTGTATGATAGATTGAGTTCAAATAATCCATATTATGAATGAACTCCCATTCAAAAACGACATCCTTCGTGCCTTTTTGGTGATTACATGAACCAAATCCACTACACCAAGTCCGATCATCACGTGAGTCGGTATAGCTTCAAAGGCGAGCATCAAATGGGCATCATATCAACTATATGACTTATGCTTAACCTTTCGGTCCGTGTTCCGAGGCCATGTCTGTACATGCTAGGCTCGCCAAGTTAGAACCTTAGTATTCGCGTGTGTAACTGTTTTACACCCGAAATATGGCCGTGGATCCAAGAACACCCGATCATCACGTGATGTCTTGGAGCGACGAAAACATAATCGGTGCATACTAAAGGAAGAACACATTCTTATCTTGATATTTAAATGGGGAATCATCTTATTATGCTAACAAAGCGCTAAACAAGCAATATAAGATGCTATCAAAACATCATATGTTTATTAGTGAAATGATATGGTTCCCGCAGATGATCTCTATCATGTGCATCGTGGTATGATCATTATCATACCTATATGTGTAAATCCAAGGTCTATGGATTTTACACGCTATGTGTGTTGTAAGAGTATCATCTCATACTTCTACTTACAACACTACCATATCATAACACTAGCCCAGCAACAATCTAAACTAGACGCCTCTAATTTATCCATTGCAAGTTTTACGTGGCTTAGGGCTTTCGGGATAGAACCGTTCTTACCTACGAACATGAACCACAACAAGGATAATCAAATTGTTGACAACTAAACACAAAATAGATATTGACTATAGTAGGAGAGGCAGACACCCGCTAGCCACTTATGCAAACTAGTTACATGTCAAGCGTGGAACAGGTCTCATGTCGAGGACATGTAAAGTTTGTCCGCTTCATCCCACTATGCCACCAATATCCAAAATTACAACAAAGGAGCAACAACATGATCATCATCGCCCACATACTCATATGTGTACTACCCGTGTAAAGTATCTACGCATAGATCCGGCTCTGATACCACTGTAGGGTTCTCAGCATAGAAAACAAAATTTTTCCTACGATGTGAACTATATACCAAAATCTATCTACTAGATACAAACAACGGGTGGATGTATATACGTAGAGAACATACCCTTGAAGACCGACAAAGCTTAACGAGTTCAACTCATAGTTGATGTAGACGATCTCTTGCCGATCTCAAGATCGAGAGGAAGTCCTAGCGCCGCAAATCAGCAGCGCATCCGTGCTCGCACACATGTTCGAGGCACCGAGCAACCTCCGCCTCCTCGCTCCAGCGATGCAGCGGAAGCACAACTCTTTCTTGCCGAATAGCCACCGGGAACATGTATCTCGCTAGTCGAGACCATGGGGATATATTCTAGAGGAGAGAGATCCTTCACGAGGAGGTGTGTGAGACAAGTGAGGAGGGCTCCTTTTATAGGAGGAGGGCACCCAAGGGGTGTGGCCCGGCCATGGGGCTGCCCTCCTCCTTCATTCATGTGGTGGATACTCCACTCACAAAATGCCCTTAAAATCCCTCCACTCAAAAGTCCACTCAAATTCCACTAGATTTCCACCAAATTTAATGCAAACTCTCATTAAATAAAACTCTTTTATTTTATTCAGAATTTTGTCAATTACTTTAATGACAAACATTCACAAATAACCCCTTGCTAGAATTCTATTTCACATGCATAACCACTTTATGCAATTTCACCCGAAAACCTGTTTCGGTATCTAGTGAAATAAATTCCTGCGCTTGTTCATTCTTTCGGCATGAAACATTTGATCCAATTGGATGTTGGTGTCTCTTAAGTGTGTCACCCTACGGTTCATGAATAATGCAGACATGATCGAGACCCTCTCGGATCAATAATCAGAAGCGGGATCTGGAGACCCATACTGACTCCCACACATTCAACGATGACTTTCTTGTGATCGTCGGAACCTTTTACGCTAGTATCTTAATCCCTTTGTTTCACGATATATTACATGTCCGAGATTCGATCGGTATCTCCATACCTAGTTTGATCTCGTTCGACATGCACTCTTTTCTCGTTCTGTGATATAACATTCTAGTGATCAAATCACTTGCTTGCAAGCTAATCAATGTGATATCACCGAGAGGGCCCAGTATATCTATCCGTCATCGGGATGAACAAATTCCACTCTCGATTCATGAGCCTCAACATAACACTTTATTAGTTCTGAATCCATCTTTATAATCACCTGATTACGGTGACGTTTGATGTTATCAAGAAACTCTTCCGGTGTTAGTGATTGACATGATCTCATGGTCTAAGGATTAGGATCACTTCGTAAGTTGTTATAGCAATATAAACTCAATGACTTTGATCGTAATGCTATACTTCGGATGAATGTTCATCACACCATTACACTAATGTTGTGATCCCGTTATTAACAACATCCAATGTCCATGATCAGGAAATCTTGATCATCTTGTTAATCAACGAGCTAGTTTATGAGAGAGACATAACTAGGAACTTTCTGTTTGTTTATTAAACACACATGTATTAACGTTTCCGTATCAATACAATTATTGCATGCAAAATAAACATCTATCATATACTTGGAATACACATAATAAACACTTTATTATTGCCTCTTAGGGCATATTCCCTTCAGATACCATTGTTGGTTTTATTGTGCTCAAGATCTAGTCGGTAGTGACTTTCTTCTAGATTCGATCTTGCTTACAGAGAGGGAGAGGGAGAGGGAGAGATGGATGCATACCATCGGCCTTAGGCGTCGAGGATGAGCTCGCCATCGGGCTCGTCGGAGTGGTGGCGGCGAAGAGGGGGTGATTCCCGCCGCTACAGCGCAAGCCGATCGGTGGCTAGGGTTTGGCGTTTTCGGTGGGGTTAGTGGGCACGACGAACCTTGGCGTTCGTGCCCCCGGCCCCCACCTCTATTTATTGCGCTGCGCGACGGGGGCCCGCCAACGATTGCGACGTTGGGCGCCCCCGATCAGGGCGCGACTCCAAGGTTTGTTCGGGCCGTTGGGCCCGAACGGGAGATCAACCTAACAATCAGGCCAGAACGGTGACATGTATCCGAGCGCATCCGTCAGGCGGATCGGTGGAATCCAATCAAACTGAGGTCGTTCGATGTTAGCGCAGCTCTTGTGTCTGTCTGACCATGTTCTCCAAGGAGGAAAACCTGTGTACACGCGGTAGCTAAGGTGTCGCTGTAGTGCAACGGAACGGAGAGGGCTTTGGGGGGGGGGGGAGGGGGTTGCAATGGCGGATTCAAGATCCATGCCGAAGGTTCTACTATATATATGCTTGATGTTGATCTTTGTGGAGCAAATCATCGATGTCTGAATCGTCTGATGATAACAGGTTTTCGGAAAAAAAAACTGCGCGCTCATGCTCATCGTTGAACTCATCTAGTAGAATAGTCCTATATCAAAACTGATTCAAGCTGACTGGATCAAACTCGAAGAACATGCCAAACATGATCTTATCAGGGGGATCGATGCGGTTGATTCGGGCGTCTCCCACGCTGGTAGCGGAGCGGAACCAGCAGCTCCGACGTGCCCGAATCCGTCCTCCTAGGTCGAGGGCGTGGCTGAATCAGACCTCCACTTCACATCCCATGGCGGCCGCGACCTTGGTGGATTCCACCCCGGAAGAATGCTCGATCAACCTGCGAGATATCACCTTCCAGCAGCACGTCGGGGACGCCCGAAAAGAATGGTGGGAGACGGCGGTGGATATGGAAGGTGGAATGCTCGGTTTGGCCACACGGCCCACGTACATAGAGATCGGCGAGGGATTTTTTCTAACCCATGTAACAAAATTCCAGGTCAGCCGTGTTTACGGGATTTGCTTTGGACCATTTTTGGCCAAAAATTGAAAAACAAAGGTTATTTTCCATGTCGCACAGGTTTACGAGATCCCCTATAGAGTTGCTCTAAACCTAAAGCATCCAACACACATGAAACCACCGTACCAGGGCATAAAGACCAACAGGCAGACACCAAAATCAATTGGGATCACATTCATTTCATGACACTGATGATCAGTTACGTACCGCTAGATCCGTAGTGCAGCCGCTGCCGTGCCCAGGCAGCTGGGGATGCCCCCACCTTGCGGGACAGACTTGGTGATGCTTCTATAGCTAGATCGGGGTACTTTGCTCAGTTTCTGATTACTGCAACAGGCCATCAACTGGTCCCTGCACTGGACTTGAGTACTGTCTGGCCATGTGTGATCACCTACCAGCATCAGCGACCACATCGTCAGAATTCCAGCGAGGTGCTCTCTAATGGCATGTCCGGGCTAGAGAGAGATAAATATCCTAGTTGTCGAGCTGGGATTTCCAGTGTCTTGGACAAATAAAGTGAAAAAAGAGGTTGCTTTTCTCCAGTGAGAAACACGCGTGTTTTGCCATAAGCAAGCACACACACGACTGCATATCTGAACCAAAAATATCGGAAGTCTTGACCCAGAAAAGCCTGCGTCATGCCGGTAAGGTAGTCAGCCAGTTGCCCCTTCAGCTCCGGCGACAGCTATCCGTCAGTTTTTCTCCTAGAGATCGGGGACGACGGCGATCTGCCATTACCTGATGGCGTGGACTTGGCTCGCAGCTAGCGACATTGGTAGCTAGCCGCACCTGCACAAGCCATTCCTCCCATCCAAAGTCCAAGCGCCCCTGCCAGCTAAACCTGTGCCGCGCAGCGAGCCACGACGAAGATTTTTGCGCGCGCACGCGACAGCCTCGCTCCCGTTCCCGTCTCACACGCCGTCGACGGCACCAGGGCGTCATGGCGAGCCGACGTCGGACCGCGACGCAGCGCAGGTCCGAGAAAGACAATCCCTGCCGTATTCATGACGGTCGATCCGTCAGATTGGATGATGGATGGAGATGTTCCAATTTCGGCCCTGAAATTTAAGGCAAAAAAGGTGTCGCGACAAACCTGCTGTGCCACTGCCCCTGAAAGTGATCGGGCATTGCTCGAAGACTGCCCTATCGGCGTCGGGCTACAACCTACAGGCGGATCACATGTGTGGCGAATCACCAAGTGTTACTGACGAACCAACTGATTAGATCGAAGTCCGTCAGAGGTCTAGTTGCGGCAGAGCCGTCACGCCAGCAGCGACATGTATCTGAAGTTCTGAACGAGTTCGTCGGGCGGATCAGTGGCATCCAATTAAACTGAATCTTAACTGGGCTTACCCGAGGCACCATCCAGGGCAGGTAGTATACATCTCAATGAAAGCAGCATGGATCTAACGTTAAACCATGCATGAACCGCTATAGCTCCAGTTCTTGTGCATTATTGATGCCCTGCTCGGTTGACCAGCATGTTCTTCAAGGAGGAAGCTTGTGCACATGCTGCATTATCTATGGTGTCAACTGGAATGTGCCCTTTGTATTTTATTTTCCCCACGTTTTCCCCCATAGACCGAGCTAAGTTCCTGTTTGTTTCTTTACGTATACACTCCTAAGTCGCCGACATGTGGGCCCATAGTCAACTGGAATTTCCGGTCTTCGCGAGAAGAAAGTGAAAACGAGGTTCACGTTTCTCCAATGAGATTTACCAACGTGAAACACACAGGCTGACAGGCTTTTTCTAGAAGCAAACCTGAAGCTAACCCTGATAGTAGCAGGCTCCAACATGCAGGTTGCCCTTCGATCAGCTGCTGCAATCTCGACATAATTTCCCTGATCAGGACGGCGATCCATCAATTGTAGCCCCGCGTGTGAGTGGCAATGACCCGCCATTACCCGCCATACTTTTTATCTCCTCACCTACACGCGCGTGGACTGACTCCAGTTGCTACCGTACACGCAATAGTCCAAGCTCCAAATTGTTAGAATAAGATCAACATAGGCGCAAGCGCAACACAAGATCGTGCATGGACAACACACTAGAACACACATTGTACATAGAAAGAGAGGGTAAGTTTTTTCCCCTAGCGAGCTAGGGTTTTTATCCTCTCGGGCGATAACCGAGAGTTTCCAAGAAAATCCCCCGCCGGTACGGAATCAACACCGATACCGTGCGGGATTTCTCACGGAACCTTGATCTCATATGGTGAAGGCCGCAGAAGGGAAGGATCCTTCGACAAACACGATGTTGTCGGGTAACTCGCCCACAACACCGAGGGCAGAGGCGACGGATCCCGATCTGATCGCACCACCATCGGCGCAGAAGACAGAATCGTCAGGATTTAAGAAGTCTGGAAAGACGGGCAAGATCCCGTTGGAGGAGATGCTGACGTCCTTGCATCTGCGGGAGGACGAGGAAGAGGATATTGTTCTAGAGGAAGATCTAGAGGAACTAGGGGCGAAAGCAAGATGGCTTGCCCTAGCGAGGGTTTTCACTACGAGAACCTTCAGTCATGGAGCCCTGTACGGTGATATGAGAGCGGCCTGGAATCTAGCAAAGGAGGTCGAGTTCAGAGCAATCGAGGACAATCTTTTCTCCATGCAATTTCAGTGCCTAGCAGATTGGGAAAGAGTAATGCAGGGAGGACCGTGGATTTTCAGGGGCTCTCCCGTGATGATGGCAGAATATGATGGATGGGCTGACCTAGAGACTGTCGAACTCAATGTATTCCCGGCATGGGTTCATGTACTTGATCTGAAAGAGAAAATGCGCACGTCAAGCATTGCAAAGCAGTTGTCAAGGAGGGCGGGTACCTATGTCTCGATTGATGAATTATCTGTAAAGGGGCAGGAGAAGGGTGAGGGTACGGGTGCTGATTGATGTTCGCAAGCCCATCTCACGGGTAGCTAGCATAACACTAAAGGAGAAGAAGATGTATTTTCGCCTGCAATATGAGAAGATGCCAGATATCTGTGGTGTGTCTTGGATAGTGGGCACCTGCTAAAGAGTGTGGTGATGGAGTATGGAAGAGAAAATCATCTACCCTCTGTCGCTTATTGTTCCTGGTTTCGGGGACCTGCATGGCTACAAGGAACTAGGGGGCGCTGGACGTGGTAGTGGGAGAGGAAGGGTCGTGGTCGTGGTAGCCAAGGTGAGGGGCCTAGAGAGTCATATAAATCTGGAAAATATGAGGAGGATGATGATTTAAGGAGTACCGCTTGAGCCCCTCGAAACTGGTGGCTATGTTAGCAGATCGGGTAATCCGAAAGGAGGCTAGATTTAGAAGAGGAGGGACATGGGAAGGCTCATGATACCTTGCTGTTAACCTATCACCAAACCGGGGGGCGGCCATGCAAACTGAGGAGGTGGATGGGAAAGAACAAGAGGTGGAAGAAAATGATGGAAAATCAACATCATCAAGAGACAAAAGAGTGAAGGTAGTTGTGGGATTAAACCATACCAATAACTTGGCAAAATCGGCGGGCTCAGGAGCCTGGCCAGACTAATGGAAATCCTATTTTGGAACTGCCGTGGGTTAGGGCGCCACGGACAGTTCATGATCTCATCTGCCTTGTGCAGATGCATTGCCCAAAATGGTCTTTATTTCGGAGACCCGGACAAGATAGGGAGTATGTGAGGAATCTGAGATGGAGACTGGGAATGCGCTATTGTTTTGTGGTCAATGGCGTAGGAAAAGGAGGGGGCATCGCACTCTTCTGGGATGAATCAGTTAACGTGGAGCTAAAATCATTTAATAAGAGACATATTGATGTCCTAGTGAGGGAGACACCACAGAGTCCCAGATGGCGTGCAACATTCATATACGGTGAACCGAGGGCTCAAGATAGACACGAGATGTGGACCCTCCTCCGACGTATTAAACTTAACGCGTCTGAACCATGGATAATGATGGGGGACTTCAATGAAGCCATGTGGCAATTTGAGCACCTCTCGAGAACCAAGCGTTCAGAGAGGAGGATGGAGGAGTTCAGGGAGGTCCTGTCGTTCTGTGATTTACACGACAATGGTTTCAATGGAGTGAATTGGACATATGATAATATGAAGGAGGGCGAGAGGAATGTCAGAGTACGTCTGGATAGAGCTGTGGCTAGTCCTTCATGGTCTAGTTGGTACCCATGTGCGAGGATCACACATCTGACTTCGTCACGATCAGATCACGTTCCTCTGTTGCTTCAGATGGAGGAGAGAGTACCTTGCAAACGACGCGGTAAACAAAAGCGATATGAAAACCTTTGGGAGAGGGAAGAATCGCTAGAGGAAACAATCAAGGATGCATGGGAACAAGGAGCTACGGCCACAAACTTAGGTGAGGTGGCTGGCAAGTTAAAAAACACTATGAATAGGCTCACGTCCTGGAGCTCTGTACATGTGGGGAATGTGAAGCGAAAGATTGGCCAGTTGAGAAGGGAACTAGGTGACCTACGCCTACAGGGGCTACTGGATACTCACCCTCATGTCCTGAAGGTTAAAACTGATTTGGATGAGCTGCTGCACCGTGAAGAAGTGATGTGGCGGCAAAGATCGCGAATCACATGGCTAAAAGAAGGTGATCGCAATACAAAGTATTTTCAACGGAAGGCTACATGGCGTGCTAAGAAGAATAAGGTGAAAAGGCTGAAACGGGAAGATGGCACAACTACTGAAATCGATGTGGAGATGGAAGAGGTGGCTAGAAATTTTTTTCAAAAATTATTCCAGAAGGACAACACCCTTGATCCGACCTCGGTCTTGGAATTCATTGAGACCAAAGTGACACCAGAAATGAATGAGGACTTATGTAAATCATTCACCAAGAGGAAATTTCAAATGCACTATTTCAAATTGGACCGAGTAAGGCTCCGTCCGACGGTTTCCACTCGGTTTTACAAAGGAATTGGGCGTGTTGAAAGAAGAGGTTGTTATAGCGACTCAAACGCTCTTTGATACGGGCCGGTTTGAGGAAGGGGTAAATGATACAAATGTGGTCATGATCCCAAAAATAAGTATACCAGAGGAGATGAAAGACTTCCGGCCAATTAGTTTGTGTAACGTCATCTACAAAATAGTGGCGAAATGTTTGGTGAATAGGCTTGGCCTTTCTTTGCCGCAGAACTTGTATCCGAGGAACAAAGCGCGTTTATTCCAGGCGTCTAATCACGGACAATGCTCGATTGCCTTTGAATGTTTCTACCGATACTGAGCGTAAAGGAGAATCAAAACTTTTGTGCCTTGAAGTGGATTTATCCAAGGCATATGATCGAGTCGATCGAATTTCTTAAAGGAGTCTTGGAGGCGGGATTTCGAACAAGTGGATTGGTTGGATAATGGCATGCGTAACATCAGTCCGGTATAATGTACGGTTTAATGGGAACTTCAACCTTTTATACCCACTCGTGGATTAAGGCAAGGTGACCCCTCTCCATACTTATTTCTATTTGTTGCCGATAGTTTATCAAATATGCTAAGAAGATATGTTGAAGAGAAGAAAATAGAGCCGCTAAAGATTTGCCTTGATGTTCGGGATTTCTCATCGCTTTTCAGATGATAGTCTCTTGTTCTTAAAGGCAAATGTAGAGGAAGCTAGAGCTGAAGGAAGTACTCACTATCTATGAGAAAGAGACAGCAGCTAATAAATCCTTCTAAATGCTCTATGCTTTTAGTGATTTTTGTCCAATAGACGACAGCGACGATCAAACATGAGTTGCAAGTCGCTGCGTCGAGCTTTGAGGAGAAATACAGGGTTGCCAACCCGGATGGCGTATGAAAGATGAACGCTTCCAACCAATCAAGGAACGTTTCTCCAAAAGGTTGACTAACTGGGATGAGAGGTATATGTCATCCGGTGCAAAAGATGCACTGATTAAAAGTGTGGCGCAAGCTTTACCCACATACGTCATGGGAATGTTCAAAATGACAAACCAGTTCTGTGATGACTATATGCAAATGGTAAGGAACTTCTGGTGGGGACATGATTCAGAGCATCGGAAGGTCCACTGGTTGGCATGGGATAAGTTGACATGCCCCAAATCCTTTGGAGGCACAGGTTTTCGTGATATGAAATGTTTTAACCAGCACTACCTGGCTAGCAAGCACGGAGATTGTTGATAGCACTGATAGCTTATGTGCAAGGGTGTTAAAGGCGAAATATTTTCCAAATGGCCCACTACTTGATCGCCTTCCCTCGGTGGATCACCAACATGGAAGGGTATCGAACATGGACTAGAACTCTTCAAGAAAGGTATTGTTTGGAGGATTGGAGATGAAAAATCAGTAAAAATCGAGGCATAGATGGGTAGGACATGGAGACAAGCTAGAGCCGATTGCCAAAAGAAATGGAATCGGCTAACATATGTCGAACTCATGGTGACGGGGAGGTAAGCAATGGGATGAAAATCTTGTTAAACTCGACCATGGAGGTCAACTGAAACTATTTAAGGATTCATATCCCACAAAGAGACGTTCTTGACTCACCCGCATGGTACCATGACAGTCTGGTATGTTTAATGTCGAGTGCGTAGACTAGCTTGGAGTCATTCGATCTTGCGACAAGACACCGTGCAACTAGCAAGCGGTGAAAGGAAAATATGGAAATGCCTCGGAGTGCGAATGTACAACCTAAAATTGCATTTCGGTTGGCAGCTTGCTCATAATGATCTACCAACAAGAAAGAATAAGTGGAAAAGGACACTTGAAATTATAAATGTCTGCAAACTATGTGGGCAAAGGGAGGAAGATGGATACCATGCAACTGTGGCGTGCATAAGAGCAAGAGCTCTTAGAGAGGAGATGAGGAAGAAATGAAGGCGAATGTCCTATTGCTACTGTGGAGATCATGGCAGCTAAGAAATGATGCTATACATGAGAAAAAAGAGGCAACAATTCAGATTGATAAATTTCGTTACGCTCTGAGATGGGAATCAAGCCTTGGCTTAACAACCAGATGAAAAGGGCAAGGCACCTATGTTTGTTGAAGAAGCGCTGAAAAGGAGATGCACGATTAATCGATGAGGAAAGGGTACTGCACCCCATGGATGGGCGAAAATCAATGTGGATGGTGCCTTCTTGCTGAATCTGGAGATGCATAATCGGTGTGGTCGCTAGAGACCTGCAGGGACTTGTTCTATACTGCTGGGCATGAGAGGATCTCTGCATGGCGATGCGCAAAAGTGGAGGCACAAGCTGTTAGAAGGAATAAAGATTGCTAGAGATCTGGTCCAAATGCCAATCATCCTTGAATCGATAATGCGGTGATTATAGAAGCCACAAGAAACCCGGTGAAGAACCGGCAGCTTGGTCATCAACAATTGATGAGATCGTATGTATATCTCATAATCTGGAAGCTGTGCAATGGCACCATGTAAAGAGAGTGGACAATAGGGTAGCTCACAAATTATGTCAAATGGGTATGAGATCTATGCAGCGTGCGGTGTGGACTTTACAAGCTCCCCCCGGCGTTGCGGAACTCATAGACCAAGATTGTATTACCCTTACCATATAATCAATGGAAACTCTCTTTACCCTCAAAAAAAAGAAAGAGAGAGGTTGGAGATGCATTACTAGGGGCTAGAGTCAATGATGAAGACATCCATCTTCCTGATGCGGGCTTGATCTATTGTTGATGAAGAAGAGGATTTAAGGATCCTGTGAATACCCTCCGGCCTCCTGCTATCAGGAATATGCAACTTGTATTTCTCTGGGGGCAAAGGCCACAATATATAATACAGATACAAGTGTGAATATGCAGGAAGCCCCCTAACATATAGGAAAACTACAATACAAATATATACATCTAACCCCCCCCCCCCCCTCAAACTCATGGTGGATCCACAACACTGAGTTTGGAGAGTAAGAAATCATGTTGCGCTCTGGTCTGTGCCTTCGTGAAGAAATCCGCCAACTATAAATCTGAAGGCACATCGAAGCGCAACAACTCGAGCCTCACTGAAGCGTGTATAGAAAGCATCAACACCAATATGCTTGGTAAGCTCACGCTTGACGGATCACGCAACACTAATAGCACATGTCTTTGTCGGACAAAACCAGAGTAGGTGTGGTAATAGAGACCCAAAATCCGCAAGTAACCACCGTAACCAGTCACCTCGGTCAACAAGGCCATAGCACGCAACTCAAAGATCAACACTCGAGCGGAAAACCGCTCTGCTTTCTTCGTCTTCCAAGCAATGAGCGAACCACCAAGAAACACACGAAGGCGAAAGTGAATGACGATCCGAAGGATCACTGCCACGTAAGCGTCCGAATAGCACTGGAGCTGGAGGGAGCTGGAACGAGGAAAGAAAAGGCGACGAGTGATCGTACCATGAAGATAACGAAGAACACGGAGAAGATGACTATAGTGAACAGTGGTAGGAGCAGAAACAAACTGACTCGGAATATGAATAGGATAAGAGATGTCAGGACGAGTGACAGCAAGATAAACTAGACTCCCAACAAGATGACGATAACGCGTCGGATCAGAAAGAGGATCACCATCAGTAGGTTGAAGCTTAACATTAAGCTCCATAGGGATCTCAACAGTACGCTCATCCCCAAGAGCAGCACTAGCAAGAAGATCCTGAATATAATTTTCCTGAGAGATGTAAAAGCCATCAGAAGTGGAGGAAACCTCAATCCCAAGAAAGTATCGAAGAGGACCAAGATCAGTCATAAGAAACTGATCACGAAGACGAGCCTTAACAAAGGCGATATACTCAGGATCATCACCAGTAATGATCATATCATCAACATAGAGAAGAAGAAGAGTGCGTCCACGAGGAGAAGTGTGAACAAATAGCGCTGGATCATGAGCACTAGGGGAAAAACATGCAGCAGTCACTACAGAAGCAAAGCGCTCAAACCAGGCACGAGGGGCCTGTTTGAGTCCATAAAGAGACCGTCGAAGACGACAAACCATCCCCTCAGGAACAGAATACCCAGGAGGAGGCTGCATATAAACCTCCTCACTAAACTCACCATTGAGAAAGGCGTTCTAAACATCAAGTTGGAACACAGACCAGTGACGAAAACAAGAAACAACCAGAAGAGTACGCACAGTGGTCATATGAGCCACATGAGGGAATATGCCCTGAGAGGCAATAATAAAGTGTTTATTATGTGTATTCCAAGTATATGATAGATGTTTATTTTGCATGCTATAATTGTATTAATACGGAAATGTTAATACATGTGTGTTTAATAAACAAACAGAAAGTTCCTAGTTATGCCTCTCTCATAAACTAGCTCGTTGATTAACAAGATGATCAAGGTTTCCTGATCATGGACATTGGATGTTGTTAATAACGGGATCACAACATTAGTGTAATGGTGTGATGAACATTCATCCGAAGTATAGCATTACGATTAAAAGTCATTGAGTTTATATTCCTATAACAACTTACGAAGTGATCCTAATCCTTAGACCATGAGATCATGTCAATCACTAACACCGGAAAAGTTTCTTGATAACATCAAACGTCACACCGTAACAGGGTGATTATAAAGATGGATTCAGAACTAATAAAGTGTTATGTTGAGGCTCATGGATCGAGAGTGGAATTTGTTCATCCCGATGACGGATAGATATACTCTGGGCCCTCTCGGTGATATCACATTGATTAGCTTGCAAGCAAGTGATTTGATCACTAGAATGTTATATCACAGCGAGAAAAGAGTGCATGTCGATCGAGATCAAACTAGGTATGGAGATACCGATGATCGAATCTCGGACATGTAATATATCGTGAAACAAAGGGATTAAGATACTAGCGTAAAGGTTCGACGATCACAATAAAGTCATCGTTGAATGTGTGAGTCAAGATGGGTCTCGGATCCCGCTTCGATTATTGATCCGAGAGGGTCTCGATCATGTCCGCATTATTCACGAACCGTAGGGTGACACATAAGACACCGACATCCAATTGGAGCAAATGTTTCATGCCGAAAGAATGAACAAGCGCAGAATTTATTTCACTAGATACCAAACAGGTTTTGGTGAAATTGCATAAAGTGGTTATGCATGTGAAATAGAATTCTAGAAAGGGGTTATTGTGAATGTTTGTCATTAAAGTAATTGACAAAATTCTGAATAAAATAAAAGAGTTTTATTTAATGAGAGTTTGCATTAAATTTGGTGGAAATTTAATGGGAATTTGAGTGGACTTTTGAGTGGAGGGATTTTAAAGGGCATTTTGTGAGTGGAGTGTCCACCACATGAATGAAGGAGGGAGGGCAGCCCCACCCCTTGGGTGCCCCTCCTCCTATAAAGGAGCCCCTCCTCACTTGTCTCACACCTCCTCGTGAAGGATCTCTCTCCCCCTCTAGAATTTATCCCCCATGGTCTCGGACTAGCGAGATACATGTTCCCGGTGGCTATTCGGCAAGAAAGAGTTGTGCTTCCGCTGCATCGCTGGAGCGAGGAGGCGGAGGTTTCTCGGTGCCTCGAGCGTGTGTGCGAGCACGGATGCGCTGGTGTTTTGCGGCGCTAGGACTTCCTCTCGATCTTGAGATCGGCAAGAGATCGTTTACATCAACCACGAGTTGAACTCGTTAAGCTTTGTCGGTCTTCAAGGGTATGTTCTCTCGGATATACATCCGCCGTTGTTTGTATCTAGTAGATAGATCTTGGTATTTAGTTCACATCGTAGGAAAATTTTTGTTTCTATGTTGCGAACCCTACGGGTATCGAGCCGGATCTATGCGTAGATACTTTACACGGGTAGTACACAGATGAGTATGTGGGCGATGATGATCATGTTGTTGCTCCTTTGTTGTAATTTTGGATATTGGTGCCATAGAGGGATGAAGCGGCCCGGACAAACTTTACATGTCCTCGCATGAGACCTGTTCACGCTTGACATGCAACTAGTTTGCATAAGTGGCTAGCGGGTGTCTGTCTCTCCTACTGTAGTCAATATCTATTTTGCAAGCGAGTTGTCAACAATTTGATTATCCTCGTTGTGGTTCATGTTCGTAGGTAAGAACGGTTCTATCTCGAAAGCCCTAAGCCACGTAAAACTTGCAATGGATAAATTAGAGGCGTCTAGTTTAGATTGTTCTTTGGGCTAGTGTTATGATATGGTAGTGTTGTAAGTAGAAGTATGAGATGATACTCTTACAACACACATAGCGTGTAAAATCCATAGACCTTGGATTTACACATATAGGTATGATAGTGATCATACCACGATGCACATGATAGAGATCATCTGCGGGAACCATATCATTTCACTAATAAACATATGATGTTTGATAGCATCTTATATTGCTTGTTTAGCGCTTTGTTAGCATAATAAGATGATCCCTCATTTAAATATCAAGATAAGAATGTGTTCTTCCTTTAGTATGCACCGATTATGTTTTGTCGCTCCAAGACATCACGTGATGATCGGGTGTTCTTGGATCCACGACCATATTTCGGTGTAAAACAGATTACACCGAATACTAAGGTTCTAACTTGGAGAGCCTAGAATGTACAGACATGGCCTCGGAACACGGACCGAAAGGTTAAGCATGAGTCATATAGTTGATATGATGCCCATTTGATGCCCGCCTTTGAAGCTATACCGACTCACGTGATGATCGGACTTGGTGTAGTGGATTTGGTTCATGTAATCACCAAAAAGGCACGAGGGATGTCGTTTTTGAGTGGGAGTTCATTCGTAATATAGATTAGTTGAAATCAATCTATCATACACTTAGTCTAAACTTTACAAATTCTGTTGTAGATGGCACCACACCTTTTAATTTCAATGTGTTCATGGAGAAAGAAACTAGCAACGAGCGGTAGAAACTTTCGAATGGGCCATGAATTTGAGGATTCTCCTCTGCTGCACAAAAGCAATATGTGCTAGAAGCGCGTTAGGCCCCACCTTTAGATGATGCCCGACGAGGAGAAGAATGTCTATCGGACTCGTCAGAGGACCACAACTTAGTTCATTGCGACATATTGTATGGGCTAGAGCCGAACTTGGCGTTTGAAAACGGCAATGCATTTGATACAATGGGTGAGTTGAAAATGATTTTCGACACACATGCTGCTATAGAGAGCTACAACGCCCGTAAAAGTTCTTTAGTGCATGATGGAAGAGCACAACTCCGTTAGTGAGCATGTACTCAAGATGTCGGTTACGCCGATAAGCTTGTGTCCTTGGGAATATCGATTCCCATTGACTTAGGCATCCATCGTGTTCGGTCTACGCCACCTAGCTATAAGAGCTTCGTGATGAACTATAATATGCAAGGCATGAAGAAGTCTCTCCGAGCTTACATCAATGCTTAAAACTGAAGTGGAGATCAAAAGGAACATCAAGTGTTGATGATCAATAGGAACACTGGTTTCAAGAAAGACAAGAATGGAAAAGCGGAAGGGAAGTAAGGCGGCAAGCTGTTGCGCTACCGAAAAGAAACCCGAGTTGGACCTAAGTCGATTCGAAGTGCTACTATTGTAAGGGGACCACATTGGAAGCATAGCGCCCCAAGTATCTGCGACAAGAAGGCAAGGCAAACAAAGGTATATATGATATACATGTTATTGATGTGTACTTGACTAGTGCTCGCAGAGCACCGGGTATTTGATACTGGGAGTTGCTAATATTTGTAACTCAAATCAGGGGCTGCGGAACAAGCGACCGCTAGCAAGGGGTGAGGTCAAGATGCGTGTCGGCAATGGATCAAGCATTGATGTGATCGCCGTCGGAACGCTGCCTCTCCACTTGCTGTCGGTATTAGTTATAAACTTGAATAAATGTTATCTGGTGCCTGCACTGAGCATGAACATTGTATCTGGATCGTGTTTGATGCGAAGTGGTTATTCATTTAAATCCTAGAACAATGGTTGTTCCATTTATATGAATGAAATCTTTTATGGTCATGCACCGATGATGAATGGTTTATTTCTATTAGATCTCGATGATAATGTTACACATATTCATAATGTTGATGATAAAAGGATTAAACTTAATGATGATATATCCTCATATATGTGGCACTGCCGTCTAGGTCATATTGGCGTTAAACGCATGAAGAAGCTCCATTCGGATGGACTTTTGGAATCACTTGCTTATGAATCATTTGATACATGTGAGCCATGCCTTATGGGCAAGATGACTAGAACGCTTTTTTCGGTTCAATGGAGCAGGCGGCAGTTATTGGAAATCATACATTCGATGTATGTGGTCCAATGAGTGTCGGCCGAGGTGGATATCGTTATTTTGTTACTTTCACGGATGATTTGAGTAGATACGGTTATATCTACTTGATGAAACACAAGTCTGAAACCTTTGAAAACTTCAAGGAATTTCGAATGAAGTGGAAAATCATCGTAATAGAAAGATCAAATTTCTACGGTCCGACCGTGGAGGTGAGTATCTAAGTTACGAGTTTAGCACTCAGATGAAAGAGTGTGGAATTGTTTCACAACTCACACTGCCGAACACCACAATGAAATGGTTAGTCGGACGTCGTAATCGTACTTTATTAGATATGGTTCGATCTATGATGTCTCGACGGACTTGCCGTTGTCATTTTGGGGTTATGCACTAGAAAGCTGCATTCACTTTAAATCGGGCACCATCTATATCCGTTGAAAAGACACGATGAATTGTGGTTTGGAAACAAACCTAAGCTGTCATTTCTTAAAGTTTGGGGATGCGATGTTTATGTGAAGAAACTTCAACGGATAAACTCGAACCCAAAGCGGAAAAATGCGTCTTCATAGGATACCCTAAAGAAACTATTGGGTATTCCTTCTATCACAGATCCGAGGCAAGGTTTTTGTTGCCAAGAATGGATCCTTTCTAGATAAAGAGTTTCTCGCGAAAGGTGTGAGTAGTCGGAAGGTAGAACTTCGAAGAGGTTGTGGAACCTTCTCTTCAAAGTATGGCGAGTAGCGCAGCCGGAAGTTGTTCGAGTTGGCTCCACATTGAAGAGGTAACTAATGATAATGATCATGAAACTCGAAGAGAGTACTACCGAACCTCGCAGTCAAGCAGACGCGTGCAGCTCCGAGATGTCGGAAATCTGTCATGAATTTCATGGTTGATGAAAATGATGACCTGCGACGTATGAAGTAGCGATGATGAGCCCGATTCCAACAAATGGTTAGAAGCCATGAAATCCGAGATGGAATCCATGTATGAAAATCAAGTTTGGAACTTGGTGGAATTACCTCACCGAAAGGCCGTGGAGAACAAATGGATTTTCAAAGGAAAAGCTGTCGATGGTAATGTGACCGCCTATAAAGCTCGACTTGTCACAAAGGGGTTTCGACAAATTCAAGGAGTTGAATACGATGAGACTTTCTCTCCGTAGAGATGCTAAAGTCAGTTAGGATTATGTTAGCAATTCTGCATATTTCGATTATGAGATATGGCGGATGGATGTAAAAAGCGTTTCTCAATGGTAATATTGAAGAAGAGTTGTATATGATACAACCAAAGGGTTTTATCGATCCTAAGGATGCTAACAAGGTGTGCAAGCTTCGATCCATCTATGGATTGAAGCAAGCATCACGAAGTTGGAATCTCGCTTTGATGAGGTGATCAAAGAGTTTGGATTTGTCCAAACTTATGGAGAAGCTTGTATTTACAAGAAAGTGAGTTTGAGCAATGTGGCATTTCGATATTATATGTGGATGACATATTATTGATCGAAATGATATAGATCTTTTAAACAGTGTTAAAAGTTATCTAAACAAAGAAATTTTCAATGAAGGACCTAGGTGAAGGTCATACATATTAGGCATAAAGATCTATAGAGATAGATCTAGGCGCCTAATAGGGCTATCGCAGTACATACCTTGATAAGATTTTAAAGAAGTTTAAAATGGACGGAAGTAAGAAGGGTTCTTACCTATGTTGCAAGGCAAGACATTGAGTAAGACTCAAAGTCCGCTCATGGAAGAAAGAGAGATAATGGACAAAGTCCCCTATGCTTCACCATAGGCTCTATAATGTACGCCATGCTATGTACAAGACCGGATGTGGCACATGCTATTAGTTTGACTAGTAGGTACCAATCGGATCCGTGTTGAGAACATCGGATAGCGGTCAAGAATATCCTTAAGTACTTACGAAGAACTAAGGATATGTTTCTTGTATACGGAGGTGAAGAAGAGCTCGTCGCTAAGTGTTATGTCGACGCTTAGCTTTGACACCGATCCGGATGACTCTAAGTCTCAATCCGGATCGTATTTCTCATGAATGGCGGAGCGTTAGTTGGAGGAGCTCCAAACAACCTGGTAGCGGGATCAACAACGGAGGCCAATATGTTGCTTGAAGCGGCTCAGAAGAAGTTTGGATGAAGGAGTTCATATCCAAACTAGGAGTGGTGGCAAACGCTGGACCCAATGGTGATCTATTGTGACAACAATGGTGCCATTGCCAATGCCAAAGAGCCAAGGTCTCACAAGCATTCCAAGCATATTAAGCGGTTTCACTCCATCCGTGAGCATGTCAAGGATGGAGATATAAAGATTTAGAAGTACATACGGATCTCAATGTAGCGATCCGTTGACTAAAACTCTCCTAGAGCAAAACATGATCAACACCGTAACTCAATGGGTGTTAGTTTTATCACTATGTAACTAGATTATTGTCTCTAGTGCAAGTGGGAGACTGAAGGAATATGCCCCGAGAGGCAATAATAAAGTGTTTATTATGTGTATTCCAAGTATATGATAGATGTTTATTTTGCATGCTATAATTGTATTGATACGGAAACGTTAATACATGTGTGTTTAATAAACAAATGAAAGTTCCTAGTTATGCCTCTCTCATAAACTAGCTCGTTGATTAACAAGATGATCAAGGTTTCGATCATGGACATTGGATGTTGTTAATAACGGATCACAACATTAGTGTAATGGTGTGATGAACATTCATCCAAGTATAGCATTACGATCAAAGTCATTGAGTTTATATTGCTATAACAACTTAAGTGATCCTAATCCTTAGACCATGAGATCATGTCAATCACTAACACCGAAGAGTTTCTTGATAACATCAAACGTCACACCGTAAGGGTGATTATAAAGATGGATTCAGAACTAATAAAGTGTTATGTTGAGGCTCATGGATCGAGAGGAATTTGTTCATCCCGATGACGGATAGATATAATCTGGCCCTCTCGGTGATATCACATTGATTAGCTTGCAAGCAAGTGATTTGATCACTAGAATGTTATATCACAGAACGAGAAAAGAGTGCATGTCGAACGAGATCAAACTAGGTATGGAGATACCGATGATCAATCTCGGACCTGTAATATATCGTGAAACAACGGGATTAAGATACTAGCGTAAAGGTTCCGACGATCACAATAAAGTCATCGTTGAATGTGTGGAGTCGATGGGTCTCCGGATCCCGCTTCGATTATTGATCCGAGAGGGTCTCGATCATGTCCGCATTATTCACGAACCATAGGGTGACACACTTAAGAGACACCGACATCCAATTGGAGCAAATGTTTCATGCCGAAGAATGAATAAGCGCAGAATTTATTTCACTAGATACCGAAACAGGTTTTCGGGTGAAATTGCATAAAGTGGTTATGCATGTGAAATAGAATTCTAGCAAGGGGTTATTTGTGAATGTTTGTCATTAAAGTAATTGACAAAATTCTGAATAAAATAAAAGAGTTTTATTTAATGAGAGTTTGCATTAAATTTGGTGGAAATTTAATGGGAATTTGAGTGGACTTTTGAGTGGAGGGATTTTAAAGGGCATTTTGTGAGTGGAGTGTCCACCCACATGAATGAAGGAGGGGAGGGGGCAGCCCCCATGGCCGGTGGCCACCCCCTTGGGTGCCCCCTCCTCCTATAAAAGGAGCCCCCCTCCTCCCTTGTCTCACACACCTCCTCGTGAAGGATCTCTCTCCCCCTCTAGAATTTATCCCCCATGGTCTCGGACTAGCGAGATACATGTTCCTGGTGGCTATTCGGCAAGAAAGAGTTGTGCTTCCGCGCATCGCTGAGCGAGGAGGCGGAGGTTGCTCGGTGCCTTGAACGTGTGCGAGCACGGATGCGCCACGATTTGCGCGCTAGGACTTCCTCTCGATCTTGAGATCGGCAAGAGATCGTCTACATCAACCACGAGTTGAACTCGTTAAGCTTTGTCGGTCTTCAAGGGTATGTTCTCTACGGATATACATCCGCCTGTTGTTTGTATCTAGTAGATAGATCTTGGTATATAGTTCACATCGTAGGAAATTTTTTGTTTTCTATGCTGCGAACCCTACAGTATCAGAGCCACTGCTCTGTAGATCTACTCGTGTAGCATTTCAAAGGCAAAGAAAAGATAGAGGTTTAGGGTTTCTAGAAGCGCTGCCGCAAGGCCACGCCGTTCCTCTCGATCCCGACGCATCGGCAAGCCGAGGTCGGGAAGAAGAACCTCCCAACAGATCGAAACCCTAACACCTAAGATCCAACCGAAACTTTTTCGGGAAGAAAGAATCAAAGGAACGCCCCAGATCCTCGACCCCTAATCAAAAAAGCCCCAGATCTCTCCTAGTTCCACCCCAAATCCCATTAAAGAAAACCCGCTTTCTCTTCCCAAGAAAAAACATGCAGGGGGTCGCCGTGGGCAGTGAGCTCACCGCCGTTACGGCGACGCACCCACCGTAGGGTGGATGCGCCGACAAAGGGGCGCGTGGACCGCCGCTGCCGCCTTTTCGCATGTTGTGTAAGGGTGGTAGGGATCGCCACGCCTCATTTGGACCATGCGCGCCGCCGAGCCCCGCACGAGCAGCCAGTGAGGGTCGGGGGAGAATGACTTAGGTTTCACGCGCTGGTCGGGTTTTGATCTGGCGAACGCCCGACCGTCGGATGGCATCCAACGGCTGCAGAGGCGGCTGGGAGTTCGCTTTGGGCCGTTGCTTTGCCGCTGCAGCATTGTTTTGCACTCTTTCGCGTCGCGTGACAGAATAGAAATAGACCAATGCAGCAGCTAGTCAGGGGAAACAATGGGCCGTTTTCATGTCGCTGCTGGGCCGTTTTTTTTCAGCATAGTTTCTCTTGTTTATTTATTTACATAAGCTTTTATTATCTGTTTTTAATTGTTTTCACACATTTTTTTCTATAACAATTTTTTCCAACGAAAATTTTGTGTAGAAAATTATAAAGTGACAGTAAAGTTTCTGTAAAGAAGTAAAGTTCATCATTTTTTATTCATGTTACTCCGCTGCAAGAATCAATTGCTTAAATGCAATGAAGAGAGTTTTTTTTTAATAGTGATTATTTTATTGGATGACCAATGTTGTTAGTAAAAATTTCACTATGCATAGCAAGTTTTATCCATATTAGTCATATTTCTGCCCAACGGTGATGTAGTATTAATATGAAGAAGTTTCATGTTTTAATTTGACCAACGTTGAATTAACTCATTTTAATGATGTTTTGCTTTCAGGCAATCCTATGAGCTTTATCTCGGCCATTGAGCCCCTCAACGGAGGGAACTACGGCTCATGGCGAGAGAAGGTAGAGATGGGGCTTGCTCTGCTTGACCTCGACTTGGCACTGATCGAAGCCTGTCCTAAAGAACCCGTCGACCCCGTCAGGGGCGAAAAGGAAAGTGAAGAGGATTTTAAGAAAAGGGTCAGTGACCATGCTCCGATAAGAATGAAGTACGACCTTGAGCGTGCAAAGTGGGACTCTTCCAATAGGAAGTGCCTAATGGTCATTAAGAGATCCATCATGGAAGCTATAAGGGGAGCAATCCCAGAGTGCACCACAGCCAGTGAGTACCTGAAAAGGGTAGAGAGTCAGTTTACTGGGTCCTCCAAGGCCTATGCAATCTCACTCATCAAGAAACTTGTCACCAGAAGATACATTGGTGGTGGTGTTAGGGACCACATCTTGCGAATGAGCAACATGTCTTCCAAGCTTAAGCTGTAGGGTTTCGTAGCATGGAAAACAAAAAATTTCTACCGCATACAAACAAACAAGCCAAGATCTATCTACTAGATTGTAGCAACGAGTCGATGGAATAACTCACCCTCGAAGATTCCAAAGTGTTTAACGAGAGCGGATTCTCGTGGGTGATGTAGTCGTACTCTTCCCGATCTCAAGATCGCGTAGACGATCCTTCGGCATGCTCCAAGCGCTCCGCAATCGGTCACACATTCGATTACTGACGAAGACCTTCCTCTCCTTGTTCCAAAGAAAATGGAGGTTGTAGCACTCTCCTCGCGATTCCGGCAGCACAACGGCGTGGTACCGGAAGTAGAGGGGAGATCTCGCAGGGCTTCGCCTTAAGCCGGAGTGAGTATGGTGGAGTATGAGAGAGTCCCTCGGTGTTCTAGGGTTTAGAGACACCAAGGAGGGGACAAGCCGGTGGCTAGGGTTTAGCTAGGCGGCGGCGAGTTGATGCCCTAGGGGTCGGCGGCGGCTTGGGCTAGGGTTTAGAGGAGTAGGAGTTGTGTGTCTAGGAGGGAGCCCTGCCCCTCCTTTTATAGGTGGAGGCCCGGCGGCCAAGGAGGAGGGGAGTCCCTCCCAACTCGGATTGGGTGGTGCGCCGCGTTGGAGGAGGATTCCTCCCAACTCGGTTTCCACCTCCTCCCTCTTTCCAAAACTTGTTTGACTTTCAAACTAGCCGCTTGACTTTTCAATTTAGGATTTGAATAAACCCTTTATTTTGGACAGCGAAGACACTTAGTACATGATGCAATCATTCCAACTTGCAATGACACATTCATGTACCTTCCCTCCGGAGTGGACATTCCGAACCTTCTAGAACATTCCCGATGAAAACACCTAATCATTCCCGAACTCAAACGAGACTTTCCTTATATGAATCTTATTCTCGACCATTCCGGATCTCCTCGTGATATCCGGATCCCATCCGAGACTCAACAACATTCGCCTCTTTCTCATACCATAACTACTCAAACAACGCCGAATCCTTATGTGTCTCCCTACGGTTCGTGAATTATGCGACATGATCGAGACACTTCTCCTAACAATAACCAATAGAGGAATCTAGAAATTCATATGGTTCTACATATTTCTACGATTACTTTGCGATCGAATGAACCACTTACATACGATACCAATTTCCCTTTGTCTCACGATAGTTTACTTATCCGAGGTTATGATCGTCGGTATCTCTGCATACCTAGTTCAACCTCGTTACCGATAAGTACTCTTTTCTCATTCCCGTGATATGTGATCCCTTGTGAGACAGTCACATGCTTGCAAGCTAATTGGATGACATTTCACCGAGAGGGCCCAGAGTATATCTATCCGTCATATGGATGGACAAATCCCACTCTTGATCCATTTGTTTCAACCAATACTTTCCGAACACTCAATGCCACCTTTATAGCCACCCAGTTACGGTGTGGTGTTTGATGTCATCAAAGCATCCATCCGGCAAAGGTGATATGCATGATCTCATGGTCGAAGGAATTAGGTTACTATGTATCAGAAAGCATATAGCAATTGAACTATTGAAATGACTTGATCTTTATGCTACGCTTATCTATAGGAATATGTCCATCATATCATTCTCCTAACGACATGATCTTGTTGTTAATAACATCTCAATGTTCATGATAGGGAAACCACAATCATCTATTAACCAACAAGCTAGTATTATATAGAGGCTTTACTAGGGACTTCAAATTAGGTTTATAAATCACACAAGTATTAATGTTTCCTTGTTAATACTATTATAGCACGAATGTAAACATTTATCATAAACACAAAGATATAATAATAACTACATTTATTATTGCCTCTAGGGCATATCTCCAATAGTCTCCCACTTGCACTAGAGTCATCTAATCTAGATTACATGGTAATATACCGAACACCCATGGCAGTTTGGTGCTGGTCATGTTTTGCCCTCGGGAGAGGTTTAGTAAATGGATCCGCCACATTCAGATCTGTGTGTACTTTGCAAATCTTTATATCCCCATCTTGGATATGTTCTCGAATAGCGTGAAAACGTAGCTTGATATGCTTCAGCTTCTTGTGTGACCTTGGTTCTTGCGCATTGGCTATGGCACCCATGTTATCACAGTAGATAGACATCTGGTCCAGCGCACTAGGAACCACACCCAGCTCTGTAATGAACTCTTTCATCCATATCGCTTCTTGTGAAGCCTCCGAAGCAGCCATGTATTCCGATTCAGTTGAAGATCTCGCCACAACGCTTTGCTTTGCACTCCTCCAATAACTCTCGCACCATTCAAAATAAATACGTATCCAGATTTTGATTTAGAATCATCTGGATCGGTGTTCCAACTAGCATCGGTGTAACCATTAACAACGAGCTGTTCATCACCTCCATAAGGAAGAACCATATCCTTAGTTCTTCTCAAGTACTTAAGGATGTTTTTGATCATTGTCCAATGATCCACTCTGGATCACTTTGATATCTGCTAGTTAAACTAACAGCATATGCAATGTCGGGTCTAGTACATAGCATGGCATACATTAGAGATCCTATGGCTGAGGCATAGGGAGTCTTACTCATCCTTTCTCTATCTTCTGCCGATGTCGGACTTTGAGTTTTACTCAAGGTCGTATTGGGCAACATGGGCAAGAACCCTTTCTTGCTATCTTCCATTCCAAACCTCTTTAGAACTTAGTCCAAATATGTACTTTGTGACAATGATATTTGGCGTTTTGATCTATCTCTATAAATCTTTATGCCTAATATGTAAGCTGCTTCCCAAAGATCCTTCATTGAAAAACTATTATTCAAATATTCCTTGACACTATTAAGAAGGTCTACATCATTCCCAATCAACAATATGTCATCTACATATAGTATTAAGAATTCTACAGAGCTCCCACTCACTTTCTTGTAAATACAAGCTTCTCCATAAGTTTGTATAAAACCAAAACTTTTGATCACCTTATCAAAACGTTGATTCCAACTTCGGGATGCTTGCTTCAATCCATAGATGGACCGTTGAAGTTTGCATACCTTGTTAGCATCTTTAGGATCGACAAAACCTTTGGGTTGCATCATATACAACTCTTCATCAATGTCTCCATTGAGGAATGCTGTTTTGACATCCATCTGCCATATCTCATAATCATAATATGCAGCGATTGCTAACATAATCCTCACAGACTTTAGCTTCGCTACTGGTGAGAAATTATCATTGTAGTCAACTCCTTGAATTTGTTGAAACCCTTTTGCGACAAGTCGAGCTTTATAGACAGTAACATTACCATCAGCATCTGTTTTCTTCTTGAAAATCCATTTGTTCTCGACAGGCTTTCGGCCATCCGGTAAGTCCACCAAAGTCCATACTTGGTTTTCGTACATGGATCCAATCTCGGATTTCATGGCTTCTTGCCATTTATTGGAATCTGGGCTCATCATCGCTTCCTCATATGTCTCGTGGTCATCGGTGTTGTCCACCAACATGACACTCATAACGGATCATACCAATCTCGAGTGGTACGAGTTCTCGCTGACCGCGAGGCTCAGATCAACTTCAACCAAGTTTCATGATCATCATCATTAGCTTCCTCTAATTGGTGCAGCACCACAGAACTTCTTCCGTGCTACGCTACTCGCAATTTCGAGAGAAGGTTCGACAACCTCGTCGAGTTCTACTTTCCTTCCAGTCACTTCTTTCGAGAGAAATTGCTTCTCTAGAAAGGATCCATTCTTGGCAACGAAGATTTTGCCTTCGGATCTATGATAGAAGGTATACCCAATAGTTTCCTTCGGGTATCCTACGAAGACGCATTTTTCCGCTTTGGGTTCAAGCTTGTCCGGCTGTAACTTCTTTACATAGGCTTCGCAACCCCAAACTTTAAGGAACGACAATCTAGGTTTCTTCCCAAACCATAATTCAAACGGTGTCGTTTCAACAGATTTAGACGGTGCCCTATTTAAAGTGAATGCGGCTGTTTCTAATGCATAACCCCAAAATGATAGCGGTAAATCTGTAAGTGACATCATAGAACGAACAATATCTAAGAGAGTTCGATTACGATGTTCGGACACACCATTACGCTGTGGTGTTCCCGGCGTGTCAATCATGAAAGTATTCCGATTTCTTCAAATGCTCGCCAAACTCGTAACTTAGATATTCACCTCCATCGTAACGTAGAAATTTAATCTTCTTGTTACGTTGATTCTCTACCTCACTTTGAAATTCCTTAAACTTCTCAAAAGTTTCGGACTTATGTTTCATGAAATAGATATACCCATATCTACTCAAGTCATCCGTGAAGGTAAGAACATAACGATAACCATCACATGATGCTACACTCATTGGACCACATACATCGGTATGTATGATTTCCAATAAGTACGTAGCTCGCTCCATCATACCGTAAAATGGAGTCTTAGTCATTTTACCCATCGACATGCTTCAGATCTATCAAGTGATTCAAATCAAGTGATTCAAGAAGTCCATCGAATGGAGTTTCTTCATACGCTTCACTCCAATGTGACCAAGACGCAAAGTGCCACATATAGGTCGAGTTATCGCTGATTTCAACCGCTTAGCCTCAATGTTATTAATATGTGTATTTCCACTATCGAGATTCAATAAGAATAGACCATCTATCAAAGGTGCATGTGCATAAAACATATTACTCATATAAATCGAACAACCATTATTCTCGGACTTAAACAAGTAACCGCCTCGCAATAAACAAGATCCCGATATAATGTTCATGCTCAACGCAGGCACCAAATAACAATTATTTAAGTATAAAACTAATCCCGATGGTAGATGAAGGGTAGCGTGTCAACGCGATCACATCAACCTTTGATCCGCTTTCCCACGCGCATCGTCACCTTGTTCTTTGCTAGCTTCCGCTTATTCGCAAAGACCGCTTCGAGTTACAAATATGAGCAACCGAACCAGATCAAATACCGTGCACTACTATAAGTACTAGTGAGATACACATCAAAAACATGTATATCGATATACCTTTCTTCTTGATGTTGCCGCTCTTCAAATCCGCCAAGTACTTTGGGCAATTCCGCCCAAAGGACCTTCTCCCTTGCAAGAAAGCACTCAAGATCGTGCTTAGGTCCAGCCTTGGTCTTCTTCATCGGCGTGGTAATTTTCTTACCACCCTTCTTGAAGTGTCCCTTCTGCTTAGACTTGCCTTTCTTGAATTTTGGTGGTCTTATTGACCAACAACACTTGGTGCTCTTTCTTGATCTCCACTTCTGCAGATTTCAACATGGCAAAGAGTTCTGGCAACGTCTTGTTCATGTTTTGCATGTTGTAGTTCATCACAAAGTTCTTGTAACTTGGTGGTAGTGATTGGAGGACACGGTAAATCCCCAAAGCATTAGGAATCATAATGCCCAAGCTTTGAAGTTTCTTTGCGTGCCCAGACATCTTAAGCACGTGCTCACTGACGGAGCTGCCCTCTTCCATCTTGTAGTTAAAGAACTTTTCAGAAGCCTCATAGCTTTCAATTGCCGCATGAGTCTCAAAGATCAATTTGAGATCCTCGACAGTATCATATGGGTCTGAATTCTCAAACCTTTTCTGAAGCTCCGATTCTAAACCATACAAGATAGCACACCGAATCAGGAGTATCGAGTCTTCCGAGTGAGGTAAACGTTCTTTACTTCATCGGGAGCATCACCAGTGGGTCACCCAATGTGCATCCAAAGACATAGGTCAAATTACCATGTGAGGACAATCCTCAAATTGCGGAACCAATCCGCGAAGTTTCTTCCATTGTTTTTCAACTTTTCTTTCTCTAGGAACGCATTAAAATTGATGGTAGGGGCTGCCATTGATCTACAACATATTTGCAATAGTTTAGACTAAGTTTATGATAAATTGAGTTCAAATTAATAATAAAATTAATCTAGGTGAACTCCCACTCAAAACAATATCCCTCACATTGTTCTAGTGATCACATGAACCAAATCCACCACATCAACACCGATCATCACGAGAGTTGATATAGTTTCAATGGCGAACAATCGACATGTTCATCATATCTACTATATGATTCATGCTTTACCTTTCGGTGATCCGTGTTCCGAGACCATGTCTGTACATGCTAGGCTTGTCAAGATCAAACCTTAGTTTCCGCATGAGAAAATCTGGCTTGCTCACGTTGTATACACTTGCGGAATCTAACACACCCGATCATCACGTGGTGCTTCGAAACAACAAGCTTTAGCAACGGTGCTAACTAAGGGTGAACACTTTATGACTTGAAATTTATGTGCATGAGGGATCATCTTATAATGCTACCATCGTCTACTAAGCAATACAAGATGCATAAAGGATTAACATCACATGCAATTCATAATATGTGATATGATATGGCCTTTCTTCTTTGTGCTTCCAATCTCCATCTTCAAGCACGAACATGATCTCCATCATCACCGGCATTGCATCAAGGTCAATGACGCTTCTCCATGGTTGTCGTCCACCGGCTTCAACTATTACAACTACTTTGAATAGGCACGCGGGTCTTAACATAAATTAAAGACAACCATATGGCTCACCGTTGCCAACTTACAATAAGGAACATTGCATACATCAAATATAATCAAAATCATGGCCATATCACATCACGGCACACCGCAAAACAAAGTTAGACGCCTCTACTTTCTTTGCATATTTTACGTGGTTTGGGGCTTTCAAAAGTGTCGTTCTAACTTACGAACAAGAACCACAACATTGATACTAGTATTGTTAATCACCCGTTGTAAATTGGATCTTAACTATGCCAGGAGAAACAGGCACCCGCAAAGCCACTTATGCAATACAAGTTGCATGTCAAGCGTGGAGCAAGCCTCATGAACGATGTCATGTAAGGTTAGCCCGGCCGCTTCATCCCAACATACCGCAAGATGCAAAGTACACAAGCAAGAATCGACAATAAAAGCATCAACGCCCACAATGACCATTGTGTTCTACTCGTCTGTGATCTACATATAGACACGGCTCGATACCCTTTGTAGGGTTTCGTAGCATGGAAAACAAAAATTTTCTACCGCATACAAACAAATAAGCCAAGATCTATCTACTAGATTGTAGCAACGAGTCGATGGAATAACTCACCCTCGAAGATTCCAAAGTGTTTAACAAGAGCGGATTCTCGTGGGTGATGTAGTCGTACTCTTCCCGATCTCAAGATCGCGTAGACGATCCTTCCGGCGCTGCGTTCCGGCAGCGCTCCCGCAGTCGGTCACACATTCGGTACTCGACGAAGACCTTCCTCTCCCTTGTTCCAAAGAAAATGGAGGTTGTAGCACTCTCCTCGCGATTCGGCCTGACAACAATGCAGGAAGTAGATGGGAGATCTCGCAGGGCTTCGCCTTAAGCCGGAGCGAGTATGGTGGAGTATGAGAGAGTCCCTCGGCGTTCTAGGGTTTAGAGACACCAAGGAGGGGACAAGCCGGCGGCTAGGGTTTAGCTAGGCGGCGGCGAGTTGATGAGGGGCCGGCGGCGGCTTGGGCTAGGGTTTAGAGGAGTAGGAGTTGTGTGTCTAGGAGGGAGCCCTGCCCCTCCTTTTATAGGTGGAGGGGCCGGCCGGCCAAGGGGAGGGAGTCCCCAACTCGGCTTGGGTGGTGCGCCGCCGGTTGGAGGAGGGATTCCCTCCCCAACTCGGTTTCCCACTCCTCCTCCTCTTTCCAAAACTTGTCGTTTGACTTTCAAACTAGCCGTTTGACTTTTCAATTTAGGATTTGAATAAACCCTTTATTTTGGACAGCGAAGACACTTAGTACATGATGCAATCATTCCAACTTGCAATGACACATTCATGTACCCTTCCTCCGAGTGTCGGACATTCCGAACCTTCTAGAACATTCCCGATGAAAACACCTAATCATTCCCAACTCCGAAACGAGACTTTCCTTATCTGAATCTTCTTCTCCGGACCATTCCGGATCTCCTCGTGATATACCGGATCCCATCTGATACTCTGAACAACATTCGGTCTCTTTCTGATCATACCATAACTACTCAAACAACGTCGAATCCTTAAGTGTGTCTCCCTACGGTTCGTGAATTATGCGGACATGATCGAGACACTTCTCCTAACAATAACCAATAGAGGAATCTAGAAATTCATATGGCTCCACATATTTCTATGATTACTTTGCGATCGAATGAACCACTTACATACGATACCAATTTCCCTTTGTCTCACGATAGTTTACTTATCCGAGGTTATGATCGTCGGTATCTCTGCATACCTAGTTCAACCTCACATCGATAAGTACTCTTTTCTCGTTCCCATGATATGTGATCCCTTGTGAGCCAGTCACATGCTTGCAAGCTAATTGGATGACATTTCACCGAGAGGGCCAGAGTATATCTATCTCATATGGATGGACAAATCCCTCTTGATCCATGTGTTTCAACCAATACTTTCCGAACACTCAATGCCACCTTTATAGCCACCCGATTCACGGTGTGGTGTTTGATGTCATCAAAGCATCCATCCGGCAAAGGTGATATGCATGATCTCATGGTCGAAGGAATTAGGTTACTATGTATCAGAAAGCATATAGCAATTGAACTATTGAAATGACTTGATCTTTATGCTACACTTATCTATAGGAGTATGTCCATCATATCATTCTCCTAACGATATGATCTTGTTGTTAATAACATCTCAATGTTCATGATAGGGAAACCACAATCATCTATTAACCAACAAGCTAGTATTATATAGAGGCTTTACTAGGGACTTCAAATTAGGTTTACAAACCACACAAGTATTAATGTTTCCTTGTTAATACTATTATAGCATGAATGTAAACATTTATCATAAACACAAAGATATAATAATAACTACATTTATTATTGCCTCTAGGGCATATCTCCAACATAAGCCTATGGGCATGGAGTTCCCAGATGAGTTCATCATTCATCTTATCTTTGCCTCGCTGCCAAACCAGTTTGAAGCTTTTGCTGTGAACTACAATGCACAGCCAGAAACGTGGGGCATCGAGAAGATGATGGCCATGTGCGTGCAGGAGGAAGAGAGGCTAAAGAGGCAGTCCGGTGATTCCGTGAACTACCTGAGCCCAACCAAGAAGAGGAACTTTCAGGGTTCCAAGCCCCAAGGGAAACCTCAGGGGCATCCCTCTTCTTCCAGGCCACATGGAAAGGCTCCTGAACACCAGGCACAGGAAGTGGACAAGGACACCTGCAAGTGGTGCAAGCAGAAGGGCCATTACATGAGTGACTGTGTGGCTTTCCTGAAGTATCTGTGCAAGAACGGTGAGGATTTAATTACCTTTGTTGATGAATCCTTATTTTTAAGTTATGCAAAATCTACTTGGTGGATTGACTCAGGTGCGACTGTTCATGTTGCTAATTCATTACAGGGATTCCGTATGAGAAGGACCCTGCAAAGAGGAGAAAGAAGAATTAAAGTAGCAAACGGCGTTCAAGCTAAAGTCGAAGCCATTGGAGATCTTCCTTTAGAGTTGTCGAATGTCTTTGTACTTTTATTAGTAGATGTTCTTTATGTACCCTCTTTGCATCGAAACTTGATAAGTGTGTCGCGCTTAGACGACTGTGGTTTTGATTGCCATTTTGGCGATGGTCAATGTAAAATCAAATTGAATAATCAAATTGTTGGTCTTGCCTTCAGACAAGACAAGCTTTATTTATTATCACTCTGTGAGAATGTGAATGAAATAAGCATTGAGAATGAGAATGCCTCCTCATCCCTGAATGGAAAGAGTAAGAGGAAAAGAATTGATGAAGTCTCATCGAAATTATGGCACTGTCGTTTAGGCCATATTTCGAGGGGGAGAATAGAACGCTTAGTAAAAGAATCAATTCTTCCACCCATAGAATTTTCAAATTTAGAGCAATGCATCGATTGCATTAAAGGAAAGTTTGTAAAGAACATTAAGAAAGGCGCCAAAAGAAGCACAGGAGTACTAGAAATAATTCATACGGATATATGTGGTCCGTTTCCTGTGACATCTGTGGATGGCTATGACTCTTTCATAACATTCACATATGACTATTCACGTTATGGTTACATTTATCCTATTAAAGAACGTTCAGAAGCACTGGATAAATTCAAGATATTTAAGGCTGAAGTGGAAAATCAGCATAGTTTAAAGATTAAAGTAGTAAGGTCCGACCGTGGAGGCGAATACTACGGCATACCCCATATGGCCAAGTTCGGACCCTTTGCAGGTTTCTACAGAACATGGTATAGTCCAAGATATTCAACACCACAGCCTTAGCAGAATGGAGTAGCTGAAATAAGAAACCGTACCTTGATGGATATGGTGAGAAGCATGTTAAGTTATTCCACCTTACCGATTGGTTTGTGGATGGAGGCGTTAAAAATCGCCATTCACATACTTAATCGAGTTCCAAGTAAATCGGTGTCTAAAACACCATATGAGTTATGGACTAGTCGCGAACCTTCACTCAATTATTTGTGAGTGTGGGGTTGCCCAGCTGAGGCAAAGCTCTTCAACCCAAGCCTTGGGAAGTTAGATCCCAAGACAGTAAGTTGCCATTTCATTAGCTATCCAGACAAGTCAAAAGGTTATCGTTTCCATTGTCCAGATAGAATTACTAAGTTTGTAGAAACGAGACACGCTGTGTTTCTGGAGGATCAGATGATCATGGGGAGCACGGTATCCCGAGAAATCAACCTTGAGGAGAAGCGGGTGCATGCACCCACTCCGATGATTCAGGAACCATTTTTCTCGATACATGTTGCTGCACCGACACATGACAATGTTGATGTGACACCTGCTGTTGGTTCTCCTGTGGTAACAATGAATGAAAATGAAGACCGTTACACGAGATGAGAGCCGCATAGCCCCACACCGAGAATGTGCCAGAAGGTGAGACCCTTAGAAGGTCTCAAATAATTAGAAAGCCAGCTATTCCTAATGATTTTGAGATCTATGTCAGTGAAGAAGTTCAAATAGAGGGTGATCCCACCACATTTGAAGAATCCATTAAAAGTCCTCACTCATCGAAGTGGCTTGAAGACATGGAAGATGAGATGAGATCCATGAGTAGCAACAAAGTCTGGGATTTAGAAGAAGTTCCTAAAGGAGCCAAAACGGTAGGCTGTAAATGGGTCTACAAAACCAAATGTGACTCTAGAGGGAATATTGAAAGATATAAGGCACGACTTGTTGCTAAGGGCTTCACCCAAAGAGAAGGAATAGATTACAATGAGACATTTTCTCCAGTCTCAAGTAAGGATTCTTTTAGAATCATAATGGCTTTAGTGGCACACTACAATTTAGAATTGCATCAGATGGATGTAAAGACGGCATTCCTAAATGGAGACTTGGAAGAAAATGTTTACATGGCACAACCCAAGGGTTTTGTCGTGGAAGGAAAAGAGCGTATGGGATGTCGTCTGAGAAAGTCCATTTATGGATTAAAACAGGCCTCCAGGCAATGGTACTTAAAGTTCCATGAAACAATAAGGAAGTTTGGGTTTGATGAGAATGAGGAGGACAACTGCGTATATGCAAAGTTCAAGAATGGGAAATTCATTTTCCTTATCCTGTATGTGGATGACATTCTACTCGCTAGTAGTGATGTTAGTATACCATCGAGACGGAAGTTCTTGTCCTCAAACTTTGATATGAAAGATCTTGGTGAAGCTTCATTCGTTCTAGGAATTGAAATTCACCGAGATAGACAAAAGGGGGTTTTAGGGTTATCGCAGAAGGCATACTTAGAGAAGATTCTGAAGAAGTATAGTATGCATGCGAGTAATCCTACGCCTGCTCCTATAGTCAAGGGCGATAGATTTGGGAACTTTCAGTGTCCCAGGAACCAATATGAGATCGATCAAATGAAAGCGGTTCCATATGCTTCTGCTGTCGGAAGCTTGATGTATGCTCAAGTGTGTACACGCCCTGACTTAGCCTTTGTTACCGGGGTACTTGGCAGATTCCAAAGTAATCCAGGGATAGATCACTGGAAAATGGTGAAGAAGGCATTGCGTTATGCAAAAGGCACAAAAGGCCTCATGCTAACATATAGAAGAACTGGTTCTCTTGAGATAGAAGGGTATTCGATGCGCATCACGGGAGATGTAGATGAAAGAAAATCCACGTCAGATATGTGTTTACTCTCGCAGTGGAGCTATATCGTGGAAAAGCTCCAAGGAAACCATCACGGCATTGTCACGATGGTAGTAGTATGTAGCATGTTATGAGGCCACGGGCATAAACCGTTAAAGAAGTTTATACCCGGATTGAGAGTGGTAGACGGATTCAAAGACCACTCAAGATATCTTACCGTGACAATGAGCCAAAAGATTCTATGCTCACAACAATAAGTCAAGTGTTGCTGCCAAACACATTAACATTAAGTTTTATGTTGTGAAAGAAAGAATCCAGGATCATACCATAAGTTTAGAGCATATAAGTACAAAAGAAATGCTCGCGGATCCGCTCACAAAAGGCTTACCACCCAGTGTGTTCAGAGAACACTTAGCCGGCATGGGTTTAAGAGAAAGCCTATGATACCTGGATATTAAGGGCCTAGTACAAGAATCTGTTTCAAAATAGAGAGGTGTATAGTGGCTGTTGAATCGATGGTGCGCAACTGACCATTATGACGAGACATGCTCTATATGTTGATCTGTGAAAAATAGGTACCAAAGTATAAGTTAAGTGAAAGATGAGATAAGGAGGAGAATGTTAGGTTGATCTTCCGTTCGGGCCCAACACGATGGCTCTGCCCCAACCAAAGTAATACTTGAACTTGCAGTGCAGAGACAGGACCATCGAACCAATCTGTTTAACACCGGCAGAATGCATCAGTTGATACGAGACCGGGCTGCCCTTTTTAAAATAAAAATAAAAAGATGCATCTTAATTGACGTGCCTCGGCTAAACCTAATTAAGGCTCTTCTCCAAAACACCGAACAACCGATGCCTGTGATCTTCATGATAGAGGCGTTCACATACATGTCACTGCTAGCGTGATGGCTCTGCCCCAACCACAGTACTACGGTACCACTTGCAGAGACACAGGACCATCATCGATCCAAGCTGTTTAACACTGGGTTTGTCACACACACACACACACGTGTATTTCCTGTAGCCTGACGCTGACATGATCGTCTAGCTCGGAGCATCCAAAACCCCAGCCCCGGTCGTTCTCAGGGGCAGTGGCACAGCTTTGTCGCGACACCTTTTTTGCCATAGACAGGAGAGAAATTTCAATGCCGAAAAAGGAACATCTCCATCGGATCCAATCAAACTGATCAACCGTAATGAATACAGCAGGGATTGTCTTTCCCGGACCTGCGCTGCGTCGCGGTCCGACGTCGGCCCGCCATGACGCCCTGGCGCCGTCGACAGCGCGTGAGGTAGGAACATGTCGCGTGCGAGCGCAAAAATTGTCGTCGTGGTTCGTTGTGCGGCACACGTTTGGGTTTCTCTGGTTGCAGGGACGGATCCAGGATTTCAACTTTGGGTGCACAAATTTTAACTAACAGGAAACATACAGGTTAAGTGGTAACATAAGTAAAAATATAATTTACGTATTATAGAACAATATATTAGATTTTTTTGAGAAAAATATCTTAAAAGGTGACAGAGATTACAGAAAATAAGAAGAAAAATAGAGTTCTATCGATTCCACCACTAATTCGATGCCACCCTATCTCGAGTGATTTTATCGGTCCAATGGTTGGATCATCTTTTCTCAAATGGAAAAATGTGATGATTGAGCCTATAAGAATTTTTCTTTTAAATGGATAAGGAATAAAGATCAAAAAATTATCACACAAATTTGTTAATGGTAGTAAAGTTTCTTGGAAAAGATGTATAAGGGCTACTGCCTAATGAGCCGCTTGCAACTTAGACTGCACTTTTTTCGTTCAGAAATAAGGGTCACCGATTTATTTAAATAAACATGTAGTTGCACATTAAAAAAAATGACTAAATACATGTGTATCTAGATAAATCTATGACACTTATCTCCGAGTAACGGGACTAGTAAATTATAGGATATTCACTTAGTTTGTGGTTGGGAAAATACTATATATGTTAGAGAAAATATGCTACTAGTATTGTATATATCCATCGTATAACTGTATAGTAATATTTTTTCAGAAAAAGAACTACATAAGAGTTTTTTTTTGAAAAATTTGGGTGTACATTTGTACACCCTTGCCCCATGCTGGATCCGTCCATCTCTGGTTGAGAGGTACAGTACAGAGTCTATCTTGCTAGGGCGTTTGGATTTGGACGGCAGGAATCGTGTGTGCAGATGTGGCTAGGTACCAATGTCGCTAGCTAGCTCCAAGCAAAGTCCACGCCTGCAGGTGGGGAGCGCAAAAGGTACGCGGGGTAATGGCAGATCGCCGTCGTCCCCTCTCAGAACATCGCTGTCGCCGGAGCTGAAGGGGCAACTGGCTGTCTAGCTTACCGGCATGACGCTGGCTTCCACGGTCGAGACTTCAGATATTTTGGTTCAGACAATCAGTCGTGTGTGCGCGCTTGTTTAAGGCAAAACATGCTCCGGTAGTTGTTAGGATATTTTGTGTAGCTCATAAAACAAAGTATTTGAAATTGAAATTTTGCACATTTGTGGGATATATCATTGGCTATGTCCGGGGTTTTTCAGAAAATTTTGAAATTTAATATGATTTTCGATTTTTTTAGAAGTCATGTGCACCAAATCTCCACTCGTTTTACCCTTTGATGCGTTGGTACATGCTATGATCGTGTTTACGGTATATCATCGAGGATCTTGCTCTATTCCAACCTTGGGTGCGATGGAACCCTAGAACTTGGATACTACCGTGAGCGGCAGGGTTTACGATAATAAGTTGAAGTGGTAATGACGACAAATAGGAAACTAAGAAGAAAGAGAGCCTAGGAAGAACGCCAAACCAATACATAGTATAAACCAAGGCTCATAAAGAACAAAACATGATAACACAAAAGGATGGAGCAGAACCCCCTCCCCCTCCGAATAGAGAACACACGAAGGACGATAGATTGAAAAGCAACAAACAAAGAAGAAATAAAGCATGATACACAAGAACGAAAGCAAGAGCAGAGAACACGGAGGGAAACACAGAGGTAAAATAAAAGGAAGTAAGTTGAAATAAATCATTACAAGTGGGTATGAAAATGAAGGGGCATGCAAAACCAAGACGAATATTACAATGGTTTATAGTTGAGAGGCACTTCTGTCTTGAGGCAAGAAAAGAACTTCTGTATCGAGGCAGCATGCTGACAATCTGACAATATTATGGTTGAGAGAATGGTACCTCATTTATACACTCATCAATCTCGCTTCGCACAATAATTTGGACTTATTGATGGCAACTAACCTGAATAGCAGAAATATGAGTATACGACGATGGCTCATAACATTTCAAAATAGAAGAACTAACCTGAATAGAGCGTGTCCCTTTTTTCCATTTGTTGATGTTGATCATCATGACACATGTTGTCCAACCCATCCCGAGTTCACTCTAGTGCAATGGTGAAGCTTCTCTAAGGCCAAGGGGGGCCGCCCCCCCCCCCCCCCTCCTCTAGAATTGGTTTTAACTTTCAAGGATTGTAAGTCAAAACCTTAATTTAGAGAATATTGGCAACACTAAGATTCAATAAGTGGGAGATTTGTACTTAATCTATGAACTCTGCTCTACTTAAAATTGTCATAATATTGTAATTCTAGACCATGTACTCAATAGTACCTTGGACACATGTTGTAATTCTAGTACTGCCAATTGGTATCCCTCGGGAAGCTCCAAAATCTTATATTTTTGGTGTCAGGAGGTCTTTAAGCAATACGTTTTCAATTTTGATGTATGTGATATCATTGTTTATGCAGATGAATGCAAGTGTGCTAGTGCCTTAGCGGCTGCAACATCAATGTTCAAACGATCCTCCTAGCTCAACAATTTGGGACCCTCAACATGGATATGCTATGAAAGGGTCTCATTTTAAATAAACTCATACACAAAATGAAGAAATTCTGTCTCAAGTCAGCATCCTAATAATTTTAGAATATTTCCTTTGATTTCCAACTACTTTCTGGTTTGACAATATACCTTTGTAAATTGTCTCATGGCCACCTCCGCCTATTTTCCGTGTCTCATCAAAACTATTGGTTGCCTTCTATACTTTGTCCAGACTAAAAAACATCTTTTCAGTAATGTCTTATCAACCAATTGATGTAGTAGCGTAGAATAGTTATGCTTGGAATTCCTTTCTTTGAGTTTCTTTGCTTTCGTTTCCTTAACTTTATTGTTTACAATAATAGCACATGTCCTAGCAATAGCAATACAAGGGAAATGGCACGGGCCCACAACCCACAACCCAAATTAATTAAATGATGGTATGATGAAGGGTGGCCCGATATTTCATTGCGATCAACATATAAAAACATCAAATATACAAAAGGGGGTCTGATCTAGATATTACCTAACTGTAAACCTTAATAATCAGTGTTGAGAAGATGACAAACTCCATGCAAGTAGCAACACGATCACATAGACCAGGAGGCAAAAACTAACGATATAGGTGTCTCTCAAGATGGGACCTTACCCTTGATATAACCCAACTACATTTTTATAAAATTTAGCCCGCTTTACATGGTGCGCACCTCTTGGCTTTATAGTAGTACCGACCCAAAACTTGAATTACAAGCAAAAAAACAAACCGTGTGCATCTTCCACAACAAGCACACATCGCCCTAGCCCTTCTAGCTAAGATAAGAATTGAGGCCAAGCATCGGGTCACCATGTGCGCCAAGCGGTTAAGTGGAATTATGTCGCAGAGTAGGCATGTGTTGTAATTTTTTCTTTTACTTTTCTTGTCGCGACTCTTTCATTAGTAGATTGAGGCAAATTCTTGCTCCCGTTGTAAAAAGCAGTTGTGTTGTCTAGTTTGTCTTTTTGGTACCTTTAGGTTACTTATGATTGAATGGGGTCCGATCACGTGCTTATATGATAGCAGTTGACTCATGTAGATACATCTCAAATGTATAGTTGGCAACCTAAATAATGTATACATTAATATTCTTCACAATGAGATTTATTGTCATGTGTTCACTAATAAGTTACTCCTTGTAGAAAATAATGGTGCGCCAAGAAGTGAATCAATATCAGATATTTCTTCTGATGAAGATGACACTTCCTAAGGAAAACTAGTGATAGACCTTGCTACATCATTTTATGCAAAAGTGAATGAAAACAACAACACTGCTGAATCTATACTATAGGTGAGGTGTCATGTCAACTGGCATTTGCCTTAGTGCTGCATTGTGTGGCACAAAATTAAACGCCGTGGTCATTTTTACCGGCGTATGGGGTGTACTCGATTGCTGCCTCACATGCCAGAGTTGTAGACAGAGCTCAATCGATTAATGTGAGAGGTCTTGCTCATGGTAAAGTAAAGACAACTTATCTGCCCTAGTTTACAATCCAGATGCCTCCAATCCAAAAATCTTCTGCTGGGAGTGGCTTCATTAGTGGTCATCAACCAAACTTACATCTTAGAGGTCGTTTGAATCCTGGATTCATTTTGCAATTCCATCCCTATACTGTTTGGTTGGCACGGAATTTGGTCGTCATTTCATTTGATAAATCCATCAAATATTCCCATATGTAAACCTGATATCTATCTCAGACCCGTCATTTTTAAATTCCGGTGGCATCCAAATATGTGGGTGTTTTTGAAATTATAATATAAATGAAATGAATTCATGTATTCATTACTTGGGTGCCAAACGACCTCTTAGAGTAATAATGTACTTTCTCTGATCTAAATTAATGTTTTTAGATTTATTTAAATTCAGATGTATCTAGTACATAAAACATGATTAGATACGTCTAAACCTAGACAAATCTAAGAACACTAATTTAGATCGGAGGGAGTACATTCTGTGTCTAGATATTCCTACTACTACCTTTGGCTAGAGTATAAATGTGGTGTAGTTAACAATCTTAAAAATGTTATATTGTGCAGCGATGTGTTAGGGACATGAACGAACATGCTTGCAGAAATCTATAGCATAACCACCCATCCGCAGAGGTACTGTATGTGTTTCGCATTGGAGAAAAGCGGATCTGTTTTTTACTTTATTTGGCCAAGACACTGGAAATTCCAGCTCAACAGCTAGGATCTGATTTGGGCCCAGCGCAGTACGCAAACACGGATGTTTGATTGTTTATCTCTCTCTAGCCCAGACATGGCATTAGAGAGCACCTCGCTGGAATTCTGACTATGTCGTTGCTAATACTGGTAGGTGATCACACATGGCAGCACAGTTCTTAAGAGTTGAGTCCAGTGCCGGGACCAATTGATTACCTGTTGCAGTAGTCAGCGAACTGAGCAAAGTACCCCGATCGAGCTAGAAGCATTACCAAGTCTGTCTATCTAGCAAGGTGGGGTTCCCTGTAAAGGGCACGGCAGCAGGGCAGGCAGCGGCTGCGCGTACAGTAAAGCAGCTGTGCAGTGCAGGACCTGACCACTGATCTAGCCGATACGTAACTGATCAGTGTCATGAAATCAATGTGATCCCAATTAATTTTGGTGTCTGCCTGTACCGTGGTTTCCTGTGTGTTGGTTGCTTTAGGTTCAGCCTTGGGTCGGGTGAAGAGCTCGTGGTTTTACATGGCGCCGACGGTGAGACTCCAAGTGACAAAAGGCGAATGTCTCCAAGCTGCTGCATGCTGCATGTCTCAAAATTGGCCGGCCCAGGCTCAAGATAAACTCGGCCCATGTATTGAACTGATAGGCTTTTTAGCCCACTTATGGTTCTAAATCGATCATATGATTATAAAACTTAAAAGGCTAAAGTTGGAGGCGCCGGTGCCCAGCCTGAAGATGGCCGAGCGGGCCTCCTTCAACAACGTGCCGCTGGCATCCCTTGAGTTCACGCTCACCTGGTCCCAGGCCGAGGAGGAGCAGGAGGAGGCGGCGTCATCCTCGACGACAACGACGAGGAGGGCGGGCCGAGCCAGTCGGGACAGTGGCGCGGTGGTAATCCTGGGCAGGGCTGCAGCCGTCCACCGAAGGACGAGCCGTCGAGCGACGGCGACACGACATACACGTCGTTCTACCGGCGCCTCGGCATGTACTGGTTTATTTTGTTTGTTTATTTTTTGTTAAAACCTGTATGAACTTTCCTAAATATGTATGAATTTGCATATGTTTCATTCAGATTTGCACGATTTTAAATTTGTTGGGCGTTGATCAAGGGGGCGCGACTGGGAACCAGCGCCCCCATGCACATAATTTCTACTGGCGCACCCCAAAGGGCACATATTTGCGCCGACAAATCGCTTGGGGGTGCGAATGGCTCGAGATGCTCTAAATCACTTCCTCCTTTGTGAACATGGTCAACCAAGCAGGGCATCAATAGTGCAGAAGAACCGTTTTCACCTCCTCTTGCTGACGCGAGGCGGCGGCCCAACTCCTCCCGATCTCCACCATCGGCAAAGGCGTTGGTCTTGGTCCCCTCTCCCCCCGCTTGCCGCTCGACGGCACGAGGGATGAGGGGGGACCTTATTCCTCCGTTCAAGTCTAGTAGTTAGTGTTATGTTTTGTCTGCTATGGTACACCGTTGGGGTGGTGGGAGCGGAGTCCGGACAAATAAATCATCCTCAACTCTATTGCCACACCCACGGTGACCTTCATGGAGGAGCCTCAGAGTTGATAACAATGTGTGCTCGCCGATCCTTCAAACCGGCAACTTGGATTTCTCGCCGTTCTTCAGATGTGACGAGATCTGTTTCTTGGTGTGTCATTGACGTTTGTCGTTATCCACGACAAGTCTAGAGATCGGGGCGAGATGGATGATCTCGAGCGAGCAAGTTGGTCCGAAGGTGGTCGATCTATCTTTATTCCCCGACTTCGTCGATGTGATAGGGGATCTAGGTCCAAGGCATCATGTGGACGTTCCCTGGTCGACGTGGCACACCGACATGTGCCTCGCTGCTTGTAGCGTGCTTGTTCATCGACGCACAAAGTCTCGTTGGCCATATTGCTTCTTTGGATCTGGTAATGGTCGAGGCTCTCTATGACTCTTCCAGCGTGCTTCTAGGTGTCACTGGAGGTTGGCGGCGGCCATGGACTTCGGCGAGTGCATGAAACCCTAGAGATCGTTCTGTATTTTTCTATCCTTTAGGCTTTTACGTAAAGTTTTCAAGAGAACTATTTTTTCTTGGTGCATCTCTTAGTTTTCATGTATGTTTGTTCATGTAACATGATTTTGTATCGATGAAATATACGTGGTTGCTTTAAAAAAAAAAGGTGCACAAGAACTGCAGCTGGCGGTTCATGCTTGGTTTAACGTTAGATCCATGCTGCTTAACTGAGATATGTGCCTCGGCTAAGCCTAATTAAGACTCTACAGTCTACACTAATAGTAGTACTACATAACGACCTCAATTTGATTGGATGTCGCTGAGGATCCGCCGCCCGACGGAGGCGTTCAGATACATGTCGCTAGGTGCTGGCGTGACGGCTCTATCCCAACCACACTAGTACTTATCTAATCAGTTGGTTCGTCAGTAGTAATACTGGTGATTCTTTCGCCATACATGTATCCCCCTGTAGCCCGACCCGGATAGGGCAGTCTTTGAGCTAGGCCCGATCACTTTCAGGCCTTGTTCGGTTAGCCCCACCCCGTCGGGATTTGTGTTCAACCCCCCGTGGATTGGACCGGATCCGAACAGCCCGGGATTTTTCTCCGCATACTCTGTTTAACACATTCGGTTATACCCAGCGTGGATTATATCCCCGTCTAATCCCTCCCGAAACCCGGAATTTCCACGGGGATAGAAAAATCGTGTCTCTGCCCGTGGAATATACCCCGAACCTCTACAGGAAAGAAAACAATCGAGAGGAGCTTCCTCCCCCAACTGTCTGGCGATTGGGAGGCGACCGTGGCGGCGGCGTCTAGTGGGAAGGATCCATGGAGTGCGGCGGCGCAAAGTGGATCGACGGCAGCGAAGTGCCTCTCCTTCCACCCGTGCTAGTCGGAGGCGACCCCAAGGTCCAAGGTCAAGTGAAGCGGCTACTTGCGCTCGACGGCGACCTAGACGTGCAGCGCGCGGGCTCGCCGGCCACTATCTCCGACTTCCCAATGCCCACGGCCTTCGACGGAGGCCCTCTCTCCCGTAAGATACTTCTCTCCTTCTATTTTACCTTTCCCCTCCCCTCTTGCCTGAAATTCTAGGGTTCTTTATAGATCAGCACTAAGGTTCTTGGCTCGTTCGATCTACAAGTAAGTACATGGTAGGTTGATAGTTGGTGTGCCCGTGTGTGTACGACACGGAGTCCTCCATCGTTTTGAGGGGAAGATTACCCGGTTGAAACAAGAGTGCAACCTGCAACTTGCTTTATTTAATCATTGCTCACTCCACAGTACAATACCTCTGTAGCAAGTACACAACTCCTGCACAAAGGAATTGGTGGAAAATCATCGTAATTAGCAAGCACATGTCTTGCTCATGTCAGTTGTTGAGCTACTCTCACTGTCTGAATTAGAAGATATGAGTACAAGGGGTTGATAATCCTATTGTTGTGTAGGAATGTAATAACACCAAAAATTATTCAATAGTGAAGAATTGAAACTAGCAAATGTGAAGCGATTGGTTCCTGGTGAGCTTGGATGGAGTGAGTTTGCTTGTTTTTTTGGTTGTGTGGAGGCTCTAGGATTTTCATTATCCCTTTCTACATTAACATATACGACTGGTTTTAAGGTTTAAAATAGCTCAAATTGCAAGTGTTTTCTTCAGGGTGAATATTCCATAATGTAGCATACAATCTTCAGATTCTTTCCCTTGTAGAACCATAGAAACAATTCTATTTTGTTTAAGCGGATACTGTATGAAACAGTTCCTTATGAGAATTCTTTAGCCTTTAGTTCACCATGGAAGGTATGTACACTAGTATTTCTTAGCGATCAGCTCAGTTGGTTCGTTAAAACTATGCAAGCCGGAAAACAAATCAGGGAGATGTCTTTCCACCTTCACAAGGTAATTTGCTTTTCAATCTAGTAGCCCACAATTTATTCCTGACGATAAAAGCAAGATTTTTGTAGCTTAGCTTGCGCGAGGTAGAAGTTAGAACAAACCAATCATCTATAACTTCTTACATTTGACATGTAGTTTTCAGACGAGGATGTACTTAATCACTATAGCCCTTACAGTTACACATCAGTAAAGTGATTCTCAAGAAAAGGAGCATCTACAAACTACTTTTTCTCAAATATTTGCCTTCCATGTGTGAAGTTGATCTTTAATGGCTGTCCTTATGTTCGAGATGTTCCTTATGTCCCTGTAGTTCTGTTTGCTTTCCAAGAGTACCATCTTGGGAAGGCTGATTCAGTGTCAGTTTTTCTTACCGTCGCAACTGTTGTGTACTTATGGTGAACTTTCAAATCAGCTTTTCTACATAGAAGTTGTTTTGCATTATCTTCATCTCCATGCTTGTCATTGCATCATAGTTAAGTTATTTTCCTTACCCGCCGCTTCGCATGGTTTATTGCGCGGGGATGTCGCAACGTCGATGAAGTTGGTGCAAACTGGTCACTGCGGCCACGGTGGCAGTGAGGGAGAGAACGAGGCGCTCAAGACTTTCTCGGACAACATTGAATTTGGAGCGGTGTCAGAGGCGTATCCAGGTGAAGTGGACCCATCACCGGCATCCCCTCCTCTCCAATGGAATGTTTCAACAAAGCGATATACACAAATATTTCTTAGATGATAGAGTTTAACTTCTGACCTGCATTTTAAAAACAAATATAGCATCCTAATGAATGACCAGCCTTTATACACAGTAGCAGTCCAATGCATTCGAATATTTTCGTTCTTTAGTTAGGGTCACCATGGAAACAACCTTTGATCTGATCATCTGATATATTTTTCAGTCCATTAGTTTCTTATGTGCTCCTCTCATGTACAACTCAAACAATTCCACTTCTACTTTATTTGCACGAGTCATTCCTTTCTGTTTTAAGATGAGATATGTTTCGATTTGCATTATGAATGTGCATCAATCATGATATTATGCGCTCCATATCCTCATCTTCTCACTCACTGCAGATCAAGGATCTCTCGGGCTCGTAGGGCTACCAACGACCTGATGGAGTTGGGACAGATCAGGTGGCATCATTTCATTTGAGTCAGCAGATCTACACCAGGGCGACAAACACTTCATAACTCGTGAATGCCGGTGTCGATGACTACGTCCTTGATCTCGCACGCTTGCACGTCTACAGAAAACGATCACCGGAGACCTTGGTCACCGGCAATGACTCACCAGTGAGCGCCGATTGGTCGATCTTGAGCGGGTTGTCCTTCAGAAGCCACACGTCTGCGGGGATGATGTCGCTGAGATTGATGCTGATGATGTCGACAAGAATGAGAATGACGGTGTCCTGCTTCAACCATTTGCCATCCTGGAGCACCTTGGTCTGCGGCGCAAGGCTCGCCATCAGCGTCGCCGGCCGCATTGCCGGCGTTGTTCTCCTCGATGAAGCTTCTATCTATAGAGATGATGGATCTTATCTGTGTAAGCTGATGGATGGCTACATGTTTTATACTTATTTATTATGTTTAAGACTTGGATTTTTTTTATTTAATCCCTTTTGCATTTCTTTGATCACATAAAAAGCTGCATGTTGCACTAAATACTGTTCAAAGTGGAATAACCGAACGAGACAACGGTGTAGAGGGATTGAGTGGTTGAAGGGATTCAACCTCCAAGTGGTTTTGGGTGGAGGGACGTAGATCACCCGAACCCCCGTGGGGGCTGGTTCCACCTGGGGTTAATTCCCTAACAACCGAACGAAGCCTCAGGGGGCAGTGGCCCATGTTTGTCGCGACACCTTCCTTTTGTGCCCAAGACGGGCAGAAATTAAATTTCAGTGCCTAAACAGGAACATCTCCATCCATCATCCAATCTGACTGATCAACCGCAATAAATACAGCAGCAGGATTGTCTTTCTCGGATCCGCGTTGCGTCGCGGTCCGACGACGGCTCGCCATGACGCCCTGGCGCCGTCGACAGCGCGCGAGCGTGAGAGGCTGTTTGTTGCGTGCGTGCGCAAAAATCGCCGTCGTGGTCCGTTGTGCGGCACATGTTTGGGTGATACTATCTTGGGTTCTCTGGTTGAGAGGTACAGTACGAGTCTAGCTCGCAGGGGCGTTTATGTCGCTAGCTGCGAGCCAAGTCCACGCCTGCAGGTGGGGGAGCGCGAAAGGTACGCGGGGTTATGGCAGATCGCCGTCGTCGTCCCCGATCTCTGGGAAGATCGCTGTCGCCGGAGCTGAAGGGGCAACTGGCTGTCTATCTTTCACGGTCGAGACTTGAGATGTTTTGGTTCAGACATGCAGTCTGTGGGCTTGTTTATGGCAAAACATGTGTGTTTCGCAATTGAGAAAAGCGAATCTCCTTTACTTTATTTGGCCACGACACTGGGAATAATACCCAGCTCAACAACTAGGATCTGATTTAGTGATTTGGGCCCAGCAGTACGCAAACGCAGATTTTTATATCTCTCTAGCCCAGACTACATGGCATTAGAGAGCACCTCGCTGGAATTCTCACGATGTCGTTGCTGATTCTGGTAGGTGATCACACATGGCCGCACAGCACTTAAGTCCAGTGCCGGGACCAACTGATGGCCTGTTGCAGTAATCAGCGAACTGAGCAAAGTACCACGATCGAGCTAGAAGCATCACCAAGTCTGTATAGCAAGGTGGGCACCCCTAGTAGTTCCCTGGGCACAGCGGCTGTACTCCACTTACAGCGAAGCAGTTGATGCAGGACCTGATCACCGATCTAATGATACTTAAGTACTTAACTGATCATCAGTGTCATGAAATGAATGTGATCCCAATTAATTTTGGTGTCTGCCTGTTGGTCTTTATGCCCTGGTACGGTGGTTTCCTGTGTATTGGTTGCTTTAGTTTTTGGAAAGTACTAGGCGTCCCCGGACGATGGGGAGCTTCTATCGTCCTGCTTCCCGTGCTGATACGTGTCCATTTGCTGCAAAACATCCGTGTTTGATACTTATGTCCCCGCTTTTGTTTCCAAAGCAAAAAAAAAAGGAAAGGTCTATATCTCGGATCGAGAAATAACTTCTCGACGGTGGCGTTTCAATCGAATGGAAACGCATGGTTCTAAAAAAAACTGCAACCAGATGGCTCAAATCGGAACCAAAATCCAATAGTGAACAAGATGACTGAGAAATAGCAAAACCGAAAAAAAAACGGTTCGTTTCAGAAATAGAACGTCTCGCCGGAGACCTCGTCGAAGACCATGCAGCAAAAAAATGTGCTAATACAGCAAAACCTACTTCGTCGAAGACATCGTCGGAAAAAACTCACCGGTGACTCTCGCCGGAGACCTTGTAGCAAAAAGTTGACACTGTTGTAGCAAAACCACAAGACCGTTGTTGCAACAAAGTTCTTCTAATGTAGCAAAAATCCTACTTCGCCGAAGGCATCGCCGGAGAATTTAGCCGGAAAACCTCGTCGGAGAACATGTAGCAAAAATTTTATGGTATTGTAGCAAAATAAAAAACAAAAATAGCAAAAAAAATATATCAATGTAACAAAATCAAAGACTAAGTTGGTCGTCACATAGAGCAGCACCGCCCTCAGCAGGGAGCAACTCTGGCCGCCGTTTTGCCTGTAGCAGCAGCGTATGCGGTTCGATCGCTGGCTCGCTGCTGGCAGCAAGGTCGGCAGCCGATGACAAGCTCGGCCATGGCTATTCGTCAAGTGCGGCAGCAGCAGATCTACGAAAGAAAAAAAGGATGCGAGAGATAAAAGAAAGAAGATAAGGAAAGAAGAAGAAAATAAGAGTGGGCCCCGCGCATGTGAAGCTGTCTGCGGGAGATCGCACGTTCGCATGTGGAAAAGACCGGAGCAGGAGGACGATGATCGTGGCCATATCATTTTCCTTTAGGTTTAGGGCATCTTCACTCGTTGGGCGTATCCAGGACGAAACGAATCGCGTTTTCGGCAGATGCACCGATCGCCATTTCGCGTGTCAGGGGTGTTAAGGCTAAATTCACTTAAACTCGGCGAATATGGGCGAATATAGGCGGAATTTCATTAAATTAGGTGAGGGGAACATAGTACATCGGTTTAACTAGGGAAGGACGCCGCCGTGGTCGCCGCCGGACGCGGCAACTACAGGCCGAGGCGGGGTTGTTACCGTCCTCGATGTGCGCCATGACTCCGGCGAGAGTCCGCCCCTGGAACGCTCTACCAGTGGCGACGGTAAGCCATATTGTTACGTGGCGGCGGCGGCGAGCCCGGCGGTCCGTCGTGTCGGGCGAGTTCCTCGGCTTGTCGAAAATCGCCTCCGAAGACCAAGGTGCCTGATCCTCGAGATCCGGGTCTTGCATGGCCTCGATAGCGGCTGGATCTCTCCCGAGTTTGGGTCTTCCATGGCGGCGATAGTCGCTGGATCTCTCCGACGAGGTCCGCTTCGTCGAGCATCGGCGAACAGGATCCCGCCGACATCGAGTGTCCACCTCGGGAGGCGAGTGTCCGACGGGCCGTATAAGCGCGCCTCCGGAGGAGCGGGCTTCCAGCGGCGGCGTCTGCGGCCGCCAGGCTTCTCGGCGGAGTTGGCGAGGAAGCAAGGTGCGCATGTCCGAAGTTCGCCGGAGTTGTGGTGGTGTGAGGAACTGTGAAGAGAGACGGCGAGATGTACAACTTTATATAGGTCGGAAAATGACGGGAGGGGTGTAGCGGCGAGGGCGGGAAAAGTGGAAACGGCGGGATCTTAGTGACCGCCAGTCCGACGCGGGAGCCGAGGCGGCGAGGATGGCGCCGTAAATCAGCAACGCGTGGTCGACGCGACGGGCAGTTATTGCCCGGCGGTCGCCGCGTGGTTCCGAGGATGACGACGACTCGGCTTCCATCAGTGACTCGGCGGGTCCACGCGCCGCTTTGATTTTTTTTCGCCGATATCACTGAGTCCGGCATCCGCAGGGCGTACCCGAAACCTGGGTTCAGCCTGGGTAGTCCGGACCAAATATGGCCGAAATCCGGCAGAAAACAAGTCCTTGGGTACGCGACTGGGCAGATTTTCGGCATTCGGATCAAAATTCGGCGTCCGGATCGGCTTCCTGGATAAGGCGAGTGGAGATGGTCTTAGCCTTGTGTAGGGTCAGGTAAAGAGATCGTGGTTTTACATGGCGCCTGACGGTGAGACTGTGATTTCTCAACTCCAAGTGATAATAGGCGAGTTTTTTCAAGGTGCTGCATGCCTGCATGTCTCAGAAAATGGCCGGCCCAGGCTCAAAATAAGCTTGGCCCATGTGTTGAACTTATGGGATTCCAAATTAGTCGTAAGATTGCGAAATGCTATTTGCCGCTCAACTTGACGCGGGAGGATCGTGCCGCACACCCCGTGCCGGGCCGGCCTATTTATTTGCATTTCTCTTTTTTTCCGTTAATTTTCTTTTCTTTGTTTATTTTCTGTTTTTTATTTCCTGATGTTTTCTTTTTTTCCTTTCATGTTTTTATTCTCTGTTTGCTTTTTTCTGTTTTATTTTTTCCCTTTTTAAGGTTCAGAATTTTTATAATTTTTTCATGATTAAAAAATGATCACTTTTTTCATGATTGAAAAATGAGCACTTAGAGAAATGGTCGCGCCTCTTAAAAACTTGTTCATGAATTTGATTTTTGGTTTGTGAATTTCAAAATATGGTTCATGATTTTTTGGAAAATGTTCAAAAAAATTAAAAGAAATTATGAGTTTTGAAAATTTGTTCATGATTTCAGAAAATGGTTCATGAATTTCGGAAAATGCCCATGGATTTCGAAATTTAGTTCACGAACTTCAGAAAGAAAAATGGTTCATGATTTTCAAGAAGTGTTCATCTTTTTTAAAATGTTCAAGAATTTTTAAAATATTATTCATGAATTTCAAAATTTGGTTCATAATTTTTTGGAAATTGATTTATGTTTTATATCAAAAAAAAGAGAAAAGGTTGGTTATCCTAATCACGTGGCAACAAGAATTTTTTCACATACCCCCTCTGTTTTAAAATATAAGATGTTTTAGCTTTGTGAAGCAAATATATATAGACACTATTTTAGTATATAGGTTCACTTAGGTTTAAAGTGAATCTACACATTAAAAAAGTCTAAATATATATTTTCTTTATAAATCTAATACATCTTATATTTTAAAACGAGGGGAGTAGTGGCGAACCATAAGACAGGAAGGAGCGTGTGAACAAAGGAAGAAAAGAACCGAACTATATGTAAATGGGCCGGCCCATCTCGCGTCAGCTTCAGGCGGCTCTAACACGCAGAGTCGCGTCAAGCGGCCATTAGCATCACCCTGTAAGGTTAAAAAGGCTTTTTGAGCGCCTAAACCCGTCCGTTCGTCGATGGGCTACTTAATAAAATTTGATGGCCTTTCTCATAGATTGCTTCAAATCTGGTACTGGAAAAAAACGTACCGCGTGTCGCCAACATTCATTCAGAAAAAATCCACGCACATGGCATGGATCTCATCTCATATACAGGCCTGTCTCTGACCCCCGGCAACCATGTGCGGCAGCCAAGGGCCCATGCCTTGGGGGGCCCATGAACATTTCTTTTCCTATACTATACTCCCTGCATAGCAGCCGCTTCCAAGAAGCTATACTCAGGAGGAGAGGAGGCCGCACGATAGAACAACGTGTGTACGCACACGATTGACGGGCCTAGGCGCCTGACGATTGATCTCCACGGATCCTCTACCTCTTGGTCTTCGGCAGACGCTCCTCCTCTAGACAATCGATCTTCTCTTCCGCTCTTCCTCTACCTACCAAGTGAATTGCATCGGTCGCCTAGTCGTAAAGATCGGCAGATCGCCCCAAGCCTCTATAAAAACTAATGAACTGAGTCGCTGCTCCCCTTCGTGGCCTTATGCATGCCTGCTGCCCCTTGTATGTTCAATCCTCCTTCGTGAATATATGATTAGGGTACTTTCTTTAATTCAAGTCTTCCTATCGCTGACGTCTCAAAACTACTCTCTTCGTTTTAAAATATAAAATATTTTAGCTTTATGAAAGGAGTGTATCTAGACCCCTTTTAGTATGTAGGTTCACTCCGAATTTACAGACTAAAAAAATCTAGATACACTTTTTTCACAAAGCTAAAACATCTTATATTTTCAAACAGAGAGAGTAATTATGATTAGGATTCTATGTTTAATTCTTTTAATCTTCTTAGTAATATGACATTTCTTAATAATTATTTATAGGCATATCAAACTATAAAATGTGTGGTTGGGTTTTAACTTTTAAATTTTTGCAAATAAAAGTACATAGAAAAACATTTGTCTATATTATATTTTTAGATATGTCGTACATATATATTCTACTTAGGGGCCTTGATATTAAGTTCGCCAAGGGCCCCGCAATATATAGAGCCGGCCCTGCTCATATACTCATATAAAGGCATATTGTCAAAACCACTCATATAAAGGCATAAACGAACGCATCTTCAATAAGCTATGGAATCAATCCGTGCGTGAAATTATTCATGTTTGGATTGGGTGGAGCATTGGGATTCATCAAATCCACGTCTGGATCATCAGTTCCAACCAATCCCTAGCAAACGAACGAGGCCTATGTAAGCAAATCATTAGATAAACCCAACTTAATTTTAGATCAATGCCATGCTTCTGCACCTGTTCACTGCAAAACAGTATCGCCCCAGCGCAGTACATCGCTGCCGTTATCTCTACTACTAATAAAAGAGCAAACATTATCTTTCCTACGCGCACCCCATAAGATATACACGGACCTATTACCACCGGATTAGGCTCACGAAAGTCAATCCAACAGCTAGCGTTAGTCTATTTGATATCTTGTGTGCACTTAGTAATTTAGCGTTGACTGACTGCACTCCACCAGCAGAGGAAAAACCCCGTCCAAATAGTCCTAATTAATCTCCCCGCTAATTACTCCTAATTAATTATCCCACTAATTACTCACCTTTATAGTCAGCTATTGAACGCAAACGTGAGCCTAAAATACAGTCAATGCATGCGGCCAATTAAAAACATGCAAGCCAATGCATGCATTCTCCCTTGACTATGCGAGGGACAGGAGCATTAATAGGACATGGTGAAGATATTTTTAGATTAATTAGAGGAGTATTCAAATAAAATAAGGAGCATTAATAGAATGTCTTGGTACTGCCGAATTGGCCCTCTAACCTAGCAATCCCGAACAGAACGAGTATGCTGCAATATCCACCAGACCCCAGGTATGTGCCGCTCACGACACAATCAGGTCGCGGTCGCATCCTCCCTCCTCGAAGCCGCCCCCGCTCCGCCGTCGCCTCGCCATGCTCGCCCCCCGCCCACATCTCTCCCAATTTGCATCACAACCTGTGGCAGGCAGCATGCCCAACATGTCATTGTAATAACTACTGTTGTGTTCCTAAAAAAATGGCGAGCAAGCTTTTTTTACAATGAAAACATATACGTATGTCCAGTCTTGATATTTAACTAAAAATCTCTTTAGATATTATATTTCCATTATTTGAGACTTGCATTGATAAATATAACCTACGCTCACTTAATGAGATCCACAATGAGGGTTTGTCATGTCATTGGGGGCATGATTAATTTCTAATTGATAATAAAAATATAAACACACATGCAGACTAACTAATATTTTAGTTTAATTTCATCTAATATATCTTTTCTTAGCTTAAGGTGAGTCACCAATGAGCTCATAGGTAGAGTTACCTCAAACCTATGTAAGGATACTAGACCTAAAACTGTTACCCACCAGCTATACATTGTGCAATATTAAGTCCCCTGTTTTATAAATCAAATTGCTATTTTGGGTCATCTATACTATAAACTCTAATTTCGTTTCTAAATATGTTATCATTCCTTTCTAAAGGAGGAAATTTATCAAACTTTGGATAGAGTGATTTATATTCTTTCATGATCAGATTGCAAGTTTGAGAGAGTTCTTGTTTGGATAAGTGGGTCCTATATGAGGATAATGTGGTAAGGGGATTTGTAAGCATTTTTTTCATATGAATTTCAAGGCCTTAATATGTATGAGTGACCTTGCCGGATGATGCTCGCTGACTTATTTTATAAATCCGAGGGTAATTCACAATATTACATCAGTACAAATTGTATATGATTCATTACAACGGTTTTATTTTGTGTACCACGATTGCGGTGCTTTTGGTTGACGACGGTTGTCAATGGGAAATTCTTATACGCCATGTCAACCCTTTTAATTATGTGAGATTCATATTTCTAATGGATTAGAATGTTTTTAATGCTATTTATTTTTAATGAAATAAGAATATATTCTAAAAAAATCTATAGATAATATTAGAATGCATGTAACTCCAGAATATAAAAATAACTTATTTATTGTATATATTTATATTAATTGAGACATGCGTGCACGTGCCCGCTTACTATTTCTCCCAAGAAATTAAAACTCTGCACGGACCGCACACACGCACGCACGACGTTGGATCGATCCATCCAATCAAAAGCTAGCTAGTTCATCTGGGTTAGTTTCCTGGGCAGGGCCGACGCCGCCGCTGTCGCCGCCACAGTCGGGCAGTATTCGCAGTCGCACCCCTTGTGGAAAGGTTTGCCGTAGCAGGTGCCGACGCCTCCATTGATCTTCTCCTGGCAGTCCTTCTTGCACTTGGCCGGATCGCACGGCGCCACCGGGTTCAGAATCCACGACTGGCAACTCATTTCTGTGACCGCCTCCGCCGCCGCCGAGACCTTCGCCGGCACGTGATCTGCGTGACAAACGGCAGGATCATTACCGTGTTCCTCCGAATTGTCAGTGTAGTTCTGAATCGTTGAAGCACTTACGTGAAGATAACACGGCGAGGGCGAGCGCGATCAGCAGGATCTGGCGTGTCCTCATCTTCTTTAGCTTGCGACGAAGGCTGGAAGTTTCCAAGATGTCGTTGTGTTTCGCGTGATGATGAGGGAGAGAGACATTACACAGAGCCAGCGCAGTCTTATAGTGGGTATACGGCCAGGTTGTTTTGGAAACATTTAAGTACGAAATCGGCGTGGTGTTTAAGACAGGATATTATGCTCCCACGAGAGTTAATGGGAATTAACTATTACCATAAGAGGCAATACTATATCGGTATCTTTCATGACGTAAAAATTAATGATCAATGGTAATTAACTGTACGATATCGATTTCTACTTTAGCTTTGTATATTTTACGATATCCATGGTATCTGAAAGATAATGATCAATGGAAATTAACTATTTCACGCGAGTTTTAGGTTTCTACTTTAGCTTTGTATATATACTTTATTGATTTAAGATTATAATATTAGATCAGCCAATGACTTTGGTGAATGATTTTTTTTTTTGGAAATGGGCGCTTTATTACTTAACAGTAAGTTTACACCCGGCCTCTGCATAGCTATGATGCACACAGCCGATCAACCACACAGTTTCGGACGAAAGCAATAAAAATGGCACTACAAAATAATGTAAATTAAAAACACAGTTCTTCAAACTAGCTAAGGAAGATCTATCTGCAGCGGTCGCTGCCATCCATGCCGGGAAAAGAAATCCCGCGCGGTATCCTTCAACCGCCTATAGCCCTCCGTAAACAAGTCGCGGAACTCCATACGTTGTAGAGAAGTCCATGATCGGAGGATCGCCGTGGCTCGATAGATAACCTGCAAGGGAGAAGATACAACGTTATTAAAAATCTTGTCATTTCTACATAGCCAAAGCGACCAAATAATGGCAAGCGCTCCCACCCTAAATAAAGTCCCATATTTATCCTCAATTCCATTCAACCAGTTGCCAAATACATTGACTACCGATCTAGGAGGAGATAAACCAGAGGCTATTTGGATGATTGACCATATAGAACGAGCAAATTTACAATGAAAGAATAAATGTCGTATTGTCTCATTTTAGAGACAAAATACGCATTCAGTGCTACCATGTCAATTCCTCCTAACAAGATTATCTTTTGTGAGAATCACCCCTTTACGGAGATACCAAGCGAATATCTTCGTTTTAAGGGGTATCCTCATCTTCCAAATTTTACTATTATCATCGACTGGAATATTAGGTTGGATCAAAGCTCTATAAAATGAATCAACGGAAAATTGATCACTATGTAATAATTTCCATTTGAATTCGTCCATGCCCTCAGAAAGTTGTATCCTAGATAATCTTACTAGAAGATTATTCCAAGACACTAGTCTAGGACCTAAGAGGCTTCTTCTGAAAGACACGTTAGGAGGATTGGTTTCCATTACCTCAGCGAGAGTATTCCCTTTGTGCCTAACTATCGAATATAGAGCTGGATATTGTTCACGAAGAGTTTTGGCCAAGCCATTTATCTTCCCAGAACCTAATCTGTGAACCATCCTTAATATTAAAATTTCCAAACCGGAAGAAATGCTTTTTGGAAGCCATTAGCCCAGCCCAAAAGTGTGAATCACCTGGTTTCCAAACCAGTTTAGACACTGCTTTTGAGCCAACATATTTCCTCCATAGAATGGTTTGCCAGACCCCTTCTTCTGTAAAAAGTTTGAATAACCATTTACCCAGTAATGCAGTGTTTTTGACTTTAAAATTATGTATGCCCAATCCACCATATTCTTTGGGTCGGCAAACGACATTCCATTTGGCCATTCGATATTTCTTTTTCTCACTATCCCCCTGCCAAAAGAATCTAGAGCGGAAATAGTCCACTTTTGACAAGACACCTTTTGGTAACTAGAAGAATGAGATCATATACAGTACCATGTTGGTGAGTACTGAATTAATGAGTACCAGTCTTCCACCGAGGGATAGCAATTTACCTTTCCAACTATTAAGACATTTTTGAAGTCTTTCCTCAACGAGTTTCCATTCAGCAATCGTGAGACGCCGATAATGTATCGGTATTCCCAGATAATTGATTGGAAATTGCCCCTGACCACAGCCAAAGAGATCGGCATACAGGTGGGCCTCGTCTTTAGCCTCGCCAAAACAATACAAGTCACTCTTATGGAAGTTTATTTTCAAACCACAGAGCTGCTCAAATGCTGAAAGTGTCAATTTCAGATTCTTAGCTTTATCCAGATCATGTTTCATAAATAGTATTGTATCATCGGCATATTGAAGAATAGATAGTCCACCATCAACAAGATGTGGAACCAAACCTTCAATTTGGCCATTAGCCTTTGCTCTCTCAATAAGGATATCCAGCATATCTGCCACTATATTAAATAGTATAGGCGATAGAGGATCCCCTTGTCATAACCCTTTTTTGTCTGGAAGTAATTACTTGTGTCATCGTTGACATTTATGGCAACACTTCCACCAGACACAAAATATTGTATGAGAGCACACCTCTCTTCTGAAAAACCATTCATACGGAGTGTTTGTTGTAGGAAAGACCAATTAACTTTATCATATGCCTTCTCAAAATCAATCTTGAAAAATACACCATTTAGTTTTTTTGAGTGCAGTTCATGTATCGTTTCATGCAGAGTTACAACTCCATCTAAAATGTTTCTTCCTTGCATGAAAGCAGTTTGAGAAGGGCGAACAACATGATCAGCCACTGAATTCAGTCTAATTGTAGCAACCTTTGTAAAATTTTTAAAACTAACGTTAAGTAGGCAGATTGGACGATACCGTTGTATACATTCTGCGTTATTAACTTTAGGTAGTAAAATTATGTTGCCAAAATTTAACCTAAAGAGGTCCAGCTGACCAACTTGCAAAAACTCAAACAAGCGCATCAAATCCACGTTGATAACTTCCTAGAAATTTTGATAAAACTCTGCTGGAAAGCCATCAGGCCCTGGCGCTTTGTTATGTTCCATTTGGAAGACAACCTTCTTAACCTCCTCCTCAGAATAAGGAGCAGTCGGAAAATTGTTTTCCATAATAGAAACCTGAGGAATATCCTCCGTCCGGGACTCATCCAACGAAAAGGAATTTTCTGGTGGTGCCCCAAACAAGGATTTATAGTAGTTGGTAATATAAGATTTAAGATGATGTTGTCCTTCAATCGTCCCTTCATCCTGAATTAGAGAGTGAATAAGTTTCTTCTTATGCTTGCCATTTGCAACAACATGGAAGTATCTTGTATTCGCGTCTCCTTCAAGGATGAATTTAGCTTTAGAACGTTGGTACCACTTGAGTTCTTCCTCACGCAGAAGTCTGGCAATTTCTGCATTCGATTGATTTTTAAGCTCAATCTCCTGTGCAGTCAATAACCTAACCTCCGCTGAAGCCTCCAAGTCATTAATAATAGCAGAAAGGCGTATTTTTTCCTTTAAATTTTTGGTGAATGATGTGAGGACATGTCTGCTCAATTGGAGAAACGGTGGTTGACAACCCCTGTTGGAAGATGCCAATTTGCGCCAAAAATAACATCACAATCCTAAATATGGACGAAATGTTACCAAAATGGGGGGAGGGGGGGACCAAAAAATGGGAAAGACACCACGTCGAAACAAATGTAGAGTTTTGCCATTGGCAAGAACTTATATAAGCTATTAAAGCTTAATTTTTGGTATTTTAGATTCTAATTATGTTTAAATATGTCTATTTCTATAGTACTAAGTGATTGCGTTAGAATCATATATAGCATTAAACTCTCGAGACTATTTTGTTCTTTGCATTTTTTTTAGAAGTTCCCGTAGCTCAGATTATTTTCATCCTTTGCCCCTTAGTGGACATATCCTATTTTTAGTGCATATATACATGCCAGGAGTATGTTGGCTATACATCACCATATGGTAGACTATATCACTAGTCCTATAGAGTTTAACATCCAAAAGTTTAACAAAAATAAGAACTACCAACAATTGAGGACATCACATAGCTTAATGCTTTGGTCTATTTATCTTAATAACTGCTGTAGCCCCACACTAGTTGGAGGAGTAGTGGTTGGACAATGTATCCATAGTGAGGTGGTAGTAGGCTATGGTGTTGTAAGGACGCATTATGTTATTATATATTCAACGCTTATCATTATCTTTTCTATCTCATTTGTATGTGCATAGCTGTCCGCCTATTTCCATCTATTGATAAAACCCACAAAATTCAGTGTTTTGGTCCATTAAACAAAAGTTCTACAAGATCACAAGATCTTGTTCGAAGTAATCTTACACCAAAAAAGTTCTTCCGAAGGAATCGATAAACCTAGGTCATGTGAGGAAAAAGAGTTGTAATTTATTCGTAATCCGGATTAAAGGTATCAATCTTCTTTTCTCGCGTCGTTGCCATGGAAACAATTCTCGCTCCCTAAGCGAGGTTATTAGAGATTTTATCTATTACTTTATTTTTATTTTTGTTTATTTTATATTATAGTTTACATTATTTTCTTATTTGAAAAATAAAGTAGTTTATGTTTTTGTTCATAGTTATTTATCTGTCTCTCTTTGAAAACTCAAAATGATTGGCACTATGGCACAAAAGAAGATTAGGAAATATGCTACTCCAAATGATGATTAATTGCGTGAACCCATCACTCAACCCGTTGTCACAATGGAAACTATGAAATTAAGCCTAAGTATTTGGGATTGATTCAACAAAACCAATTGGAGGCTCAACTTCTGAGGATGCAGGTATGCACTTGAATACTTTTTCTGAGATATGCGATATAATGCAAATAAAGGATATTGACCACGATATAATCAAGTTAAGTTTATTCCCTTTTCACTTAGAAGAAAGCAAAATATTGTTGGCTAGATTTGCCCAAAGGCACTATTACTTCACGAGATGAATGCAGTAATATCTTCATGGCTAAGTTTTGCCTACCACTTAAAAGTATCCAACTGCGATCTAATATCATGGGTTTTAGTTAAGAAGGTCACAAACCACTAGCGCTGGCATGAGAAAGAACGAAGGAGTCCGTGAGCAAATGTTCCACCATGGGATAAAAGAGTGGTCAATACTCCACTTGTTTTATCATGAACTCAACACTATGTCTAAATATATACTTGCTTGACACTGCAGCAGGTGGCATATTCATGGATAAACAAACTGAAGTTACCACAAAGTTTCCTAATGATATGCAAAGCAACCATGTCCAATGGCATGTGGAAAGATCCTTCTCAAAAAAGGTGAACTCCATCACCAAGAAGAGGAAAGAAGAACTAATGGTAAAAGTCGATGAACTCATAGGTATGATCAAAGGTAAAGAAGAGATTCAAGCTAATGTCATTGTCAATGCTAATGTTCAGAAGATGACTTCATTCATCACAATACTTATAACCCTACATGGAAGTGCCAAAACTTTGGCTCAAGCTTTCAAAAGGCCGTATCCTAATCTAATCTTTCTACTCCATAGATTTCATCAAAGAGAATCATCGGTATAGTTCTGAATAATATATATAATTTTCAAATCTGGTTGTAGAAAAGATGGTGACGTTCTCACGGACTGCATGTTAGCATCCACCCATATGCTGCCATGCGTACATATATATATGGATCTCATCTCATATAAATAAGCAACCAGCAGATAAACACAACTGAACTTTAGCACCACGCTTGTTTAACAGTTTCAGTGCAAAAACCGTATCACACCAATAGTACATCGCTGTCGGTATGCCTTCCACGGAATTAAAATCCTGCACGCACCCGCGCAGAGACGTTCTATAGATCCATCCTAAATATCGAAACTAGTTCATCATCTGGACTAGTTTCCTGGGTAGGGACGACGACGCAGCCGGGCAGTGCTCACAGTAGCATCCCTTCTGGAAAGGGTGGCCGAGACAGGCACCGATGCCTCCCTTGATCTTGTCGGCGCAGGCCTTAAAGCACTTTGGCGGATTGCACGGCGCCGCCGGGTTCAGAACGTGCGTCTGACAACTCTTGCCCGCTGCCGAGACCATCGCCGGCATGTGATCTGCAAGACCATGAAAGAATCATGTGTGTGTTCCTTTACAAGAATCATCTGTGCAGTTCTAATTGTTGAAGAATATATGCATGGGCCAAGTACTTACGCGAAGATAACACCATGAGGGCGAGTGCGATCAGTAGGATCTGACTAGTTCTCATCTTTTTTTTATCTTGGGAAGGCTGAAAGCTTACAAGTTGTTGATGTATTTCGCCTGATGATGTATATATAGTAGTACTAGGTTGGCTGGATGACGAGGGAGAGACACTACACTCGGCCAACGGTTTTATACTGGGTGTGGCCATGTTATTTCTGGAAACACTTCTAGTACGAAATCGGCGTGATATTTAAGACTGAGGATATAATACTCCTAGGCTGAGTTAATGGGAGGAATTAACTATTACCATTAAAAGGCAATATATCCAGTACTTTTTAGATACTACTCGATATTGTAAAAAATAATGATTAATGGAAATTATCTGTATACTAAAAGATATTCATCAAATAGAAATTTATTAACTGTCTTGTAATTGTTTTTAGTCCGAATAGGCCCAAACCTCCATAGCAAAGGGGCAAGCGTCCCCATGCAGCCATCTTCGGCCCCCTTAATTTGTCAGCCTTCTAGAGACAATATTAATTCATTGATGCAGGGGCGAAGGAAGAACCCTGGCGGTTACCCTCTGACTTCACATCCCACAGTTTTTCATGAATCTTGCTGATGAATGTTCCGCCATGAGAGAGACTAGGCCAGATAGTCAGCAGAAAATTGAGGATTGGTCGTTACTCGTTAGGTTCCAAATAACCAAGTCCGACATGTCTCCCAGAAGGTACACAAACTATAACCGATATGATCGTTGGAGTTCAACCTATTTAGGCCCCTCATCCATCTTCTGTTTGTCAGCTGGGCCCTGCATACTGGTTCCTGAATTTCAGAGCTTCATTGCATGCTACATAAGTACAAATGCAGAATGCATGTTAACGATCACGCACATGCAATGCCTTGTCTAGTTTAGGGAGTATACTCAATCTATATAAGCTTAGAGGCATCTCTTGCCGGTGGTTGATTGAGACTCCAGATGAGTATACTCAACATAATCCTGTGGGTTTTGAAGGCTTTAGGTTAATTGAGATATTAGAGAAGACCAAAAGCATGTCAGACATCTGTTTATACATTATCTGAGAACAATCGTATGGATCTGTCCTCAGTTTCTCCTCAAGAGAACCTTTCTATTGAATCACATTTGTCGACTGTGGTAGTCCACGCATACAGAGATGGTATTGAAGTCCGAATGTACATTACAATGGAATTAAGTTGTAGTGGTGCGTAGAATAAGAGAAATGAAGATGGTGTATGCACCGCTGAATTTTCTATAGCAGTGCAATCTACTTTTTCTCACAACAAAATAGTTCGGTGTGTACTCGTCTTCTAGCGTCCGACCTTGATCTTCATCAATTTCAATTGTTTGGCCATCATTTGGCACCGAATTTTCTCCAGGATTTCGCTGGTGTACCTGAGGAGCATGTGAAGGAACAAAATTGGCAGAGTTGGATTGTTGTTCCCCTTGGATGGAAATTGGTGGAGATTGGAGATGCTCAGGTAGGAAGAGAATTTCTCGGCGAAGGAGAGAACCAGCATTTGAATGAAGTTTGGAGAATGAAGAACAATGATTCATCAAAAACGACATCACGAGAAATAAAGACCCTACCAGAAGGAACGTCTAGACACTTGACTCCTTTATGCATGTCACTATATCCAAGGAACAAACGTTGTTTTGAGCGGAAGGCAAGTTTACGTTGATTGTAGGGGCGAAGGTTGGGCCAACATGCACAACAAAATACACGAAATAATGAGTAATTAGGTTGTTCTTAAAGTATGCACTCCATAGGGTTTTCATCATTGATGACCTTGGAAGGAAGCATATTAAACAAGTGAGTAGTTGTTAAGAAAGCCCCATCCCAAAATTTTAGTGGCATGGATGTATTTGCAAGAAGAGCTAGGTTACTTCGACAATGTGGCGATGCTTACATTCTGCAGGGCCATTTTGTTGGTGTGCATGTGAACAAGAGACCTGATGAGTTATGCCAACCTTTTGAAAAAAGGAATTCAATTATTCATCTTCACCACCCCAATCCGTTTGCATTGTAAGGATTTTCTTATCAAATTCGCTCAACAACATTTTGGAAATTCTGAAATTTTTGAAAGACTTCATATTTTTCTCAATAAGATAAATCCATATAAACTTTATAAAATCATCAATAAAGCTTACATAGTAAGAATAACGACCAATGGATGTGGGTGCAGGTCCCCACACATCAGGCAAAATGAGTTCAAGAGGTCTAGTTGACAGCTGATGACTCTTAGCTCTTTGACATGAATCACACACAGACTCAACACTAGATTTATTTGAGAAAGTAAATTCATAATTTCTAATGACTAGTTGAACAATTTGAAAAGAGGGATGGCCTAAACGATCATGCCACCATGTAGCCGAAGGCTTGGTGATGCTAAGGACTTGTTTATTGGACTTGATGATGATGACACCAGTGGATAGAGACCTTTCTTGCATCTACCTTTGAGAAGGACCTTCTTCATTGCCTAATCCTTTACATAAAAGAACCATAGTTGAAATTCAACAAAGACATTATTGTCTGTTGTGAGACGATGAATTGAGACTAGATTTTTTGTGGAATGAGGAACATGAAGGACACTGCGAAGATGTAATTGTTTATTTTGGGAATCAACAAATGCATGACCAACATGACTAATGCTCATACATGTTTCATTGGCCCCATGGATCTTGTCACGACCGTTGTACTTGTCCTTCGTGGTAAGCTTGTCAAGCTCACTGGTGATGTGGTCGATGACGTCGGAGTAAACTGTACTAGTTGGTCTCTATGGTATAGGAGGCGGCATTGTCCTACCTTTCTTCTTCCTCCTCTTCACCGTTGGAGTAATGGTGCCAACACTTCCACACGTGGTGGCCAGCCTTCCCGCAGATTTGGCACACGATGCGATCGTTGCCGTTCTTGGAGTTGTTACCGCCGCCACCGCGACGTGCGTTGTTGGTGTAGCCGCCATGCTGATTGGTGCGACCTTGACCATGGTCGTAGCCACGGTCTCCTCTTGGCGTGCCTCTTCCTCCTCTTACACATGGTCCTCCATGGCCACATGTTGCGGCGTTGACGGAATCGCCCGTTCCTTGGAGGATCTCCATCGTATTGTCATAGGAGACCGCCTGTATGTACAGGTCCCCCACGGATAGGTCCTCAATTTGGTTGGCGCCAATTGCAGAAAATAGAGGGTTGTAGGCGCCGTCCAGCCCCGCGAGCAGGTACTCGATGAGTTCATCGTCCTGGATCGGGCAACCGTCGACTGCAAGCTCGTCAACGAGGGATTTCATCTTGGCGAAGTAGGGCGGGGAGGAAGCAAACTGCTCCCGCTTGGTGTTGGTGAGGGCAACACGAAGATTGGCGATGCGTGTCCTTGACTACGAGGAGAACATGATCTGGATTGCCTTCTAGACTTCCGTCGAGGACTTCATCCCGATGAGAGACACCATGATCTCTTGAGAGATGGTGCTCATCAAGTATGACAGAAGCTTTTGTTCTGTCTTCATCCAATTTGCATAGGCTGGGTTGGCCTCTTCAACAACGCCCTTGTCTCCTCCCTTGTCGACCGAGATGGTCTTGGGAGGGGCCTTGCTTGTCGTCCAGGAAGGAGTCCATCAGAAGAGCATCAGGGATGGCAGGAAGGGCCTAGGCGAGCCACAGTAGGTAGTTTTCTCTCTTGAGCCTTTCTGTCATGCCCTGGCCAGCGAAGGGATTGCTCATGATGATGGTAGACGTTGAGGAAGAGGGCACAATGCACACCGATGTGTATAGGAAGATATGGGCTCTGATACCATATGATAATTTGGGTTAACCGGATACCTTTGTCTCGGTACCAGGTACGTGCTTAAATAGGGGTCGAAGCCCGATCAGATTATAGCAGAAGTCGTTGTACACGAGAGAGGAAAAGGGAGACCAATCTCATCTTTATAGATTAGATGCAATCGTCTTCTATTACACGGTTGGGACTATCTACCAACTACGCAAACACTATGGACATACTAATAAGGTAGAATTCAACTGGGCCACAACATCCTAGCTCCCTAATGCCGAGCCCCTTGTAACACCCTCAGAATCGGACCTATGCAAGTTTGAGCGAAACCCGCCAAACCCGCATAGAAACGATTCAAAGGTGCCCACCAGGCACTTTCGTGCGGGTGAAAAACGAAGTAATAACATTACACAACAGTCCTCGATGGGACCCACAGAACAGATATATACAACAGCGACTCCGCGAGTCAAGAATACAGATATAATGTACAAAGATCTAAATCACTTTGAAAATGATAGAGCGTCCGACTACGGACAAGATGCAAATGGGGCTAAGATCCCTGAAGAATAACCAATGGCGTCCATAACCCTGCCCAGGCCAAGCCGGAAGGGTAACCCTGCTAACGATGTCGATCTCAAAACCTGCTTAAACAAAAGGGGTGCCGACAAAGGGCAAAGGAAAAAGAGGAGCGTCGATCGAGGCCAGTACACGGCGAGGCTAGAATTCGGCGGTCCTCGCCTACATAGGTATGGTGGACTGAAGCGGCGGCGGCAACATGCACTAATCAACCTATAGAGACTTGATACAACTGGCGGCTGTCAGAGAGGGGTAAGAAAGACCTATTCGGAACCAACCTGATGCTACCACCAAACAAACCCATCCTGGTGTTTCCCCCTCGAGACCAAACGAGGAAGTCAACCGAGGCACTCACACAGTTGGCAGTTTTATTTATTCAGTTATCGTTGCAGCAATTACTAGTCAGGTATAGATAATCATCCTGATAAAATAAGCAGTGGGTCATTTTAGTTAACCATTCCGTTGTAGTTGCAACACTTACTAATCAGATACAATTAGCATGAGATAACCCAAAACCCAGCAGTTGTTGGTACTTTTATTTAGCCATTCCGTTATAGTTGCAATACTTACTAGTCAGGTACAATGGTCGCAAACGACAACCCAAGCAAGCAATTGTTGGCAGTTTTATTTAGCCATTCCATTATAGTGAAGCTGATTACTAGTCATTATAAAGTCAAATTTATAGCACTACTTTAGTTATAGTTGTCTATGATCGAGATACTGTGCTCCAAGTCGTCCATAACCGCGGACACGGCTTTCAGAAAGTTTTACCCGGCCGGGGTGCACAAATAGCAACACACACTCGATCAACCTCGGAAAAACCAAATCAAAACCCAACGAGGCCTTCACGACAAAGCAATCACAGGATTCAGAAATATTTCAGGGGGCCACCCCATTGAGTAGACCATAACGGTAAGCTAGCTCGAGACGGACTCAAGGTTTGCGCCAATGGTCAGAACGATCGGGAACCCGAAAACTGGGTGTCGATATCACGAAAACACTCCGCTTACCTAAGCAGAAAGGTGCTACCCATCGCACAATTTAAATAAAGCGGTAGCATGGCATAAGTACAGGATAGTAAATAAAACCTCAAACTAGTTTGTGGCCCCAAGAAATAAGACTGAATCAAGCTCTGGCTCAGGGGGGTCCCATATACCTCCCGTATGTGGATAGCGCGATAAATCAAGGAACAGGTATCAAGTACTCGGGGTCCTACGGGACACAAGTGGGCGTTCGGAAACCAAATGTTATCTATCACCCACCGATGCCTCTGCTTACTTCAATTTTAGTTGTTTAAACAGGAATTAAAGTGAACGATAAGTAAAGCCATGATCATCTCCAACAACAAACATGCGGCAATACACCAACAACTGTGGCACTTGACGACACGCAACAGCACTTGAGCAAGCGACTACGACGCGCAGGTCCCACTATCTATCAAACAACAGGTAATAGGAGGTGTCCATGGCAATATACGGCTGCAAAGGATATCACGGGTACGGAAAACTAGAGCATCGCAACACAGATAGCAATAGATCAACAGGAGGGAATAAATACTATAAAAGTAAGATAGGTAGAAAAGGGGAGATGCTCGGCTGAAAACATTGTCGAAGGTTCATCCGAAGATCGGGTCGACACTCGCATCAACTCAACGGCCTTATCCGCGAAGAACCAAAACACTAGAATAAACACCGGATGCAATATTTAATACTACGGCAAAAGATCGGGCATGATGCATGTATGATGTATGGCATGGCAAAGGTGCGGTGCAATTAGGTCAAAATTAAGCGGAACCGGGGGTCCTAACAATTAAATATATGGTTCTAGTTGTTTAGATTCCCCGCATTTTAATTGTTGTTCTAGCATAGCAGAAGATAGCACCGGTTCGCTACACAAATTTAAATGAGACTAATATGAGGCTAGATTTGCCCGCATATGGGCCCCATATTTAATTATAAGGTGAATCGGCAAAAGGCCCCCAACCCACATGATATGAATGCGAGATGGACAAGTTGATATGCAACAATTTGATATATAGCATTTATAAAATAGGGCTCGGAAAAAGGTGCACACATTAGGGGGTCTCGACGAACTTGGGGTTCCGGGGGTTCGGGGTTCGACAGGGGCTCAGGGTTCGACGGAAGCGGTCTCGGCAGGAACATTCTCGAACATCGGGGCAGATCTTGCCGCAACCGGGAAGCAGGGCTTGGTTCGGCGTCGGGGGCGCATCGGACTCGCCCGGGTCGGTGCCGTTCTTATCGTCGCGAAGATCTTGTCGGGTCCGCAGGTCGGGTCGGACTTGGCGTCCGGGGTGAAGAACTTGGCATTCTGCGTCAGTGTCCTTACCGTCCGGGTTCTCGAGCATCGCATCCGGGAAGAAGTACTTGTCGCACATGGGGTCTTCGGGTCCGGGGTCTCAGTCATGGTGTCCCATTGTAGATCTTGTTGATGGTCCAGCGGAAGCCACCGGGTTCGGCCTTCGGGGTCGGGGGTCTCGGCGTCGTGGATTAAGATCATGGCGTCCGTGTAGAAGACCTTGGTGTCGAGGATATCCGGATCGGTCTTGGGTTTGGCGAGTGCATCAAATCCATGAAGGACATCATGGAGTTCCTGCTTCAAATGTTGGTAGCGGAAGTGGAGCCCGTGGTTTTCCGAAGGGGACCTTGTTCGATGGCGAACTTGCACAATGCCAGGTCTTCGGGAGATCTTGTACATGGGGTACGCGTGGTGTTGAACGACACAGGAAACAACTTAGGCCAACAGTGCACCAGAAAACACAAGAGCTGCAGGAAGCGACACGCAGATCTTTGCGGTGACACGGCGGTCGCGCCCAGCAGACGGGCCGAGCCCAGCGGGGAGGGACCAAGGCGACGGGACACACGATCGGCGGAGGCAGAGGGCGAGGCGGAGGCAGAGCGGCGGGCGGGGCGGCTGGACGGCAGCGGGCGAGCCCAGCGGGCGGGCGAGGAGATGCCGCGGTCGCCGCGGGGAAGGTGAGGCGGGCTCGGGCCAAGGCGCGGAGGAGGCGGACACGGGCGGCGGGGGCGGTGGAGGCCGGGGAGGAAGGGGCAGGCGAGGTAGGGCTGGCTCGCGAGGAGGCGCACGGGGAGCCGGTGCAGGGTAGGCGGAGCGGCGGGCGGCCGGTGGCGGCCAGAGGAAGGAAGGGGGGCCGGCGGCGCGCGGTCGTCTGGGGGCGAGCTCGAGCCGGCGTGGCTCGAGGCAGAGGGTGGAGAAGGGGAGGTTGGTTCGAGGCGGCCGCGGGCCTTGGGACGGAAGAGGAAGGCGGCGGGCGAGCCCGAGGGGACGGCGGGGAGGTGGAGGGGGCGGAGGCGGTGGCGTGGCGGGGGCCGAGGGCGGCAGCGCCGTCACGTGGGAAGGAGGAGGGAGCGGAGGTTGGGGAGGGTGCCGGGAGAGCAGGGAGAGAGAGAGGAGCGCGTGGGTGGGACCAGGGGTGTCGGTGGAAGCGAAGTGCGGTTGGTGGGGTGGGAGGCCGATGATGGGATCTGGGGTGGGCCCATGGCGAGGGGGTGGGGCTGGGTCGGTTGGCTGTGGGTGTGTGCGTGTGTGTGTTGCATGTGTCTGGGTGGGACCAGAGAGAGAGGGAGAGAGGCCGTGGCTGCGTGGGATAGGGTAGAGGGAGGAGAGGTGACGTGTCGTGGGGATTGGCCGGGTGAGGTGGAGGCGGGGTGGGTAGAATAGGTTGGGTAGCTTTAGGATTTTGGCGGACCGATTAGTTTTGTAGGGGTGGTCGATCGGTCGAATCGGCCCGCTCACCCCCTAAAATAGTATAACTTTTTATTTAAATTTAAAATAACTTTTGTAATTAGTTTTTAGAGAAATTAAAATCATCCGGAAACATCCGGGGGTTTAATTTGAAATAGAAGGAGGGCTAATTTTAGAAAACGATTGTCTTTCGCAAATAGTTTTTAGGCAAATTAATATGCATGATGATGACGATGCTCAAATGCAATGTGGCATGATGACATGAGCATGCGGTCATGATGATGCAATGCACAAAACAACACGATTTTCTAGTAGTGGTTTTGCGGGATGCCACAATTCGACACCACTAACAATGGATCTCGCCATCGAGATCCGCCTCATGGTACCGGGAAGAAAGCCGGCGGTCTGATCCTTCGCGCTTCGTGTAGATCCTCGCGACACCACTAACAAGAGGTCGTTGACCTTGTTCGTCAAGAGAACACTCCGGAACAAAGGTCGAAGGTAGAGGTATCAACAAATAAAGCCACCCCTAACTTCCGTGGACGGAGTAAAACTGCTGGATCCACTGATTCGATGTACATGAGCGAATGATAAGAGTAGTCGGATGGTGATCAGTCCATCGCGCACCCAAACCATTACTCTGCACACGAATATGCGGATTATGCAACCAACTCTCGGAATTAGACTGAAGATCTCGACAAGCGAGGTTCGGAAACAAAGGAGTGATGCGCACTCGCATCGATCTGGCGTGAGAGGATGTCGTCGCGTCGGAGAAAACACCGGCACAAACAAGGAACAAAGAATGGTACCACGTGCGAAGGCCTCGGGCAGCATGAACACCGGACATAGCATCACCGTTACCAAAGGAGGAAGCGAAACCCTGAAGGTACGACGGAAACCCAACCACGAGAATTCCTGGACTCGAAGAAAGGGATGAGAGCGGATTCAAAACACGTAGAGGTAAGAGGAGAACAGTAGAGGGGTAAGGAGTAAAATCAGACCTAATCAGAACTATTCAACCGATTTTGAAAAATAGTTTTGACACTCTACTTCGGTCGTTAGCTAGGTTATCCTACAGGCTGGACTTGTGGGGTATCGCAACTGCTGGGCTCTGATACCACTCTGTAACACCCTCAGAATCGGACCTATGCAAGTTTGAGCCAAACCCGCCAAACCCGCATAGAAACGATTCAAAGGTGCCCACCAGGCACTTTCGTGCGGGTGGAAAACGAAGTAATAACATTACACAATAGTCCTCGATGGGACCCACAGAACAGATATATACAACAGCGACTCCGCGAGTCAAGAATACAGATATAATGTACAAAGATCTAAATCACCTTGAAAATGATAGAGCGTACGACTACGGACAAGATGCAAATGGGGCTAAGAGCCCTGAAGAATAACCAATGGCGTCCATAACCCTTCCCAGGCCAAGCCGGAAGGGTAACCCTGCTAACGACGTCGATCTCAAAACCTGCTTAAACAAAAGGGGTGCCGACAAAGGGCAAAGGAAAAAGAGGAGCGTCGATCGAGGCCAAGACAGCGAGACTAGAATTCGGCGGTCCTCGCCTACATAGGTATGGTGGATGAGCGGCGGCGAAGCATGCACTAATCAACCTATAGAGACTCGATACAATCTGGCGGTCATCCGAGAGGGTAAGAAAGACCTATTCGAACCAACGATGCTACCACCAAACAAACCCATCTGGTGTTTCCCTCGAGACCAAACGAGGAAGTCAACCGAGGAACTCACAGTTGGCGTTTATTTATTCAGTTATCGTTGCAACAATTACTAGTCAGGTATAGATAATCATCCTGATAAAATAAGCAGTGGGTCATTTTAGTTAACCATTCCGTTGTAGTTGCAACACTTACTAATCAGATACAATTAGCATGAGATAATCCAAAACCCAGCAGTTGTTGGTACTTTTATTTAGCCATTCCGTTATAGTTGCAATACTTACTAGTCAGGTACAATGGTCACAAACGACAACCCAAGCAAGCAATTGTTGGCAGTTTTATTTAGCCATTCCATTATAGTGAAGCTGATTACTAGTCATTATAAAGTCAAATTTATAGCACTACTTTAGTTATAGTTGTCTATGATCGAGATATCATGCTCCAAGTCGTCCATAACCATGACACGGCTTTGAAAGTTTTAACCCGTCGGGTGCACAAATAGCAACACACACTCGATCAACCTCGGAAAAACCAAATCAAAACCCAACGAGGCTTTCACGACAAAGCAATCACAGGATTCAGAAATATTTCAGGGGGCCACCCCATTGAGTAGACCCGCAACGAAGTAAGCTAGCTCCGAGACGGACTCAAGGTTTGCGTCAATGGCTGTAAGCGACTGGGAACCCGAAAACTCGGGGTGTCGATACCGCGAAAACACTCCGCTTACCTAAACAGTACAGTGTGCTATCCATCGCACAATTTAAATAAAGCAGTAGCATGGCATAAGTACAGGATCGTAAATAAAACCTCAAACTAGTTTGTGGCCCCAAGAAATAAGAATGAATCAAGCTCTGGCTCAGGGGGGTCCCATAATCCTCCCGGATGTGGATAGCGCGATAAAACAAGGAACATGTATCAAGTACTCGGGGTCCTACGGGACACAAGTGGGCGGTCGGAAACCAAATATTATCTATCACCCACCGATGCCTCTGCTTACTTACTTCAATTTTAGTTGTTAAACAGGAATTAAAGTGAACGATAAGTAAAGCCATGATCATCTCCAACAACAAACATGCGGCAATACACCAACAACTGTGGCACTTGACGACAGGCAACAGCACTTGAGCAAGCGACAACGAGGCGCAAGTCCAACTATCTATCAAACAATAGGTAATAGGATGTGTCCAAGGCAATATAAGGCTGCAGGGGATATCACGGATACGGAAAACTAGATCATCACAACACAGATAGCAATAGATCAACAGGAGGGAATAAATACTATAAAAGTAAGATAGGTAGAAAGGGAGAGATGCTCGCCTGAAAACATTGTCGAAGGTTCATCCGAAGATCGGGTCGACACTCGCATCAACTCAACGGCCTTATCCACGAAGAACCAAAACACTAGAATAAACACCGGATGCAATATTTAATACTACGGCAAAAGATCGGGCATGATGCATGTATGATGTATGGCATGGCAAAGGTGCGGTGCAATTAGGTTAAAATTAAGCGGAACCGGGGGTCCTGACAATTAAATATATGGTTCTAGTTGTTTAGATTCCCCGCATTTTAATTGTTGTTCTAGCATAGCAGAAGATAGCACCGGTTCGCTACACAAATTTAAATGAGACTAATATGAGGCTAGATTTGCCCGCATATGGGCCCCATATTTAATTATAAGGTGAATCGGCAAAAGGCCCCCAACCCACATGATATGAATGCGAGATGGACAAGTTGATATGCAACAATTTGATATATAGCATTTATAAAATAGGGCTCGGAAAAAGGTGCACACATTAGGGGGTCTCGACGAACTTGGGGTTCCGGGGGTTCGGGGTTCGACAGGGGCTCAGGGTTTGACGGAAGCGGTCTCGGCAGGAACATTCTCGAACATCGGGGCAGATCTTGCCGCAACCGGGAAGCAGGGCTTGGTTCGGCGTCGGGGGCGCATCGGACTCACCCGGGTCGGTGTCGTTCTTATCGTCGCGAAGATCTTGTCAGGTCCGCAGGTCGGGTCGGACTTGGCGTCCGGGGTGAAGAACTTGGCGTTCTGCGTCAGTGTCCTTACCGTCCGGGTTCTCGAGCATCGCATCCGGGAAGAAGTACTTGTCGCACATGGGGTCTTCGGGTCCGGGGTCTCAGTCATGGTGTCCCATTGTAGATCTTGTTGATGGTCCAGCGGAAGCCACCGGGTTCGGCCTTCGGGGTCGGGGGTCTCGGCGTCCGTGACGAAGATCATGGCGTCCGTGTAGAAGACCTTGGGGTGTCGAGGATATCCGGATCGGTCTTCGGGGTTTGGCGCCGAGTGCATCAAATCCATGAAGGACATCATGGAGTTCCTGCTTCAAATGTTGGTAGCGGAAGTGGAGCCCGTGGTTTTCCGAAGGGGACCTTGTTCGATGGCGAACTTGCACAATGCCAGGTCTTCGGGAGATCTTGTACATGGGGTACGCGTGGTGTTGAACGACACAGGAAACAACTTAGGCCAACAGGTGCACCAGGAAAACACAAGAGCTGCAGGAAGCGACACACGCAGATGCTGGACGGTGACACGCGCGGTCGCGGCCCAGGCAGAGACGGGCCGAGCCCAGCGACAGGGAGGGACCAGCGAGGCGACGGGGACACGCATCGGCGGAGGCAGAGGCAGGCGGGCGAGGCCGGGCCAGCGGAGGCTGGGCAGCGAGGTCGAGGCGGGCAGCGAGCTCCGTGGCGGGCGAGATGCCGTGGCGGTCGGCGGGGAAGGTGAGGCGGGCTCGGCCGAGGCGCAGAGGCAGGGCGGACACGGGCCGGGAGCGGGAGGCCGGGAGGAAGGGGCGAGGTAGGGCTGGCTCATGCGAGGCGACGGGAGCCGGGAAGGTGGAGGCGGGCGTGGCGGCCGAGAAGGAAGAAGGCCAGTGGCAGTCGTCTGAGGCGAGCTCGAGGCGTGGCTCGAGCGAAGGTGGAGAAGGCGCGGGTAGTTCGAGGCGGGTGGCAGAGGAAGAGGCGGCCAGTGGCGTGAGCGGGCCGAGGGAGGGGACGCGCCCGTCACGGTGGGAGGAGGAGGGAGGTTGGGGAAGGGGGTGCGTCGGGGAGAGCCAGGGAGAGAGAGAGGAGCGGGCGCGTGGGTGGGACCCAGGGGTGTCGGTGGAAGCGGGGGGGTGCGGTTGGTGGGGTGGGAGGCCGACAGGTGGGATCTGGGGGTGGGCCCGCGGTGGCAGTGGGGGGTGGGGGCTGGTTCGGTTGGCTATGGGTGTGGCGTGTGTGTGTGTGTTGCATGTGTGCTGGGTGGGACCCTGGGAGAGAGAGGGGGAGAGAGGCCAGGTGGCTGCGTGGGATAGGGTAGAGGGAGGGGAGAGGTGACGTGTCAGGTGGGGATTGGCCGGGGTGAGGTGGAGGCAGGGTGGGTAGAATAGGTTGGGTAGCTTTAGGATTTAGGCGGACCGATTAGTTTTGTACGGGGGTGGTCGACTGGGTCGAATCGGCCCGTTCGACTGCCCCTAAAATATTATAACTTTTTATTTAAATTTAAAATAATTTTTGTAATTAGTTTTTAGACAAATTAAAATCATCCGGAAATATCCGGGGGTTTAATTTGAAATAGAAGGAGGGCTAATTTTAGAAAACGATTGTCTTTCGCAAATAGTTTTTAGGCAAATTAATATGCATGATGATGACGATGCTCAAATGCAATGTGGCATGATGACATGAGCATGCGGTCATGATGATGCAATGCACAAACCAACGCAATTTTTTAGTAGTGGTTTTGCGGGATGCCACACCCCTCACCCCAATATAGAGCCCCGGTACTTGACTTGCATGAACCTAAGAGCTGGAGTTATAACAACACTAAGAGGGGCTCTCCTACTATGTTAACTCCTTGTATTTGCAATAGTACTCTCCCGGCCAAGAAATGTACTTGTAAGCAGGGATTCCAACCAAGTACGGAGTCCATGCATGAGGTGTGATTATTAATGTACTCACTATGTTCCATAATAACTGTCGCTCATCTAAACTTATTATGAATCGAAGGGAGTAATTCTTTTTAAGAAGCCAAGTTGGATACATAGCCAACAACATGATACACTAGAACTTACAAGGCTGTCAACAGCTTTCTGGATCCATAGTTAGATCAGAGATTCTTCATTTGGCGACCCTCTGCCTCACTAGACGCGCATGAACCTTCAAGAAGAACACGTGTTTCCTAGGCTACTGCTTGCTGGTGATATCTTAACTCTTTTATTTATTTTTCATGTGATGCTTTCTTATCTTGTAACTAGATGTACTCTCATATAAGCTATTTACTCATTTATCATTAATATACGATAGGGAATATTACTCCAAGAAAGACCATCACTTACTTATTTGTTTATGTTTCTGGTACAAACTCACCCTCTACTTGCTTTTACGGTAGGGACACATTGATGTGGACCCTCCACCATGGTTAATCCATGGGACCAGATAGACCAATACTCATGGGAAATATTAGTACACTCCCTCCAATTCATAATAAGTGTCACTGATTTAGTGCAATTTTGTGCCAAATCAGCCACACTTATTATGGATCAGACTGAGTAGTATTTTCAGGTCTAAGGGTATAACCGAAAGTTAGAATAAACAAATCCCGATGGCACTTGGTCATCTCCTCGCCAGATACCATAGAAGATAAATAGCAAGGACATATATGAAGAGCATTTAGATCCTTTGCGACACTATTGCAGTACCAATTGGAGCTTCACCCTCCACTTTTAGGTCGGATAGTTGCAGAGTCGGTGTTCGCACGCGATCATGGTGACCACCATAGGTAGGGATCTAGTGCACGGTGACCATGGGACCCAACCCTCCTCTTTCTCACCAGTGGGAGGAATTGAATGGAATTCTACCGCATCAGCCTCTCCATATGCAAGATGCGAAAACATACTTTGGCAACATGCTTGTTTGCATTTATAAATTATTCTTGTAGTGAAGAAATTTGGCAGAGCTTGTGTTGTATTAAACAATCATTGTCGAAGCTAGCTGAAAGCTATTTCATTTTCTGTGCTGGAGTTCACGCCTCTCTATCAGGTACTGAGAGGCAGGGCCAGCCCATAGGGTGGGGCAGAGGGACGCTCGCCCTAGGGCTCCCAGGAATTAGGGGCATGGCGTAAGACTACACTTCTATTAATAAGTCCTAATAGTTTAGAATATTTTAGAAACTACATATGGTCCAAGCTACAGTCTACCATGCCTCTACTCTGCCTACTCTTACCCTAAAAATATACTCCAATATTTCTAAATTACTTCCCTCGATGCCATGATTTCTCTCTACTTTTCTTGAACACCTGTATAGTTATGATGGCCAGAGAGAAGCCATGGCTTGATAGAGTTAAGTGATTGCGGTTATGTGATTATGTCATTAGTCTCCACTAATGAATACTCACAATTTTAAAAGAGCACATGAGCACATGGGAATTAACTTACCATTAAAAGGCAATATATCCAGTATTTTTTAGATACCACTCAATATCATAAAAGATTATGATTAATGAAAATTAGCTGTATACTAAAAGATATTGATCAAATAGAAATTTATTAACTGTCTTTTAAATTTTCTAGTCCAAATAGGCCCAAACCTCCATAGCAAAGGGGCAAGCGTCCCCATGCAGCCATCTTCGGCCCCCTTAATTTGTCAGCCTTCTAGAGACAATTTTAATTCATTGATGCAGGGGCGAAGGAAGAACCCTGGCGGTTACCCTCTGACTTCACATCCCACAGTTTTTCATGAATCTTGCTGATGAATGTTCTGCCATGAGACTAGGCCAGATAGTCAGTATTTGCTGAAAATTGAGGATTGCTCGTTACTCGTTAATTAGGTTCCAAATAACCAAGTCCGACATGTCTCCCAAGAAGGTATACAAACTATAACCGATATGATCGTTGGAGTTCAACCTATTTAGGCCCCTCATCCATCTTTTGTTTGTTGGCTGGGCTCTGCATAATGGTTCCTGAATTTCAGAGCTTCATTGCACGCTACATAAGTACAAATGCAGAATGCATGTTAGGGCACCCACAGTGTGTAGCCAAATCTAGTTCTAAAATGGATATTTGGCTTTTAAAACTAGATTCATACATTGTAGGGGTAGTTTCAAATATAAGAAACTAGAAAATCGGAGCAAGTCCGTGCGCCAATGCCAAATTCCAGCGTCCAAATAAAATACTACTACTCCATCTAATCATGGGGCGGGACACTGCATCTCTCTCATGCGGTGGGAGAGAAGATAACGCCCTTCGTTTATGTTGTTTTATTCTGTGCTAGGACCCACGGTGTGCAGATATTTGGCTAGACCAACGTTGTGGAGCCATTACCAAATTTTCCTCTGATGCTAAATGGTGTTGTGTGTAAGATTTGGCAATCTCAACTCTGTGGCTGCCCTTAATGATCACACACATGCAATGCCTTGTCTAGTTTAGGGAGTATACTCAATCTATATAAGCTTAGACACATCTCTCGCCGGTGGTTGATTGAGACTCCAGATGAGTATACTCAACATAATCCTGTGGATTTTGAAGGCTTTAACTTTTGGTTCATTGAGATATTAGAGAAGACCAAAAGCATGTACATTATCTGAGAACAATCATATGGATCTGTCCTCGGTTCCTCCTCAGGAGAATCTTTCTATTGAATCACGTTTGTGGACTGTGGTAGTGCACCCATCCAGAGATAGTATTGAAGTCCGAATATATATTACAATGGAATTAAGTTGTAGTGGCACGTAGAATAAGAGAAGTGAAGACGGTGTAATGCACTGCTAAATTTTCTATAGCAGCGCAATCTACTTTTTCTCACAACAAAATAGTTCAGTCTACTTGTTTTTGGTGTACCTTAATTTTACTAGCTAGAAAGATCTGGGTGATTGACAATGGAAATACAATGCCTTCTGCTTCGTCAACAAAAAATAAGATACAAAGTACACGCCCTAACAATATTAATCCCTAACACCTCTGTTCCAAAATAGATGGCCCTTTGGGACATATGTGTGCAGACAAACTTCCTATATTGGACAACTAAGTACACAAAACTCTATTTCAGTAGATGCAACATCATCAGATCTGTGAAGAAAAATATGCTGACTATATGAATGTTATGTAAATATTTAATGATGTTCATACACAAACTATTAGTCAAATTTGAGTTCATTTCGAGTTATAACAGTAACCGTTCTCACCCATATATGCATGCTTCGCTTAGCAGTAAACAACCGGTTTTCAACAGTTTGAAAAAGACACGTTTGTTCTTCCCTACTAGGTTCGTGCAAAGTCAAAAGCATGTCATCGTAACAGAGAGAGTATATTTAGTTCTTACAACAGACCGTTCTTCACAGTAATTCCTTTCCAATACAGTTCATGATTCACTTGCATACTACATGTTTTAGGACAAAGGTGTCAAGTTGTTCACCCTGCCGAGGATTGATTTTTATTTCCAAATAGAATGAGATTCGAGACGATGAGTTCGAAGTTGCATATAGAGTTCTGCGTTCTCTTGAGTTTATATGCAATAGGCATGGCCTGAGATAACAACATTGTTCTTGCGATAGTTTTAGTGAGCAGGAGGATGTCACGGACACATGCTTGTCAAATGATCTAAATTAGGATTTGAGATCCACATGGTGATAAGGTCTGATATTTTGAAAAATGCTCTCAGCGAGTCGTGGGAACTGGGACCACATGGTTCCCGTTCTTAAACATTCATCATTTGTTTGCAAGCTGCACATACGGGATGCATGAATATTAATCATAAGGATGAGGTGTCTTGGTTCTCTAGGACAAAATGTGAAGATGCGTGTCTCTGTGTGTCTTTATAAGCTACTAGCGCTACATGAACAAATCAAGGTAATCCTCTTTTCAAAAAAAAACAGGAACAAATCAAGACACCGACGGCTATATGTCGGGGCCGTCGGCATAGGCCTCGATACGGACAGCCGAGTAAACCGGCCGTCGGACTAGTTTGGCCATCGGTGTACACAGGACCGTCTGCGTAGTGGATAGGCAATGATGGCGATACGACGGCGTTAAGGCTAAGCCGATGACAACATAGCTATTTTCCCTTCTTGCCACATTAATACTGGAAAAATCATAACTATATCATTCTAATTTAGAAAAAATATATAAAATATATCAAAATTCGTAGAAAAATAATATCTGTCTAACTAAAATCAAATATTACATATTTTTTGTTGAATAAAGTATAAAAACATTACATATGATTTTATATAACATATTTTCTATTTTCTGAGTGCCGAAAACATGACATTTTATGAGCAACCACCAAAGGCATAATACAAAATGCTACCACCCTATTTTTTAAAAATACTAGACCAACTTACATGGACAATGTTCCAACTGGGGTTTCTTAAACCTTTCCGTCCATCCCTGATGAAAAAGATAAATATCTACCGAAACGGTAAGAAGTGGGTCCAGTTTAAACTACAGGTACATGATCTAATGTTTTTTGCAAAAATATTTTTTAGACTCACAATATGATGTTTCTTTAGAGATCTAATGCAAGTTTAGAGACACTCATCCTCTAGATAAGAATCTTTGTACCCGTCGTTTTGACCATAGTTTAAAATGGGCAAAAAAAATTAAAAACGATCCAAACAATATAAAACATTCGCATGGTGTCATATTATGTGACATAGTTGCAAGGAAAAATACCAAACATGGTATATTGATTACATTTAAAAAAACTTCTCAAAATGAGCTATCATGTTCGAGGTTTAAATGCTTTTGGCAAAATGACCAATGTTATGGCCAGAATCGCGGCATAGTTTGTGATACTATGGACATATTATGCACGCATGTGCATCTTGGGATGGCGAACAATGTTACAAGAGGAAGTTTTCCTTTTCATCGCACGGAAAAGTCATTTTCTATTTTTCTGAGTGTCAATAACGGACGTTTTGTGAAGCAACCACCAAACAAATAATTCAAAATTCTACCACCCCATTTTTCAAAAATACTATACCACCTTACATGGACAATGTCCCAATCGGAATATCTCAAACCTTTTCATCCACCCCTGGTGAAAAATACAAATGTCTGCCAAATCGGCATGAAGTGGGTTCAGTTTGAACTACAGATACATGATCTAACGCTCATGTTTTCTTGTAAAAATTATTTTTAGACTCACAATATGATGTTTTTTCAGAGATTCAATGCAAGTTTACTGAGGCTCATCCCCCAGGTAAGAATCTTCATGCCCGCCGTTTTGATCATGGTTGGAAATGGGCATAAGAAATTCAAAAACGGCTCGAACAATATAAAACATCCGCGTGGTGTCATATTATGTAACATAGTTGTAAGGAAAAATACCAAAGTTGGTATATTGATTGCATCTCAAAAACACCTTCTCAAAATGAGTTATCATGCTCAAGGTTTCATGGCTTTCGGACCAATGAACAATGTAATGGCTAGAATCGTGCTATAGTTTATGATACGGTGTCCATATTATGCATGCATGTGCATTTGGGATATAATATTGCAGGAGGTAGTTTTCCTTTTTATTGCACGTAAAAACCATTTTCCATTTTTCTGAGTGCCAAAAACGGGCGTTGTGTGAAGCAACCACCAAAGGAATAATTTAAAATTCTACCGCCCATTTAAAAAAAAGACTAAACCACCTTACATGGACAATATTCTAACCGAGATATCTCAAACCTTTTCATCTACCACTGGTGAAAAAGACAAATGTCTACCGAATCGGCATGTTGTGGGTTCTGTTTGAACTACGGGTACATGATCTAATGCTCATGATTTTTTGTAAAAATCATTTTTAGAGATGTTTCTTCAGAGATTCAATGCAAGTTTAGCGAGGCTCATCCCCTAGGTAAGATGTAGGAATACGGGTAGGCTACACTAGCGTAGATCAAAATTTTCTACCGCGTAAACCAGGAATACTGTTGTCATAGATCACGGGATTACCACTAGACGCGCGATTGCGGAACTTGATGAAGCGCGTTGAGGTAGTGTAGATGTTCTACGTCTCCTCCTCGTCCTCGTCTCACGAGCAGCTCCTCTTGCGCAGCTCGTCCAAGTGCCACAGATGCAGCACCTCCAAGGTATCCACACGTGCGGGATGGAAGCGTCAGACGCCGGACTGCTAGGTCCGTACGTACAACACAGCGTAAGGAGTGGCGGCTGGGTGGAATGGTCTAACCCTGGTCAGCTCGCCCTATCCTCTCTTATATATGCGTCCCTAATGGGCTTCTACATTAGCAGCCCATTAGTAGCCTAAGCCTGGTCTAATTCGAATCTAATCTTCATTACGCTTTCAGCCCCTTAAGTGTGTGACCCTATAGGTTCATATACGTGTAGACATGACACGGATATACTTATTCTATCAATAGTTGATGTAACATCCCAAAAATACTAAACTTGGATCATCAAACTCTAATCATCAAATTTAGGGTTAACAAAAAAACTTTTCTAAAATAAAATTATGGAAGCATGCATGTGAGTATGCATTTCATTTTAAATTCTTTTGAACCAACTTGTTTATGTGTTCCTTTGCTTGTAAATGGATGCTTAGGTGAAATAAACATCATCTAAACATTTCCCACACTTTTCCCAAATACAAGTAAATCAAAACAAATAAAATAAGGGAATGGTCATTTTGACCAATTTAACTCCCATGCCTACTTTGGCCGTCCCAAACTTTCAGAACCTAACAGAGACTTTTCTGGATCTTTGCACTCCTTGATTATACTCATAACAAAGTACCAAGGCCCACCTTGTGATCATCCAGAAACTTTCAAATGCATGGTTTAAAGGACAGTTCAAAATTGAATCTTTATCATATGGAAAGATCCCACTTTTTCAAAAACCACTTAAACAAGCTCAACTTTCAAAACCCAAGCATCTGCAGACTCACCAGCACCAACCTAGCACACCCACCAAAAATCTTTTCAAAATTCAAAACTTGAACTCTTGCGGCCATTTCATCAAACACCTTGGAGATGCAAATCATCAAAATCCTAAACACTATTGTGAGCAGTGATTGAAGCCTAACTTGTTCCCTCTCTAGCTCACAACCATCTCAGTAGATCATCTAGCAAGCTAAACCAAGCACTAGCATCACTGTAAGCTGGGCAATGACATCAATGGTGAACAACCGAGTGCACCCTTGCCACCCCAGTGGAGACAACGAGCTAGGAGAAGAAACCAGCCTAGCCAACATGTCTAGGAGAAAGCCCACCATCCACCGCCACTCTCTGTCCCAGCCGCGAGCGTTGCCAACCCCTGGACCACACGAACGGATCGTGCCTAGCTCGCCAGCAACCATGCCGAGCATGCGCCAGAGCGCCACGCTCGACCGACGCGCACCGCAGACCGCCGCGTATACGCGATCACCACCGACCAGAGACCGCCAGACATCTCCGTTCGCCGCCCCATGCCAACGCACCGCCGCCGTCGAAGACGCCGCTTTTGCAAGAGAGCATCGCGCTGCTGCACTAATTGCCACCGCCTTACCGCGATTAAAGCCGTAGATCATCGCCAGGAGACCACCAAGCGATCGCCACCGCCGGCCATGCCTCTAGCCGCCCGTAGCCATGTCGCCACCATCGCCTGCCCATCCCGTTCGGTCTCGTCGTCGCGACTATAAATAGAGGCCACCCCCAGCCGAATTGAGCACACCATCTCACTCTCCTCTCCTCACTGATCGTGCCACCCCGTCCCCGGAGCAAGGCGAGCAACCCTTCGCCGGAATTTCACTGGAGCCTACCGCTGCTAAAGAAGAAGGGGGCCAGCTATTGGAGCCGCCCCAGGAGAAGCTGCCGGTACCAGGAGGTTCGCCGTCGTCGACTTCGTCGTTCGCCCATGTCGATGACCCTCGCCTGAGCCCCGGTGAGCCCCCAACGACCCCCACTAGCCGCGCTAGGTTTCTGTCTCGCCGGCGTTGCCCAACGTCGACGATGACCCTCAGCCGTTGGATTAGAACCAGATCAAACGCCCCACATCGCTCCATACCGCTTCGCACCCCCTCGTCTCACTGATGCGTGGGGACAACAACTTAACCATCCCGCGTAAGCGCTGTGCTTAGCAGACCGGCCCAGTATCGCTTCCCGCGCAGCCCAACTATTTGAATTTAACCTTTTCTATTTTATTTCAAACACACTTCTGCACCTAGATTCAAAAATCAACCCAGATCGATTCAGTGCACCAAATTGAATGAAACTAATTTTGTTAGAAAGGTCTGGAAATGCTGAATCCAAGCCCATTGGATTCAAGTCATTTGGATCTGTAGATCATCCTTGGTAAAAATAATAAGGCAGAAGCTTTTCTGCATTCAAACATTTTTCAAATTTAAACCATAATAGCTTTTGAGTTGATTCCAACTCTCAAAAATCACATTTAACCATACCTTTCATAATATATAAAAATATATAGGTTTACTTACAGAAATATTGACCAAGTAATAAAAGAATGCCACATAAGCATTTCTAGTCACTTATTTAATTAAAATAAAAGGGTAAAACCTTATTAAATTGTGACACCACTTTAAATCACATTCCCATGGACTAAAATTTGTGGTGATGACATGTGTCAACATGATTCCATGTTTGGTTTGGAGAATATTAAATCTTAAGTAGTTTTTCAATGAGTAGAAATTACTTTTCTAAAAATAAAAGGAATTAAACCAAGCCTTAATCTGGTAATGTTAGTGATGATGCTAGATCATCTATAGGACCCTTTTGTGTGATGATTGCAAGTAGTTAAATATTGTTTGGTGATTGTGTACATCGTATTTATTTATAGACGCTAGTACCGACCAAGGATACGAGGAGGAAGGAGGATACTACGAAGAAGAAGCCGAGGAGAACTTTAACCACTGCTCTGCACAAGGCAAGCCTAATACTACTAGTTGAATGTGCCATCTAACACTTGCAAGATACTTTACCTATGCAAGCCAATACTTGCTTGTTACCATGCCAACTATATGCCTTAAGCATATGTGATCATACCCACTTGATACCCAATCCTAGTTTTATTTGCAAGCTTTCTACTTTATTTCTTTATCAAAGCTACTTCTTTAGAGAGTACTCAAGTGACTTGTAGATTCTAAAAATATATTTGAAGGTTGCATAAAGAGCCTAAAATTTGGCCTAAGCTAGATAATCTTGATGTCACCCTGAGGCATGACATTGAACTTAGTCAGAACACCCCTTGTTTACTACCCCTCATTAGTACTTACCCCCACTTGTAGATGCTAGTGCTAAGCATAAAACTTGATCAACTTTAGATGGGAATACTTGGTGAAAATGGTTATGATAACCTTAGAATGATGGATCATTCTACTGAGATGTTTTGACATGTGTTTTCAAACACCAGATGATTTTGGTGATGAAAATGTTGAGGCATGAGCCTTAGCCCTTTATAAAACTGATGGTTGTCTGGATGCGATACCATTCCAATTTTATCGTACAACCACAATATCCGAAGATTGGGTAGGGCTTGACTGAAAACTTATATACCTTAGTATTAGTTCCCTCACGGCGAAGGTCTGAGCTGAGGCTACCTTGTGAAGATTGTCCACCTGTGCAGTACCCAAGATGACAGTTGGTCATGGTTGGGAGGCCAAACTCACAGGAGAGGTGCTTATACTAGGGCGTGTAATCGAAAGGTTAGGATTGATTATCCGCATACCGAGTATGGTGAATTCAGGATTTGTTCCTGACGGATGTATCGAATGTTGTGGTGAAAGTGTACAATATATGCAGAGTGTCAAACTATTCGAATAGCCGCGTCCACGGTTATGGACAATTGGAGTGGCCATACTGTTCCCCCGTCAGATATTTTCAAAATGACTTGTGAAATGAATTGAGACTTTGACTTGACCACAACAGGGTTGTGAATTGAAATACAAGTTCCCACTTAGGTGTTATAAACTTCAAACTAGCTCTCCCTTGCTTCTGAATTTAGTAGAGATAAATCTGACTTCTTCAAAATAACCCTAGAGCCTAGTGTCCTATTATAAAAAAAACCCCTTCACTTGTTAGTATTAGTTTGCGAGTACTTAAAGAGTACTCATGGCTTTGTCCCTGGCTATTACCGTGGCCAGACTATGAAGAGGAGTACCTGGAGGATGGACCCCAGGAAGGTTACGACAACTAGGATCATCTCCCATCGTCAGCATTGCATGTGACCCCGAAGATGGAGTTTCGCCTACGCTACCGTTATTATTACGTATTCCGCTGCTTGAAGTTGTATTAAGAACTGGATCATGAGATCCCTATTTGTGTAAGACCTTATGTATGGTTTGTAATGGATGATGTACGATGGTATCCAATTCTGTTATGTCTCGCAAAAATGGTAATCCTGGGATTGCGATGTATGGCATAACAGGCATGTGGGATTAAATCTGGGTGTTGACATTTGGCAGCGACCTCTAGCAAGACGTCCCAACTTCTAAACGCATACAAAGATTATATCGGACGAACCATCACAAGGTTTAGTACATGTCTTTCCCTTTGCCTCACGATATTTGGTCTAGCTCCAAGCTGACCTCCCTTTTTTGATACTGTGATTCAGAATCCCTTTACTAGGTTAACTCTTAACCTTATGTAGCATGGCCATGCATTTATGGATCCGATCACTCGAGGGTCCCAGAAATATCTCTCTCAAATAGAGAGGGGCAAATCCCATCTTGATTGATCATGCCTTGTAGCATGCTTCAGGATAAACCCGGAAGCTACCTTTATGACTACCCAATTACGGAGTAGTGGTTGATAGCTCCAAAGTAGGTCGATCCACATTTCAAGTACATGCGACATATCAGATCTAAGGACAAAACGTACACGATGTATAGAGAGAGATGCAAGTCTAATTGCTATTATCAAGTTGGGTCAATCCAACCCCATGTTCATAACATGTGTCCACATTGTTGATTTGACATCTCCATGTCTATGACTTAGAAACATAGTCATCAACCAATCGATGTGCTAGTATAATATTCACGTGTGTCCTCACATGAACTCCGACTAGGGATAACTATTAAATAACCATACAAGTAAAGAGTTTCACAAATAATTCACATAATTTCCAATCAATACAAGTTGCCTGATATGGATATTCAAAAAACATTACAATAACTCATGGATATATATAAAATATAATCATCTCTATGATTGCCTCTAGGGCATATTTCCTTCATAAGAATCTTCATGCCCGCCGTTTTGATCATAGTTTTGAAACGGACATAAGAAATTTACAAACGGTCCGAATAATATAAAACATCCGCGTGGTGTCATATTATGTGACATAGTTGCAAAGAAAAATATAAATTTGGTATATTAATTGCATCTCAAAAACACCTTCTCAAAATGAGCTATTATGCATAAGGTTTCATGGCTTTCGGACCAAATGACCAATGTTATGGCCAGAATCGCGACATAGTTTGTGATATTGTGTCCATATTGTGTATGCAGATGCATTTGGGATGGCGAATAATATTGCAGGAGGTATTTTTCCTTTTCGTTGCACGTAAAAGCCATTTTCCATTTTTCTGAGTTCCAAAAACAGGCGTTTTGTAAAGCAACCACCAAAGAAATAATTCAAAATTCTACCGCCCCATTTTTCAAAAAAACTAGACCATCTTACATGGACAATGTCCCAACCGGGATATCTCAAACCTTTTCGTCCATCCCTGATGAAAAAGACAAATATCTGCCGAATCGACATGCAGTGGGTTCAGTTTGAACTATAGGTACATGATCTAATGCTCATGATTTTTTGTAAAAATCATTTTTAGAATCACAATATGATGATTTTTAGATATTCAATGCAAGTTTAGCGAGGCTCATCCCCTAGGTAAGAATCTTCATGCCCGCTGTTTTGATCATAGTTTGAAACATGCATAAAAAAATCAAAAACGGTCTAAACAATGTAAAACATCCATGTGGTGGCATATTATGTGACATAGTTGCAAGGAAAAAATACCAAGGTTGGTATATTGATTGCATCTCAAAAACACCTTCTCAAAATGAGCTATCATGCTTAAGGTTTCATGACTTTTGGACCAAATAACCAATGTTATGGCCATAATTGGGGCATAGTTTGTGATACTGTATCCATATTGTGTATGCATGTGTATCTTGCGATGAAAAATAATATTGCAGGAGAAAGTTTTCCTTTTCGTTGCCCGTAAAAGCCATTTTCCATGTTTGAGTGTAAAAAAGGGACGTTTTGTGAAGCAACCACCAAAGACATATTAGAAAATGCTAACACCCTATTTTAAAAATTACTAGACCACCTTACATGGACAATATCTCAACCAGGTTATCTCAGACCTTTCCGTTCACTCCTGGTGAAAAAGACAAATATCTGCCGAATCGACAGGAAGTGAGTCCGGTTTGAACTACAGATACATGATCTAATGTTCATGATTTTTAAAAAAGATTATTTTTAGGTTCAAAATATGCTATTTCATTAGAGATCAACTGCCAATTTAGCGAGACTCGTCCCCAAGCTAAGAATTTTTTAGAATCGTCAATTTCAAAAGGGAAATTTTGATATGATTTTTTTGAAGATTTGAACACTATTAAATAAATTTTATTTAAAAGGAATAATGCATGATTAAAAATATGATAGGGATTTCATGTTTGGATTCTTCTCATTTTTTATGATCGATTTAGACATATTATTTGTCGGATTCCGATTTACGAATTTAAGAATATGAATTATTCCATATTAAATAAAAAGGGAAAAAATATTTATTTTATTGTCATTTGAATTTAAGATGATTATTACTTATTCATTTTTGTTTATTTAAATATTTTTTTGAAATTTTAAAAATAAAGGAGCGTGACACCATTGTCCAAGGGTTAATTGAATTGTTATGGTAGTATAATCAACAAGGTCTAATTTCTTTATCGGAAGCTCATCCGGGTGCTAGGGCAAGAGTAATGTAAGGATGGGTGACCGATTGGAAAGTTTGACCATTAGTATAATTAAATTAAGCATATTTAGAGTTAAAAAATCGCTGGTGAGATTAACAAGTCAAACAATTAAAAAAATTAATTTTTTTGAAAATAAGCTCATATAGGGGGATTAAGGTCAAGAAACAGGAGAAAAACGGAATAAGCACAATTTTCTCTTCTAGGAGGGCACCTGGTGGAGATGCTAGTCAGAGGAAAGTTGGTTTCTCCCGGTCAAGGTGTGGATGAAGCGGTCGTCACATGTGCCCAAGAGCACGTCATGGAGGTGCCGGAGCCAGACGTGCTGCCACCGGCGAAGATTGACTCCGACGACCCGTCCACACCTCCGACGCCAAGCTCACTAAGTTCGAAGAGGACAGTGCTGCATCCATGTCTCGGAAGTCACTGACGCACAAGTTCCCTCTCTTTGGCAGCAGTATCAGGACGACACCGTCGACACCACGCGCACGCACAAGTTCCCTCTCTTTGGCAGCAGTATCGACGACTGTGGCCCTTCTCAGGTGAGGGACGGCGGGCACTGCTTCGGCGGCCACAACGGCAATGGATCTGCTGGAGGGAGAGTGATTGAATGCTGCCTCTGTTGTCTGAATGTTTGTAATGTTTGTGCTTCTCTGAATTCTGCTGTAATGTTTGTGCTCGTCTGAATTCTTCTGTAATGGGGCACTGCTTAGTCTGAATTATGCTGCAAATGGGGTACTAGTTGTAATGTGATGTGTTTTTTGTACTGAATTATGTCTCTGTTGGTTCATTGTGATGAACCTGATGTTTAGGCATAGGAGATATGGACTCATCTTTCCCCATTTCTTCTTATGCAATTGTTGCCCTACATGGGAGCTCTGGATTCAGCCATCGGTGTTCCATGCATGTTTTCCTTTACAGAGGTGACCTACCGAGGCGACTCAATACAGAGAAAATGTCGACTCTATATATGTGACACAATAAGCATGATCTACCACCATGCATTGTTAACGAGGGTCATCATGGCTATGTGATGACCCGATGAGGTTCTTTGGCAGCAGGGGTATCAACACTATATATTCAAGCGCTTGAGCTTTTTCAGTACCCTCAACGCATACGGTGTTCTCGATATGTTGATGGAGCAGTCCATGCTCTGTTTTGTTTTGGGAGATATTAGAGTAAACCAAAGAAGAGCAAACACTTTACTCCACCAAATTTGTGAACAGATGCAAAATGGTCACTAGGTCGTGCATCTTCGTTCATATTTCACTTCTTGTAATCTTTCTCCTTACTAGTTCCTCTGAAAAAGATAACTTGTTAGGAAAACGAGAGTTTGCCAAAGCAGTCAGAGCCTGTCATATTTTTTCGCAAATCGTAGCACTTCGAGCAGGGATGAAATTGAAGTTGTGGACACCCTCAATTTAGAAAGAATTGATTGAAGCCACCGTAAGACAGGGCGGATAGTTTGTCCTTATTGCATTTTGAGAACTAACTGACTATACTGAAATGTTGAAGTTGCCGTCGGATATGGTTTGAACCATTTTGCATAGCATTGTAAACTTGTGATCTCTTTTCAGAAGAGAACGAAATCGGAATTCCTTTTCCCTATTGTAAGTCCAAACTACTACGCACTGTTACATTCCTATAGCTAATGAGCTGACACACTATGTCGTTCAGAAAGAGAAATTTCGGAATTGGACGTGATTCTGGGTTTGTGCTAAAAATAAAGAAGAGCATATGTGTATTTTTGAAAAATGAGAATGTACATTTTTAGAAAAAAAATCTATTTCCACACGTCTTTTGTCATGAAAACTATTGCATCTCATGCACATTGATGGTAGCCCACATCTCTTTGAAGCGATGGTTATCTAGATGATTGATTTCATGCGTGCCTAATCTATGGAAGGAACAAAACAACAGTTGTTGCTGAGTCAACGGGCTTGAAGACGTGAGATCATGACCACATAGATGTAATAACGGCTAAGAGTGTCGAGTTCTAAAAGGCTCCGCTGGTAAACTCTAATGGACGACATTGCCGGAGTTCGCCGGATTAGATGGGTTTCGGTCACACGCAACCATATTTTTATCTAATCGTTTGATTTTAGAGAAAGAGATGCGAAGCTTTGCAGTCTCTTGCCATCAAAGACATGCCATTAGTCTCACGGTAAAGTCAATCACGAAGAATGACATGGAAGCCAAGGTCTAGGGACTGGTAATGGTGGTTTGAATCCTGATGGCGATGAGGTTTTGGCTTGGTGATGTGGTCTTGGAGCAGCGACATCGAAAAGTAGGAGCGACAGTACAGGAGGATTCCAGAGTTCAAACTTGCAGAGTAAAATCTAAGGTCTGGCCTTAATTGGTTGTGCCTAACAATGGTGTTGTTGAAGGGATTGTTTTCTGAGCGCGGACTTTCTCCAGGGCGAAAACCCATGATGGTTGATCAGGGCGATGACGGTCCTGGTGCACTGTTCATTTCTCGAAGGCGTCGCTTTTGGAGAGGATGGTTTTCTAGTACTGTCTCGGTGGTGTTTAGTCCGCTGCCGTAAGGCATAGATCGATGTAGCAAGACTTTTATTTTTTTTATAATTCTTCTTTCTTTTTTTGACTGTGTGCATCCGTAATGCCAATAAGTTAATGCGTTGTTGCAGAGGCTGAGTGTAATTGTATCTCGCGATATCAATATATGCTCATTTCTAAAAAAAATGTAATAACGGTCGGTGTCAGTATCCTAGAGCAGCATATGCTTATAAGTACTCCTTCCGTTTCAAATTATAAGATGTTTTAGCGTTTTTAATACTGCATGTATCTAGGCGTATTTTCTTTTGTAGGTTCGAATCTAAATAATAAAATACGTGTAAATACATGTGTATAGTGAATTCACGGTATTTTGGGTCATTTCATACATTACTCTTGATAGATTTTGCAGCATTAGCATGGTTATAGTTAAACTTTTGAAATTGATGTATGATTGAGAAAATTCTCATTTCTAAAGCCGTCTATAGTTTCTATAGACTCATTGTTTACTTGTAGATATGGACTCCGCATCCTGACCCAAACCGCAAAATAACCACCAGTTTGCGGTACGAGGCGGAATAAGTGGATTTTCTAGATGCGGAATAAGTGAATTTTCTAGATGCGGAATAAACTAACATCCGCAAAACATTTTCGGCTTCCCGCATATCGACCTCCTCATCACGCATATTTTTGGTTTCTCCTTTCACTTTTGCCACTCCAAGAAAACGCTGGCTAGTGGAGACGCGCTGAAGATTCACGACTCCTGTCTGGGATTCTTTCTCCACCGCTTTCCCCACATCCATTGGCCCATATGAATCGCCCTGTTCCCAGCAATTGCGCAGCGGCGCTGCCTAGTGCTGCCGCCTGCTGCGCGCCGCCATCGCTCTGGAGTGCTTGCCGCGTCGCCCGCTGCCATCTCCGCGCTCCTGCACCGTGCCGCCACCGTGGGCACCATCGCTACTCGATCTATGGCGGAATTGGTGCATAGCCTCCGTCTCCCCTACCAATCTGCCGCCCGTGGGCATGATCTTCTGCGTCGCCCGTCCGACATCGCCGTCCGTGCCGGTAACCCTCTTTCTCCTATTTCATTTTGGCTAAAAATTTGAAATTTCTTAGATTTAGGATCCGTACGCCGGCGATTTTGTAGATGAGTTCGTCGTGGAGTGATTCTGGTGTTCTTCGACGAGTTCTTCCGTTTGGTTTTTGATCGACGACTCCTCGTCCGAAGAGTCCGACTAGGAAGACAACATCGTCAACAATGATGACGTGGAGGACATCCTCCTGCTTGCTGTCGTCGACGAACTCAAGACGGACAAGAATAGACGAAAGAGGAGGAGAGGATAAACTGTTGGCGATTGTGCATCACACACAACCGCTTTCTAGGGCAATGATATTCTCATGCGAGATTATTTTGCCAAGGTACCCATCTACCCTTCTCGTCTGTTTCGCCGCCGGTACCCAATGATACGACCCATGTTTGAGAAGATTGTGAAAGCTTGCAAGGCCAACTGCCGATACTTCACGCAACATCGGAATTATGCTGGGTTGCTTGGTTTCAGTTTGTATCAGAAGATCTGTGCTGCCATGAGGGCGATCGCCCATGGAGTGTCAGCTGACTACACTGATGAATATCTTCGTATTAGCGAAGATATGGCCATGAAATGCATGCGTATATTCGTGAAGACATTGATCAAGGTCTTTGATCCAACTTACCTATGAGCACCAAATAAGGAGGACACGAAGAGGCTGATGGCAGAGAATGAGAAAAGAGGTTGGCCTGGGATGCACGGAAGCCTAGATTGCATGCATTGGAGGTGGAAGAATTGCCCAAAATCATAGCATGGGTAGTACATTGGCCATCACCGATATGCAACAATCGTTCTCGAAGTAGTGACCTCGCTGGACTTGTGGATATGGCATTGCTTCTCTGGTCTACCGGGTTCTCCGAACGACATCAACATTTTGCAGAGACCTCATCTATTTTCAAAGCTAGCAAATGAAGAACAGCCCAACCTGCAACTATAATATCAATGGCCGTGAGTACAACATAGGGTATTATCTTACATATGGCAATTATCCACAATGGGTAACATTTGTGAAAATAATAAGTAAACCCCCCAAAAAAAAAGCTCATTTTTACACTTGTCAAGAAGCAGCCCGCAAAGACATTGAAAGAGATTTTGGTGTGCTCCAAGCTAGGTGCAATTGTCCGAGGGCCTGCTCGTTACTGGCAAAACAAACACCTAAACAACATCATGATAACATGTGTCATTCTTCACAACATGAATGTTGAGGATGAGAGGGACAATAAGTTGCCCATGGAGTATGACAATGTTGGCTGACGTGTCAAGCCTAGAAGAAACCTTGACAAGATAAAAGCATTCCATGAAACCTACCGACAGATTGAAAACAGAACTCAGCATTCCAATATTCATCAAGATATTATTGCCCACTGCTGGCCCTTGCTTGGGAAGATCTTCCATTGTGTTTTTTGTCTCCACTTGAATTCTTTATTCTCGAACTGTTGTTGTAAACTATGAAATATTGTTGATTTGTAATTCTATAACATTGATCAATTTTATGATTTAAATCTGCATGCATTACTTAATTTGATCTGCAAATACATTTCTGAGGTTCATACACGGTTCTGTTTTGCGGTTCCGAAAACGGCGGCATGGAACAGATACCGCATATATGTACCGCAAAACAAAATATGCTGTATTTGTTTTGTGCCGCTATTTTTGGCAAAAAAAGGGTTACGGTGCACCACATCCGCATTTTTCAGTATCGCCAGATGTGGTATCTGCTAGAGATGCTCTGAGAACCAGGGGTGCATCTCTGCCCTCATTGACATGGTGACAATGTGTGCAACTCCGGTTAATATGTGCAACGAGCACAAAAACAAAGCTAGCTACACTTTGGGAATACATAAGTGAGGGTAACTATGATCTTTGTTATTTTTTGGAAAGGAGTATATATTAATATCACAGAGATACCAATTACACCCAGCCTCTGCAACAACGCATGCCCTAGCGTCCTTACGGGTGCACACAGCGCAGAAAAAAAAGAATTATAAAAAAGAAAAGTCCCTCTAAAGGGAACTATTCCTCATAGCAACGACACTGACACCACCAGAACAACACCAGTAGTCCACCACTCCACTAACAACGCCTTCAAGAAGAAAAACAGTGCACAAGAATTTTCGTTGTCCAATCAAAGATCATAGTTTTTTACCCTGGAGAAAGTCCTCTCTCGCAAAACAATGCCTTCAACAAGGCCATTGCCAGACACAACCAGTTAAGACCAGACCTTGGATTTTCACCCTGCAAGGTAAGACTGGGAACTCCTCATGTGTTGTCCCCCCCCCCCCCACAAACAGTCGCTGCTGCGAGTCACGGATCCCGCAGCCAGTTCGCCGTCGCCACAAAGACCCAAATCACCATCACCGCTCTCATATTTCCGCTTTCCTGACATTCTCCGCATCTGACTTCACCATGGCTCGTTACATGACACTTGGTGGGAACAAATAGCAGAGCTTCGCAACGTACCCGCTGAAACCAAACGGTCAGAAAAACAAAGTATGCACGACCGAATACCTTTCGATCCAGCAGATCTTTGCCCATGGGAGTTCTCTGGCGAAGCCTTCCGGAACCCGCCTCTCCAGGCCAGATCAACGAGTGCAAGCAAAAAGCAGATATTTGCCTTCACACCGATTAAACCCTAGGACCGACCGCCACTATTGGACAGAACAGCAGGCCCCCACGCCGCCGTTCGTCGCCCGCCCCCTCCGGCGTAAGAGGAGACAAGCCTGCAATAACCACGCGCCACTGTCGGCCCGTCGGCCCGAACAAGAAACATCGTGCTGTCTCCCCATGCACCTTTAGGCAACCAAAAGGCCACGCCGATGGCGGATCTAGGCAGAATCCTAGACCTACAACCACAACCGCCACACCTTGCGCCGATACCCGATGGGTAAGTCGCCGCCACAACAATCCGGGCACCGGCCCAGCCTTCACAAGCAACCGACCTCCACGATCGGATCTCACGCCCAGGGAGCAGCCACCGCCGCAACACGACCAGTGGCGCCTCCCTGTCCGTCGCGCGCACCTGAAGCACCAGCGCCGACCCCATCCGCCACCAGCGAACAACCGCCACAATCTGCTCTTCCTCCCGACCCCTTTGGCGCCAGGCCCGCTGCCACCGCGACCGGCGCCGGCGGCAACGGCGGAAGGGTGGTAGATCAGAGAGGGGGAGGGTTGGCGGCGGGATTAGGGACCCCCCGGCCACAGGTGCGCCACAGGAGGGTTGTTTTTTCACGGTAGGGGGAGGGTTGAAACCCACGGTCTTTATTATGTGGGAACCACTCAATCTATAACATCTAAATAGTAGCAACCCACTAGGTGTATTTTTCTCAACATGCATCTATAACACCTCATCAGTCTTCCACATCATCCAACTATTTTTTTTATGCAATCTGATGTAGCCACATCATCCACCACGCCATATTTTGTTTTCCATTTTTTTTATCCTAGGGCGTAACCCTCCTCTGCTCCTCTGCTCCTCTGCACAGTCTGTTCGTCTCCTCCCAAATTTATCTCTCCACGATACTCTTTTCCTCCTTAATTATTGCCCTTCCTCTTCATCTCCACGGAACCCAGCGAAGCACATGACGAGTAATGAACCATCTGATTTTCATCTTGTGTGTTATTCATCATTGGCCGTGAGCTGCACCTCCTGCATTCCCCGGCTGCACCTGCAAATTATCCTGATTTTCAGTATCCATTCGATTGCACATTCAGCTTGGCCGTGCTTAATTTAAAGGTTCCTGTATTTCAGGAATTCTTCGTATGGTACAGATGCAAAATGCATGCGAACGATCACGGAGATGTAGTGTCTTCTGTAGTCCAGAGGACTACACTCAGTCTATATAAGCTTAAAGGCGTCTCCAGTGTTCTATTAGCACTCAAAGCGGACATGGATATATAGAACATAGTGGTATAATGGACTTTAAATACTTTTGGTCCATTGAGATATTAGAGAAGACCAAAATTTTGTTGCACCTCCGTTTATATATTATCTAAGAACAGCACTGTGAATAAATTTGTGGTAGTGCACCCATGAAGTGGCAACCTCTGGATGTGCATCGCAATTGAGCTAAGTTTTTATATGTACTACCGATAAAATTACGAATCTTCCAAATAGATTCTTATGGCAAATTAGTTGTGCTATAAGTAGTCATCTTTTGGAGAGATATACACTCCGTATTGAGAGAACTACATAAGTTTTAGAATAGTAATACTAAATTGTAAGGATGTTTTTCCTTGAAGAGATTTGTGTCATGTACTAAAGTGAGAGGAAATAGTAGACTTGGACATTAGTAAAATTCTTAGGATTTTGAGTTGTACTATCGTGGCATATGTTTAGAGTGGACATTTGCGAATGATACATGTGGATTTCGCTCGAAAAGTCCTTTAATAATAGTACATTTGTTTGGATTTGATAAATACACTGTGACAAAAATGAAGAATCAAAGGATACTTGGAGGCTGTATAAATATAAATAATTAAAGCTTTTATAAATGTAAACCGAGTATTCATGTAAAAAATGAAACTAAATATATGACATGATCTAGTATGTCTCACTGCTCCATGGTAGACAAAAGAGATGATCAATATCTGAATCACTTAGTCGATGATTCCAGCACGTAATTCTCATTTCACTTTGCTGCGTCAATCACCCAATGTCACTTAGAATTTTCTAGGTTGAGCTCTTACCTCTACTTAAATAATTTACCCGGTTATTCTGCGTCTCTCTTTTTTCCTTTCTGAAGTAACTCATGGCTGCTATGCCTTTGTGTTAACTAAAGAAAAAAAGGTTTATATGGAAAAAGTACGATGCTCTCGAAATAGACTTTTGCATCACTTTATAAATAAAGCAAGCACACGATACGCAAGTTTGAACCAAATAGAATGCTAGGGAAGCACCATAAACATGCCTAAAAGAAAAAATGGAAACAACGAATTGACAAAACGAGGATGACCCTTAATAGTTGTGCCCTTTGACTTTGTCCCACCATGCTCCTACACCCTTAATGCCCAGTGTCAAGCAACACCTTGAAGAAGGGATGCAAAAGTTCGATACTGCACAACCGGTTTGTACCGTGCAACTCAGAAGACGGAGTAGACTTCTCGAAATTTTTCTACTTTGTTCTTTTCTAAGAGCATATCCAACACATGGCCTATTTTACGGCACAACAAAACTGGGACAGGGAACCACTTTTGTAGTTTTCATGTTCCCTAAAATAGGGTAGCCGAACAGATGATGTAAAATAGGGCACGATGGAAATTCCAGATGCCCTAAAATAGGGCACCACACATAGCACATCTCACACTTTGCATATTCACAAACATGTGATGAACATATGAATCTAGATATTACAAAATCATCACACATACATAATAAAAACATATAAATTCAAGACCATAGCATCATTATCACACATATATTAAGTTCAAATGCATAGCACAGTTCAAAGGCATAGCAACGGTGACCACTGCATAGTTCGCAAACACAAACAAGTTCAGGCAATCACTCAAATGCACATCAAACATCATAGCGTCCATTCCCTCAATTTCCAACATTGGCATATCCATTTGAAACATTGTGTGTCGTGTGTTCATCGCCTCTATTGCCTTCAATGTTGGAGGTGTCGAGAACATTGTAGCTCATGCCGCCTCCCATGGAAGTTGCATAGCCGCCACCCGTGGAAGCTCCAAGGGGAGGGATGGGAGCAAGCATGCAACACGTATTCGGCTACGGTTTATTTGTCTGTTCTTGCCATGACATAGTGTCATTGATGAAACCCTCTTGATCAAAGTCTAGCCCATCATCTAGTCATGTCTCATCATCTCGTGAGAGTTTTTCTTGAGACAAGTAATCATATGAACCAATGTTCATAGTTGCCATAAACCCATCATCGTCCAAGCTAAAATCCACCAAATTGGAACTAGATACTTCTACTTTGTTTCGCATCCATGTCTATTCATACCTAGAATTGAAAAACAAAAAACAGAAACTGACAACACCTTTGAGACATTTCCTCGAAAGCGTTGAGGGCGGGCGCTGATGTAAATAGGCTTCCGGCCACCTCGACCTTTGCAGGCGGCGGAGGTGGCAACAGTGCCCTAAATTTACCTGCTATGTCCTCAAAATATGCTGCACACGTCGGCGTTCATCTTTCTCTTTTTTGGCTTGGCGCCTGGGGCATCGTGCTCTTGTCACCATGTTTGGGTTGCGCCCTTGGCTTCAGAGGGGTATTTGTACGGCGATGGGCCCTCGCATGCTCTCCGGTGCGAGGACATGGCATGACGACGTGAACATCTATGCCCGGCGGATGCTAGGGTTGGACCGAGTGGCTGCGGTGGTTGTTAGCGGCAGGGGAACGACTCTAGCGACAACGGAGTGGTCGGTGGAGAAGGGAGGGGTAGGGGTGCCGACATCACCGGAGGCCGCCGAAGCAGGAGGCTAGCGGTTGTAGTCGCGCACGGGAGAAATATCAATGTGGCACGAACGTGGTTGCCCTATCACGTGACTCAAATATACATCATGGAAGGGGGATTTTGGGGCATAGGATAGGGATAGGGCTTCTGCTGGAGCATCATTATTTTTGCATGTTGATGCCCGAAAAAGGTTTTTTGGACATAAAAATACATTATCTTTTGAAGATGCTCTAATGTTCAAGCGGCACACAGGATGGAAAAGTGATTCCCTTCTTCCTTTCATCGGTTTGGTCCAAACCTCCATAGCATCAAAGGGGGATGCATCCTCATGCAGCCATCCTCAGGTCCCCAATTTGTCAGTCTTACAGAGACGATTGCAGCTCACGAAAGAATAACCTAATGTTACCCTCTTACTTCATATCCCACACCTTTTGATGAGTCTTGCTGATGAATGTTTTGCCATGACTTGCAGAAAATTGAGGATTGGTTGTCAGGTTCGAAATGTCTCCCAAAAGGTATACAAAATAATCGATATGATCGTTGGAGTTCATATTATTTAGGCCTCTCATCCATCTTATATTTTGTCAGCTAGGCCGTGCATAATGGTTAGCGATCACAACGAAGTACATCACTAAAAGATGTCTAGATACATTCTATTCACAAAGCTAAAACATCTTATATTTCTGAATGGAGGGAGTAGCCGTTAGGAGTAATATCTTGTATTAGTTCTTGGAGGAATCATCACTCGAAGAATGGCACGCATGAACCATGGAGATGGAGATCATCATGTCGCTCGGAGCGGTGTTTTTTTAGAGAAAGAGTTTCTGTTATCGCCATATTTTGGCCAACGAAGGAGATGGGCCGTGATCAAGATGGGCTTGGAAGATGCGTATATTCAACGTGTTGTTGGATCGGCCTAGTACGTAGAATTGGGCTAAACTGCCCGTGTATCTTGTATCATAGTAGGTTTCGTTTCAGTTTAGGTTCCGTTTCAGTTTAGGTAAAGATAGAGTTGTAGAGTTATTCCAAAAGTAGAGAGTCTCCGGACTATAAATATGTACCTAAGGTTATCAAGAAAAGGAGGACAATCACGTTCACAACAAACACAATCTCGGCGCATGGCCACCCCTTGTTTTCGAGGGTTTCTTTCGGGTAAGTGTCATGCTGCCTAGATTGCATCTTGCGATTTAGGCAGTACTTTTACTTATGCGTTAGTTGGTGTTACTCGTACTGAAGCCTTGTTGATGGCGAGTAACATTATTATCATAGATCTGTCGAGGTTAGCATCGGTGTTCTTCGTTATAATCGTTTGATTTTGCTACCTCTAGTTATCTCGCTACCTTTGCACCTTTTTCCCAAGTGCAAGGGTAGCACCTTGCTTGATCTTTATTTAGCTGATTCGATCTGTTATGGTTGTGCCTTGCTCGCCAAGGTTTAGTTTGATATCTACGTAGTCAGGCCTTACAAACGGGTTGAACGATCCGATGATGCGTAGGGACGTGGCTTATTCGTTCTAGAGAAGTTGTTCCGTAATTAACTTTACGTTGGTTATTAGGCCTCCTCTAGGGTTAATATTCTTCATCTTTTGTACATACCGACTCAATTACGTGTAGGGCGTTCCGATTACGTGGTGAAAACATTAAACTGTCGAGATCGATTTAACTTGTAGTGATCAAGCAAAACCCCATGTTATCGTAAATCTAATGCGAGAACCATGGGGCAATCGGCTCTAGGAGCCGATTTACTGAAAACGGGAGCAGTCACGGCTCGAATTTTACGTATACTTGTTTACCATGCAGAAATCAATCGAGCAATACTTCACCTTCCGACCAGGTATAGGTCAGGTGGCATCTCGAACCAAGCCGGGGCGTGTGCGAAGTTTTACGGGCCGTTGCGAGGACCAGGAGCCCACCAGTTCTGGAGCCTCCGGCTCTCTTCGTGTTGCTTCGCTGCTCGCGGTGAGTTTTGGCGGGCAGCAACACATTCGCACGCCGGTGGGACCTTCAAAACGTCTACATCAACATCCGAGCCTGCGATGGAGAGCGGACCGATCACGTCTGACGAGCTGCTTGAAGAGGACAAGGCGGTATGATGAGATCGAATCTCTTGAAGCCGATCTCGGCTCTTTTGAGAGGACCCGTAAGCATGGCATCAAGTGGAGGGTTCTCCCGAGGGTGCTCTTGATGAGGTAGATCTCGGTTCCTTCGGAGAGTGCACGAGCTCTGACGGAAGTCAACTACATGGTGGCTCATTCCCTGCACCGCCATTCAGAGCACAGTGAACGCTTTCGAGCGGTCGCGGTTCGCGTGGTTCAGAGATCATGAAACATCAGTACTCTCGGGGCCTACTTTAGGGACTCACCAGGAGAAAGACCGCTCGCACCAGGCCACAGTGCCATTCACACTTGCGGCTCGAGCCGCCAGGGAAGCGGCACGTCGTCTACAAGGCTGGAGGCGACCAGTGATTGCCAATTCCTGTTTGAGCCACCTAAGGAAATCCCACACGGATATATATGCACCTCGTGCGGTGCAATAACCTCGACACGCACCAACCAGTTGCAACGCGGGAGTTTCTGCGGCGGGGGTTCTGGGGATCTTGAGGCGGCGTTTCGGAGCAGCGATGTCCAGGATAGACGCCGACAAACAGCGTGGCTAGCCAAGTATGCCATGGAACAAGTCATGAGAATCTAGCCCCTGCAGCTCAAGCGTGGAGCAAATCCGTACCATCTGAGAGACCGGTTCCGTGCGAAGAGAAGGACAATCGGCTATTCAAAGCCGTACCCCAAGTTTGATCGATTCCTGCCACCCAAGTATCGGCTCCTAAGTTCTCAAGGTTTAGCGGTCGGAAGGGTCAAGCTCGATCGAGCACATAAGCCGATACACACAGCTAGGCATAATTTGACATCGGATCGGATCGCGTAAGGTTTTTGGCGCAATCGACAGACCAGCTTTTGGGTGGTACACCTCGCGCCACGATTCGATCCATACCGGAAGCAACTAGAAGAGCGTTCCACATCCGGTACCATTCGAGCTCGAGGCTGGCATTGCGCACTGGCGCAGTGCGGCGAAGCGAGGAAAACTATGGCGAGTACATCCGGTAACCAGACCGTCAGAACCGATGTTACTCAGCTCGTTTAACTGAGAAGGAAGCAGTCGAGCTGGCAGTGTTGGGTCTCTCAGCACCCATCAACGATCTGGCTTTCCAAGTGGAGTACAACTCATTGGCGCACATGGCCCAGAAACTAACGATGTATGAACAGCGCCACCCTGAGTTGTACCAAGACAAATTCAAACGTCCGATAGGCCTGGTCGATCTGAAGAAGATGATCCTACAGGACCAGGAAGTGGCCGTGCTGAATGGGCTCGGGGCGATCCCATGTCTGCAAATGGGTGAAACAGAAGGGCCTGCAAAGGGTTCGACTTCGATGTGAGCAAAGCCGGCAGATATTCGATTCTTCTTTGAAGGAGAAGCGGTGAGGTTACCGAAGGCCACAAAATCCCTACGGCTCAGAAATGAACAGGAGACCATCTGCAAGTGGCATCACTCGTTAACCCACACCACCAATGAGTGCAAAGAGCTTCGCCAAATCCAAATGGCGATAGAACAAGGCCGTCGATCCTTGGGCGATTCGCCATGAAAGTGGACACGAACCCATTTCCGGCGTCAACATGGTAGAACTCGATCGCTCGCGCGTCAACTGGATTTTTCGCTCGGTGTTAATATGGCGGTGCAGGTACCACCATGACACGCGTACAAGGAGGAGGTGTCGCTCTCGGGCAAAGAAAGAAAGGAGGCTGGTCCATGCGACCGGCAGCCACAATGACAAAGCGGTACTTAACGGAGGAACAGTGAGGAGAGTGCGGTATCGAAGCCACATTCGCTCATCTCCTTAACAAGTATGAGCGTCAAGATGACCAACGTCTCCGTAGCGATGGAGACGATGAAGGATATGAGCACCTCGCTAAGGGACCGTCTAAAGAAAAGGAAGGCGCAGACAAGCATTGGGATTGTCCTTTCTTCAAGTATTCTTTGGGGCCGGGAATGAGCCGATTGCCTACGATGACAACCGCCGGAATGCGGTCGGAGAAGGAGGACACGAGGCGATGTCGGTGTTCAAACGTCTAGGGCCTCTTCCACCCCGAGCCGTTCTGAGTCGCTCGGCGAATACCTCGAGAAGCCAAAGAATGACAAAGACGAAGACAGATATCACCGTCCAAGGTGGTGACCCGACGGACTCAGACACACCCAAAAGCGTAGAGTGCAGCGGCTGCGTAACTTGGAGGAAGCTGAAGCGCAGTATCTCCACGCTTTAAAGAAAGCACGGCCCGATCTGGCCGTCAAAATTAGGCAGACCCTGGAAACGGAAGACCACCCGACAAGGAAAGAATGGCGCCCCAAACCAGTAAAAGCCGATGCACGTACATCGGCCGCACAAACATGGTGTTCGTACTTCCGTAATTCGCGCCAAGAACCAATGAGCTACCGATGTACAGTTTGACCGCGGTCCACGGCGGTTATCTTTGAGAAGCCACGTGAGAAGGGTTACAAACATCCGAAAGCCTGACTGCGAGGTTACATCAATGGGCAACCTGTCGGCAAGATGTTGGTGGGCACCGAGCGGCGATCAATATCATGCCGTACTCCATGCTACGACGTTTGGGACGCTCCGCAGATCTGATCAAAACGAACGCCACGTTAAGCGACTTCAGCGGTCGATCTTCGGAACGCAAGGCGTACTGAACGTGGATCTGACAGTGGGCAGGAAAACCATACCCACGTCATTTTTCGTCGTGGACAGCAAAAGTACCTACGCTGTCTTGCTAGGTAGAGACTGGATTCACGTTAATTGCTGCATTCCATCCACGATGCACCGATTCCTATCTGATGGACGGAGATGAAGTGGAGGTCATCCATGCGATGATTCTATCGAGATTTCCATAGCTGGCATGAACGTCAGGAAGCGAAGACCAAGAGCCGATCTGGAATCAGTCTAGACGGCTGGCGCATTGAAGCTACAAAAAGCGGGTGAGGCTGGTCTTATCCAATCGGCACAGAGTAGCAAGGTCCACGAGCGTACGTGGTACGGCCGATCCTCGCGATCGGCCACTAAAAATAGGAAGCACCAATCGTACGACAAGCGGATCACGTAGTCGTAGCAGGGAGATGCACTGCCATTGTAACACAATATGGTGTAAAACATCCTTAACTAATTCAATCAAAAGGGCGATTCAGCAATCGCCCAAATCATTTTGTTACCCTCACCCACTGTTTGCCTGTGTTTAGCGCCGATTTGACAGTGACGGAAAGCTAGGGTATGGGTTTACATCGATGAGCTAGAAGAGATCGACATTGGTCCTAGGGATAAGCCACGACCAACATTTATCGGTAAAGTTAGATCCGAATCTGCGGGGCCCGATGATAGCCTGTTGAAACAATATCCGCCGCTTTGGGACTACAGAGATGCCCAGGTTAGACAGAGCATCATTGAGCATCGACTCTCGCTCAAAAAGGATTTCGCCATTTCAAAGAGCCGAGCACGACAAATGAAGGCGAAATTGTAAGAAGTCAAGAAAGAGGTCGAGAAAATGTTGGACAAGTTAATCAGCCATGCGGTATCTTTGAGTGGATTTCTAGTATCGCACTGTAGAGAAAAGGATGGCCGGTGGCGCTGTTGCCATAGATTTTCGGGATCTCAAGAGCTACCCCAAAGGATGAGTATCCGATGCGGTGGCGTAAACGTTAATCAACGCAGCTGGTCATAAGATCTTGAGCTTCATGGATGGCAATGCGGTTACAACCAAATTTTTATGGCTCGGAAGACATACACAAGGCGCATTCGAGTCCCGTGTTCGTGGGGTTGTTCGAGTATGTAGTCATGACGTTTGGATCAAGAATGCCGCCACGTACCAAAGAGCCATGAATTATATTTTCCATGATCGATCGGCAAGTGGTGGAAATCTACATCGATGACGTGGTGGTCAAGTCGCTTCAAGCAAGGACACTTGGACGATCTACAACGTCTGGACCGAACAAGAAAATTCGCCTCGGATGAATCCAAAGAAGTGTGCCTTGAGGTGTGGCGGTCGGTTCTTGGGTTTTGGTCCATGAACGCGGAATCGAGATCGGCTGAAAAGTCGAGAGGCGGTCACGAACAATGAAGCCACCCACTACAAAGAAAGAACTGCGATCTCTCATCGGCAAGATCAACCGTCGTAAGATTCATCTCAATCTGTCGGGAAGAATAGAGACGTTCATGGGACTAGTGAAAATTAAATCGACGAGGAATTCGGCTGCCGAACAACAACGAGCCTTTGACGAAATCAAAGAATATCGACGAAGCCGGTGTTGGTTCCACCCGGCCGGACAGACCGTTCTACATTTACTTGTCGATGGCCACATCCATCGCCTCGGTGGTGGTGCAAGTTTATGATGAAATTGGAGCGAGTCGTATTTTACATAAGCGAAGGATCTTTGGGACGCGAGACAAGGTATCCCGATATCGATAAGTTGTGCCTCACTTTTTCACCTGCACCAAGATGCGCCACATTTTGCTATCAGCAGAGATCGTCATCATATGCAAATCAGACGTCATAAAGCACATGATGTCGGCTCCTATGTTAAAAGGCCGACTGGGCAAATGGATGTTTGCATTATCAGAGTTTGATATCCGGTATCAACCCGCGAAAGCAGTTAAGGGACAAAGGCCGATCTTATCGTGAAAGGATCAACACTAACATAGCAACCGCCCATAAGAGCGTGGGCTATGTTTTTCGACGGATCGGTTGTGACGATGGTGCGGCATCGGCATTTTACTCGTGTCGCCCGGGCAACATTTTCCTTCTCCATCAGTTGTCTACCTCTCGCACCAACAATGTAGCCGAAGTACGAGGCGATACGCAGGAATGGAGTTACTCCTCGAGCGAAGCGGTGGAAATTTTGGAGACTCAAGTTGGTGATTTCCCAACTCACGGAGGAGTACAAGTGTGAGAGCGAGTCCCTCTTCCCATTATGGTTGCCTGCGTGAGTCGACGCCGCAGTTCGGTACATAAACTTCACTGGATCCCACGGTCGCAGAATATAGAGGCAAATGATCTTGCACAAATGGCTTGTGCTACAAGGATGTAGCGAGAGCCGATGTTCGTGCAGTTCTCGAAGTCGCGATCGGAGAGCCGATATCTTCAATTACTTGAAGGATTCGCTCGGGGGCACCTAAACGGATAAGGTACAAAGCCATGAAGTATGTGCTTATTGGGGATGACATGTTTCTGAGGACTCGGAAGGATTATTGCTCAAATGTCAGGGACAGCCGAGGCTAATCGGCTCCTACACGGGGTACACGAAGGCGCCTGTGGAACTCACCAATCAGCTCACAAGATGAAATGGTTGATCAGGCGATCGGGGTTTTATTGGCCCACCATGCTTGAGGACTGTTTCAAGTACTACAAAGGGTGCCAAGCATGTCAGAAGTTTGGGAAAATTCAGATGGTACCCGCGTCGGCAATGAACCCCATCATCAAGCCTTGGCCATTCCGAGGTTGGGGCATGGATATGATCGGCAAAATCAATCCCCCATCAAGCAAAGGCCACATGTGGATTTTGGCCATTACTGATTATTTCACTAAATGGGTGGAGGCTGTCCGATGAAATCGTAAACTCAAAGGATGTTATCAACTTTGTGAAAGAACATGTCATCCATAGATTCGGATTCCCCAAACTATCACGACCGATGGAGGTTCGGTCTTTATTTCTCGGAGTTTAGAAAGTTTTTGCGAGGACACGGGATTAAGTGATCGGATCATCTCCATACTATGCTCAGCGAATGGGTAAGCTGGGCGTCAACGAGCCTCATCAAGTGATCAAGAGAAAATCGATGAGCACCCTAGGCGTTGGCACGAGGTTTTGTAAGAGGCATTGTGGGCTTATCGCATGTCATGCCATGGGGCGATTAAAACCTCGCCATACCATCTAGTATATGGACAAGAAGCCGTATTGCCTTGGGAAATTACGGCTGGTCGAGACGGTCACTTTTCGTGACGATCTAACGACTGAAGAATACGCAACCCTGATGAGTGACAGTGTGGAGGATTTAACCGAGCTCGGGCTGTGGTCACTGGAGAAAATCAAAGAGAACAAGGCCAAAGTAGCTCGTGCATACAACAAGAAAGTGAAGCCAAAGGAGTTCCACGTTGGTGATCTGGTATGGGAAGCTGTGTTGCCCTTGGGGACTAAGGATGCAACATATGGTAAATGGTCTCCAAATTGGCACGGGCCGTACAGGGTCGACCAAGTTTTAAGAGGAAACGCGTACATGCTTGAGGAGCTGGACGGCGGTCAACGGTCAACATCTCAAGAAATATTTCCCAAGCATGTGGGATGTTGGACAGTAAAACTTGAGGGGCCGATACATGAAATCGGCTAAGTAAAAGCACGTGAGACGATGGACAGTAAAAATGTGGGGGCCGATGCTGAAAATCGGCCGAATAAAAGCAAAATGTATAGCCGATGCACGGTCATCGACTTTAGAGGTTCACACAGGTTACAAACAGATGCCAGCCTACACATACGAGCTACTGAAGAAATGCCTCGAAGGCGTGGAGGGCGTCAGCACGGACACGGTCCACCTCGGCGATCTCGGCTTCGTCATCTTCATCCTTACCCGACACTAGCTGCTTGTTTAGGGCACGTTTTTCGATGGGCAATTGGAGATTTGGGTCGCCTGTTTTGAAAAAGGTCGCAGGTTACCGTTTGAAACCAAGAAGTGGCCGTTTTAATGTGCCTAAAGATGCGACCAAGTTTTGACCCTGTCAACGTTTTTTGGGAGAAGCCGATGGGTAGTCATCGGCTCTTTGCGATTTGACTTGTTTGACTGTATGCGTGCAGTATGTTGAAAGCCGATACAGTGTCATCGACTTCTGGAGCATCGACCTATTTCGGCTATCGGCAAAATTGGAGCGAAAAAGAACAATCTTTGGGAAACGGATTTTCATTCATTCGAAGGATGATTGATTACAAAAGGGAGCCTGCTACTACTGTTGCTGCTACTAATTCCTAATCTAAAGGGCGAGATCATCGCCGCTGTCGTCGCCGCCGTCTTCTTCGCTGTCTTCGGCCTTCTGCGGCGTCGTCTTCTTCTCTTGCTAAAGAAGCGGCGGGGCCTCCTCATCGTCGTCATCTTGATTGTCCTCTGGACCGGCGGGAGCGCTTCGTCGGGTACTGTCGGAGGAGGTGTCCTCGATTCCTCCTCCTCGTCGGAGGACTCGACGCGCCCCAAGACCAAGCGTCATCGCCGCCTCTTCCGCCTCACAACGAGGCAGAGGCTCTCTCGCCGCCGTCGGGGACGCATCGCCCTCCGTGACGGCGAAATCCAGCCCTTTCGTCCCACCATCGTGGGCGAAGTACCTTGACGCCCGCAGTGGGTGCTCTGGCGTCGGCTCTCGGTCACTGATGCTGTTGGAAGACTGGGAGGAACGGGCGGAAGAGGAAGAGGCCATGGCGGAGGAGGAGGGTTTTTTTTCGAAGGAAGAGGGTTTCTGGCTACTGGAGGAAGATGGGACTGCGAACTGCCGACGAATTTAAATAAGGGAATAGTGGAGAGACGGTTCAATGCCATAGCGGTTTCCAGTTACCGCCAAAATCGTCAAATCATGCACTGCGGAGGAGTTGAGAAGACAGGCATCATGATGAAGGGGTAGCGTGATGATTCGCTCGCCACGCATTCATCAACGCTGTAACTACCTTGGTGAATTACGCCCTAGATACAAGCCTGGATGAGTGGTAGTGGTTGAAATAGTACGTGGGGCCCCAAAAGCCACTCACTTTGGTAGTCCTTTCAGACGTCCCAACCACTACCCTCTCAACGGGACCTGTCACGGGCGAATCGGCAGCGAAGGATCAACTACGACACAAGTGGGTATGTACGCAAGCCACCATACAAGAGTACATCGAGCCATACCATCTAGAAAGAAAGGAAATATAGCAACGCCATACCAAGATTCAAATGACCTAGATAGATCTATATTTTAGGATACTTCCTCATACAACACACATCGAGTATCATGCGGGCGGCAAACAAAATCCGAGTACGGATAAGAAGCAAATCGGCATAAGATGCCATAGAAATAAGCACATCCCAACTACAGGTCTCACGGATCCCGTTCCCGAATCTCTACACCGAACGATCGTTGCCCACATCTTCGCTTCTTCCACCCAAGATCCGTCCCGGAAGTACCTGTCCATCCGAATCAAGAATTTATCGTGGTGAGACCCTAAGGGTACTCAGCAAGTCTTAATGCCTCTAAGGGGACACAACCTGGGGTGACGCAATTGCAGCAAAAGATAAACCCTAGCAGTTCTACAGATAAACGCTAACCATCCGCCTAACCAATGATAGACGGATGTCCGTGAATTAAGAACAACAGTTATAATGGTAATCTCATCCGATCCATCCTCCTCGCTACCAACAAGGAAGCGGACGAACAACCCCCATCCGCTGGCAATTTTATTAACCATTCCATGAGTGTTGCACTATTTACTAGTCAAATTACTTAGTCAGCTTAAGGCGGTACTTTAGTTATGCTTGTCTATGATCGAACCAGCTCCAAGTCGTCCATCCGGACACGGCTTTCAGAAAGTTTTACCCGCCGGGTGCACCAATAGCAACACACGCTCGATCAACCTCGAAAACCAAATCAAAACCCAACGAGGCTTTCACGGTTGAACAATCACAAGATTCAGAATATTTGGGGCCACCCTTTGAGTAGATCCCAACGGAGTAAGCAAGCTCCGAGACGGACTCAAGGTTGCGCCAATGGTCAGCGATCGGAACCCGAAGTGTGGCTGGGCTTGTCGATACCGCGTAATCACTCCGCATACCTAAAGACAAAGGTGCCCTCGCACAATTTAAATACGTAAAGTAGCATGGCATAAGTGCAGATAGTAATAAAACCTCAAACTAGTTTGTGGCCCCAAGAAATAAGACGGAATCAAGCTCGCCTCGGGGTCCCATATACCTCCGGATGTGGATAGCGTGATAAATCAAGGAACAAGAATCAAGTACTCGGGGTCTTACGGACACAAGTGAGCAGGAAAACCAAATAGCGGATGTTGCTCACGGTGCCACTTTCTTTAGTTATCCCACTACTACTCAAAGTTAAGTTGTTTAGGTACCTCATTATCCAACAGACTCACATACCCTACACATGTTGTTCTCGACTCGCATGGCTCAAACAACTCCTATAGTAGTGGCTCATGGGATGGAGGAACAAGCTTGGTGGGGTTTAAAAGTAAAGGCTATGCATACTTGGGATTCAATTTAATGCAATCGCGACTCAATGATGCAAGAATAAGATAGAGGCAATAGGTACTGTATGTATGCAAGCATGTGGAAGTGCTTGCCGTTAACTCGATTGAAGCGAGGGACGGATCGGTAGTGCTCGGTTCTCTTGATATAACCCCTGCTCAGTGTCTATCCGAGAAAAACCAAACAAACAAGGCCAACATGAATATAGAGCACAAGCATATGAATAAGATGCGTCAAGCAAACAATCATGCCATGATGAATGATGCACAATTTACATGGCATTAAGGTAGCATGGCATGGTGAGGTGTGGAAGACAAGTAATAACATTTTAATGGGGTTTGGAATCACATTTGCTGCCATAACAGTTGCTGTTCACTATATATTTATATGATGCATGCTGCAATTGAAGTTATGGTTAGCATAAACAGAAAGGTCTCGTCGAGCTGATCATTTTAGACATATCATTTGTTGAATTCGGAGTTTTAAATCAAAAGTTATTAAATTATTAAATTCCAATGGCATTAGTTGTAATTAACACAAGTTGGAATTTAAAATGTGCAAAAGACAATTTGAATGGCATATTTGAAATCCTTGCATTTTTCTGGTTCAGAAACATCTATTGTTTATATTATTTGGACTAATATATGAAAAGTTGTTTGAATCTGAAAAATATTTGAATTTGAATATTCAGAAAAAGATTTGAATAAATAAAACAGACCCAGCCATACTTTTTACACCCAGCCTATTCTAGCCCTGGTCACTGACAGGTGGGGACAGGCGCACCTGGACCCACATGCCGCTAGGAGAGGGAAGGACCGCGTTGATACTAAATCTCCAGAGCCTTTTTATAAAACCTGCTTAGACTGACATAGGGGCTACAGCGTGCATGGTTGCTAAAAAGGTTTGGGCAGGGTTCTGCAAAGCACGCAGATCGTATTTCTCCTAGCTCTGCCTCGACGAAAAAAAAGATGTAGAAAACGCTGGCGAGGCGGGTCGAACCGGGGACCGTGGGTGCGCGAGGCGGCAACCACTGGCTGGGCTAGGTTGGTTGACAGGAGTGAGGCTGCTAGAAGGGGCTATGCGCGCATGGGCGGACAGACACCAGAGAGGCGACGCCTGAGAGCGCCGACACAAAGATCTGCTCGAGCAGGCAAGACGCTGACACGAAGTTGTGCAGGGGGTAGGCTCACCGTGAGGTCGTTGGAGGGCTTGGATCGGGAGCAGCCAAGGCGACGGCAGCGCACCAGAGCTAGGGTTTCGGGCGGGCGCTCGGTGTCCAATGGGCTGGCCTTCTCCTCGTCCATGAGTACAGGCGCAGGAGCGCCTCGGCCTTGCACACGTTCCTGCTCACCTACGCCTCCTGGATCTCTGGAGACGGAGGGGGCCGACGGTGGTGGCCGACGTCGGTGTTTGAAGGTGTGAAGGGAGAAAGGGCGAGGCAGGGCCTCTGGGGATGGATCTGGGAGAGGCTAGGAGGGGAAGGGGGAGGATAAGAACGCCAGGGGGCAGGTAGATGGCGTGGGGGAGGGGAGGTGGCTTCAGCGCTTTTGCACCCTCCCTCACGTGCATGGGAGGCCACGGCAGGGCAGGGGCAGGCGTGCTCGGGCTGGCCTGCTGCCAGGTAGGGCCAGGGAGGTGCAGGTGGGCCAGGGGAGCTCGAGGGCAGGGAGAGGGAAGAGAGGAAAAAAGTGAGAGGGAGAGGGCCGGCTCGATCTAGGTTAGGTGAGGGGGGGTGTGTTAGGGCATGGTGACCATGTGGGTATGCAAGATAGGTCTAGGGGTGGTAGCTAGAGTGGAGAGGGAGAGGGGTGCTTAGGGTTTGGTTAGCTAGGGTTTAGCTAGGATGGTTAAGGGCATGGTGGTCATGCTAGGTAGGTTCTAGAGGGGTGGCTTAGGGTTTAGGTTTAAGAGAGGGGTAGATTTTAGGGTTTAGCTAAGATGAGGTAGATAGATGGAGGAAGGTGGTACTTTAGTTAATCAAGCATGCTTCATATACAAACACACAAGATCAAGAAAAAGAGAAAGGAGGGAAGATAGGGAGAGATGATCATGATGATGGGGTGGTTCTTATGCTTACACATGATCACATGTGTATGCATGGAAAAGGGGATAGGGGTTTAGCTAAGAGAGATAGAGATAGATGATATGGTGAAGGAAAAACTACAAGCCAACAAAGATTTGAACAAAGGAAAAAATGATCCACTTAGAATTCAAGCAAAATCCAAATACTAGAAAAGGTGGCACTTGCATGGCCCATGCAAGATAATTAATGCCAAATTTATCCTTGTGAAAACAATAATATTAATATGGCATTATTCATATGCATTCCCAAAAGGTGGCCAAGGCCAAGCAAAGATTATGGGTGGAATCCAACCAACCAACATGAGCTAGAGATAAATCAACAAAATGCCAAGCTCAGATTAGTTGGATGGTGGAATTATAAGGTGGTGAAAGAAAAAGGTGGTGGAGTCAATAAGAGAGATGCCCTCAACTCAACTTGGGCATTTAACAATATATTAAGAACCAAATACAATATCAAGAGGCAACTACAATTAATCATGCACATGAGATAAGAACCAAACAAGAAAAAAGTTTTATATGATGCTCAAATGCAAGGTGACATGATGAATGAGCATGGTATGATAATGATGCAACAATTATATGTTGGAAGTGGCCCTTTTATTATTATAACATGTAGCATTACAGGAGTTAGACAACTGGGATGCTACAACTCTCCCCCACTAAACAGGAATCTCGCCCCGAGATTCTAGGAAGAAGAAGAAGATACAAAGAGAGAAGGATGGTTGGCACGGAGTTCGTCTTCACGCTCCCATGTGGCTTCATCAATGAATGGTGTGACCATTGCACCTTGCAAAACTTGATGGACTTGTTGCGTCCTTCGCTCAAGGGTCTCAAGGATTTTGGTGGGTGTTCTTGATAAGACAGATCTTCTTGGAGGTCGATTAGCTCATGATCCACGGTCTTGCCGGGTCTTTGAAGCACTTCTTGAGCTGAGAGATGTGGAAAACATCATGGACTTTGAGTTTTTCCTAAGCTCAGTGCATAAGAAACTTCTCCTCTTCTACCACGATCTTGAAAGGACCGATGTATCTAGGAGCCAACTTTCCTTTGATACCGGGTGTGTTCCTCTCATGGGAGTGACACGAAGGTAAACGAGATCACCGGGGCATATACCATATCTGTGTGCTTCCCATCATAGTTGCTCTTCCGACGACTTTGAGCAATCTTCGTGTTCTCCGAATGATATGCACCTTCTCCTCCGCCTGAGTTACAATGTCGGCCAAACCAGATTCTTTTCCTACACCGACCAACCAATCGGAGTTCGCACTTGCGACCATAGAGAGCCTCGAATGGTGCCATCTTGAGACTCTTCCGAAGTCGTTGTTGTAGGAGAATTCAGCATATGGAAGGCATTCCTCCCACTTCATGCCAAAATAGATGACGCAAGCTCTAAGCATATCCTCCGAATCGATTGATCCTCTCCACTTGTCCTTGCGATCGAGGGTGGTAAGCAGTGCTGAAGTTCAACTTTGTTCCCAAAGCTTTTGGAAACTCTCCGTAACTTTGAGGTGAAGATGCTCCCACGGTCCGAACTGATCTCAAGTGGAACCCCATACGAGAGACAATTTGCTGATATAGAGCTCGCCAATGAATTCCGTAAATTGTTTCTTTGATCGGGAGAAATGAGCTACTTTAGAAAGCTTTGTCGATGACAACAAAATTGCATTGTTGCCCTTCTGCGACCTTGGAAAGCCGTGATGAAGTCCATCTCAACTTTCTCCCATTTCCATTCCGGAGGTTTCAATGGTGTAGAAGACCAAATGGTTTCGATGGATGCCTTGACTCTGCGACAGACATCACATTCGAGACATACTTGGCACAATACCGCTTCAACCTGTGCCACCAAGATTGTGTTTTCAAGTCCATGTACATCTTTGTGCCGCCAGATGGATAGAAAGAACCGAATCATGTGCCTCCTTGAGAACTTGGTCTCTCGGACCGGGTAGTTTGGAACAAACATCCGTGTTCAAAGAAGAGCGTGCCTTGATCATCCACGTGGAAGGACTCATACTGAAGGTCAAGCTTAGAGATGAGCTTTTTGGTGCGGATCACCAAGTCGACGAGAGCGAATCTGTTCTTCCAAGAGAGGAGTAGCCAAGGTTCGTGAGATGCCCTTTTTCCACAATTTCCGGTTGGTGACGGAATTCCTCGCACAAGAGAGGCTGTTGCTCTTCCACCATGAGGTTGTTGACATAAGCTTTACGGCTAAGCGCATCCGCCATGACGTTTGCTTTGCCCGGTGTAGTTGATGGTCACATCAAAGTCATTGATTGCTTCGATCCATCTCCTCTGCCAAGGTTGAGATCCGTTGAGTGAAGATATACTTCAAACTCTTGTGGTCCGAGAAGATCTCACAACGTTACCAAGCAAGTAGTGCCTCCATAGCTTCAAAGCAAAGACAATCACGCTAGCTCGAGGTCATGTGTGGGATAGTTGATCTCATGCGTCTTCAATCGACGAGGCATAAGCAACCACTGCCTCTTGCATAAGGACCGCACCCAATCCTTGCAAAGAGGCGTCAGAATATCTGAAAGGCTTAGATGTATCCGGAGGAACCAAGACCGTGTGGAAGTGAGCTTCTCTTTGAGTTTCTCAAAACTTTCTTGACAAGGTGAGTCCACAGTACTTCTTGCCTTTCTTGAGGAGATCGGTAAGAGGCTTTGCTATCTTGAGAAGTTCGAACAAAGCGACGCAATAGCTAGCTGCCGAGAAAACTCCGCACTTCCTTGACATTAGCGGAGGAAGCCATTCAACTATTGTCTTCACGGTTTCGGGTTGACTGCAATGCCTTGGCGAGATAACATGACCCATATGTTACTTGAGCAGCCAAAACTCACACTTAGAGAACTTTGCATACAAGCTTCTCACGAAGCTTGTTCGTGACACACCGCAGTGTTCTTCATGCTCCTCCTTAGACTTGGAATAGACGAATGTCATCCGGATATACCACCACAAACTTATCAAGGTACTCCATGAAAACGGAGTTCATCAGCCTCGAGAAGGTAGCATGTGCGTTGGTGAGACCGAAAGACATGACCGTACTCATACAGCCATAGCGAGTGGTGAAAGCTGTCTTGGGCACATCTTCTTTACGAATTTTGATTTGGTGATAACCACTTCTCAAGTCCAAATTTAGAGAACACCACAGCTCCGCCGGTGATCAAAAGATCATTTATCCGAGGGAGAGGATATTTGTTCTTGATGGTTTTAGCATTTAGAGCCCTAGTCCACACATAGCCTATCGGTTCACACGCTTCTTCACAAAGATTGTTGGGCTACCCCAAGAAGAAGTCGTGTTGAATGAAACCCAACTTCTCTTGTTCATCAAGTTGCCGCTTGAGTTCACCAACTCGAAGGACCCATTTTGTATGGCCTCTTGGAGATAGGAGCCGTTCGAGTTCAAGCTCAATCACGAATTCAACCTCGCGATCCGGAGGCATACCGCAACTCTTCAGAAAAACATCCGGAACTCAGACCATCGGTACACTCGAGCAGCTTCCATAGCATCATCATTCGTAGTCGCCAAGGAATAGAGCTGGACAAAGGAGTCGACTTGGAGAAAAGACTATATGGCCTTCGTGAATCTTCAGAGACACCTTGCGCTCGCACAATCAATCACAGCTGCATTTGTCATCAACCAATCCATGCCCAAGATGACATCAATGTCGAGTTGCCTGAACAATCAAAGAAGCCAAGAATGAAGAACCACCAATCTCAACTTGATTTCCATGACCGATTTGAGCAATGCCATTGTTGCTCAGGAGAAAGAACCATTAACCGCTTTTGGAGAGGAACCAATGCTAACCCATTCTCGCTCGCAAACGTGCGACAAAAGAATGCGATGCACCAGAATCAAAGAGAACTCGTGCAGGGACTGAGTTAACTGAAAGCATACCCATTACAACTCCAGGTGCGAGCTCAGCTTTGGAGGCGTTGACGCAGTTTGCACGAACAACCGCAGACCCGGGCTTAGTGTTGATGTTGAGAGCCCGAGGCGGTGGTGCACGAACCGAAGGAGAGCTTGTTGCAGATCTTGGCGGGGGTGGAGGGAGAGATTTGTTCTTCATTGGGCAGTTCCAGTTGGGATGACCATGATCCCCACATGTGAAACAAGCACCATGTGGACGTGGAGCAGAGTAGCCAGGGACTCCGCCAGGCGCTCCAGGGTAATGGTTGTTGTAGCCCCTGGGAGCCGAAGTGGTGAAGTTTGGTGGCCTTGGCGCGTAACTTGCAGGTCTTGGTGGAGCCGGAGCGACGGGGTGTTAGGAACCCACACGCCGCTTAGAAGGAGCTGCCATAATCGCAGAGCTTGATGCATCCCTGTTGTGTTTCTTGGACTCCTCAAACATTTGCCTGCTTGCCTCTTGCAGTGCTGTGTAGTTCCGTGAAGGTTGCGGTCTTGCATGTGATTGCATACTTGATCGACGCATTGAGCCCTTGCTCGAACCTTTTCTTCTTCTTGTCATCGATACCTCATCACCACCATAACGAGACAGATTCATGAAGTTCCCGATATAGGTGTTGACGTTATCATTTCCCTTCAGGTTGAGGAAAGCCTCCTTCATCCTTTCCATCACAATCTCGAGAGAAACCGCTCTTTGAACGCCCAGTGAACCTCTCCCAAGTAGGTGGAACCCAGCAGCTTGCCTTCAAGTAGTTCTCCCACCAAAGAGCTGCATCTCCTTGAGAAGGTGGGTAGCACACTTGACCCACTCGCCCGGAACATCGCAGCCTCGAGCAACCTTGAGATCTCACGCAGCCAATCATCCGCCCGAGGTCGGTCGAAACATCAAACCGACGAGGGTTGAACTTGAGGAAGCTCTTGATGTCACCACGCTTGGGAGGTGGAGGAAGTGGAGCAAACTCATTTCTTCCGACACTCTCCTCAAAGCTGCTGGTTCTCTTGCATTGCTGCCAAAGCATTAGCAATGTTTGACAACAGCCCGGCTCCGAGGTATGTCCTCCTCATCCGTGGTGGAGCCATCCCATCGTTGATATAAAACTCAAGTCAAGACTATAATGGAGAATGATAATAATCCAAAATAGTACCAAGATGGAATTAACCAAGATTAAAGGATACAATTTCTCGAGATGATATTAAAATATCAACAAAGTTCATAGCACCTAAAAGATATTAAGCATATCGCACACGACTGAAAAGGAGTGTGGTACACAAATATATCAAAGAAAAATTTTCCACAAATTTCGGCATTAAAATACCAATAGATGCGCAAAATTACTTAACGAATCAAGATTAGTGACTCTACCGATTCAATATACCAAAGCGAATGATAAAAGTAGTGGTATGGTCGCGACTCCATCCCGCACTCAAATCATTACTCCGCACATGAACAAGTGGAACACATATCCTAACCCCTTCTTCTCACGTGAAACCTAAGATTGGTAACTACTAAACGAACACCCCAAACAAGATAGCGTCGATACAAAGAGGAAGATAGATTGCGTCGGTTTGCAAAAGCCTCGGTATGGAATGTACCAACAGTTGATAACCAAAGGCGATAAGATAACAACTTGGATGCAACAGATAGACAAGGGATTACACACACACACACACAACCTATGGTACTACGAAACCCGTAACACGTGAATCCTGGTTTGAATTTTGAGAAGAGGATTGAAAACGTTGCACTTCCTTACCGTAAAAGGGTGGGTGGAGGGTAAGAAGAAAAGTGGAAGCAGTCCTACTCGCGTTTGTTTTTCCCTAATATACATAACTACCAAAATATTTGCTAGATCGACAACGACCGTTTGGAAACCTCAAGGTCGGGATGGCTCGATACCAATTGTAACTACCTCGGTGAATTACGCTCCTAGATACAAGCCTGGATGAGTGGTAGTGGTTGAAATAGTACGGTGGCCCCAAAGCCACTCACCGGTAGTCCTTTCAGACGTCCCAACCACTACCCTCTCAACGGGACTGTCAGGCGAATCGGCAAACGAAGGGATCAACTACGACACAAGTGGGTATGTACGCAAGCCACCATACAAGAGTACATCGAGCCATACCATCTAGAAAGAAAGGAAATATAGCAACGCCATACTAAAGATTCAAATGACCTAGATAGATCTATATTTTAGGATACTTCCTCATACAACACACATCGAGTATCATGCGGAGCGGCAAACAAAATCGATCCGTACGGATAAGAAGCAAATCGGCATAAGATGCCATAGAAATAAGCACATCCCAACTACAGGTCTCACGGATCCCGTTCGAATCTCTACACCGAACGATCGTTGCCCACATCTTCGCTTCTTCCACCCAAGATCCGTCCCGAAGTACTCATCCATCTGAATCAAGAATTTATCGTGTGAGACCCTAAGGGTACTCAGAAGTCTTAATGCCTCTAAAGGGACACAACCAGGGTGACGAATTGCAGCGAAAGATAAACCCTAGCAGTTCTACGATAAACGCTAACCATCCGCCTAACCAATGATAGACGGATGTCCGTGAATTAAGAACAACAGTTATAATGGTAATCTCATCCTATCCATCCTCCTCCTCGCTACCAACAAGGAAGCGGACGAACAACCCCATCCGTTGGCAATTTTATTAACCATTCCATGAGTGTTGCACTATTTACTAGTCAAATTACTTAGTCGTTAAGCGGTACTTTAGTTATGCTTGTCTATGATCGAAACTGTGCTCCAAGTCGTCCATATCCGGACACGGCTTTGAAAGTTTTACCCGCCGGTGCACCATTAGCAACACACGCTCGATCAACCTCGGAAAAACCAAATCAAAACCCAACGAGGCTTTCACGACTGAACAATCACAAGATTCAGAAATATTTCAGGGGGCCACCCCTTTGAGTAGATCCCACAACGGAGTAAGCAAGCTCCGAGACGGACTCAAGGTTAGCGCCAATGGTCAGAAGCGATCGGGAACCCGAAGTGTGGCTGGGCTTGTCGATACCGCGTAATCACTCCGCATACCTAAGCGAAGACAAAGGTGCCCCTCGCACAATTTAAATACAGAAAGTAGCATGGCATAAGTACAGATAGTAATAAAACCTCAAACTAGTTTGGCACCAAGAAATCAGCCGGCATCAAGCTCTGGCTCAGGGGGTCCCATATACCTCCCGGATGTGGATAGCGCGATAAATCAAGGAACAGAAATCAAGTACTCGTGGTCTTACGGGACACAAGTGAGCAGGAAAAACCAAATAGCAGATGTTGCTCACCGTGCCACTTTCTTTAGTTATCCCACTACTACTCGAGTTAAGTTGTTTAGGTACCTCATTATCCAACAGACTCACATACCCTACACATGTTGTTCTCGACTCGCATGGCTCAAACAACTCCTATAGTGGTGGCTCATGGGATGGAGGAACAAGCTTGGTGGGGTTTAAAAGTAAAGGCTATGCATACTTGGGATTCAATTTAATGCAATCGCGACTCAATGATGCAAGAATAAGATAGAGGCAATATGTACTGTATGTATGCAAGCATGTGGAAGTGCTTGCTCGTTAACTCGATTGAAGCGAGGGACGGATCTGGGTAGTGCTCCTGGTTCTCTTGATATAACCCCTGCTCAGTGTCTATCCGAGAAAAACCAAACAAACAAGGCCAACATGAATATAGAGCACAAGCATATGAATAAGATGCGTCAAGAAAACAATCATGCCATGATGAATGATGCACAATTTACATGGCATTAAGGTAGCATGGCATGGTGAGGTGTGGAAGACAAGTAATAACATTTTAATGGGGTTTGGAATCACATTTGCTGCCATAACAGTTGCTGTTCACTATATATTTATATGATGCATGCTGCAATTGAAGTTATGGTTAGCATAAACAGAAAGGTCTCGTCGAATGATCATCTTAGACATATCATTTGTTGAATTTCGAGTTTTAAATCAAAAGTTATTAAATTATTAAATTCCAATGGCATTAGTTGTAATTAACACAAGTTGGAATTTAAAATGTGCAAAAGACAATTTGAATGGAATATTTGAAATCCTTGCATTTTTCTGTTCAAACATCTATTGTTTATATTATTTGGACTAATATATGAAAAGTTGTTTGAATCTAAAAATATTTGAATTTGAATATTCGTAAAAGATTTGAATAAATAAAAGCAGACCCAGCCATACTTTTTACACCCAGCCTATTCTAGCCTGGTCATTGTGGTGGGGACAGCACTGGACCCACATGCCAGGCTAGAGGGGAAGGACCGCGAGTTGATATCGAAATCTCCAGAGCCTTTTTATAAAACTGCAGAGATCGACATAGGGGCTCACAGCGTCTGGGTTGCTAAAAAGGTTTGGGCAGGGTTCTGCAAAACTGCCACGCTGCACTGCATTTCCTAGCTCTGCCTCGACGAAAAAAAAACAGAAAAGCAGGCGAGGGGTCGAACCAGGACTGTGGTGCGTGAGGCGGCAACCACTGGCTGGGCTAGGTTGATGGATTGAGCTGGGCTGCTAGAAGGGGCTATCTTGCGTCGGCGATGTAGACACCGAGAGCGGCGACCTGTAGAGCGCGACACAAAGATCTCGAGCAGGCAAGACGGCGCGAAGGTTGTCGGGGTAGGTAGGCTCACCGTGAGGTCGTTGGAGGGCTTGGATCGGGGGAGCACCAGGCGACGGTAGCAGCGCACCAGAGCTAGGGTTTGGCGGCGTCGGTGTCAATGCCTGGCCTTCTCCTCGTCATGAGTGCTGAGGCGTTAGGAGCGGCCTCGCCTTGCAGACACGTTCCCTCACCCACGCCTCTGGATCTCTGGAGAGGCGGCCAGTGGTGGCGACGTCGGTGTTGGAAGGTGTGAAGGGAGAAAGGGCGAGGCAGGGCCTCTGGGGATGGATCTGGGAGAGGCTAGGAGGGGAAGGGGGAGGATAAGAACGCCAGGGGGGCAGGTAGATGGCGTGGGGGAGGGGAGGTGGCTTCGGCGCTTTTGCACCCTCCCTCACGTGCATGGGCAGCCTGCAGGCAGTGGGCAAGCGTGCTCGGGCTGGCCGCCGAGTGGGGAGGAGGTGCAGGGGCTGGAGCTCGAGGCGAGAGGGAAGAGAGGAAAAAAGTGAGAGGGAGAGGGCCGGCTCGATCTAGGTTAGGTGAGGGGGGGTGTGTTAGGGCATGGTGACCATGTGGGTATGCAAGATAGGTCTAGGGGTGGTAGCTAGAGCGGAGAGGGAGAGGGGTGCTGTGGCATCCCGCAAAACCACTACTAGAAAATCGCGTTGAATTTGTGCATTGCATCGTCATCATCATGTATTGTTTGCATAAAACTATGTTCGTGACGCCCGATTTGTTTTCCAAACGCCCCATCTTAATTCAAACGCAAAGCCCGGTTCCCCGGATTAATTATTTTTGGCCGCTATCTGTTTGCACACGGCCCGTTTAAAACAAATAAAAAGTTTAGTTGTTTTTAGCGGGGGCAGCCGAACGGGCCGAATCGACCCGAACGACCACCCCCATTTTTAAATCGGTCCAACCACCAGTCCCACCCATTTCCTAAACCTACCAAACTACCTACCCACACCCACCCCTCCACCTCACCCCACCCTATGGCATGCTGCCACCTCACCCCTCTCCCTTTCCCCAACCACTCAACTCCTGCCACATCAGCCCCCCTCTCTCCACCTATGCTAAGACCACCCCATACTCACCCACCAACCCACCGCCTGGACCCTCTCCCCCGGACCCACCAGCGCCCACCTCTCGGCCCAGCCAACCCGCGTCAAGCGCCCGCTCTCTCCTCCTCTTTCTCTCTCACTTCCGATCGCCCACCCGGCCGCCGCCTCCCTCCCCACGCCTCTTCCTCCTTCCGCCTCGCAGACGCTTAGGCCCGCGCCAGAGCTGCAGGCTCGCCCGCGTCACCCGCACAGACCGCCTCCGGCGCCCGGCCGGCCTGGCCTCCGCTCAAGCGCTCTAAGCCTGCCTCCGCCAACTGCTCCCGCCTTCCCGCCAGCTGCCACTGCTTCGCCGCTGGCTGTCAAGCTGACGCTGGCCCTCACGGCCGCATTCTCTGCCACCGCTGTCCTCCGCCATGGCTCCTCCGTGCTCCCGCACTCGCCCTCCTCGCCAGTTCCTCGGCCGCTGCTCGCCTCAAGGTTCAAGGCTCCGCGCCTCCCGCCTCACTGGAAGGGCCGCCGCCAACCGTCTCCGGCGAGCCCCGGCCTCGAGCTCAGCCGCTCCTCCATCTCAAGGCCGTCTCTCCTGCCTTAGGCAGCAACATCCCGCTGATGCAGGGGCACCAGTTGGGTGTACGAACGCGAAGAGCGACAAGAACTTCTATCGAAAAGTTACGAAGGCGAATCGACAAGTACCCCTCTCGTATCCGAGGACCGAAGATGCCCGGAACGCCATGATCTCCCTCACGGAAGCCGGAGACCGTACCGATTCCTCAAACCCCCTCCGAGCCGCCAAGATCTCCGAAAACCCCGTTACCGGACGAGTTCGCCATCGACCTCGAGTTCCTCCACACGGATACCAAGCGACAAGATCCCTTCATGGAAACGAAGCCGAACCGGAGACCTCCGTCATGGATCATCGAGCACTTCTACACGGACCCACGGGATAACATGTTCTTCGCCCAAAGGCGACAAGGTTCTCTTCACGGACGTCGGGACCCCGGCATCGAAACGACAAGATCATCGTCATAGAACCCGAAGGCCACATATGCGACAAGTACTCCCTTGAGGACGCCGAGTGCTTCACCCTGGAAGCGACAAGACCTACCTCTGTATCCGAGAACGAGCCGCCGAGACCGGATCCCGAAACCGTCGGACCCTGGACCCTGAGACCGAACCCCGAACCCCCGGAGCCCAAGATCGTCGAGCCCCCCCAATGTGTGACCTTTTCCCTCGTTACCCTATTTTCATAAATGATATCAAATTGTTGCATATTTAATTGTCATCTCGCATGCATATCATTGGTTTGGGGGCCTTATGCCGATTCACCTAATAATTAAATATGGGGCCCATATGCGGGCAAATCTAGTCTCATATTGGCCTCATTTAAATTGATGTAGCGAACGGTACCATATGTTGGCCATGTTAAAACAACATTTAAATTATGGATATCTAAACAACATGAACCACCTAATTAATTGTCGGGACCCGTTCCACTTAATATGACCTAATTGCATCGCACCTTTGCCATGTCATACATCATGCATGCATCATGCCGATCTTCCGTTGTATTAAATATTGCATCCGTGTTTATTCTAGTGTTTTGCTTCTTGGCGGATAAGGCCGTTGAGTTGATGTGAGCTTACCGATCTTGGATGAACCTTCGGCAATGTTTTCAAAGCGAGCATCTCCCCTTTCTACCTATCTTACTTTCATAGTGTTTACTTCCCTCCTGTTGATATATTGCTATCCTGTGTATTGTTGCTCTAGTTTCGCATTGTGATATCCCTTGCAGCCATATATAGCCTTGGACACATCCTATTACCTGTTGTTTGGTAGGTAGTTGGACCTGCGTGTCGTAGTCGCTTGCTCAAGTGTTTTGCTTGTCGTCAAGTACCACCATTGTTGGAGGATTGCCGCATGTTGACATTGGAGATGATCATGGATTTAATTATTGTATCACTTTAATTCCTGTTTAACAACTAAAATTGAATTAAGAAGAGGCATCGGTGGGTGATAGGTAAGATTTGGTTTCCGATCACTTGTGTCCCGTGGGACCCGAGTTCTTGACACTGTTCCGAGATCGAGCGCTAACCACGGTGGGGAGATATGGGCCCCATTGATAATTACTTTTCAAAGTATTGTCTGGGGCCATAACTAGTTTGAGGTGTTTTACTATTCGTACTTATGCCATGCTACTTATGTATTTACGTTTGTGCGAGGAGCACACTTTATTTAGGATCGGGACACGTTGCGGTGTCGATACCCCGCTTGGGGGTATCTCATCGCTCACCGCCCACCCAAACCCCGAGTCCGTCTCGAGACCGCCGACTCCGTTCATGGTGTCGACTCGGTGGGCCCCATGTACTTGCTTTGATCTGGGAACGTCGTGACTTAGGCCCCGCCGACATACCAATGGGTGTATGTTAACGATCGGCAAAAAGGTCAAGTGCTGTGGATACTTTGGTGCACCCTGAGGTTAAATCTTTTCGAGAAGCCGTGTCCGCGGTTATGGACGACTTGGAGCACAGTGCTTGATCATAGACAACTATAACTAAAGTTTATTGTTTTCAATTGACTTGTTTCCGATATGATTAGTAATCAGCTTCACTACAACGGAATGGCTAAATAAAAGTACCAACAACTGCTGGGTTTTGGGTTTATCTTATGCTAAATGTATCTGACTAGTAAGTGATGCCACTATAACGGAATGATTAACTAAAAGTGCCCACTGCTTACTTTATCAGGATGAATATATAAACCTGACTAGTAATTGTGGCAACTATAACTGATTAAGTAAAACTACCAACTGTGTGAGTTCCTCGGTTGACTTCCTCGATGGTCTCGAGGGGGAAACGCCAGGATGGGTTTGTTTGATGCTAGTATCAGGTTGGATCCGAATAGGTCTTTCTTACCCCTCTCTGATAGCCGCCAGTTGTGTCGAGTCTCTATAGGTTGTTTAGTGCATGCTGCCGCTGCCGCTCAGTCCACCATACCTATGTAGGCGAGGACCGCCGAATTCTAGCCTCGCTGTCTTGGCCTCGATCGACGCCTTTTTCCTTTGCCCTTTGTCGGCACCCTTTGTTTAAGCAGGTTTTGAGATCGACGCCGTTAGCGGGGTTACCCTTCCGGCTTGGCCCGGGCAGGTTATGGACGCCATTGGTTATTCTTGTGGCTCTTAGCCCCATTTGCATCTTGTCCGTAGTCGGACGCTCCATCGCTTTCAAGGTGATTCGGATCTTTGTACCGTATATTTGTATTCTTGACTCTTTGAGTCATTTGTTGTATATGTATCTGCCTTGGGTCCCATCGAGGACTGTTGTGTAATGTTATTACTTTGCTTTCCACCGCATCGAAAGTGCTGGTGGGCACCTTGAATCGTTTCTATGCGGGTTTGGCGAGTTTCGCTAAAACTTGCATAGGCGATCTTGAGGTGTTACATAGTGGTATCGAGCTCAGATTCGACCCACAAGTCCAGACTGTGGGATAACCTAGCTAACGGCCAGTAGAGTGTCAAAACTATTTTGAAAATCGGTTGGATAGTTACGATTAGGTCTGATTTTACTCCTTACCCTCTGCTATTCTCCTCTTATCTCAACGTGTTTTGAATCCGCTCTTCTCTCTCTTGAGTCCGTGAATTCTCGGTTGGGTTCCCGTCGTACCTTCAGGGTTTCGCTTCCTCCTCTGATAACGGTGTTGCTACATCTGGTCTTCATGCTGTCCGAAGAACCCTTCGTCTGTGGTACCATTCTTTGTTCCTTGTTTGTGCTTCCGGTGTTTTTCCGACGCGACGACATCATCTACGCTAGATCCGATGCAGAGTTCGCATCACCCCTTGTCCCTGAACCTTGTTTGTCGAGATCTTCAGTCTAAATCCTGGGGGTTGGTTGCATAATCTGTCTATTCGTGCACATAGTAATGCTTTGAGTGCGGGATGGAGTCCGACCATACCACTACTCTTATCATTCGCTTATGTACATTGAATGGTGTATCGATGCAATTTTACTCCTTCCATGGAAGTTAGAGGTGGCCTTACCTTTAACCTCATCCGTTGTTTATCCGGAGTGTTCTCTTGACGAACAGGAACAACGACCTCTTGTTAGTGGTGTCGCGAGGATCTACACGAAGCGAGAAGACGCAGATCGCCGACCTTCCTTCCGGTACCATGAGGCGGATCTCGAGGGCGAGATCCCTTGTTAGTGGTGTCGAATTGTGGCATCCCGCAAAACCACTACTAGAAAATCGCGTTGAATTTGTGCATTGCATCGTCATCATCATGTATTGTTTGCATAAAACTATGTTCGTGACGCCCGATTTGTTTTCCAAACGCCCCATCTTAATTCAAACGCAAAGTCTGGTTCCCCAGATTAATTATTTTTGGCCGCTATCTGTTTGCACACGGCCCGTTTAAAACAAATAAAAAGTTTAGTTGTTTTTAGCGGGGGCAGCCGAACGGGCCGAATCGACCCGAACGACCACCCCCATTTTTAAATCGGTCCAACCACCAGTCCCACCCATTTCCTAAACCTACCAAACTACCTACCCACACCCACCCCTCCACCTCACCCCACCCTATGGCATGCTGCCACCTCACCCCTCTCCCTTTCCCCAACCACTCAACTCCTGCCACATCAGCCCCCCCTCTCTCCACCTATGCTAAGACCACCCCATACTCACCCACCAACCCACCGCCTGGACCCTCTCCCCCGGACCCACCAGCCCCGGCCCACCTCTCTGGCCCCAGCCACCCCGTCAGCCCGCCTCCTCTCCTCCTCTCTTTTCTCTCACCTCCGGCGCCTGCCCTTGACCGCCCTCCCTCCCCACTCTCTTCCTCCTCCCTCCGGCCTCGCGACGCTTAGCGCCACGCCAGAGCTGCAGGCTCACCGCCACCCACAGCCTCCGCCCGCCTCCCGGCCTCAGCCTCCGCCGTCCCGCCCCAAGCCTGCTCCGTGCCTCCAACTCCCGCCCCACTGCCAAAGCCCGCCAGCGCTGATCCCGCCGCCGCCGGCTCCGACGCCGTCGCCTCCCGCCGCCGCCTCAGTTTCGCCACCGCCGCGTCCTCCGCCTCGCCATGGTCCCTCCGTGCTCGCACCTCGCCTCCGCCGATTCCCAAGCCGCTGCTCGGCTGCCCGTCCCCAGCGTCCGCGCCTCTCCATGAACTGCGCCGGCCGCCGCTCGAAGCGCCGCCAACTGCTCTCCGGCGAGCCCCTGCCCTCGAGCTCAGCCTGCTCCTCCATCTCGCCGTCTCTCCGTGCCTTAGGCAGCAACATCCCGCCTGACCGGGGCACCTTGGGTGTCTGAACGCGAAGAGCGACAAGAACTTCTATCGAAAAGTTACCCAAGGCCGCGAATCGACAAGTACCCTCTCGGATCCGAGGACCGAAGATGCGAACGCCATGATCTCCCTCACGGAAGCCGGAGACCGTGCGATTCCTCAAACCCCTCCGAGCCAAGATCTCCGAAAACCCGTTCACGGACGAGTTCGCCATCGACCTCGAGTTCCTCCACACGGATACCAGCGACAAGATCCCTTCATGGAAACGGCCGAACCAGAGACCTCGTCATGGATCATCGAGCACTTCTACACGGACCACGGATGACATGTTCTTACCAAAGGCGACAAGGTTCTCTTCACGGACGTCGGGACCCCGCATCGAAACGACAAGATCATCGCATAGAACCGAAGGCCACATATGCGACAAGTACTCCCTTGAGGACGCCGAGTGCTTCACCCTGGAAGCGACAAGACCTACCTCTGTATCCGAGAACGAGCCGCCGAGACCGGATCCCGAAACCGTCGGACCCTGGACCCTGAGACCGAACCCCGAACCCCCGGAGCCCAAGATCGTCGAGCCCCCCCAATGTGTGACCTTTTCCCTCGTTACCCTATTTTCATAAAGGATATCAAATTGTTGCATATTTAATTGTCATCTCGCATGCATATCATTGGTTTGGGGGCCTTATGCCGATTCACCTAATAATTAAATATGGGGCCCATATGCGGGCAAATCTAGTCTCATATTGGCCTCATTTAAATTGATGTAGCGAACCGGTACCATATGTTGGCCATGTTAAAACAACATTTAAATTGCGGGATAGCTAAACAACATGAACCACCTAATTAATTGTCGGGACCCCGGTTCCACTTAATATGACCTAATTGCATCGCACCTTTGCCATGTCATACATCATGCATGCATCATGCCGATCTTCTGCCGTTGTATTAAATATTGCATCCGGTGTTTATTGTAGTGTTTTGCTTCTTCGCGGATAAGGCCGTTGAGTTGATGTGAGCTTCGCCCTGATCTTCGGATGAACCCTTCGGCAATGTTTTCAGGCGAGCATCTCCCCCTTTCTACCTATCTTACTTTCATAGTGTTTACTTCCCTCCTGTTGATCTATTGCTATCTGTGTTGCGTTGCTCTAGTTTCGTACCCGTGATATCCCTTGCAGCCATATATAGCCTTGGACACATCCTATTACCTGTTGTTTGGTAGGTAGTTGGACCCGCGTGTCGTAGTCGCTTGCTCAAGTGTTTTGCTTGTCGTCAAGTACCACCATTGTTGGAGGATTGCCGCATGTTGACGTTGGAGATGATCATGGCTTTAATTATTGTATCACTTTAATTCCTGTTTAACAACTAAAATTGAATTAAGCAGAGGCATCGGTGGGTGATAGGTAAGATTTGGTTTCCGACCGCCCACTTGTGTCCCGTAGGACCCGAGTTCTTGACACCTGTTCCGAGATCGAGCGCGCTAACCACAGGTGGGGAGATATGGGTCCCCCATTGATAATTACCTGTTTTCAAAGTATTGTACTGGGGGCCACAACTAGTTTGAGGTGTTTTTACTATTCTGTACTTATGCCATGCTACTTATGTATTTACGTTTGTGCGAGGAGCACACTGTACTGTTTAGGATCGGGACACGTTTTCGCGGTGTCGACGTCCCGTTTGGGGTATCGTCGCCACCGCCGTCCACCCAAACCCCGAGTCCGTCTCGAGACCGGCCGACTCCGTTGCGGTGTCGACTGTGGGTGGCCCCATGTACTTGCTTTGGATCTGGGAACGTCGTGACTTAGGCCCGACATACCAATGGGTGTATGTTAACCGATCGGCAAAAGGGTCAAGTGCTGTGGATACTTTGGTGCACCCGCAGGTTAAATCTTTTCGAGAAGCCGTGTCATGTTATGGACGACTTGGAGCACGGCTTGATCATAGACAACTATAACTAAAGTTTATTGTTTTCAATTGACTTGTTTCCGATATGATTAGTAATCAGCTTCACTACAACGGAATGGCTAAATAAAAGTACCAACAACTGCTGGGTTTTGGGTTTATCTTATGCTAAATGTATCCGACTAGTAAGTGATGCCACTATAACGGAATGATTAACTAAAAGTGCCATCGCTACTTTATCGGGATGAATATATAAACCGACTAGTAATTGTGGCAACTATAAGCGATTAAGTAAAACTACCAAGCGGTGAGTTCCTCGGTTGACTTCCTCGATGGTCTCGAGGGGAAACGCCAGATGGGTTTGTTTGATGCTAGTATCGTGTTGGATCTGAATAGGTCTTTCTTACCCTCTCTCGATAGCCGCCAGGTTGTCGAGTCTCTATAGGTTGTTTAGTGCATGCTGCCGCTCGCCATCCACCATACCTATGTAGGCGAGGACCGCCGAATTCTAGCCTCGCTGTACGGCCTCGATCGACGCTCCTCTTTTCCTTTGCCCTTTGTCGGCACCTTTTGTTTAAGCAGTTTTGAGATCGACGCCGTTAGCGGGGTTACCCTTCCGGCTTGGCACAGGCGGTTATGGACGCCATTGGTTATTCTTCAGGGCTCTTAGCCCCATTTGCATCTTGTCCGTAGTCGGACGCTCCATCGTTTTCAAGGTGATTCGGATCTTTGTACCGTATATTTGTATTCTTGACTCTTTGAGTCGCTGTTGTATATGTATCTGTTCTGTGGGTCCCATCGAGGACTGTTGTGTAATGTTATTACTTTGCTTTCCACCCGCACGAAAGTGCCTGGTGGGCACCTTCGAATCGTTTCTATGCGGGTTTGGCGAGTTTCGCTAAAACTTGCATAGGGCCGATTCTGAGGGTGTTACAGGTGCTTAGGGTTTGGTTAGCTAGGGTTTAGCTAGGATGGTTAAGGGCATGGTGGTCATGCTAGGTAGGTTCTAGAGGGGTGGCTTAGGGTTTAGGTTTAAGAGAGGGGTAGATTTTAGGGTTTAGCTAAGATGAGGTAGATAGATGGAGGAAGGTGGTACTTTAGTTAATCAAGCATGCTTCATATACAAACACACAAGATCAAGAAAAAGAGAAAGGAGGGAAGATAGGGAGAGATGATCATGATGATGGGGTGGTTCTTATGCTTACACATGATCACATGTGTATGCATGGAAAAGGGGATAGGGGTTTAGCTAAGAGAGATAGAGATAGATGATATGGTGAAGGAAAAACTACAAGCCAACAAAGATTTGAACAAAGGAAAAAATGATCCACTTAGAATTCACGCAAAATCCAAATACTAGAAAAGGTGGCACTTGCATGGCCCATGCAAGATAATTAATGCCAAATTTATCCTTGTGATAACAATAATATTAATATGGCATTATTCATATGCATTCCCAAAAGGTGGCCAAGGCCAAGCAAAGATTATGGGTGGAATCCAACCAACCAACATGAGCTAGAGATAAATCAACAAAATGCCAAGCTCAGATTAGTTGGATGGTGGAATTATAAGGTGGTGAAAGAAAAAGGTGGTGGAGTCAATAAGAGAGATGCCCTCAACTCAACTTGGGCATTTAACAATATATTAAGAACCAAATACAATATCAAGAGGCAACTACAATTAATCATGCACATGAGATAAGAACCAAACAAGAAAAAGGTTTTATATGATGCTCAAATGCAAGGTGACATGATGAATGAGCATGGTATGATAATGATGCAACAATTATATGTTGGAAGTGGCCCTTTTATTATTATAACATGTAGCATTACAGGAGTTAGACAACTGGGATGCTACAACGCGCAACCCGATACAAAAAAAAAGAGGAGAAGAAAAAAACACAGAGTGGTTTTGGAATTATCATTGCCAAAACCAGGGGGGCATGTGTTATCGCCATATTTTGGCCAACGAAGGAGATGGGCCGTGATCAAGATGGGCTTGGAAGATGCGTATATTCAACGTGTTGTTGGATCGGCCTAGTACGTAGAATTGGGCTAAACTGCCCGTGTATCTTGTATCATAGTAGGTTTCGTTTCAGTTTAGGTTTCGTTTCAGTTTAGGTAAAGATAGAGTTGTAGAGTTATTCCAAAAGTAGAGAGTCTCCGGACTATAAATATGTACCTAAGGTTATCAAGAAAAGGAGGACAATCACGTTCACAACAAACACAATCTCGGCGCATCGCCACCCCTTGTTTTCGAGGGTTTCTTTCGGGTAAGTGTCATGCTGCCTAGATTGCATCTTGCGATTTAGGCAGTACTTTTACTTATGCGTTAGTTGGTGTTTGTAACACCCTCAGAATCGGACCTATGCAAGTTTGAGCAAAATTCCCAAATCCGCATAGAAACGATTCAAAGGTGCCACCAGCACTTTAAATGCAGTGGAAACGAAGTAATAACATTACACAACAGTCCTCGATGGGACCCACGTAATGTATATATATATAAATGACTCGAGAGTCAAGAATACTGATATACGGTACAAAGATCCAAATCACCTTGAAAACGATGGGGCGTCCGACTACGGACAAGATGCAAATGGGGCTAAGAGCCTGAAGAATAACCAATGGCGTCCATAACCACCTTGAGCCAAGCGGAAGGGTAACCCGCTAACGTCGATCTCAAAACCTGCTTAAACAAAAGGGGTGCCGACAAAGGGCAAAGGAAAAAGAAGGAGCGTCGATCGAGGCCAAGACACGAGGCTAGAATTCGGCGGTCCTCGCCTACATAGGTATGGTGGATCGGCGGCGGCAAAGATGCACTAAACAACCTATAGAGACTCGATACAAGTGGCGGATATCAGAGGGGGTAAGAATGACCTAACCGGATCCAACCTGAAGCTATCACCAATCAAACCCATCCTGGTGTTTCCCCCTCGACACCGATCGAGGAAGTCAACCGAGGAACTCACACAGTTGGCAGTTTTATTTATTCAGTTATCGTTGCAGCAAATACTAGTCAGGTATAGATAATCATCCTGATAAAATAAGCAGTGGGCACTTTTAGTTAATCATTCCGTTATAGTGGCAGCACTTACTAGTCAGATACAGTTAACATGAGATAACCCATAAACCCAGCGGTTGTTGGTACTTTTACTTAGCCATTCCGTTGTAGTTGCAATACTTACTAGTCAGGTACAATGGTCGCAAGCGACACTACAAACAAGCAATTGTGGGCAGTATTAATTAGCCATTCCATTGTAGTGAAGCTGATTACTAGTCATTATAAGTCAAATTTATAGCGATAAACTTTAGTTATGCTTGTCTATGATCAAGAACTGCTCCAAGTCGTCCATATCCGGACACACGGCTTTGAAAGTTTCACCCGGCCGGTGCACCAATAGCAACACACGCTCGATCAACCTCGAAAACCAAAACAAAACCCAACGAGGCTTTCACGATTGAACAATCACAGATTCGAAATATTTCAGGCCACCCTTAAGTAGATTCCATAGTAAGCAAGCTCGAGACGGCCTCAAGGTTATGGGACTACGTGAGCGATCGGAACCCGAAAGTGTGGCTGGGCTTGTCGACACCGCGAATCGTGCCATAATCCTAAGCGATTAAAGTGCACCTCGCACAATTTAAATACGTAGTAGCATGGCATAAGCAGGATCGTAAATAAAACCTCAAACTAGTTTGTGGCCCCAAGAAATAAAGATGAATCAAGCTCGCTCGGGGGTCCCATATACCTCCGGATGTGGATAGCGCAAAAACAAGGAACAGGTATCAAGTACTCGGGGTCTTCACGGGACACAAGTGGGCGTCGAAACCAAATATTTTCTATCACCCACCGATGCCTCTGCTTATTCAATTTTAGTTGTTAAACAGAAATTAAAGTGACGATAAGTAAAACTAGAATCATCTCCAACATCAACATGCGGCAATACATCAAGAATGGCATATGACGACACATCAAGACTTGAGCAAGCAACTACGCCATAAGTCCAACTATCTACCAAACAACAGGTAATAGGATGTGTCCAAGGCAATATAGGGCTGCACGGTATATCACAGGTACGGAAACTAAAGCATCGCAACACAGGTAGCAATAGATCAACAGGAGGGAGTAAATACGATAAAAGTAAGATAGGTAGAAAGGGGGAGATGCTCTTTGAAAACATTGCGAAAGGTTCATCCAAGATCGGGCGAAGCTCACATCAACTCAACGGCCTTATCATGAAGAAGCAAAACACTAGAAAAAACCGGATGCACTATTTAATACAACGGCAGAAGAACGGCATGATGCATGTATGATGGATGGCATGGCAAAGGTACGATGCAATTAGGTCATATTAAGCGGAACCGGGGTCCCGACAATTAATCAAGTGGTTCAAGTTGTTTAGACCCCCGCATATTTAAATGTTGTTTAGCCTGGCAAACGATAGTACTGGTTCGCTACACAAGTTTAAATGAGGCCAATATAAGGCTAGATTTGCCCGCATATGGGCCCCATATTTAATTATTAGGTGAATCGGCATAAGGCCCCCAAACCACATGATTATGCATGAGAGATGAATGGCAATTTAATATGCGACAAGGTTATATTTCATTTATAAAATAGGGTTTGCGGGAAAGGGTTCACACATTAGGGGTCGAAGCTCTTGGGGTTCCAGGGGTTCCGGGGTTCGACAGGGTCCGGGGTCGGGCTTAGGGTCCAGGGTTCGACGGTTCCGTTCTCGGTTCCGGGGTAGAACTTGGCGTTCCGGAAGCAGGACTTGGTGTATCCGGGATGGAGAGCTTGCCGTTCCGTGGCGATCTTAAATCGGGGTTCCGACGAAGAAGACCTTGGTGTTCGGCGGCCTCGGGCATTAGGTCCGGGAAGAAGTACTTGTCGCATCCATGGCGTCGTCGTGTCATCGGTCTTGTCGTTTCACGGCGGAGACCTTGGCGTCCGGGTCTCGGCGTCTTCAGGTCCGAGAGGAAGAACTTGGCGTCGGGTTGATCTTGGCGGATCGGTCTTGAGGTCCATCGGAATCGTCTCGGCGATCTTGTCGCTCGGCAACCGGTTTCGGCGGAAAAACATGGGCTTCGGTACTCCTTGGGTGAGTGGCATCATCACCAACTCACCAAAAGAATAAAGCATAGGCTCGGGGTAGAGCATCAACAACACACACACTATGGGGTCGGCAGACCGCCAAACATGAAGCGTTGCACGGCAGGTCTCACTTGGACATCATCTCGAACACTCTATGGGCAACCACATGAGTTGCAAGATTGGAGCAGCGGCCGCCGCAGGGGAGACACGGAGGCGTCTGCGGCACCTCAACTGCGACGGGGTGCAGCTCACGACGGCGGCTCGGGCTCACGGATGGAGCGGACGGCGTCGGCGGCGCCACAACAAGGCGGCGTCGAGGCGGAGAAGCGGCGCTTCTTTGAGGCAGCGAGCAAGCGGTCGGCGGCGCGTCTGCGAAGGAGCGAAGGCGGGGCCCGGCGCGGCGGGCGAGCGGAAGCGGGAGCGAGGCGGACAACGCGAGGAGGCGGAGCTCGAGGCGGCAGCGGGACTCGAGGCGGCGGCGGTTGGCGGAGGGACGCGGAAGGACAGGACGCGCTGCTGGGCGACTCAGCCGAAGGAGAGGCCCACCGGCTGGCGGGATGAAACGGCGAAGCGCGGCCGGAGCGAGGCGGAGTTGACCAAGCGGAGGTGGCCCGGCGAGGCAACTTTGGCGGGGTAGCGCTTCATGTGCTGTAGCTGCTCGAGGCGCGAGGAGGCGGCGAGCGAGGCCACCGGCGGCGGCCTTGTGCCGAGGCCGAGAACTGGCCTTGGTGGCGAGGAGGAGGGAAAAGCGTGGGAGAGGCGCGTGAGGAGGAAGACGGCCGAGGAGAGGAGGTGCGTGGTGGTGGGACCAGGCGGGTCGAGGGTGGAAGTGGGCAGTGGGGGCCACGGGGCGAGTGGCGGTGGGTCCCGGGTGGCAGGTGGGCCGGTGAGGCGTGCGAGCGTCTTGCGTGTCTTGGCGCGTGCCAGGCGTGTGGCGGCGTGTGGGCGCGAGGCTAGAGGGTGGGTCAGGCGATGGCGAAGCAGGTGGGCGCTTTCTTGCAGCGTCGTCGTGGCGTGTGCTTCCTTGGGTGGGTGGAGTGAGTGTGTGTGGCGTGGGCGGGGTGACTTTAGCACAGGTGGAGGGTTGGGGGCTGATGTGGCAGGCAGGGAGTGGGCAAGGGAGAGAGAGGAGGTGAGGTGGAGGGATCTGATTGGAGGGAGTGATGTGGAGGGATGGGTTGGGTAGCTAGCTGGGTAGGTCTAGGATTTAACAGGCGGGACAGGTTGGGCCGTTTTATATTTTTCTGGGGTGGTCGTTCGGGTCGCTTCGGCCCGTTCGACTGCCCCACTATAATAAATAAATATTTTATTTACTTTTAATTGCACCGTTTGCAAAACAATTTTAACAAAACAAAATATTCCGGCGACCCGGTTTTCGATGTTGAATCAAGAGGGGGCGTTTTAGAAACAACACGGGCTTTGCAAACATAGTTTTGGCAAACAATGCATGATGATGACGATGCAATGCACAAATTCAACGCGATTTTCTAGTAGTGGTTTTGCGGGATGCCACAGTGTTACTCGTACTGAAGCCTTGTTGATGGCGAGTAACATTATTATCATAGATCTGTCGAGGTTAGCATCGGTGTTCTTCGTTATAATCGTTTGATTTTGCTACCTCTAGTTGTCTCGCTACCTTTGCACCTTTTTCCCAAGTGCAAGGGTAGCACCTTGCTTGATCTTTATTTAGCTGATTCGATCTGTTATGGTTGTGCCTTGCTCGCCAAGGTTTAGTTTGATATCTCGTAGTCGCCTTACAAGCGGGTTGAGCGATCCAGTAATGCGTAGGGCGTGGCTTATTCGTTCTAGAGAAGTTGTTTGATGATTAACTTTACGTTGGTTATTAGGCCTCCTCTAGGGTTAATATTCTTCATCTTTTGTACATACCGGGCTCAATTACGTGTAGGGCGTTCGATTACGTGGTAAAAACATTAAACTGTCGTAGATCGATTTAACTTGTAGTGATCAAGCAAAACCCCATGTTATCGTAAATCTAATGCAGAACCATGGGGCAATCGCTCTAGGAGCCGATTCTGAGGAAACACAGGGCAGTCACGGCTCGAATTTTCGTATACTTGTTTACCATGCAGAAATCAATCGAGACAATCCTTCACCTTCCGACCAGGTATAGGTCAGGTGGCATCTCGAACCAAGCCGGGCGTGTGCGGAGTTTTGCGGGCCGTTGCGAGGACCAGGCCACCAGCGATTAAGGAGCCTCCCGGCTCTTCGTGTTGCTCGTCGCTGCTCGCCGGTGAGTTTTGGCAGGCAATAGTTTCATAGAAGGGAGATAAGTGGAAGAATGCTGGAACTTGAAGAAGTTCAAGATGAGCCAGTCATGAATGCCTCTACCAGTAGTGATAAGGTACCAGAACTAGTCGACCAACCCATGGCAACAGAACCCACAACCACGAAGGTCGGCAAGGCTCCACGAAGTGTGAGAAATATTATTGTTCGACACTGATGAGCCTGCAACATATGCGGAAGTGGTGATGGACCTAGACTCTAAAAAATGACTCAATGTCATGAGGGCCAATATAGAATCCATAAGAGACGATCAAGTTTGGAACTTGGTTGAGACGTCACATCCGACTCACTTCTTATTGTGAGTCTGACGTCAGAAGGATCTGTGTCGGTGGAACCGATGAAGACACGAATGCCTCCGAATGGCACGATGGAGTGGTACCTTCGATCAGGATTACATAATTGCTATTTCTGCTCTTAATTATTCCTTTACCAACCAACAAGTGTTCAGTTCTTGGGGCTAATGAGATCAAGATCACGGTTTTAGGTTTCTATAAAAAAGATCAATTAATTTATATGAGGATATGTGACTTATATCCAACATGTAGGATCGCTTATAATCATAACCTTATGCAGAGATCAAACCTAGATAATATAAGTGGGTTGTAGCATGACCATAAACCATATGCAATGGTCGAACTATGAAAGGGTATGTTTTAGAGTGGAAACTGCAAGACATCGCTAGCTGAATAGTATTTGATAGTGCAAACAAAAAATTGCTCTAGGGAGTCTATCAAGAAGGACACGACACGGATCCTAATACCAGGCACCTCAACAACATAGCATAACATAAGCCCAAGTCTCAGCAAGTGCCAATATGGAAAAACTAGGGGAAAAGTAAAATATGATTCAGAAAGATGCCATCTATATGCTATCGTATTATTTTTGCACATATAAATAGGTAGGTATGGTTACGTCCCATTTCTAAAATCCACAAGTGATACTTTGCTCATAGATCTTGTCCGGAATCTTACTAAACTTGGAACATTTTTATCATAAAATCTTTTGCAGGTACGGTAGCTTTGCATCACATGAAAGAAATAATGCTGCCATATATCCACAAAAGATGTCAATACATCTTAGATTGTTGTCCTAGAGTTTGAAATTACTGATATTTCTTCCGTTGGTTCATCCAACACCTTCACCAACGGCCAATTACGCAATGCTGAAATAGAAAGAGGAACCACAGGAGCAAACAAAATTACATATCCGAAAATATGATCATTTAACGTGCAGAGGTCTAACAAAGCACAAATTAAAGTATCATATCTCACATGCCCAAGCAGTAACCACAGACCACACGTTTAATCGGTTACTACTACTATGATTCAGTTCCCAAAATAATATGTCAATATGCAAAAGTGGTCCATTCAAGCCAGTGATCTTATTACTAATAGACTGATGAGTTTTTCTTGCTCCTAGTCAGGTTGTGAAGCAACTGAGGGACTTGTTTTCCTGATTCTGTTCTGGTAATCTTCTTCTTCGATTCTCCCTTTTCTCTAGTGTTGCGCTACACTCTATGCTCTGCTGAAATACACCCAAAAAACCTGGAAGCTCGGAAGGGATAAATGGGTCGAGAAGATAGGACTTCCGCTGGACAAAATCAGCATGTTTACCCTCTAGGTCTTGTGTAATGTATGGAAGCATCGACACCTCATTTTTATTTGTATCAAAAGTAACCAGATAAACCTTGTCAACTCCACAGTTATTTGTTGTCTCCTCCGACAAGAGAAAGTATAGCACATTTTGCTTGACCATATTCGCAAGAGGATGAACCAGGGCTTCCCGTGGGAAGTCGCCAAGGGCCCATAGCTGATCAGATGTGACGACGAACACCTTGTCCCACTCCATCATCATGCGGCATTTCTCTGCTTTCCGCAAAATATGTCCCTTGATAACAAAACCAGTAGCAGGACTCAATGGGCCAACAAGCTTACGATCCCCACGCTCGACACTAATAAATGTAAGCTTATGGCCGTCTTGGGTGGTGCAGACACAGCAGCAGCTGCAGCTGACATGATCATGCTGGTGATGCGGGTCGAATTCACCAGGTTCGTAACGAGTTGGTAATGCAATGTATTTGATCGCAGGCCTTTGTTTGAACACCTCGCAGAGAAGGATACCTCCTCCTAGGCTGTAGTTAACCCAGCACAAGGAATTATCGAACGGGACGACAGTGTCGGTTCTCCAATTTTGCACTTCAGACTCAGACGTTTCGACATCGTCGAAGATGATGGGAAGTTGCTGCTCAACCTCCCAGCTGTGGTCGGAACTGTCGACTTTGGAGCGGAGCACGCAGAACTCGGCGTGGACCCTGCCGATCCCATGGGGTCTAGTTACGCGCAGCTGCTGCGCGACGGCGAACAGAGGAGACCAACCGATTTAAGATCGACGGAGCGCTGCGCGGTTCTTGTCCTCCCGTCGTCGAGATAGAAGACCAACGGTATGTCGCAGATGGGGATCGGGTGGAGCCGCAGCGGCGGCTGGTCCGGCGAGGAGGGGGTTCGTCCTTCGCAGAGGAAGTAGTCCTGCGGGTGAAACAGGGACCCGTCCTTCTCCACGGGGCCGGAGGTGATCCTGAGCAGGAGGAGGTTGCGGTGCGCCGCCACGAGATCGCACGAAGATCCTTCCTTTGGGGCGCCCGGCCACTGCAGGTAGAGGCGCGAGACGGATGGGGGTTCGACGATGCGGAAGGCGACGCGGAAGCTGTCGCCCTGGGAGGTGGTGCCGTGGGCCCAGGGCGCGGCGGCCTCGTCGTCCTGGAAGGATGCGTCGTCGTCCCTGCGGAAGGCGAAGCGATCGAGCATCATCCAGCCGGGGAGGGCGGCGGCCATGGTGATGGATCGGCAGTACTAGGGTTTGCGTTGAGGCTGCCTGCGGAAACTAGAAAAATCGGTGGACTCGCCGATAGGGTATCGTTCGCAATCAGGACTAGGTTGAAAAATTGGAAATCGAATTTCACCCCGAAATTGGTGATTTTTTTACAAATATGACTCCCTGCAAATTCTTATTGCCAAAACTAACCTCTTCTCAACTCTATTGCCAAAAATGACCTGGCGGAAAGAGAAAAAGGTGCCGCGTGTAACATTCCGCCGCAGCGGCTGCCGGAGCTAACCTCCCGCCAGCAAGAATGGCGACAGTGACATACCGCCAGGGCCATGGGCGGATGGTGGCTTCTAAGCTGTCATGAGAACAACTCCCAATCGCATGCACTGATTAAGCTCTATTGATGATGGCGAGCAGGAGACCTGCGGTGCCCTTGTGGCAGCTCTAGTGTATTTTGAAAGAAATAAGTTCTAGGTAAGTACCTATCATAGTTATGTACTACTAGCGGTTAATTAGACTGAGGCCAAACACAAGATAGTACGCCTCTATCCTAGACTAATTAGCAAATACATGCTTTAATCAGCTAAAGATGGCAGCCGGATTTCTTCAATCAACGGCCACGTAGCCTTCCGCCCTTGGCAGGGGCGGGATGTCCTTCCCGCCAGTCCCCATGGCGGGAGCTTAGCTCCGCCAGCTGTTGTGGCAGGATGTTACACGTGTAACCTTTTTCTCTTTCCGCCAGGTTATTTTTGACAATAGAGTTGAGATGGGGTCAGTTTTAGCGATGGAAATTTAGAGGGGGTCATATTTGTAAAAAAATCGAAATTGGTCGGGCCCGCTATGCATGTTTGTTGGTCAAATTATTTTTGTCTCATTTGAACTTATTGGCCCAACGCTAGCTGCATCTTTCCCAGCCCGCATAGCCCATCCGGTAATATAAAAGAGACTAGCATAAACGACCGTGTGTTCCTCCGCAATATCAAATAAACCAAATATATCTTGATTTTTTTAGAATAAAATATATCTTGATTTTGATGTCATAGTACGGTATTGCACAACAATCCTCGTAGAAATAATAGAGAACCTCGCTTCCTTTACAATCTTCTTTGTTTGCATCATGGATATCCAAATTCTGGAATCATCACGGTGAAAATCACTTCTTATTAGGTCACATGGGAAAAACTCTAAATAGATTGGAAATCGTCATACTGAAAAAACTTACAGTAAAGAAAAGCTCACAAAGGAGATCCACATTGCCGATTATTACAAGTTATTGGCTCGCACGCTAAAACAATTTTTTGAGTAGCAGAACAACGTTGAAAAAACATCTACTCAAAGTTACCCGGGCCCTCCTAGTTCATCACCACTAACATTTGGTCACGCCGGTTCCCTCCAAGCGTGTTTGGTTGTTGGTATAATTTTTTAGCAGCATAGTCATCCTAGATACACAGAATGATTCATGAGGTCTAACCTTGGTATGCATGGACATAGTTCTAAAGTCCCTCCAACAGCCATATTGACAGGGATACTAGATGGAGTCGGTTTACGATGCAAAATCGACACCGATGTTACAACTATGGAGTCGGTTTCGCGGGTAGGCGATTTGTATACTACAAAAACAACCAACTCAGATTTTCGACTCCTATACTTTTTTTCATACTAGTTATGCATGGGACCTCTGGAATCCATCACTACGGGAAAAAATGTCGCTGCCGTGTAGACACGTCTTTGCCGTGTGTCAAACGCCCCGGAACACGGCAAAGACAGTCTTTGCCGTGTGTAACTCAGAAAATACACGGCAAAGTACGTGAACACGGCAAATTTCTGAAAAAGAACACGGCAAAGAAATATACACGGCAAAGACCCATAAAGGAACACGGCAAAGAAAATACATTCGGCAAAGTTGACAGCGGCTGCGGTATAGGTGTTATCACGGCAGCGAGGTGGGACCCGTGACCCCACAAGTCCATTTAACGGGAGGAGCTAACATCCGTGAGCGGTCTCTTTGCCGTGTGCTCGCCGGTCCTTTGCCGTGTGTATTCCGTAGTACACACGGGCCTTTGCCGTGTGTATTCGATACACACAAGGCCCTTTGCCGTGTGTATTCCGTAGTATACACGGAAAAGGGCCTTTGCCGTGTGTATTTCGCAGTACACACGGCAAAGTCTTTTTTTCTTTTTTTTGCCTTTTATCACATTACTCTTAGGAAAATCAAAAAAAAATCATTCTAATTCAGAAAAATACAAATAATATATCAAAATTTGCAGAAAAATAAGATCTATCTATGTACACTCAAAAATTAGATATTTATATTGAATAAGAATCTTCATTCTCGCCGTTTTGACCATAGATTTAAACATACATAAAAAATTCAAAAACGACCGAAACAATGCGAAACCTTCGCGTGGTGTCATATTATGTTACATGGTTGCAAGGAAAAATATCAAACTTGTTATATTGAATATGTCTCAAAAAAACCTTCATAAAATGACCTATCTCATTCGAGGTTTCCTCGCTTTCGGGTCAAATGACCAATGTTATGGCTAGAATCAAGGCATAGTTTGTGATAATCTGCTCATATTGTGCATGCATGTGCCTCATGGAATGGTGAACAATGTTGCAAGAGGAAGTTTTTATTTTCGTCGCACCAAAAGCCATTTTCAATTTTACGAGCGAAAAAACGAGAGATTTTATGAAGCAACCACCAAATGGATAATTTAAAATGCTACCACCCCATTTTTCAAAAATACCAGACCACCTTAAATGTACAATGTCCCAACAGGGGATCTCAAACCTTCCGTCCTCCGGTGAAAAAAGAAATTCACCTTAAATCGGGGAAGTGGGTTAGATATGAACTACAGGTACATGACCGGATGGACATGATTTTAAAAAAAATCATGTTTAGATTAACAATATGCTATTTCATCAGAGATTCAGTGAAAGTTTAGAGAGGCTCAGCTCCGAGCTAAGAATCTTCATACCCGTCGTTCGACAAAGTTTGTCGATAGTTTTAAAGAGTCATAAAAAATTCAAAAACGATCGAAACAATGCGAAACCTTCGCGCGGTGTCATATTATGTGACATGGTTGGAAGGAAAAATATCAAACTTGTTATATTGAATATGTTTAAAAAAACCCTTCACAAAATAACCTATCTCATTCGAGGTTTCCTGGCTTTCGGGTCAAATGACCAATGTTATGGCTAGAATCAAGGCATAGTTTATGATAATCTGCCCATATTGTGCATGCATGTGCCTCATGGAATGGTGAACAATGTTGCAGGAGGAAGTTTTTCTTTTAAATTGCACCAAAAGCCATTTTCTATTTTACGGCGAAAAAAGCGAGAGATTTTATGAAGCAACCACCAAATGGCTAATTTAAAATGCTACCACCCTATTTTTCAAAAACACTAGACCACCTTAAATGGACAATGTCCCAACGCAGAGGATCTCAAACCTTTCATCCCTCCGGTGAAGAAGACAAATTCTGCGAAGCGGTAGGAAGTGGGTCGAATATGAACTACAGTACATGATCGATGGGCATGATTTTTACAAAAATAATTTTAGGTTCACAATATGCTATTTTATCAAAGATCCTGAAAGTTTAGAGAGGCTCACTCGAGCTAAGAATCTTCATACCGTCGTTGAAAAAGTTTGTCGATAATTTAAAGAGTCATAAAAATTCAAAAGCGATCAAAACAATGCAAAACCTTGGCGTGGTGTCATATTATGTGACATGGTTGGAAGTAAAAATATCAAACTTGTTATATTGAATATGTCTCAAAAACCCTTCACAAAATGACCTATCTCATTCGAGGTTTCGACTTTCGAGTCAAATGACCAATATTATGGCTAGAATCAAGGCATAGTTTGTGATAATATACCCATATCGTGCATGCATGTGCATTATGGAATGGCGAATAATGTTCTTTGAAGGAAGTTTTCCTTTCCTCGCACCAAAAGCCATTTTCCATTTTCGAGCACAAAAAGCGGGGTTTTATGAAGCAACCACCAAATGGATAATTCAAAATGATACCACCCCATTTTCACAAGATTATATGGATATCATATTTGGATTCCTCACATTTTTCGATCGATTTAGACATTTTATTTGTCGAATTCGATTCTGATTTAAATATATGAATTATTCCATATTAAATAGAAAAAGGAAATAAAATAAAACCATTTTATTTTTATTTGGATTCAAGATTATTATTACTTTTCATTATTGTTTACTTAAATAATTGTTTGGAATCTAAAATTGAGATGTGTGACATCATGGTCCAAGAGTTAATATCATTGATATGGAAGTATTAGCAACAAGGTATGATTTCTTTCTTGGTAGCTCATTCGGAAGGAACGAAAAAGTTAAGCGTGCTAGGCCTAGAGTAGTGTTAGGATGGGTGACCACAGGGGAAGTTTGATTATGAGTGCAATTTGACATAATATTTAACATACAAAGGGTTCAAATATTCTATATGAGATTATCACGTAAATAATATTCAAAAAAGTTTGAAACAAAATTATTATTTTATTTTTTAAAAGGCAGTTTCTTTGCGTGTACTTTTCCACGAGACACGGCAAAGACAGTTTCTTTGCGTGTACTTTTCAAGAAGACACGGCAAAGACAACTTCTTTGCCGTACTTTTCAAGAAGACACACGGCAAAGAATAGACACCGTCATCTCCATGGAACCGTTATCTTACTTTACTTTGTGTGTCGCGATAAAACACACGGCAAAGCCTTTGCCGTGTCTTATTTAGAAAACACGGCAAAGGGCTTTAACGTGACGAGCGTTCGTGTGGCATTTGCCGTGTGTATACACACGGCAAAGCCTTTGCCGTGTTCCGAAAGGCCTTTGCCGTGTCTTTTGCCCACACGGCAAAGAGCCTGTATGCCGTAGTGCATATTCCACTTAAGCTCTCCCGACTATTTATAGATAAACGGATTAGGCCCTCCAATTTCTGATGTGATCCGCAGCCATCGCAAGTCTATTATACAGTTTAATTGCTAAACCAGACTTAATGGAAACCGGCACACATAGTACATGTATGCTCATAAAGGTTTTACGCTAAGTATCAAGGCAGACTTAAGGCCAGGCGACAGCCCACTAGACTCGATAACCTCGAAAGACTCAAGGTTCTGGCCGTCAGGAAGCTTCCAGTCGAAATGGTACATCATGTTGGCCAGCGTGAGCTCCACCAGGCGTGTCCCAAAGGCGATGCCGGGACACCCCCTCCTCCCTGCGCCGAACGGTATGAATCGGGTATCCTTGCCATTGTAGTTGATGTCCTTGCCCAAGAACCTATCCGGCAGGAAATCCTCAGCATTCTCCCATGACTCAGTGTTCCTCATGATTGCCCACGTGTTGACCATGACCCGGGTCTTTGCCGGGATATCATAGCCGTGTAGATGAGTGTCCTGGATTGTTTCGCGTGGGATGAGGAGCGGCACTGGTGGATGTAGCCGTAATGCTTCTTTAACTGCCGCCTGCAGGAGGCTCATCTTCTCTAGCTTTTCTTCCTCGAGGACTCCTTCGTGTGTAGCGGCAGCAACCTGTCTCACCTCTGATTGCACCTTTGCCATTTCTCTTGGATTCTTCACGAGTTCGGCCATTGTCCACTCTATGGTCTTATAGATCGTGTCGGTGCCTGCTATGAACATGTCCTGCGATGCAAAAAAAAAAAAAAAAAAAACAGAACTTGTAAACATACTTGTTACTAGTGAACGTATGTCACGCTATCTCCAAATCTTGGGAGAGTTTTGCTTCGGTGTCGCCTCCCTCCTCCTAAAATTAGAAATTTGGAAATGCAAGGACGACCAGAATTAGCCGATACGTGTGTTAACGGATTTCTCATCTGAGTCAACTACTGATAGCAACGCTCAGATTTAGAGTTTCTTATTCTTTTGCACATGCACGTACGGTCATGAACTCTCAAAAATAATTTTGTTTCTCGTAACTAGCAAAAGGGACCGACTAGATCTTCAGTAGCAAAACAAATAGTAGAAAAACCGCTACTTCCTCTTGACCATATTATATTAGTTGACTTACATATATCTACACACGGATTTATCTACATATGGATGTCTCTAACACTACGTGTCTAGACAAATATATCTAACAAATTTAAGTCAACTAATATGGGCCGGAGGAAGTATTGTTATTGAAACTTACCAAAATGATTGCCTTGACATCAGTGCGGTCCAGCATAAACCCCTGATCACCATTCTTGTAGATAGCGAGCAAATCATCTAGGAGGTCGCCAGCTTCACCTTCATTTGCTCGGTTTCCCTCGTGCTCCGCGAGCGTCCTCTCGACAACGCTGTCAAGCTTAGCCGACACCCTATTCACCCTTGCCTCCAGCCCCGTCGCCCAGTCCAACCACCATAGTCGCGGGAACACATCACTCACGGCGACCGTACCGAGCAGTTCAGTGAGCTCCTTCATCATGTCGCGGACCATCGCCGGCTCCACGCCGCCTAGCTTGTTCCCAAACGCCGCTTTCGAGATTACGGTGTTGGTTAGGCTGACGATGAGCTCGCTCGCGTTCACTTTGGCTGCACCACTGGCGGCACGGATGCGTTGCACGAATCTCGCGACCTCCGCCACCCGTAGCGCGCGGAAGGAGTCAACTCGCTTCACGCTGAGGAGGTGCACGACGGAGATGCGGCGGATCTGGCGCCACTTCTCCCCGTAGGGGCGGAAGGCGATGTCTCGGCAGCCGTAGAGCGTGCCACGGGCCGTGTACTGCTGCGGGCGGCTACAGAAGACGTGGTCCTGCGTCCTGAGCACGGCCTCGGCCAGGGAGGCCGAGGAGACGACGACGGCGGGCACGGAGCCGAGGCGGAGGAGGAAGAGCGGGCCGTGGCGCTGGGCGAGGGCCTGCAGGCTACGGTGGGGGTGGACGCCACCGAGCTTGTGCAGGTTCCCTATGATGGGCAGGCCCCAAGGGGAGACGGCGAAGCAAGAAACCACGAAGACGAGACAGAGGAGGATTAGGGTGGAGTCGAGCTGAAGAGAAGCCATGAGCGGCAACTATGCGCGCGGCTAGCAGAGCGTATGGCTTATGAACGTGAACGTATACCGTGGAACTGAACTTGAACTTATAACGTACGGCTAGCTAGTAAGTATGAACGGACAGAGATGAGCTGATCCACAGGCCGAAATAATCTACGTCGGTGTCCGAGTGCATGCGGCTGGAACCGGCCGATACGGTAGCGATATATACCAAGGAGCGGCGGTGACATGTTGAGCCATGTGGCACGCACGCGAAGATGCTCGGCAATTCGTGGAAACCATTTGAGTAACCACAAATTTGTGTATGGTGGCGGTACGACTCACACACTCGACGACGGTTGTTGCATGGCTGGGAAATCTGCTCGCGATCCGCACGCACAGCGACATCATCGTCCCAACGCAAAGCGACATCATCGTCGCGATGCTGAGAGGAATATATCCTTCCAGCCCTACAGGCTAGCTAGTGTGCCAGCCAGAATACATGGCAGAAACAGTGACCGGTCATGAGATTTCGAGGACCTGGAGCGAACATATATCACTACGGGAATAATAATATAGGTCGACGGTCCTTTTATAGGCCGACGGCAATATGTCGGGGCCGTCGGCGTAGTTTGATTGGCCGTCGGTCCAGTTTTACCGTCGGCGTAGGATAGATAGGCCGACGGCAGCCGTCGGCATAAACGGGGCCGTCGGCGTAGCATACTAGGCTAACGGCAGAGCGACGGCGTCAAGTCTACGCCAACAGCTAGCCTTTTTATTTTTTACCCCGTTAATCTTAGAAAAATCATAACTAAATCATTTAAATTCAGCATAATACATATAATATATCAAAATTTGCAGAAAAATAAGATCTATCTATATAAACTCAAATATTACATATTTGTTTACAAATATATATATATATAATATAAATACTTTCGTATAACATATTTTTCATTTTTTGAGTGCAAAAAACAGGGTGTTTTTGAAGCAACCACCAAATGAAAGTTTTAAAATAATAATACCACATTTTTCAAAAATATTAGACCATATTGAATGCACAATTTTTCAACCTGGATATCTCAAAACTTTTCGTCCATCCCTCGTAAAAAAGACAAAATCCTGCTGAATCGGTAGGAAATGAGTTAGATTTGAACTATAGGTACAAGATATGATGCTCATAATTTTTTGCAAAAATTATTTTTAGGTTCACAATATGCTGTTTCATTAGAGATATAATGCAAGTTTAGTGAGGCTCGGCCCCGAGCTAAGAATCTTCATGCCCCTCGATTTACAAAGTTTGACGATAGTTTGAAACGGGCATAAAAAATTCAAAAACGATCGAAACAATGCAAAACTTTCGCGTGGTGTCATATTATGTGACATAGTTGCATGGAAACATACCAAACCTGGTATATTGATTTGTCTCAAAAAAACCTTAACAAAATGACCTATCTCAATCGAGGTTTTCTGGATTTCAGGTCAAATGACCAATGTTATTGCTAAATCACGATATAGTTTGCAATAATGTGCCCATATTATGCACGCATGTGTATCATGGGATGACGAACAATGTTGCAGGAGGAAGTTTTCCTTTTTGTCGTACCAAAAAGCCAATTTTTATTTTCCGAGTGCAAAACGGGGTGTTTTGTGAAACAACCACCAAATAAAAGTGTAAAAATGATAATACCACATTTTTCAAAAATAATAGACCATATTTAATGGACAATTTCTCAACCGGGATATCTCAAACCTTTTCGTCCACCCCTCATGAAAAAGACAAATTCCTGCCGAATCAGTAGGAAATGAGTTAGATTTGAACTACAGGTACATGATATGATGCTCATGATTTTTTGTAAAAATCATTTTTAGGTTCACAATATGCTATTTTGTCAGAGATCTAATGCAAGTTTAGTGAGGCTCAGCCGCGATCTAAGAATCTTCATGCCCCTCGATTTAGAAAGTTTAACGATAGTTTGAAACGGGCATAAAAAAATTCAAAAACGATCAAAACAATGCAAAACCTTCGCTGGTGTCATATTATGTGACATAGTTGCATGGAAAAATACCAAACCTGGTATATTGATTGTGTCTCAAAAAAACCTTCACAAAATGACCTATCTCAATCGAGGTTTTCTGGATTTCACGTCAAATGACCAATGTTATTGCTAGAATCACGGTATAGTTTGTGATAATGTGCCCATATTTTGCACGCATATGTATCATGGGATGGCGAACAATGTTGCAGGAGGAAGTTTTCCTTTTCGTCGCACCAAAAAGCCAATTTTTATTTTCCAAGTGCAAAAAACGGGGCGTTTTGTGAAACAACCACCAAATAAAAGTGTCAAAATGATAATAACACATTTTTCAAAAATAGTGGATCATATTGAATGGACAATTTCCCAACCGGGGTATCTCAAAACTTTCCGTCCACCCCTCGTGAAAAATACAAATTCATGCTGAATCAGTAGGAAATGAGTTAGATTTGAACTACAGGTACATGATATGATGCTCATGATTTTTTGTAAAAATCATTTTAGGTTCGCAATATGCTATTTTATCAGAGATCTAATGCAAGTTTAGTGAGGCTCAGCCCCGATCTAAGAATCTTCATGCCCCTCGATTTAGAAAGTTTGACGATAGTTTGAAACGGGCATAAAAAATTCAAAAACGATCGAAACAATGCAAAACCTTCGCGTGGTGTCATATTATGTGACATAGTTGCATGGAAAAATATCAAACTTGGTATATTGATTGTGTCTCAAAAAAACCTTCACAAAATGACTTATCTCAATCGAGGTTTTATGGATTTCAGGTCAAATGACCAATGTTATTGCTAGAATCGCGATATAGTTTGCGCTAATATGCCCATATTGTGCACTCGTGTATATCATGGGATGACGAACAATGTTGCAGGAGTAAGTTTTCCTTTTCGTCGCACCAAAAAGCCAATTTTTATTTTCCGAGTACAAAAAACAGGACGTTTTGTGAAACAACCACCAAATAAAAGTGTCAAAATGATAATACCACATTTTTAAAAAATACTAGACCATATTGAATGGATAATTTCCAAACCGGGGTATCTCAAACCTTTCCGTCCACCCCTCGTGAAAAAGATAAATTCCTGCTGAATCAGTAGGAAATGTGTTAGATTTGAACTACAGGTACATGATATGATGCTCATGATTTTTCGAAAAAATCATTTTAGGTTCACAATATGCTATTTTATCAGAGATCTAATGCAAGTTTAGTAAGGCTCGGCCCCGAGCTAAGAATCTTCATGTCCCTCAATTTAGAAAGTTTCATGAATCTTGACATAGTTTCAGTTGGTCCAATATTTAAAACTTACGATATATAATTAAATAGATGATAGGGATGTCATATTTGGATTCCTCTCATTTTTATGATCGATTTGGATATATTATTTGTCGAATTGTGATTTACGGATTTGTAGATATGAATTATTCAAATTTAAATAAAAAAGAAAAATAAATAAAATTTATTTTATTTTATTTGAATTCAAGATTATTCTTACTTATTCATTGTTGTCTACTCAAATAATTGTATGGAATGTAAAAAAATAAATATGTCTAACATTATAGTGTAATGGTTAATAGGTTTGATATGATAATATTCACAACAAGTTCTAGTTTCTTTGTCGGAAGCTCATGTGGAAGAAACGAAGAAGTTAAGCGTGCTGGGGCTGGAGTAGTATTATGATAGGTGACCGGTTGGGAAGTTTGATTAATTGTGCAATTTGACTTGAGACTAAGTATACTTAGAATTAAAAATGTCTATGTGAGATTAACAAGTTAAAAAATTCAAAATGTTAAAAAATTGAAAAAGAAAATTTGAAATTATTTTTTGGAAAAATCTAGGCCGACGTTTAAGCCGCCGGCGTAGCCAAACCGCCGTTAGTCATCTAGGTGGGCCCCATATGGTCTACGCCGACGTAGCTATATACGGCGACGGCTTTTCTACGCCGACGGGAGGAGAGGCTACGCCTACGGGGCTGTACGCCGACGACAGCCGTCGGGCCAGCCTACGCCGACGGTATTTAGGGATCCCGTTGGCGTATTCAACTTCTCTTGTAGTGTATGATCCAGCTAAGTATGGTCTAAATTTCTAAATTTATTCTAAACAGGCTAATTTCTGACGAGCGAAGCAACATTCGTTATTGGACGCTTGGGCCCGTGGAATGGATCGTTAAAGATCTAAGTTTCTACCGCTATATATACTTTCTGTAAGTCACCGACTAGGATAAGTTGTATCTGTAAAAATCCACGACGCTTGTAAACACTCACCGATATAGTGTAGTTTTGCTAGTTAGCGTCCCTGGTTTTTTTCTCCCTTTGTTGGAGAGAATTTTCCACGTTAAATATGTATCTCCTTGCTGTGATTTTCTTTTCGTTCTTCATTATCTTCTTGTGGCACTTATAACATGATCTAGGACCCTAGAAACATCAAACAGTTAACAATTAACATTTAAAATCATACAAAAGCAATGTTGATATGGCTCATGTGTAAATGCACCTATTATAAAAAATATGCACAAAGCACATTTCAAATAACATAAAATACCGACCAAAAATTTCGTGTGTATATCTGAATATTCTATGTTGTTACACAAAGTTTCACAAAGAAAAAAAATATTTTTTGTGGCGTGTACAAAAAAAAAATCTGAGTATTCTATGTACGTTTTGAATTTTAGTCTGTAGGAGATGCACAAATCACTGGCCTGGGTCCTGTGTGTTACTTTCTTCGTTTCAAAATATAAGATGTTTTAGATTTGTGAAGTAAATGTATTTAGACTTGTTTTAGTGTGTAGGTTCACTCAAGTTTGGAATGAATCTACATACTAAAAGAAGTCTAGATACATTTGTTTCATAAATCTAAAACATCTTATATTTTAAAACGGAGGGAGTACTATGGAAGCAGGGCGGACCCAAGTAGAAGCTATTGGGGGCCTTGGCCCCAACTCAAATATTGAATCTTCAATAAAATTTGGTCATTTTTCATAGAGAAATATTCAAAATATATGAACTTAAGAAATGCCCCCAGTCAAATCATATGCCCCCTCTTAAACTATTTTTTGGATCCGCACCGGGCATCTACCTTATCATCTGCAGAAAACAACAAACAAATTTTTATTTACTTTCATGCTTTTTATTTCTGAAGTTTACATTTTAGTTTTATTTAAATAATTTTTTAATCCAAATTCTATTCTTATTTCAACACTTGCAGTCAATTCATTCGGAGACCTGTGACAACTTCAGGTGTGACAAAGACTTTACCTATAAATACTTACCTTTGGGCTTCCTGTGGGATCGACATCTTAACTTCGAAACTAGCTACAAACGATTTGTGTACTTGCAGTCATCACCAACGTTCGATTTGTCTGAGACACGTAACTACTTGGAGAGAGAGATTTACACAAGCGTATATGAAGGGAGGTTTAAATCTGAAGGAAAACATCCAATTTGCAAAAATCAATTCCACATTGTGTGTCTTGGTGAATAGCTCAGATCAGGTCTGGTATACGAGGGACAACAGGAGGGCAATCAGGGCGTGCAGCGGTGCAAGGTGCGCAACGTCGAGAGTGCTTTACAAGATGCGAGTACTTTTTCTCTGTGTGTGTGAGAGAGAGATATAAAGAGAGAACTTTCCTAGTTTATTCATCAAGTCTCACAAGGTTATAAGCATACTTCGGCGGCTCTAGGAGCCAAGAATGGCAACCAATTGACAGACCTCGCACACGCCAGGCACTGGACTATCAAAACCTTGGGGCGGAACAATCATTTGACTAAGTCTAAAACAACACCCAAACCTCGCGTCACTCCTCTTAGGCGACTATGAGGAAACCACCGCTGCAGCCAGCCCCATCTCCCCTTCCCCTCCTTCGCACCATGGTGGCGACGGACCCTGCCTTTGAAGGTGGCATGGGAGAGCAGCGGTCGGCGGACATCATTGATGTGAAGGTACGGTGTGGTGGTGGTCGGGTGGCGATGCCAGTGTGCGTTGCGTTGAGGCTCAAGGTGGAGATGGGTGAGGGGAAGTGGCAGAATAGGAGTAGGAGTAGAGCTCCATAGTTCCTGCGGGAGCTGGGCAGGCCTGATTTAGGATCCTAGGGCCACGGGTCGACACGTTGTAGCTCCGGTTGGGCATGGCATTGCTTTTTGGGGTCGACATGGCGGTGTCCTGCGGGTGTGGTGGAGGTGGCGGAGCGGGAAGGTGGTAGTGGTGGTGGTGTGCTATTGGCCCTATTTCGGTCTGATCTGGTCTCATCTGGGCTTAGCAGCGACAGGGAGGTGGTATTGGCAGTCTTGGCATGAGGTGGTCGCTAACGGGTCGATCTTGTTGATTCGGATTGCCGGAAGTGGAGGTACCTGGGAGAAATCCTTGTTCTAGCCTTGGCCAGAACCAGCAACGGCGATACGTTGGAAACGTATCTATAATTTATGATGCTCCATGCTTGTTTACTATCTACTTTGCTTTGCTTTGTCCACACTTTGAGGTGTTTTTATATGTTTTCTGGTACTAACCTATTAACAAGTTTCCACCCATGCAGTTACTGTTTTCTTCGTTTTGGTTCGAAAGCGTAAAATCAATATTCTCGGAATTGGACGGGACAAAAGCCAAAGTCAATATTTTACCATGGGCAACACGAAGCCAGAATACGAGACGGAGGAGGCTCACCAGGGGGCCATACCCCTGGCCGTGTGGGTGGGCCCACCCCGTGCCTGGGGGTGCAGCTGCCCTAGCAGCCCCCTGCCTCGCCTCTTCGCCTATAAAGTCCCGCTGATGCCAAAACCCTACACACCCAATCAAAATTCCACGAAACCATATGTAGCCGCCGCCACCATCGTCCCTAGATCGGGGGGATCTAAAGCTCTTCTCGGCACCCTGTCGGAGGGTAGATCATGTCGGAGGCCTTCTTCTTCATCATGCCAGCCTCCGGTATGAAGCATGAGTAGTTCCACCTTGGACTACGGGTCCATGTAGTAGCTAGATGGTTTTATCTCCTCCTTGTGATTTCATGTATAGATCTTGTGAGCTCCGTTCATGATCAATATCTAATCTATTTGTAATCATGCATGTTGTGTTTGCAGGGATCCGATGGATATTGAGATTATTATGTCAGATTGATTAATGGTTTTGTCTTATTGATTCTATCATTTCTGTGTTGTTTGTGATCTTGCATGCCCTATGTTTTTAGTGGCTATCTTGGTCAAGTAGTTGCTAGTGACTCTAAGAGGTGGTATTTATGCTCGATAGTGGGTGCATGCCTCTATTTTCCAAGGGAAGTGACAGAAATCTCGACGGTTGTAGATGTGTTGTTTCCACTAGGAAGAAAACAATGCTCTCTTGTTCATGGAACAAGTGGATTGATTACCTTACACACTTTGCTTAAAGCAGTTGTCTGTTGCTTGCAACTTAATACTGGAGGGGGTTCGGATGATAACCTGAAGGTGAAATTCTAGCCATAGATGCAGTTGGATGGCGGTCTATGTATATTGTTGTATTGCCCAATCGAATCTGTAAGGTTCCCAACCTTTAATAAGGTAGAGATCCATGTGTTTACAATGCTAGTCCCTGGATCAATAGCTAGCATCCACAGTTAAGATGTAATATCAAGAAACAAAGGTCATAATACAACTTTATAACCAGGAATAACATAATTTATTACATCTTACATAGCTCATTTGGCTATTACATTACATTGCAGAAAAATATCTATAAGCATGGGGTCCTTCATCTTCAAAGTGCCACATGCAGACATGTTGGTTGTAGACTTGTAATCCTAATCATTAAACTTCACTAATATCAAACAAACCTGCAACATAACAAGTTACAGCCACAAGGGTCAATACATTTGAATTGTATTGGCAAGTGATACTATGGTAGTATAGTGGAGTCTATCATCTATATGCATTTGGCTAGGTGGAGCTTAGGCTTGCTTTGCTCAAAATAGTTTTTCCTTCTCATTTGAAAACACTAAGTTTTTGCTTTAACAAAAATCACCCAAGGAACCACCAATAGAAATTGGTGAACCTTAAACACTTGTTTAACCACAAGTTTTTAACTTAGAAATTTGGATGATGAGATTCTTGATAGCTTCCATGTCTTGATGCTCAAATTGTCCTTTGCCAGGGACATGGCTAAGTACTTAGATTTTACACTCTGCAGAGGTGGTGCACTTTCCCCACAAGACTTGGTTTTACCAAGACAAGATCTTCGAAGCCTTCCTTAGACCAAAATGGAAGCGCTCCAACCTATCAAACCCTACCACCAACTGTCCATTTGGCTAAGTTATTGCAACCTATATGATCCAGTGAGCCCATAATGCCAAGTGGATGCACTTGAAGCTTCTCAACATTTGACATCTCAAATCTCTTTGTTCTGGTGGCCATCCACAAGTGAGACACAAGTTTTCCCCGACATCTTGGACTTGGTGATGCCCAAGTTTTCCCAAAGATACTGGACTTGCATGACCACTCAACACAAACCATTCCTTCCATTCCACCCAGGTGATTCATTCACTTAGTTGTTTTATTAAACAAAACTCAAGTCCTCAGACTTAGAAATTTTTCCATAGTATGAATATATATATTCCACCCTTGTTTTCTATTAGCTAAGCTAAGCATGATAGTAGTAGTAATCTTAACTTAGGAAAATTCTACTAAGGTTTCATCTACTAGGATTTCCCATAGCATGGTTTATACTTAGCAAAAATTCCATTCAAGTCTTACTTATAAACATCACTAATGCATAGTGAAAATAGACCAAAGTATGAAGCATCACTTGCCTTTTTGGTAGAGAGTATAAGTTCTCTTCCTTGTTCTTTGAAATGTTCACTCACTCCAAATCACTACAATTCAATCAAGCAAACAATATTTCAAACTACCATTCAAGCAATTCATCACATAAAATAATAGAAAACAAACAATGCATGCAACATGCCAAACTTTGTTTTATTTACAAAAGTGGTTTATAATAGGTTATAAACATTATAAAACACTTATTGGTCATTTTATAAAGTGGCAAAATCATTTGTAAAAGATATTACTTCATAAACCATTTTTAGATCAAGTCATTATTTTATGTGGTGAAGAAATGCTTTTAATAAGGAAAAATTCTATAGGTTTCAGAAAATATGTTTTCAAACCATATAACCTTGTGTTTAGGGTCATAGATTTTATTTCCAAAACATTTCCCAAAGGTTTTCTTCCAAAACCATTTTTAATATTTAAACCATATTTTTATTTGACTAGAAATGGTTTAAATCAAAGATTTATTCTTTTGCTACACCAAATACATTTTTGAAACCAAAATTTGTTTCCTATGGTCAGTAGGTTCAAAACACACCATTTGTCAAAGATTTTATCCTCAAAAACATTTTGGAATAAATTTTATATCCTAATCATGCATACACAAGTTTCTGCAAAAACAATCAATTTAACAGAAGCTTTTTACTAAACAAATGGCATGGTTGGCTAGGACTTGTTTTTCTGAATCCATTGATATAAAGTTTGCAAAATTTGGACGTGTAGATTAAAAGTTATGAAATATTCAAATTGGAACATCAATTAGATAAGTTTCTAGTTTTTAAATCAAACAGAGGCCACGTGTCGTGTTTTAATTCGCCGGTACCGTTTCGGTTGGATCAAGCACTCAGAGACGTTGGATCTAATTTAGATCGTGCAGCACAGAGGCGAGCGTACCGGTTCGTTTAGTCAATCTATCGCATACACACGATCGAAATCCAACGACTCAGACCAACTAGACCAAAGATTGGTGGCGCTCAGTGGCTGCGCGCGAGCGGAGGCGCTCTGGCTATTCCAGGAAGCTAGGGGAGGGGAGGGTATGCTCACCGTGTTCGTGGAGTGATGCTGAAGCTCAACTTGCTTGCAGTTTGTCAAGGGGCGCACGGGATCAGTCGGGATTCCTCGCCGGAGTCAGTGATTTCGGTCCGCCTCGCCAGGGCGTCGTTGGTGAGCGAAGCTAAGACGAGTGGGAGACACAGTCAGATGCGCAAGGTCGTGGCGCTCACAGGAGTATCAAAAAGAGGGGAGAGGGAGGTCAGAGCTCACCGTGTGGAGTCGCCGGAGTCGAGGCAGAGGGTGGCGGAGTTTAGTTGAGGTTGTTGCCGAGCGTCTGAGGTGCGCGCGAGTGAGGGAGAGGCACTGGAAGGTGCAGGAGATGATGGCAAGCAATCTCATGTGCTCTGGAGGTAGTGGGGCTAGCGGGGGTGGCCGAAATCGATGGAGAATCTCGCCGGAGACAGTGGAGGTGAAGGGCGAAATTCAGCAGCCTGGGGGCGCGCTAGGGTGAGGCGTCGGAGGGGAAAGGGAGAGGGGACGCAGGCGAATAAGTATGCGTTATCGCAGGGTCGTTTAACGGCGCAGTTAACGTGAATTAAACCTGGATTTAATTGGCTGCAACGGCGAGGAGGAAAGAGGGGCGTGGTCTCCGCGAGGAGGAAGAAGGTGACGTGGGCGTGGGGTCGTCTGGCAGCGAGAGAGAGAAGAGTGCGGTGGGGTCCTTCGGTCAGCAACGCTGGGGGTTCGTTTGCGAGTGAATAACGGTTCGCTCGGGTGGGGTGGGGAGTGGGCTTGCTAGGCCTTGACTGGGTTGCCGAGCTGGGCTGCTACCTTTTCACACATTTTTTGTTCAGTTTGTTTTTCTTTTTCTCTTTTGATTTTTCTGTTTTGATTTTGAATAAGCAATTCAAACATTCATTTGAATTCAAACCTTTGCCAAAATTTGTGTAGTTTCAAATACTGATTAACAAGACATTCTGATATCATTTTTAGAATAATTTATTTATTCTTTTTAAGGCCTTTTAATTAATCAAAATAGGTTCTAGTTTTTAAATCAAATAAGATTTAATATTTCTAAACACCATTTGATTTTCCAAAACCTTCTAATTCTTTTCAGTAGGTTTTTATTTGGTCATTTGGGTGTCAAATAATTCATCTTTAATTATTTGGAATAATTTAATATGATTTATTAATCATTTAGGATTGGGTATTTGTTTTAATTCCAATGGAATTTGATATAGTTTTAATTCCCTAAAGTTTAATTGGAAGATTTCTTTAATCTAATTAAGTTGAATTAAACAACTTTTATTTCACTTGGGTAAATTCCAAAATACTATTTTCTCATGAATTATATAATAGTTCTTATTAGAGATTTGTCTTTATTAAAATGGGGATAGAATGGTTATTGCCATTTTATTTTATTTTGGAAATTCTTTATCCTTTTATTTTATTTGATTTGGATTATATTCATTCCATTTGCTTGATGGATTAGTCCAAGATTTAATTTGGTCTTTAAATATTCTTTATTTAATATTTCTTTCTTCATCTTATAAAATCCATATCTTTTTATTTATAGATCCAAACTTGGTGATTCCAATTTGTAAAATCTTAATTGAGATTTACTTATACTTTTAAATATCTTTAGGATTATTATTCTCCATTTGGTATGGATTTTTAGATAAGGGCTTTATTAGTTTTGGAAATTACTTATCCTTATCTTATTAAATTCATAAGATTTTATTTGTGGTTCCAATTTAAGTGAAACCAATTTATATGATTGATGGGGGAATACCAATCGGGGTATACCCACGAAGCGGATTCGGCCAAAATCGAGCCGATCAAGCCAAGCCAGAAGGGTCGACTCGCAACTTGAAAGTGGCGCGTCTTGGACCCAGACGATCGGGCGCCTCTGGAGGCCCAAGGCGGCGACTCAATAGAAAGCCCACTAAAGCACTTGTAAACCCTAACCGCTGCATATATAAAGCCACCAAGGGCACCCCAAAGGGTACGCCATATGAGATCCAGTCTCCCTCGCCACGGCGGCTCCATTAAACCAATCTATGATCATATATGGATTGATAGCAGGCGTGGCGATCCTCCACCGAGGGACGTGAACTGGGTACATCGTGCCAATCTCGATCCGGATTCTCCTCACGCCTTGCTTCCTCACGTAGCTACCCCGAGAGCATCTGCCGCAATACGATTTACGCGCCCACTAAGCGGTGCTAGGAGGGTGATAATCCCGGGATCCTCACCATCAACCATGGCGATCACAACCGGTCAACGCGATACGCCGTGGCTACGTGCACGCGAGAAGCTTAGTACGGAAGCTAACACCAATATTTGATTCAGTCGCATAGCACCAGATCGGTCGGTAAAGTCCCTGCTTCCCCTTATTATTTAATCTAATGGTGTAGTACCAGATCGATCTTAAGTATGTGCATGCTTTTCTCCATTATTTAATCTTGATCGGTCGCATGAGATTGATCGCGAAGGCTCTGCTGCACGCTGTTTTCACTTATTTTTATTGGGTCGTTTAATTAATCGTTGGTACTAATGCCTAGCTGAATCTTATGCATGATCAACCCATTGTTTGGAACACTGAGAGGGACAAACTGGTTCGTTGCACAACAACAAGAGGCGACCGGGAGTTGAGGCTTGGCGCGGCGCACGCGAGCACACATCGCTAAAGCAGCCTAACTTACTCCGCCGCCGTGGCTCCGACCTACGAAGGCTTAGTCGGACGCGTTGTTGCGACGCTCAACGAACAACTGATCTATTGAAAACCAAGTCGCAATGTGCAGTTCACCGAGACGCCGCACCAATGGGTCGCGGGTTCACCTGTGGCGAATTCGCCGTGCTCCGGACCTTCGCCTAAACGCGGACACGCTTAAACGCGGACTCGCTAGACTCGGGGACTCGCCCGTTGTGGACTCGTCCGCCACGTCGACATCGCCATAGCGCGACCTCCGTCCGCCGCGCCGACCCATTGTCCGCCGCGTCGACTTCGCCATAGCGCGACCTCCGTCCGCCAGACCCGTGTCCGCGTCGACATCGCTTATAGCGCGACCTCCGCCGCGCCGACCCAAGTGTCCGCCGCCACTTATAGCGCGACCTCCGTCGCCGCGTAGACCGATGTCCGCCAAGTCGACATCGCCATAGCGCGACCTCCGTCCGCCGTAGACCGGTGTCGCCGCGTCGACATCGCCATAGCGCGACCTCCGCCGCGCCGACCCGATGTCCGCCGTCGATTTCGCTTATAGCGCGACCTCCGTCTGCGTAGACCCGTGTCCGCCAGCGTCGACATCGCCATAGCGCGACCTCCGTCCGCCGCCGACCATTGTCCGCGTCGATTTCGCCATAGCGCCTCCTCCGTCGCCGCGTAGACCAGTGTCCGCCGGCCGACATCGCCATAGCGACCTCCGTCCGCCGACCCGTGTCCGCCGCCGATTTCGCCATAGCGACCATACGCTACCGACGACCCCATCCGCTACGTCGAATGCGTACGCCGTGCCTACTAAAGGACCTTTATCGTCCGAAGTCGCCAGAGAGGGTCGCATGCCACGCTGCATGGACTCACCATCGTGTCTCTTCCCCGAAAATCAATTCGCCTTTGTCAACCTTTGAAAGAGCGACTCGCATGGCCAAGTAGTGCGGACGAGGACTCAAACCGAGCCTCGGATCGTCCACAAAACGCTAACCGAGAGCCATCATTGAGTCGCCTTGCTCGGGCCTTCCGGCCAAGACAAATGGTAGTGCTACACAAACAGCACCATGTCCTCCTCAACCTTAGATAGTACTCGCACGGCTAAATCATGGACGAGGACTCGCAAACCGAGCCTCGGATCGTCCAGAAGAACGCCAAGTCGAGAGCCATCTTTGAGTCGCCATGCATCGCCCCTCGCCAAGACGAGACTTCGCTAAAAACAGCGCAATCACCACGCTCGGGGACTCGCCGCTGCGGACTCGCAATCATCGCGGACTCGCCACACTCGGGGACTCTCCCCTCGCGGACTCGCAATCATCGCGGACTCGCCACACTCGGGACTCTCCTCGCGGACTGCAATCGCCATCGGACTCGCCACACTGGGACTCTCCTCGCGGACTCGCAATCATCGCGACTCGCCACACTCGGGACTCTCCTCGGACTCGCATCATCGCGACTCGCCACACTCGGGACTCTCCTCGCGGACTCGCATCATCGCCAGACTCGCCACACTGGGACTCTCCTCGCGGACTCGCAATCATCGCGACTCGCCACACTGGGCTCTCCCTCGGGACTCGGTGCTCGCGGTCGCCGACCTCGCTGCTGCCAGGCCGGGGACTCGGCACGCTCTGACAGCGCTCACGGTCGCTCGACCGCCACTCGCCAAGGCTGGGCAGCAACCACTAATATTTTCAAAATATGCATCTCTAAAGAGCCTCAAGTCGCCTACAAGCCAACTCGAGCCTCGGGACTACTCCTAGGCATGCAGTGTGTATCGTGGTTCGCGACCGCTGCCTCAACTCGCCATCGCACTCGCGTACTCGGCGCTCGGGGACTCGGGCGCTGCACAGCGCACTCTAGGCATGCAGGTGTATGCGTGGTTCCACGACCGCTCGCCTCGTCAACTCGCCATCGTGCACTCGCTCACAGATTGACGCTCGGGGACTCGGCTACAAACAACGGCACTTCGCCGTCGATCGACCGCCGCTCTCCGTGCTCGGGACTCGGCGCCGGTTGTTGCTGTCCTCGATGCTCGCCGTCGCCGACCTAGTCGCTCGTGCTTTCGGGTCTCGACGCTTGCGGTCGCCGACCTCGCCCTCGCCGCTCGGGACTCGGCGCCGCCGGTCGCCGACTCGCTCGCGCTTTGGGAACTCGGCACTCTACGGTCACTCGACCTCGCCCCTCGCCGCGCTTGAGGACTCGGCATGCTCCATGTTCGGAGAATCGCCGCAACTGGCGGCTTCACCGACACCCTACGTCTTTCGCCAACTGGTCATCACCGACTGGCTCACGCCGACCGCCTCCCGCTTCACGATTCTTTTCTATGTTCAGGAGCTCGTCGCCGATTCGCCACGACCCGTCGTCAAGACTCTCCGCGCCCTGCCTCAAGCCCGCGTCGAATCGACAACGCGCTCGGGGACTCTTGATGGGGAATACCAATCGGGTATACCCACGAAGCGGATTCGCCACCGGATCGAGCGATCAAGCCAAGCCAGAAGGGTCGACCGCCAATACCGAGTGGCGCGGCCGACCAGACGATCGTCGCCATCTTGGAGGCCCAAGGCGGCGACTCAATAGAAAGCCCACTAAAGCACTTGTAAACCCTAACGGCTGCATATATAAAGCCACCAAGGCACCCCAAAGGTACGCCATGAGATCCAGTCTCCCTCCGCCTACGGCGGCTCCATTGTAAACCAATCTATGATCATATACTGGATTGATAGCAGGACGTAGCGATCCTCCACCGAGGGGACGTGAACCTGGGTACATCGTGTGCCAATCTCGCTCCTGGATTCTCCTACGTCGCCTTGCTCCCTCTACGTAAGCTACCCCCAGTAGCATCTGCCGTGCAATACGACGACAATGGTTTTATAATATTTCTATTTGTCATTCTTGATCATTTGTAAATGTTTGTTGGCAAATTTTTATATGGATCAAATCCATAGGCTTGGAGATAACTTGGAAATGATCTTTATTCTTTTAGAGTTTAGGGTTTGGATTTATTTTCCAAGTATTTAAATTTCCAGATACATTCATTGAGGAATGCATTTTGCTTGATTTGAATTTGGTTGAATTCAAAATTTAATTAAAGTTTGTTCAAGATGGGATTTTAAGTTTGCATTTAGAAACAAAAGTTTCTTTTCACCCTGAAATTCAACAATAATTTATTTTATTTATTTATTTTTCACATTACAAGATTTGGAAAATCTTGGTATGTGACAGAATCTCATAGGATCTTTGTCTCTAGTATTGCATTGTTATGCATTGCTCAGTCCTGTCAATTGTCCTGCTGTAATTTGTTTACCTGGCATGCCATGTTTGTTTATCTAAGGAGAACACCTCTAGTGAACTATGGACCCCGGTCCAATCTTTACCATTGATACATCTTCCACTGTTACTGTTTACTTGCTGCAAGCCATCATCACCTTCCACACCATACAGTTAATCCTTTGTTACAGCAACCGGTGAGATTGACAACCTCACTGTTCGTTTGGGCAAAGTCTTGAGTTTGTGTTGTGGGTTTCCACGTTGCTTGCAACACCTTTGAGATATTTCCTTCCTCCTACTGGATCGATAACCTCGGTTTCTTACTAAGGGAAAACTTGCTGTTGTGCTGCTTCATACCTTGCTCTTGGGGTTTCCCGACAAAGTGCTCCATATCAACACAGCACCATCAAGCTTTTCTGGTGTCGTTGCCGGGGAGGCTAAGGAAGTCTTCACAAGGGGAGTCCTCCTCAAACTCTCTCTTTACTTTGTTTTTAGTTTGCTTAGTTCCTTTTGCTTGGTTTTGTTTGCCTCTTTCTATCAAAAACTCAAAAAAATTAGTCTAGTTTGGTTTGCTTTCTCTTATCAAAAACACAAAAAAATAGTTCCTGCTCTAGTTGCTGGTCTGTTGTTGCCTTGCTTGGTCATTCTTTCTATCAATGGATGGTTTCTTTGAAACTAGTGCTTATTGGAAAGGTGGGTTCATGGAAGAAGAAAAGTATTATTATAAGGAACACCGTTTGTCACAAAAAGGGAAACACTTATGGGAACAAATTGATAAATTGAATACTATTGCTAGCGAGGTGTGATCTACTTATAATGTTACTTATTGCTTTGATAAATATTTTTGATGTAGGAGGTACAAACACCTGCCTTTTCAGTGTGAGTATAATGATAATCTTACCATATCTTCTTATGTTAAAGGAAACTATGACTTTTATGATGTGGAACAAATTGAAGAATTTATTGCTTTCAAGGGTGCACTTGAACTTGCCAGTTTGCTTGAAAATACTGATGAGGCACCTTATGAATATGAGGTTTATGAGATACTTAAATTTTGCTTTGATAATTACAAGGAATAAAATGGCTATTTTTATTGAATATTTTAATAGGTGCTTCCCACAAATGGAATAGACTAATGCTTTGCAGGAGCCTATGGGAGAGGGAATTGCTGAAACTAGAAGCTCATTAGATGAAATAGAGGAGGAGAGTGATGAACAAAAGGAGAAAGAATAGATCTAGCCACGCCTACCTTCTAATGAGAGTAACTCTTTATCCCTTACATTATTTGATTGTCCCCCATGCTTACCAAAGGAGGGTGAATGTTATATTATTGTGGATCCTTTTGAAATATCTACTTTGGGTAAAACCTGTGAAGGTTTTAATCCCAATATTTTTGAGCTTGATAGAAATTATGTGTTTATAGACCATGAAAAGCATGCTTTATGTGATAGCTATATTGTTGAGTTTATTCATGAGGCTACTAAAAATTATTATGAGAGGAAAATATGCTTGTAGAAGCTTTCATGGTACTGAAATACCTCTCTATGTGTTGAAAGTTTTGAAGTTACTCTTGTTTCATCTTCCTATGTCTGTCACTTTGTTCTTTGTGAATTTATTTGCATACAATATTCCTATGCATAGGAAGTGGTTTAGACAATGTGTTTTGAATTTGCTTCTTGATGCTCTCTTTTACTTCAATTCATATTTATTATGTGAGCATCTTCTCAAGCTATCATGCCTAACTTAAAGAAGTTAAAGAAAAGTACTTGTTAGAAGATAACCCCAGAGTTTACTTGAGTCTTGGAAGTTATTACTTTAGTAATGATCTCTACTTATCCTTTTTGTTTGCTTTTTGTGCCAAGAATGAACTCTAATGAGAGGGAAGTAAGATTCGGGGAGTTGCTGTCCCGAAACAGATTTCTATCCTCCACCATATAAAATTGTGAGGAGTCTCTGTAAGTCGGATTGAGGTGACATTTACGAATAAATCCCCTATGTTAGATAAATTTCTTTAGTTTAACACTTTTTGATTTGAGCAACAGAAGATTTTCTAGAAAATCGGTTTCTATCTGATGGTCTGTTTTGATAGATTTCTGCCATTATTTGCATTTGCTTCTTATTGATTCCTTTTTGAGTTCTTTTTGGGTAAATTGAGATTTTTAAAGGATTTTCTATAGTAGCTTGTGTTTTTAGTGAAAAGTTTTGCTGTTCTAAATCTAAACCCAAAGGTCTATTATCTTTTGAATACACTAATGTTGCTAATGAAGATTGTGTGAAGTTTTGTATGAAGGAAAAAATTCAGGTGTAGAGAGAGAATGATGCAATGAGATGAAGAATGGACAAAAGCTCAAGCTTGGGGATGCCACCCCCAGTTTCAACCCAAGAAATATCCAAGAGGTACAAGCGTCAAACCCCTTCTTCATCAATAAAAAGCTCAAGTCTTTCTAGACACTTCATTTTTATTGTTTCATGCACTGTTGTATTATTCTTGGAACGTCTTAGTTTTTGTTTGTTTTGCTTAGTTTGTTTAGTTTTCTTGAATAAAGTAGTTTGGACCCCCGTTCTCGCTGTGTTGTTTCAAATAAGTCGATTGGTGTTGGAAAGGAGTAGAAAGTTCTTGCTTGAGAAGTGCAAGAGGAGGTTGCATTGACTGTGACTTAGACTTTAGCATGACATGCTAGGTTTTGTTTTGACCTTATTCTTAGTGATTATTGTTGTAGCATGACTTGTTCCAAACAATTGGGATTGCTTACTATGCCTTGAAAGAATCATGCGTTGTTTTAGCATACAAAAGCATAGTTTTTGTGGTATTCTCCTTTGATGCTTTGTTTGGGTTGACTTTGCACATGCTCACACCATGTTATGACTATGAACAAGTCACCATAGCCTCTATGATCATTTAGTCCTTGACTTGTAGTATCACTCTATGCTTTGATTAGTAATGTTTTGTCGCTCTGCATGATTATGTCCATTATTGCTCTCTTAGTTGGTTGCTCTTAGTCTTTTGCTAGCCTCCACTTGTATGAGTAAGCTCTACTCATGCTTACAACTCCCAAAAAACCAAGTTATTCCAAAGTATCCACTATAAATTCCTATGCATGGTGTGTTAAACCATTCTAAGTATATTCTTGTTTTTAGATATTATTACAATTAAAAAGTATTTTGTTATGTGAAAACTTAGTGATTAAAGCCCTCACAAACTTGATGGCACACTTTATATTCCTTGCCCCTAATAAACTTGAACCATTGTGTCATCTATGTTGTATATGCTTGCACTTATACGTTGGAATTAGCAGAACTGTGCTGTCACGGGGAACGTTTTCAACATTGCACTTGTACTTTGTACACAATTGATATCATGATCTTTTGTCTATGGATGTCGCTGGTGTGAAATAAAGGGGGAGCTTGTAAATCCATGGAGTTATGTATTTTGTGTTAGAGAAACGCCTGTGCCGCTAGCCTAAGCCATGCCTAATCATGGTGGAAACTTGCAGCATCACCATAATGAGCATTCTGTGAAGCATCCTCAATAAAAAGCTATGCACATAGTAAATAAAAAGATCGATGAGATGCTCATTGTTTGCTTGCCTTGTTATTTTTGTTATGGGATATCTCTTGTACCATGTGCAAGGGGTACCCCGTTGGCGGTTCTCTATGATACACATGTACTTACTATGTCAAGAACTTACAGGTGACTAAAGTTGAGTAGCATGTGGTGCAACCCTCTTATTCAAGGGACATGAGATTGCCAACTTATACTTTGTCAAGCATATACTCCATCTTTGTTCACTTTAAACTTAATCACTTCAAGATGCTTATGATAGGGGCAATGAGGGCTGAAAGCTAATAAGTACCATAATTTTTGGAAGCTCTTTTTAAAACTTGAAATCCATGCTTCCCTTTATGAAGGGCCTTTCTTCCACTATTATATTGAGTCTCCACCTTCTACCTTTTGGCACCATTAAGAGAGAATAGTTGTCATTCTTAGTTCTATGTGCAATGTCCCAAAACTTATTGATTGATGCATATTGATGATATTGCTTGTTCTTGTGCTACTTGTATCTAGTCACTCTTCTGAACTTTTAAGGTGTCATATGCATCTATTTGCTACTCTATGAGGGACAAGATGAATGCCACTATGCCATGTTTTCTGTATGTGAAACAAACAAATGTTTTTCAATGCGTGTTATTCATGATCTTTGTTTGAAGCCTTTCATGTTGCATGCATAGTTACTTTGTCCTATTGTTAGAACTCCATCTTTCATGCACTTGTTTAGAGTTCTTTGATCCCAGCTTTCAATGCTTGCAAATGGTTTGATCTTGGTTTTTATGGTGCATGTCACCTCAAAAATTATTCTTTTATCACTTACCTACTCGAGGAAGAGCAGGAGTTAAGCTTGGGGATGCTTGATACGTCGGAAACGTATCTATAATTTTTTATGCTCCATGCTTGTTTACTATCTACTTTGCTTTGCTTTGTCCACACTTTGAGGTGTGTTTATATGTTTTCTGGTACTAACCTATTAACAAATTGCCATAGTGCCAGTTGCCTGTTTTTCTGTTTGGTTCCAGAAAGGCAGAAAATCAATATTCTCGGAATTGGACGGGACAAAAACCAAAGTCAATATTTTACCGTGGGCAACATGAATCCAGAATACGAGACAGAGGAGGCTCACCAGGGGGCCACACCCCCTGGATGTGCGGGTGGGTCCACCCCGTGCCTGGGGGGTGCAGCCGCCCTGGCAGCCCCCTGCCTCGCCTCTTCGCCTATAAATTCCCCCCGATGCCAAAACCCTAGAAACCCGATCAATATTGCATGAAACCGTCTGTAGCCGCCGCCACCATCGTCCCTAGATCGGGGGGTCTAAAGCTCTCCCAGGCACCCTGCCGGAGGGTAGATCATCCCGGAGGCATTCTTCTTCATCATGCCAGCCTCCGGTATGAAGCGTGAGTAGTTCCACCTTGGACTACGGGTCCATGTAGTAGCTAGATGGTTGTATCTCCTCCTTGTGCTTTCATGTATAGATCTTGTGAGATCCATTCATGATCAAGATCTAATCTATTTGTAATCATGTATGTTGTGTTTGCGGGGATCCGATGGATATTGAGATTACTATGTCATATTGATTAATGGTTTTGTCTTATTGATTCTATCATGTATGTGTTGTTTGTGATCTTCCATGCTCTCCGTTGTTAGTAGCTATCTTGGCCAACTAGTTGCTAGTGACTCCAAGAGGGGGTATTTATGCTCAATAGTGGGTACATGCCTCTATTTTCCAAGGGAAGTTATAGAAATCTCTACAGTTGTAGATGTGCTATTGCCACTAGGGAGAAAACAACGGTCTCTTGTTCATGGAACCAGTGGATTTTTTACCTTACACACTTTGCTTAAAGCAGTTCTCTGTTGCTTGCAACTTAATACTGGAGGGGGTTTGGATGATAACCTGAAGGTGGACTTCTAGTCATAGATGCAGTTGGATGGCGATCTATGTATATTGTTGTGTTGCCCAATCGAATCTCATAGGATCTTTGTGTCTAGTATTGCATTGCTATGCCTTACTCAGTCCTGTCAATTGCCCTGTTGTAATTTGTTTACCCAGTATGACATGTTTGTTTATGTAAGGAGAACACCTCTAGTGAACTATGGACCCTGGTACAATCTTTACCATTGATACATCTTCCACTGTTACTGTTTACTTGCTGCAAACCAACATCACCTTCCACACCATACAGTTAATCCTTTGTTACAACAACCGATGAGATTGACAACCTCACTGTTCGTTGGGGAAAAGTCTTGATTTTGTGTTGTGTAGGTTTCCACGTTGCTTGTAACACCTTTGAGACGTTTCCTTCCTCCTACTGGTTCGATAACCTCGGTTTCTTACTGAGGGAAAACTTGATGATGTGCTGCTTCATACCTTGCTCTTGGGGTTTCCCGACAACGTGCTCCATATCAACACAACACCATCAACCGGTGTTTTTGACTTCTTAGAAGCGTTGCTGAGGGTCCAACCCCTTGTCCATGTCTTGGCTTCGACGGAAACCTCGGATCCTCTGGATCGGGCGATGAAGGCGCTTCTACATCCTTCTCCTGCTATGGGCATAGTCTTGGAGTTGGATACAACTTTGAGACTAGTGGATGGCCGAGCCGCATGGTTGTTAGGACTGCCCCGTCAGGGGCGTTGATGTGCAGTTTGGCAACAATGATGCGTCCACTAGTAGGAAAAAGCCTAGTGCCAGTGTTCGGAAAAGGGCGTTTCTGGCGTTGAACCTGCACGCCATTAATCTCATGCAACTGGTAGGTTGTAGTGGCGACCTCTCCACCAAACGCCACCAATAGTATTCGTAGTGGTGGCATTTTATCGTAAGTGCCACCATTATATATCTATTTGTGGCGTTCGTTTTATTTTGAATTCCACAAGTGAGTTTTTGAAAATTAGAAAAAATCCGGTGCATCCACTATCGAGCATAAATACTCCCTCTTGGAGTCACTAGCAACTACTTGGCCAAGATAACCACTAGCAACGGAGAGCATGCAATATCACAAACAACACATACATGATAGAATCATAAAGATAAAACCATTAATCAAACCAACATAATAATCTCAATATCCATCGGATCCCCGCAAACACAACATGCATGATTACAAATAGATTAGATCTTGATCATGAACGGAGCTCACAAGATCTATACATGAAAGCACAATGGAGGAGATACAACCATCTAGATACTACAGGGACACATAGTCCAAGGTGGAACTACTCACGAATCATATCGGAGAGCCTCGGATGATCTCCTTCGCAGGTGCCGGAAGAACTTTATCCCGATCTAGGGACGATGGTGGCGGCTAAAACAGTTTCGTGGATTTCGATCGGGTACTGTGGTTTCAGATCGGGGCTTTATAGGAGAAGGCGAGACCGAGGCCAGGTCACCAAACTAGCAGGCGGGCCACCTGTGGTCGCTACAGAGGGTTTAGCCCCTCTAGCCGGCCTCTTCGACTCTCCTCTGGACTTATTATTCCCCACGGAAATTAATTGACTTTGTCCTTCATCCCGTCAAATTCCGAGAATATTTCTTTACTAACTTTTCTAAAACCAAAAACTGCAGAAAACAGGCATCTGGCACTGTTGCAACTTGTTAATAGGTTAGTACCAGAAAACATGTAAAAAGCACCTCAAAGTGTGGACAAGTAAAGCAAAGTAGAAACTAAACAAGCATGGAGCATCAAAAATTATAGATACGTTTCCAACGTATCAGCATCCCCAAGCTTAACTCCTGCTCGTCCTCGAGTAGGTAAGTGATAAAAAGAATAATTTTTGAGGTGACATGCACCCTCACAATAAATATCCAACCATTGAAAGCTGGGATCAAAGAACTCTAAACATGTGCATGAAAGATGGAGTAGTTGTAATAGTTGAAGCTGGTGGACGACAACCATGAAACGGCGCCATTGACCTTGACGCCATACCGGTGATGATGGAGATCATGTTCGTGCTTGAAGATGGAGATCGGAAGCACAAGAAGAAAGGCCATATCATATCACATATTATGAATTGCATGTGATGTTAATCCTTTATGCATCTTGTATTGCTTAGTTTGCGACAGTAGCATTATAAGATGATCCCTCAAGCACACAAATTTCAAGTTTTAAAGTGTTCATCCTTAGTAAGCACCGTTGCTAAAGCTCGTTGTTTCGAAGCACCACGTGATGATCGGGTGTGTTAGATTCTGCGAGTGTATACAACGTGAGCAAGCCAGATTTGCTCATGCGGATGCTAAGGTTTGATCTCGACGAGCCTAGCATGTACAGACATGGTCTCGGAACACGGATCACCGAAAGGTAAAGCATGAGTCATATAGATGATATGATGAACATGATGATTGTTCGCCATTGAAACTATATCATGTCACGTGATGATCGGACTTGGTGTAGTGAATTTGGTTCGTGTGATCACTAAAACAATGTGAGGGATATTATTTTGAGTGGGAGTTCAACGGCAATACGATTAAAAGTTGAACACAATTTATCATAAATTAAATCGAAGTGAATTTGCATAGTTGTTGTAGTCATTGGCATCCGTTTACCACCTTGCGCTTAGTTATAATTGAGATGATAGAACTATAGAATTCTGGTTAGTTACTTTACGAACTGGTATTGTATTGTTTTGACGTGTTATTCTAAAGTTTAAAAGTCCCATCGCAAACTTTCAGTAAGTTTCGATTACTCCGTGAAGTTTAATAGTTGGTATTAAATAAAGAGTAACAATTCCAGTGTTAGTATATGAGTATCATGTTTATCTCCATGATTCTTGATATTCGAAAGATAGTTTCAATATCAAGGTAATCTAGGAGTTGAAAGAGTTGTTTCAGAAACCATCATGTATGGAAGATATTGCGATATCTGAAATGATGTTTTGGTTACAACATGATAGAGTATAATATGGCAAAGTTTATGTTCTCATATTTGATGAGAATTTACAAAATTTTGGAGACACTAGTTGTCCTAATCCTCCAAAAGGTTTTGGAGAGCAACATTATACTCGCGATTCACCGTTATAAGCTAAAAGTAGCTTGATCATGGATAATTCCATGATAAGGGTGAATATTTGATGTAGGTAAAATGTTTACTACACCAAGAGATTACTAAAGAAAGGAATTTGAAAGAACACCAAACATTTGATGATGGTGATCTACTTCAAAGTGCAAGTCCAAAGACATTGGAATTAATTATACATGCTTTGGGCTATGTTTCATGTATATGGCTCCACTATTGATGTTGATAGGTTCTTTCAAACAGAAAAAGAAATACTGAAAGAGAATCTCATAAATATATGGCAGAAAAGAGAAGACTAGAATTGTTCAGCTTAGGTATATAGAGGATATACGTGTTATGGCTGTATTATTTGCTTGTTAAATGATGTGGTTCTTAAGTATTGGATACTGAATTTGTTGGTATGAATCGTCATACGAAACAACAGAATTCATGAACTACAAAGGCCTAAGTAACTAGCAAAATAATATGTGATGATGTTCATCTAGAACAAATAAAGGGTTATTGTGCTGCTCGTTAAACATCAAATCTTGACTTCAAGATTTGTTTTATCAGGTATTATGAGAACAAAAGGGTTGTTCAAATAATTGCCATAATCCATAAAAGATGGATAATTTACAAATCTCATTGGAGAAATCACATCCATAAAACTAGTGCTAAAAATGTCGAAAGACAAATTGATTGGAAGATCACTTAGGAAGTGACATCGCCGTTTAAATTATATTGGAAAGAAAACATGAAGGAACTCCATGTGGATGGAATTTTGGAGTCTTTTGATTTTTGATCAAATGACGCTTGTGAAACTTTCCTAGAGATAATTAAAACTTCGTTCAAAGGCCAAAAGGGAACGAATGACTATCTTTTTGGAACTTGTACATATTGTTGTATGAAGTCCATTATGAGTAGTCAAGAGCGATGGATTTCAACTTCATATGCTTTCTCCGAAAATTTAAGTGAATATATGAATATTTACTTAATAAGGATGAAGTATGAAACATTTGAAAAGTTCAAAAACTTTCAAGATGAAGTGCAAAATCATTGTAATAAGAATATAAATAGTTTATGATAAGATCATAAAGGAAGATATTTGAGTTACAAGTTTAGCATAATACCTAAGATTTAAGGAATCATTCCGTGGATTTTCATTTCCTGAAATACCATAAGAGTATGGAGCGTTCGAGATATGTAATTAAACCTTGTTTGACATGGTAATATCAAAGGTGTAATTCATAAAACTGCCATTATATTTTAAAGATTAAAAGCTTTAGAGACTACCGTTTTCCACTGAAAAGATATCCATCATAATCCGTTGAAATGACACCATATAAAGTTATGGTTTGGGATAAAACCCAAGTTGTCCTTTCTTAAACATTGGTATGCTATGCATAAGAAAGATGTTTGCAACCAAAGTCGGATGAACCTATCTTTGTATATTATTTCGAATAACTGTTAAGTATTCCTCCATAACATCGGAGACAAAAGTGTTTGTCGCTTAGAACGTCAAGTTTCTTTGAGAAGGAATTTTCCGTGAAAATATAAGTGGGAGTACAATAGAACTTTGATAAGGTTAAAAGAACCTTAGCTGTATGTGCAAAGTTGCGCAGCGCCGAAAAGTGTTCCGGAGGAAGCAACAATGCTCATGGCTCACATGCCTCAAAGGTTGTGGTTACGAAGGTCAAAGTTTCTATTGAACCAAGTAGGTCGGGTAAACAATCAAATACCAAGATTTGAGGGTTGAATCATTATTTGAGAATAATGAACGGACTACATGCAAAGAAGCGATGATGGGCCCTGACTCCGTAAAATGGCTTGAAGCCATAAAATCCGTGATAGTTCCATACACAAGAAATCAAGCTTTGAACTTGAAGGACCCTCGAGAAAGGTGTAAGATCTTACAGTCGTGTTTGGATCTATAAATAAATAGACATGGATGTTTCACATCTATGAAATAGTCGATATGTTGGGAAAGAGTTCACAACAATGTTCAAAGGTTGACTATGACAGGATTTGATCTTTCATAGCGATATTTAGTCTAGACGGATTAGTGTAGCAACCACTACACATAATTTTGTTATGTGATAGTTGAATAAACAAATAAGTTCTTCTACTAGAATTGTTACCTAGGACGTGTGCGTAACACGGTCCAAAGGGTTTTGTTAATTCAAAGGATGCTAAAAACGTATGCAAACTACAATGGTTAAAGTAAGCATCGCGGAGTTGGAATCTTCACTATGATGAAACTGTTAAAAGAGTTTAATTTCATCGGATAAAATGAAGATGCTTGCATTTGCAAGAAATTAAGTGGGAGCGCTAAGACATGTTTCTAATACATTATGTGGAAGACATATTGTTGATTGGAAATGATGTATATTTTATTAACACATATTAAGAATTTCATCCCGATGAAAGACACAGGAAAAACCCAAATATTTGGCATCAATAGACGCTAATATGGTTGTGCCGAAAGTACATAGATGATGTATTGAATGAGTTCAATATATAAACTACAAGAAAGGTTCTTGTCGCACAGAAAGGGTTGAATGAGTTTAATATTGATGATATATTCAAGTGTATTGACATTCGGTAAGTGAAACAAAGATTCAAGTATAGATTGATACTTGGTGTATGAAATCACAAAGAGTATTTATATCAATCATACTGTGATATGTACAAATCCTGATATGTCCTATGCTCTAAATGTTATGAGCATATACTAGAATGATTCATAAGATGATCATTAGACAATAGTAAGGATATTCTTATGATATTTTGGAAGAACTAAGAGTATATTATTTTGTAGAAGTGACAAATAGATGGTTAGTTCATTGTAAAAGTACTACATTGATACTAGTTTTGTCACAAAGTACAAATTAAGTTTATCTTAATCTAAACTAAGGGTGGCACAATATAATGGAAAGTAAGTTCCATAATGGATTTGGATGAGTTCCAAAGTTAAGACATTGTGACAGATATTACAACAAAAAGGCTAAGTATATGACTTCTATTATAGCAGCTAAAGAGGGCATTTGTGTCAAGTAGTTTGTTATCAAACTAGGTGTAGTTCACAACGGGATAATACTATGAAAATATATTGTACGACAATATTATCAACATGTTTTAATCCCAAAGAACTAAAGGTCTCACCAAAGGACCAAATTTATACAAAGTCATCTCATTAGAGAATGAGTGATGCGTAGAGACGCAAAGACATGCAATTACACACGGACCCAGAAGTTTCAGATCCGGAGATCAGTTGACCACTAGCAATCATGTACATACAACACCGGAAAGCCATAGGTGTTGAATACACAAAGGTTTGAAACTAGATTATTGACTGTAGTGCAAGTGGGAGACTGTTGGAGATATGCCTAAGAGGCAATAATAAAGTGGTTATTATCACTAGCTGAATACCCGTGCGCTGCTACGGTCTTTTGTTTACTCGTAACATATATGATGTGATATGTAATGAATGTGAATACTCGTGTGTATAAAAAAGACATCTTGTAGTGTTATAAGACAATTAAGGTTCCACCTTGCTCAAACTCAGTTTTTTTCATACATGATTATTGTAGGTACACACTTTTGTGTGGTTTTTTTACATTGGGCACCATTCAGAAATTTCATTAAAGAGTTTTTTTTGTTTTATCTTAGCGTACTCGTATAATTGTAAGTAGCTACACCTTGGAGATTTTAGTTATGGAGTATAATGGTTTTATATACGTTCATTGATTCAAAAAAATCTTATGAAGGGCATTTTGTCTATTTAATGATAAAATTGATCAAAATCAAACCTGTCTATAGTCTGGATCAAAAATAATATCGTGTTTGTGCAATAAGATCTGATCTAATTTGCTTCTATTCTATATCTACCACACCTTACATTGCTAACCCGCGATTATTTTCATCTGATATGATCTAATCAGGTCATGCGTTAAATTGTGCATATCATCTACTCAGCCTCCGATGGTGAAGGGCCCTAGGCCATACCATGAACCTGCTTGGTCCTTGTGAATATGTCATTAGGAGCAGTCTATGAAACATAGGAATATATGTCTTGATGAAAATTTAAAGATTCACTTTTTCGTAAATATGTCTTAATAAAAAATTTAAGATTCGCTTTTTTTAGTAAATACTATGTATTAATAAAAAATCGAAGATTCATTTTCTTTATGCAAACTTGCGGATATACCCCAAGTTCTATTGTGTGTCTCTGAGGTCATGTCGGCCGAGCTGGGAACGTGGACGCAGACCAATTCATCCTAGGAGTTTAAGGCGAGGCGGGATTGTCGAACTTGCTCTAGAACTACCTAGTCATAATCTTAAATAAGATTGGATACATATTCTTCCCCTTCTCGGATTGAGTTCCGTAGAAGAAAATACACCAGTTTCGCTGGTGATGTATTTATGTGGTCTCACGATAGAGAATGAAGAGAATGCCAAGTGGGAGATACAACCTCTCCTTTTTATTCTGTTGCACGCCTCGCTCATAGAAAAGAAAACTTGTGTGCTCACAAAATTTAATTGTGTGAAAATATTGGTGCAGGATAAAACGATCTTTCAGTCAATTTTTTTACGGCCAAGGTCGCCCGTTAAATATCTGGGGCATTGGCGCCTCACTTACATTTGGACTTGTTGCATGCGTCTCCATGGATACAACTAGGAATACATCCCACGAGTTAATGCTAGATTGGTTTTTTTCCAAACTAATAATAGGATGAAAACGATTTTCGGTTACTAATTGATTCGATTTGTTTCAAAATTTAAGGACGAAACCAATCGGGGGTTACTATTGTTTCCTTTTTTCTATTGTCCCACGCAAGAAATATTAGGGGAAACAGATGATTAGCATATCTCCTAATTGATGGTACATAATATACTTCCTTAACTGCTGTTTACAAACGTATTGGTTGTGCAAAAAATCGGACGGTCTAGATTGTTTCAATGTTTGATGTCAAAATGGATGTTTGATGTCAAAGTGGACGTACCAATACCAACTTCTTTTTAATAGTAAAGATATCTTCATGCTTATGATAAATGTTTACATACCATGCTAAAATTGTATTAACCGAAAACATTAATACTTGTGTGATTTGTAAACATAAAAGAGTCCCTAGTAAAGCCTCTTGTTAAACTAGCTTGTTCGTTAATATATGATCATGGTTTCCTGATCATGAACATAGAGATGTTATTAACAACAGGGTCATATCATTAGGAGAATGATATGATGGACATACTCCTATAGTTAAGCGTAGCATAAAGATCAAGTCATTTAATATAGTTCATTTGCTATATGCTTTCTGATACAGTAACCTAATTCCTTCGACCATGAGATCATGTTAATCACCATCACCGGAAGGATGATTTGATGACATCAAACACCACTCCGTAACTGGGTGGATATAAAGGTGGCATTGAGTGTTCGGAAAGTATGGGTTGAGGCACATGGATCAAGAGTGAGATTTGTCCATCCATATGACGGATAGATATACTCTGGGACCTCTCGGTGGAATGTCATCCAATTAGCTTGCAAGCATGTGACTGGCTCACAAGGGATCACATATCACGGGAACGAGAAAAGAGTACTTATCGGTAACGAGGTTGAACTAGGTATGCAGAGATACCGACGATCAAAACCTCGGATAAGTAAACTATCGTGAGACAAAGGGAAATTGGTATCGTATGTAAGTGGTTCATTCGATCGCAAAGTAATCGTAGAAATATGTGGGAGCCATATGAATTTCCAGATTCCTCTATTGGTTATTGATCGTAGAAGTGTCTCGGTCATGTACGCATAATTCACGAACCGTAGGGAGACACACTTAAGGATTCAATGTTGTTGAGTAGTTATGGAATGATGAGTAAGAGACCGAATGTTGTTCAGAGTCTCAGATGGGATCTGGGATATCACGAGGAGATCCGGAGAATAAGATTCATATAAGGAAATTCCTGTTTCAGAGTTCGGAAATGATTCCGGTGTTTTCACCGTGAATGTTCTAGAAGGGTCTGGAAGGTCCGGCACTCCGGAGGGGAAGGGTACATGAATGTGTCATAACAATGTGGAATGGTTGCATCATGTACTAGGTCACTTGGCTGTGCAATATGGAAAGAGAAATCAAATCCAAGTTTGAAAGTCAAACGCCAATTTGAAAAGTCAAATCCAAAGTTTGCTTGGTGGAGGGCGAGTAGGAAACCTACTTGGGGAGGAAGTCCCACTCGCTCCACCCGCCGGCCATGAGGAGGAGTTGGAGGAGGACTCCATCCTCCCAAACCGCCCCCTCCCACCTATATAAGGAGGGGTAGGGCGCCCCTTGAAGGGAATATGCCCTGAGAGGCAATAATAAATTGTTTATTATGTGTATTCCAAGTATATGATAGATGTTTATTTTGCATGCTATAATTGTATTAATACGGAAACGTTAATACATGTGTGTTTAATAAACAAACAGAAAGTTCCTAGTTAAGCCTCTCTCATAAACTAGCTCGTTGATTAACAAGATGATCAAGGTTTCCTGATCATGGACATTGGATGTTGTTAATAACGGGATCACAACATTAGTGTAATGATGTGATGAACATTCATCCGAAGTATAGCATTACGATCAAAGTCATTGAGTTTATATTGCTATAACAACTTACGAAGTGATCCTAATCCTGACCATGAGATCATGTCAATCACTAACACGGAAGAGTTTCTTGATAACATCAAACGTCACACCGTAATGGGTGATTATAAAGATGGGTTGTAACTAATAAAGTGTTATGTTGAGGCTCATGGATCGAGAGTGGAATTTGTTCATCCCGATGGCGGATAGATATACTCAGGCCTCTCGGTGATATCACATTGATTAGCTTGCAAGCAAGTGATTTGATCACTATAATGTTATATCACGAACGAGAAAAGAGTGCATGTCGATCGAGATCAAACTAGGTATGGAGATACCGATGATCGAATCTCGGACATGTAATATATCGTGAGACAAAGGGATTAAGATACTAACGTAAAAGGTTCACGATCACAAGAAAGTCATCGTTGAATGTGGGGAGTCGATATGGGTCTCGGATCCGCTTCGATTATTGATCCGAGAGGGTCTCGATCATGTCCGCATTATTCACGAACCGTAGGGTGACACACTTAAGAGAAACCGACATCCAATTGGAGCAAATGTTTCATGCGAAAAGAATAAACAAGCGAGGAATTTATTTCACTAGATACCAAACAGGTTTTCGGGTGAAATTGCATAAAGTGGTTATGCATGTGAAATAGAATTCTAGCAAGGGTTATTTGTGAATGTTTGTCATTAAAGTAATTGACAAAATTCTGAATAAAATAAAGAGTTTTATTTAATGAGAGATTGCATTAAATTTGGTGGAAATTTAATGGGATTTTGAGTGGACTTTGAGTGGAGGAATTTGGAGAGTTTGTGAGTGGAGTGTCCACCACATGAAGAGGGGAGGCAAGGGTCAGCCCCCATGCGCAGCCACCCCCTTGGGGTCCCCCTCCTCCTATAAAGGAGCCCTCCTCTCACTTCTCACTCACACCTCCTCGTGAAGGATCTCTCTCCCCTCTAGAATTTATCCCCATGGTCTCGGACTAGCGAGATACATGTTCCCGGTGGCTATTCGGCAAGAAAGAGTTGTGCTTCCTGCATCGAGCGAGGAGGCGGAGGTTGCTCGGTGCCTCGAGCGTGTGTGCGAGCACGGATGCTTACCGATTTGCGGCGCTAGGACTTCCTCTCGATCTTGAGATCGGCAAGAGATCGTCTACATCAACCACGAGTTGAACTCGTTAAGCTTTGTCGGTCTTCAAGGGTATGTTCTCTACGGATATACATCCGCCCGTTGTTTGTATCTAGTATAAATAGATCTTGGTATATAGTTCACATCGTAGGAAAATTTTTGTTTTCTATGCTGCGAACCCTTCACCCCTCTACCCCTCACACCTAAACCCTAGCTCTTGGCGCCACCACCTCCAAGTGTTGCCGCCGCCTAGGTCTCGTCTTCTAGACGACTTGGGGCAAACCCTAGCTTTCCCTAGCCGCTTTCCAAGCCCACCCTTGGTGCTTCTAAACCCTAGATCGCCAAGGCCCTCTCTTATACTCCACCATACTCGCTCCGGCTTAAGGCGAAGCCCTGCGGGATCTCCCCTCTACTTCCGACACCACGCCGTCGTGTTGCCGGAATCACGAGGAGAGTGCTACAACCTCCGCTGCCTGCTGGAACAAGGGAGAGGAAGGCCTTCATCGAGTACCGAACGTGTGACCGACTGCGGAAGCACTTTGCCGAATCTGTTGGGAAGGATCGTCTACGCGATCTTGAGATCGGAAGTGTACGACTACATCATCCACGAGAATCTGCTCTCATTAACCGCTTTGGATCTTCGAGGGTTAGTACTCTATCGACTCGTTGCTGCAATCTAGTAGATGGATCTTGGCTTGTGTGTGTTCATGCGATAGAATTTTTTTGTTTTCCATGCTACGAACCCCTACAGTGGTATCAGAGCTGTGTTTATATGTAGATCTGTTGCACGAGTAGAACACAATTGTCATTGTGGGCGGTGGTGCTTTTATTATCAATTGCTTTTTGTGTACTTTTCATCTTGAGGTATGATGGGATGAAGCGGCCTGGGCTAACCTTACATGACATCGTTCATGAGACTTGCTCCACTCTCAACATGCAACTTGTATTGCATAAGTGGCTTTGCGGGTGTCAGTCTCTCCCATCACAGTATAGATTCAATTTACAACGGGCACTTGATAGTTCAAGCATCAATGTTGTGGTTCTTGTTCGTAAGTTAGAACGACACTTATTGAAAGCCCCAAACCACGTAAAACATGCAAAGAAAATTAGAGGCGTCTAACTTTGTTTTGTAGGGGTGTGCTGTGATATGATATGACCATGATTGTGTTTATATATGATGTATGCAATGTCCCTTATTGTAAGTTGGCAACCGGCAGGAGCCATATGGTTGTCTTTAAATTCCGTTAAGACCTGCATGTCTATTCAAAGTAGTTGTAATAGTTGAAGTTGGTGGACGACAACCATGAAACGGCGCCATTGACCTTGACGCCATACCGGTGATTATGGAGATCATGTTCGTGCTTGAAGATGGAGATTGGAAGCACAAGAAGAAAGGCCATATCATATCACATATTATGAATTGCATGTGATGTTAATCCTTTATGCATCTTGTATTGCTTAGTTTGCGACGGTAGCATTATAAGATGATCCCTCAAGCACACAAATTTCAAGTTTGAAAGTGTTCATCCTTAGTAATCACCGTTGCTAAAGATCGTTGTTTCGAAGCACCACGTGATGATCGGGTGCGTTACATTCTACGAGTGTATACAACGTGAGCAAGCCATATTTTCTCATGCGGATTCTAAGGTTTGATCTTGATGAGCCTAGCATGTACAGACATGGTCTCGGAACACGGATCACCGAAAGGTAAAGCATGAGTCATACAGATGATATGATGAACATGATGATTGTTCGCCATTGAAACGATATCATGTCACGTGATGATCGGACTTGGTGTAGTGAATTTGGTTCGCATGATCACTAAAACAAAGTGAGGAATATTGTTTTGAGTGGGAGTTCAACGGCAATATGATTAAAAGTTGAACACAATTTATCATAAATTAAATCGAAGTGAATTTGCATAGTTGTTGTAGTCATTGGCATCCGTTTACCACCTTGCGCTTAGTTATAATTGAGATGATAGAACTATAGAATTCTGGTTAGTTACTTTACGAACTGGTATTGTATTGTTTTGACGTGTTATTCTAAAGTTTAAAAGTCCCATCGCAAACTTTCAGTAAGTTTCGATTACTCCGTGAAGTTTAATAGTTGGTATTAAATCAAGAGTAACAATTCCAGTGTTAGTATATGAGTATCATGTTTATCTCCATGATTCTTGATATTCGAAAGATAGTTTCAATATCAAGGTAATCTAGGAGTTGAAAGAGTTGTTTCAGAAACCATCATGTATGGAAGATATTGCGATATCTGAAATGATGTTTTGGTTACAACATGATAGAGTATAATATGGCAAAGTTTATGTTCTCATATTTGATGAGAATTTACAAAATTTTGGAGACACTAGTTGTCCTAATCCTCCAAAAGGTTTTGGAGAGCAACATTATACTCGCGATTCACCGTTATAAGCTAAAATTAGCTTGATCATGGATAATTCCATGATAAGGGTGAATATTTGATGTAGGTAAAATGTTTACTACACCAAGAGATTACTAAAGAAAGGAATTTGAAAGAACACCAAACATTTGATGATGGTGATCTACTTCAAAGTGCAAGTCTAAAGACATTGGTATTTAATTATACATGCTTTGGGCTATGTGTCATGTATATGGCTCCACTATTGCTGTTGATAGGTTCTTTCAAACAGAAAAAGAAATACTGAAAGAGAATCTCATAAATATATGGCAGAAAAGAAAAGACTAGAATTGTTCAGCTTAGGTATATAGAGGATATACGTGTTATGGCTGTATTATTTGCTTGTTAAATGATGTGGTTCTTAAGTATTGGATACTGAATTTGTTGGTATGAATCGTCATACGAAACAACAGAATTCATGAACTACAAAGGCCTAAGTAACTAGCAAAATAATATGTGATGATGTTCATCGAGAACAAATAAAGGGTTATTGTGCTGCTCGTTAAACATCAAAGCTTGACTTCAAGATTTGTTTTATCAGGTATTATGAGAACAAAAGGGTTGTTCAAATAATTGCCGTAATCCATAAAAGATGGATAATTTACAAATCTCGTTGGAGAAATCACATCCATAAAACTAGTGCTAAAAATGTCGAAAGACAAATTGATTGGAAGATCACTTAGGAAGTGACATCGCCGTTTAAATTATATTGGAAAGAAAACATGAAGGAACTCCATGTGGATGGAATTTTGGAGTCTTTTGATTTTTGATCAAATGACGCTTGTGAAACTTTCCTAGAGATAATTAAAACTTCGTTCAAAGGCCAAAAGGGAACGAATGACTATCTTTTTGGAACTTGTACATATTGTTGTATGAAGTCCATTATGAGTAGTCAAGAGCGATGGATTTCAACTTCATATGCTTTCTCCGAAAATTTAAGTGAATATATGAATATTTACTTAATAAGGATGAAGTATGAAACATTTGAAAAGTTCAAAGACTTTCAAGATGAAGTGCAAAATCATTATAACATGAATATAAATAGTTTATGATAAGATCATAAAGGAAGATATTTGAGTTACAAGTTTAGCATAATACCTAAGATTTAAGGAATCATTCCGTGGATTTTCATTTCCTGAAATACCATAAGAGTATGGAGCGTTCGAGATATGTAATTAAACCTTGTTTGACATGGTAATATCAAAGGTGTAATTCATAAAACTGCCATTATATTTTAAAGATTAAAAGCTTTAGAGACTACCGTTTTCCACTGAAAAGATATCCATCATAATCCGTTGAAATGACACCATATAAAGTTATGGTTTGGTATAAAACCCAAGTTGTCCTTTCTTAAACATTGGTATGCTATGCATAAGAAAGATGTTTGCAATCAAAGTCGGATGAACCTATCTTTGTATATTATTTCGAATAACTGTTAAGTATTCCTCCATAACATTGGAGACAAAATTGTTTGTCGCTTAGAACGTCAAGTTTCTTTGAGAATGAATTTTCCGTGAAAAGATAAGTGGGAGGACAATAGAACTTTGATAAGGTTAAAAGAACCTTAGCTGTATGTGCAAAGTTAACGCAGTAGAAAAGTGTTCGAGGCAAAGAACAATGCTCATGGCTCACATGCCTCAAAGGTTGTGGTTACGAAGGTCAAAGTTTCTTTTGAAACAAGTAGGTCGGGTAAACAATCAAATACCAAGATTTGAGGGTTGAATCATTATTTGAGAATAATGAACGGACTACATGCAAAGAAGCGATGATGGGCCCTGACTCCGTAAAATGGCTTGAAGCCATAAAATCCGTGATAGTTCCGTACACGAGAAATCAAGCTTTGAACTTGAAGGACCCTCGAGAAAGGTGTAAGACCTTACAGTCGTGTTTGGATCTATAAAGAAATAGACATGGATGTTTCACATCTATGAAATAGTCGATATGTTGGGAAAGAGTTCACAACAATGTTTAAATGTTGAGTATGACAAGATTTGATCTTTCATAGCGATATTTAGTCTAGACGGATTAGTGTAGCAACCACTACACATAATTTTGTTATGTGATAGTTGAATAAACAAACAAGTTCTTCTAATAGAATTGTTACCTAGGACATGTGCGTAACACGGTCCAAAGGGTTTTGTTAATTCAAAGGATGCTAAAAACATATGCAAACTACAATGGTTGAAGTAAGCATTGCGGAGTTGGAATCTTCACTATGATGAAACTGTTAAAAGAGTTTAATTTCATCGGATAAAATGAAGATGCTTGCATTTGCAAGAAATTAAGTGGGAGCGCTAAGACATGTTTCTAATACATTATGTGGAAGACATATTGTTGATTGGAAATGATGTATCTTTTATTAACACATATTAAGAATTTCATCCCGATGAAAGACTTAGGCAAAAACCAAATATTTGGCATCAATAGACGCTAATATGGTTGTGCCGAAAGTACATAGATGATGTATTGAATGAGTTCAATATATAAACTACAAGAAAGGTTCTTGTCGCATAGAAAGGGTTGAATGAGTTCAATATTGATGATATATTCAAGTGTATTGACACTCGGTAAGTGAAACAAAGATTCAAGTATAGATTGATACTTGATGTATGAAATCACAAAGAGTATTTATATCAATCATACTGTGATATGTACAAATCCAGATATGTCCTATGCTCTAAATGTTATGAGCATATACCAGAATGATTCATAAGATGATCATTGGACGATAGTAAGGATATTCTTATGATCTTTTGGAAGAACTAAGAGTATATTATTTTGTAGAAGTGACAAATAGATGGTTAGTTCATTGTAAAAGTACTACATTGATACTAGTTTTGTCACAAAGTACAAATTAAGTTTATCTCAATCAAAACTAAGGGTGGCACAAAATAATGGAAAGTAAGTTCCATAATGGATTTGGATGAGTTCCAAAGTTAAGACATTGTGACAGATATTACAACAAAAAGGCTAAGTATATGACTTCTATTATAGCAGCTAAAGAGGGCATTTGTGTCAAGTAGTTTGTTATCAAACTAGGTGTAGTTCACAACGGGATAATACTATGAAGATATATTGTACGGCAATATTATCAACATGTTTTAATCCCAAAGAACTAAAGGTCTCACCAAAGGACCAAATTTATACAAAGCCATCTCATTAGAGAATGAGTGATGCGTAGAGACGCAAAGACATGCAATTACACACGGACCTGGAAGTGTCAGATCCGGAGATCAATTGACCACTAGCAATCGTGTACATACAACATCGGAAAGCCATATGTGGTGAATACACAAAGGTTTGAAACTAGATTATTGACTCTAGTGCAAGTGAGAGACTGTTGGAGATATGCCCAAGAGGCAATAATAAAGTGGTTATTATCATATCTTCATGCTTATGATAAATGTTTACATATCATGCTAAAATTGTATTAACCGGAAACATTAATACTTGTGTGATTTGTAAACATAAAAGAGTCCCTAGTAAATCCTCTTCTTAAACTAGCTTGTTGGTTAATATATGATCATGGTTTCTTGATACAGAACATAGAGATGTTATTAACAACAGGGTCATATCATTAGGAGAATGATATGATGGACATACTCCTATAGTTAAGCGTAGCATAAAGATCAAGTCATTTAATATAGTTCATTTGCTATATGCTTTCTGATACATAGTAATCTAATTCCTTCGACCATGAGATCATGTTAATCACCATCACCGGAAGGATGCTTTGATGACATCAAACACCACTCCGTAACTGGGTGGCTATAAAGGTGGCATTGAGTGTTCGGAAAGTATGGGTTGAGGCACATGGATCAAGAGTGGGATTTGTCCATCCATATGACAGATAGATATACTCTGGGCCCTCTCGGTGGAATGTCATCCAATTAGCTTGCAAGCATGTGACTGGCTCACAAGGGATCACATATCACGGGAATGAGAAAAGAGTACTTATAGGTAACGAGGTTGAACTAGGTATGCAGAGATACCGACGATCAAAACCTTGGATAAGTAAACTATCGTGAGACAAAGGGAAATTGGTATCGTATGTAAGTGGTTCATTCGATCGCAAAGTAATCGTAGAAATATGTGGGAGCCATATGAATTTCCAGATTCCTCTATTGGTTATTGATCGGAGAAGTGTCTCGGTCATGCCCGCATAATTCACGAACCGTAGGGAGACACACTTAAGGATTCAATGTTGTTGAGTAGTTATGGAATGATGAGTGAAAGGGCATTTATTGTCATAATCACTTTTGGTGTTCGGTAACAACAAGTTGATCATTTTATAGTTTGTTATTATCCACAGGTTGGTATGACCACAGATAAACATCACACACTCTCTTGGGAAAAGACCACACACATTTGCCATCGTTCGAAACTCCAGACGAATCTCCGTCTTCCAAGAACGGAGTCTCCGTGTGGTCCGGAGTTTCAGTCTTGGCTCAGTGGTGCCTCGTGACTTGGCTGGAGTCAGATGGCTCTTTGTCCAAGACTGGTCCGGAGATTGGCCGGAGTCTCTGGACTTTGGTCAGACCGGAGTCTCGGTGTTGAAAGTCCGGAGTCTCCGGTGTTGCTGGTGAAGAAATGGGCTGGGTCAGTCAGATGGTCATCAGAGGTCTGAGATTGTCCGAGACTTTGGTCCGAGTCTCCGGTGTTGGAAGACCGGAGTCTCCGGTGTTGCTGGTGAAGAAATGGGCTGGGTTAGTCAGATGGCCAGTCCGGAGACTAGTTCGGAGATTGGCCGGAGTCTCCGGTGTAGACCGGAGTCTCCGGTCTACAGACCGGAGTCTCCGGTCTGACTTTTCTACAACGGTCAGAAAACGGTTCATGGAGGGGGCTGTCTATAAATAGGGACCCTTATCTTCTTCCTCCAGTTGCTCGAGCTGCTCAAGAACACCAACACCATTAGAGCCACCAAATCCACAAGATCTCTTCATCCAACCATCCAAAGTCATTGATCTTTGGAGAATCGAAGGAGGAGGCCTTGATTCACATCTTCACCAAGAGAGATCTTCATTTCCCCCTCATTCACTTGAGGGCCCCCTAGCTCTAGTGTTTCTTTGGAAACCCTAACTTTGATTTGGTTCTTACAAGCTTGTCTTTGATTTGTCTTGATAGCTTGCTTGTATTTGGGAGCCTCCAATTCAGTTGTGGATGTGTGCCCAACTTGTTGTAAAGGTGCGGCTTCCACCTCAAGGTTGCCAATATAGTGGAAGGTGAATCGAGCCCTTTGGGGTGAGGTTCATCGGAGAACAAGGAGGCCTCGTATGCGTTGGTGGTTTGAAACCACCCCTCTCCAAACGTAGACGCATTTCCCTCAAAAGGAAGGAACTACGGAAACAAATCCTTGTGCATCCACGTCCAGTCCCTTGGTTACTTCTATCCTTTACCGCACTTTACTTACTTGTTCTTGCTTAGTGTTGTGTTAGTTTGTGCTTGTTTGACATATAGGTAAATTCACTATAGTTGCATATTCTAGAGAATTTACCTTTCTTGTCAAACCCTAATTTGAAAAAGAGTAAAATTTGAAGTAGCACCTATTCACCCCCCCCCTCTAGGTGCCCATACGATCCTTTCAATTGGTATCAGAGCCTCGGCTCTTTATTCGGGACTTTACCCTAAGAGAATATGGGTAGCCAAGAAGGGGATGGTAGTGAGTCGACTCGGTGACCATGGAAGATCTCGGAAACTTGGAAACAAGATTGAGCTCTTCCTTGGTCAACGGTCAAGAAGATGCTTGAGCAACTTCTTAAAGACAAAGATGGCTCATCACCCCCATCTCCTCAAGAGGAACTACCATCCGTTGTACCTAAAGGGAATACTCCGGTATCCCCCGAGGGTATGGTGGTAGGGGACAAACTAGACAATGCTAACTCCTCCACACGACTTGATGGGGGGAAGGGTGAGCACCGTGATTCTTGGTACTCCCCCGATCCTCCCATCCCTCACCCTCATGTGTACAATAGAGGTGACCTAAGCTAGAAGAGTCTGCTACTTTTGCTCAATGGCAATCACTAATGAGGACTCATATGCGCAGCTCTTGCATTGAACTATGGAACATCATCGAGCATGGACTCTTTATTGGAGATCCAAACAACTTGACAAGAAGAGAGGTTGTAAATAGTCAACTCAATGCCACTGCTTTGCATATGATTCAACAAGGATTGGGAACAAAGGATTACCCACACATTGAGCACTTTAGCATTGCCAAGGAAGCTTGGGATGCTCTCACTGTGTTGTTTGTTGGAAATGAGAGTATGAGGAGGAACATATATGATGCTCTAAGAAATGAAGCCGAAGGTTTCTACATGAAAGAAGGTGAAGACCACGAAGACATGTATCAGAGGCTCAAGACCACCGCCGCCGCTTTTAGAAATGTGGGTGCCTCACATGTGGATGATGCATGGATAAAAAGGAAATATGTGAGTGCACTCATGCCTTTTGAGCCCACCGACTTGAAGAGCTTACAGGGAAGACAAAACTATCATATCATGACCTCAAATGAAGTTATGCAAGAGATGGCCGCTTTCAAGGTCGCCGCTAAGAATGCCAAAGATGCCCGTGCTCATGCTCTCGGTATGAGCAATGTGGTCAATGTTGCTTTGAAAGCCAAAGCTGTGGACCTTGAAGATGAAGATGATAGTGATGAAGGCCTCTCCTTGGACCATCCCGATGACGTCAAGATTGCTCATAGTCAATATATGGCTTTCTATGCAAAGAAATTTTGGAAGAACCTCGCCAAGGCCAAGATGGAAATGCAACGAAGAAGCAATCCAAATGGGAAAAGAGAGAACACCACTAGGTTGAGAACTTGCTTCAATTGTGGTGACCGCTATCACTTTGTGGCAAGCTGCCCCTATGAGAAGAGAGAAGATAATGGTGGTAAGCTTGTGTTGAAGAAGACTCTCAAGGCACCTTACAAGAAACCCTTCATCAAAAGGAATCCCATCAACAAGAAGCCGAGAGAAATTGTCTTGATCACTCATGAAGAGTACTCCTCCGACAATGAAGATGACGAAGAGGAAACTTCTCATGGTGTGGCTGCTCTTGCCACCACATCTACTCCGACATTCTCACTCTTCGATTCTCCAAATGAGAACTCCTCCACCAAGAACTCCACTTGCCTTATGGCAAGAGGAACGGAGGTATCTTCATCATCCCGCTCTACTCACTTAGATAATGATGAAATTGATGATGAGATGTCGCTTGATGTTAAAAAGGAATTAATTGCCTTTGATGAGTTTATGACTAACCTAGAAGGTGATGCTAAGCTACATTTTGGAAACATCTTAGATCAACTATCACATACTCAAGAGCTTCTAGATGTAAGATGTAAACTTGGGCATGAACATATGATTGAGCTAGAGGCCCTAAACAATGCTCTAGAAGAATAACAAGAAACTAGGTTGTCACTTGAATTAAAACTTGAAGGGCTTGATGAGGCCAATGACATTATTGTTAACAAACTCATCAAAGAGCGTGATCATGCTATTGCTAAATACAAAAGAGCTAAAAAGGACAAGGTTGAGTTTGGTGTGGTTCATGAAAAACTTGCCGAGGACTTTAGCTTGCTTAACAAGGCCCACAAAGCCTTGGAGAGTGAACTCTTGTCTCTCACAAAGTCCCATGAAACGCTTCAAACTCAATTGGCCAATATTCCTTTACCTAGTAACTTCATTCCATCTAGTAGCACAACTATTCTTGAAGAGAATGCTAGGTTGAAGGGAGAGCTTGCTAAGGCCACATTTCCACAAGTCAACAAGTCTGTTGATGATCTTTTGAGCAAGAAAAGGCGTAGTGGTGAAAAAGGGGGCATTGGTTTTGTTTCCAAAACAAAGAAGAACAATAAGAAGAAGAAGGACAAGCCCGCACAAGAGACCAACAAGACCATTGTGGAAAGTAAGACCACAAGTGGTAAAACTATGTCTCATGATGATTTTGCGGGAAGTGCTAACCCTCACTATGTTATAATGCGAGATTATTATGGTGATGTGTATGCACAATATGTTGGCCCTTATGATGGTTATATTGCTTGGTCTATTTGGGTTCCCAAGACCCTTGTTGCTAACAAAAGAGGACCCATTGAGAAATGGGTACCTAAAAACTAGCTTGATCTTTTGTAGACTTATGCTTTCGGAGGGTCAAAATGGGTGATCGATAGTGGTTGCACAAGTCATATGACCGGAAGCTCGTCTATTGTCAAGGACTTGGTGTCAAATGAAGATCAAATCACCGTCACATATGCCGACAAGTCAAAATCTACGGTAATGGGTTTCGGCAAGGTAGTGGTGTGTAACACCCTCAGAATCGGACCTATGCAAGTTTGGGCAAAATTCACCAAACCCGCATAGAAACGATTCAAAGGTGCCCACCAGGCACTTTCGTGCGGGTGGAAAACGAAGTAATAACATTACACAACAGTCCTCGATGGGACCCACAGAACGGATATATATAACAGCGACTCAAGGAGCCAAGAATACAGATATAATATACAAAGATCCAAATCACCTCGAAAACGGTAGAGCGTCCAGCTACGGACAAGATGCAAATGGGGCTAAGAGCCCTGAAGAATAACCGACGGCGTCCATAACCCTGCCCAGGCCAAGCCGGAAGGGTAACCCTGCTAACGGCGTCGATCTCAAAACCTGCTTAACAAAAGGGGTGCCGACAACGGCAAGGCAGAAAAACAAAGAAGGAGCGTCGATCGCGGCCAAGACAGCGAGGCTAGAATTGCCAGTCCTCGCCTACATAGGTATGGTGGATCAAGCAAGCGGCAGATGCACTAAACAACCTATAGAGACTCGATACAATGGCGGTTATCGAGAGGGGTGAGAATGACCTAACCGGATCCAACCCAAGCTAACACCAAACAAACCCATCTGGTGTTTCCTCGAGACCAAACGAGGAAGTCAACCGAGGAACTCACACGCTGGCAATTTTATTTATTCGCTATCGCAGCAATTACTAGTCAGGTTTAGATATTCATCCTGATAAAGTAAACAGTGGGTACTTTTAGTTAACCATTCCGTGATAGTTGCAGCAATTACTAATCAGGTACAGATAGCATGAGATAAACCCAAAACCCAGCAGTTGTTGGAACTTTTATTCAGCCATTCCGTTGTAGTTGCAAGATTTACTAGTCAGGTACAATTGTCGCAAGCGACAACCAAACAAGCAATTGTGGGCAGTATTAATTAGCCATTCCATTATAGTGAAGCTGATTACTAGTCATTATAAGTCAAATTTATAACAAGAACTTTAGTTATGCTTGTCTATGATCGAGATATCGTGTCCAAGTCGTCCATAACCGCGGACACGGCTTTCGAAGTTTTAACCCGCCGGGTGCACCAATAGCAACACACACACGATCAACCTAAAAACCAAATCAAAACCCAACGAGGTCTCACGACAGCAATCACAAGATTCAGAAATATTTGGGGCCACCCCATTAAGCTACCCGCAACGGTAAGCTAGCTCCGAGACGGACTCAAGGTCTGCCGATGGTCAGAACGATGCAGATCCCCAATCGGGACCGCCGATACCGCGAAAACATCCCGCCTAAAAGATAAGATATGCAGTACCTCGCACAATCGTAAATAAAGCAGTAAAGCATGGCATAAGTACAGGATAGTAATAAAGCCCCAAACTAGTTGTGGCCCCAAGAAATAAGAGACAATCAAGCTCGCTAGGGGGCCCATACTCCCATATGTGGATAGCGATAAATCAAGGAACAGTATCAAGTACTCGGGTCTCACGGACACAAGTGGGCGTTCGAAACCAAATATTATCTATCACCCACCGATGCCTCTGCTTATTCAATTTTAGTTGTTAAACAGAAATTAAAGTGACGATAAGTAAAACTAGCATCATCTCCATCATCAACATGCGGCAATTCATCAAGAATCGCGGGCATATGGCGACACGCATTGAGCAAGCAACTACGACGCAAGTCCAACTATCTACCAACAACGAGCAATAGGGTGTATCCAAGGCAATATAGGGCTGCACGGTATATCATGTGCGGAAACTAAAGCATCGCAAATACGTATAGCAATAGATCAACAGGAGGGAATAAAGACTATAAAAGTAAGATAGGTAGAAAGGGAGATGCTCTTTGAAAACATTGTCGAAGGTTTTCCCGAAGATCGGCTAAGCTCACATCAACTCAACGGCCTTATCCGCGAAGAAGCAAAACACTAGAAGAAACACCGGATGCAATATTTAATAAAACGGCAGAAGATCGGCATGATGCATGTATGATGGATGACATGGCAAAGGTGCGATGCAATTAGGTCATGTTAAGTGGAACCGGGGTCCCGACAATTAATATATGATTCGAGTTGTTTAAACCCCCGCATATTAAATGTTGTTTAGCAAGTCGACAGATGGAACCGGTTCGCTACGCATGTTTAAATGAGGCCAATATAAGGCTAGATTTGCCCGCATATGGGCCCCATATTTAATTATTAGGTGAATCGGCATAAGGCCCCAAACCACATGATATGCATGCGAGATGACAATTCAATATGCAACGAGTTGTTATTATGTTATAAAATAGGTTATCGAGGAAAAGGGGCACACATTATGGGTCTCGACGATCTTGGGTTCCGGGTTCGGGTCGAGTGCAGGTTCGTGGTCCGGAACGTTCTCGGTAGCGGGTAGGTCTTGGCGCATCGCGATGGTCGCCACGTTGTCGGTCATGGCGTTCGGGACGAAGCACTTGTCGATCGGGTTCTCGGAGAACTTCGGTCCGGGTGAAATACTTGACGTTCTCGAGGGAGTACTTGTTGCATGTGTTCTTCGGTTCTCTGTCAAGATCTTGTGTCGCCGGGAGAACTTGTCGGGTCCGCGTGTCGGTTCGGTCTTGGCGTTAAAGCGGTACTTGTTGCACCTGTGGTCTTGGTGTTATGGCGACGATCTTGTCGCTTCGATGTCGGGAAGATCTTGTCGCGTGTGACGGAGTGCTTGGTTTCGAACAGGGCGGTCCATGAGGTAGGTCCTGCGTTTCACTCAAGGCCTTGTGGTTCCGTGACGGAGTTCTCCGGGATCGGGCTTGATCTCCAACAGGCTGCAGATCTTGTTGAGGTGTACACGGCATGCGGGGTCTTTGACGATCAACTATGCCGCACCTAGTCGTTCTTGATGTGGGTCACGACGCTCCACGAGCTCGTTGTAGCCCGGACGACGGATACCACCATAAGAACTCGAATACGGCGATGAGCCGTGTGAGGCAGCGGCGGCCTCGGGTCGGGACGACAATGGCGGGCTTAAGGCGAGCTCGGGCACGGGCGGCCGAGGCGGGCAGACGGGCTGGCGAGCGGCGACGCCGGTGGGCGATGGAGGTCGCGGCGAGGCCGACGGACTGCCGGCGGCGAAGCCTGGAGGCGCTGGCTGGGCGACGTGGCGGACGCAGGAGGAGGAGGCAGTCGGCTGGCGCGAGGGGGCGCGCCCGGCGAGACGTACTGGCGGCCGCGGGTGCCAGTGCGAGCGCGCGATGCGAGGCTCGGGCCAGAAATGCCGACGGCAGGCGCGACGACGGACGCGTAGGGGTGGTGAGCGGCGACGAGGCAGCCGTGGGAGGCTGGCGCGACGGGCAGCGGGTCCACGTGGGCGGTAACGAGGCGGCCAAGTGGCGGATGGCCTCGGTGCGCGAAAGGGGGAGAGAAGGAAGAAGGGAGAGAGGAAGGGGAAGCCGCGGGGTGGGCCAGGGGAGGCGGGTCCCGCGTGGGGACAGGGGGCTGGTGCAGGCCTGGTGTGCGTGTGGGTCTGTGTGTGAGGGGGGTTTTGTGTGGTGTGTGTGCTGCGTGGGTAAGAGGGGCAGGGTGAGGGCGACGTGGCGTGGAGGGATTGGAGGTGGGAGTGGTCACCGAGGTGGCATGATATGATTGGGGGAGGGTGGAGGGGTAGGTTGGGTAGAGAGCTGGGTAGACTTAGGATTTAGATGGGGCTGGATAGGTGAGGTGGCAGGTGGGTATAGTTTGGTTGAGAGGGTGAGGTGGCGGTCTGCCGTTGGTGGGTAGGAATAGATTGGGTGGGACTAGGATTTAGCAGGGCTGGTTTGGGGTGGACCGCTTTAAAAATCGGGCGGTCGCTCGGTCGGGTTTGGTCCGACTACCCTTACTAAAAATATTTATAAATTTTATTTGTGTTAATTGGACCATTTGCAAACCGATAGCGACAGAACAAAATACTCCGGAGCCCCGGGGTTTGGCGTTTGAATAAAGATGGGGCGTTTTAGAAAAATAAAACGGGCTTTGCAAACATAGTTTTGGCAAACAATGCATGATGATGACGATGCAATGCACGAATTCAACGCGATTTTCTAGTAGTGGTTTTGCGGGATGCCACAATTCGACACCACTAACAAGGGATCTCGCCCTCGAGATCCGCCTCCTGGTTCCGGAAGGAAGGTCGGCGGTCTGATCCTTCGCGCTTCGTGTAGATCCTCGCGACACCACTAACAAGGGTTGTTGTCCGTGATCGTCGAGAGAACTCTCCGGTAACAAAAGGTCGAAGGTAGAGGTATCAACAAATAAGCCACCCCTAACTTCCGTGAACGGAGTAAAATCGCTAGACCCACTAATTCGATGTACAAGAGCGAATGATAAGAGTAGTGGTATGGTAGCTACTCCATCCCGCACCCAAACCATTACTCTGCACACGAATAGGCGGATTGTGCAACCAACTCTCGGAGTCAGACTGAAGATCTCGACAAGCGAGGTTCTAACAACGGAGTGATGCGCACTTCGCCGGATCTGGCATAGATGAGGTCGTCATCGGAAAACACGGATAGCACAAACAAAGAACAAAGGATGATACCACCGCATTTGATTCATCGAAGCTTGAACACGGACGGTAGAACACCGTTACCAAAAGAGGAAGCGAAACCCTACAGAGCATTTGAAACCCAACCACGAGAATTCGACTCAAGAAAAAGAAGAGAGAGGATTCAAAACGCGTCGAGATAAGAGGAGATTAGCAGAGGGTAAGGAGTAAAACCAGACCTAATCAGAACTATCCAACCGATTTTGCAAAATAGTTTTGACACTCTACTTCGGCCGTTAGCTAGGTTATCCTACAAATTTGGACTTGTGGGGTATCGTAATCGCCGAGCTCGATACCACTCAGAACACCCTCGAATCGGACCTATGCAAGTTTGGGCAAAATTCACCAAACCGCATAGAAACGATTCAAAGGTGCTCACCAGCACTTTCGTGCGGGTGGAAAACGGTAATAACATTACACAACAGTCCTCGATGGGACCCACAGCGGATATATATATAACATGACTCAAGGAGCCAAGAATACAGATATAATATACAAAGATCCAAATCACCTCAAAAGCGGTAGAGTCCCACTACGGACAAGATGCAAATGGGGCTAAGAGCCTCAAGAATAACCGACGGCGTCCATAACCCTGCCAAAGCCGGAAGGGTAACCTCGCTAACGGCGCCGATCTCAAAACCTGCTTAACAAAAGGGTGCGACAACGGCAAAGCGAGAAAAACAAAGAAGGAGCGTCGATCGAGGCCGATTGCAGCGAGGCTAGAATTCGCGGTCCTCGCCACATAGGTATGGTGGATCAAGCAGTGGCAGCAAAGATGCACTAAACAACCTATAGAGACTCGATACAACTGGCGGTTATCAGAGAGGGGTGAGAATGACCTAACCGGATCCAACCTGAAGCTAACACCAAACAAACCCATCCTGGTGTTTCCCCCTCGAGACCAAACGAGGAAGTCAACCGAGGAACTCACACCGTTGGCAATTTTATTTATTCAGTTATCGTTGCAGCAATTACTAGTCAGGTTTAGATATTCATCCTGATAAAGTAAACAGTGGGTACTTTTAGTTAACCATTCCGTGATAGTTGCAGCAATTACTAATCAGGTACAGATAGCATGAGATAAACCCAAAACCCAGCAGTTGTTGGAACTTTTATTCAGCCATTCCGTTGTAGTTGCAAGATTTACTAGTCAGATACAATTGTCGCAAGCGAAAACCAAACAAGCAATTGTGGGCAGTATTAATTAGCCATTCCATTATAGTGAAGCTGATTACTAGTCATTATAAGTCAAATTTATAACAGTAAACTTTAGTTATGCTTGTCTATGATCGAGATACTGTGCTCCAAGTCGTCCATAACCGGACACGGCTTTCGAAAGTTTTAACCCGGCGGTGCACAAATAGCAACACACACACGATCAACCTCGGAAAAACCAAATCAAAACCCAACGAGGTCTCACGACAGAGCAATCACAAGATTCAGAAATATTTCAGGGGGCCACCCCATTAAGCTACCCGCAACGAAGTAAGCTAGCTCCGAGACGGACTCAAGGTCTGCGTCGATGGCTGTAAACGACAGATCCCTAATCGGGACCGCCGATACATGCTTATCCCGCCTCCAAAAGCGATGCGAGTGCGTTACTCGCACAATCGTAAATAAAGCAGTAAAGCATGGCATAAGTACAGGATAGTAATAAAGCCCCAAACTAGTTGTGGCCCCAAGAAATAAGACGGAATCAAGCTCTGGCTAGGGGGGGCCCATACTCCCCATATGTGGATAGCGATAAATCAAGAACAGTATCAAGTACTGGGTCTCACGGGACACAAGTGGGCTCGAAACCAAATATTATCTATCACCCGATGCCTCCGCTTATTCAATTTTAGTTGTTAAACAGAAATTAAAGTGACGATAAGTAAAACTAGCATCATCTCCATCATCAACATGCGGCAATTCATCAAAGCGTGGCATATGGCGACGCATCAAGACTTGAGCAAGCAACTACGACGCAAGTCCAACTATCTACCAACAACGAGCAATAGGGTGTATCCAAGGCAATATAGGGCTGCACGGTATATCACAGTACGGAAACTAAAGCATCGCAACACGTATAGCAATAGATCAACAGAGGAATAAAGACTATAAAAGTAAGATAGGTAGAAAGGGAGATGCTCATGAAAACATTGTCGAAGGTTTTCCCGAAGATCGGTAAGCTCACATCAACTCAACGGCCTTATCCGCCAAGAAGCAAAACACTAGAAGAAACACGGATGCAATATTTAATAAAGCGTAAGATCGGCATGATGCATGTATGATGGATGACATGGCAAAGGTGCGATGCAATTAGGTCATGTTAAGTGGAACCGGGGTCCCGACAATTAATATATGATTCGAGTTGTTTAAACCCCCGCATATTAAATGTTGTTTAGCAAGTCGACAGATGGAACCGGTTCGCTACGCATGTTTAAATGAGGCCAATATAAGGCTAGATTTGCCCGCATATGGGCCCCATATTTAATTATTAGGTGAATCGGCATAAGGCCCCAAACCACATGATATGCATGCGAGATGACAATTCAATATGCAACGAGTTGTTATTATGTTATAAAATAGGTTATCGAGGAAAAGGGTCACACATTAGGGGTCTCGACGATCTTGGGGTTCCGGGGTTCGGGTCCAGGGTCTGGGTTGGGTCCGACTAACGTTCTCGAGCGGGTAGGTCTTGGCGCATCGCGATGGTCGGCCACGTTGTCGGTCATGGCGTTCGGGACGAAGCACTTGTCGCATCGGGGTTCTCGGAGAACTCGGTGTCCGGGGTGAAATACTTGACGTTCTCGAGGGAGTACTTGTCGCACATGTGTTCTTCGGGTTCTCGTCAAGATCTTGTCGGGGAGAACTTGTCGGTCCGCGTGTCGGTTCGGTCTTGGCGTCGAAGCGGTACTTGTTGCACCTGTGGTCTTCGGGTGTTATGGCGACGATCTTGTCGTTTCGATGTCGGGGAAGATCTTGTCGCGGTGTGAACGGAGTGCTTGGTTTCCGAACAGGGCGGTCCATGAGGTAGGTCCTGTCGTTTCCACTCCGAAGGCCTTGTGGTTCCGTGACGGAGTTCTCCGGGATCGGGCTTCGATCTCCAACAGGGCTGCAGATCTTGTTGAGGTGTACACGGCATGCGGGGGTCTTCGGACGATCAACTATGCCGCACCTAGTCGTTCTTGATGTGGGTCACGCACGTCTCCACGAGCTCGTTGTAGCCCCGACGACACGGATACCACCATAAGAACTCGAATACACGGCGATGAGCCGTGTGAGGCAGAGGCGGCCTGGCCTCGGGTCGGGGACGACAGCGGCGGGCTTGGCAGAAGGCAGGCACGGGGTCGCGCGGCTCGGGGCGACGGAGACGGCCGGGCCGGAGGCGACGGGCCGGTCAAGCGGGGCTCAGGCGATGGAGGGTCGCGGCGAGGCAGCGGGACTTCGCCATGGGCGGAAGCGCTTGAGGCGCTGGTTGGGCGACGGCGAACGCAGGAGGAGAGGGTCGGCTCGGCGAGGCGCGGCGCTCGGCAGGGCGATCTTGGCGGCTGACGGGTGCCGCGTTGCCAGTGGATCGAAGCGGAGGAGGTCGGGTTCGGAGCAAGGTGCGACGACGGACGCTAGGGGCGGTGAGCGCGGCGGCTGAGGCCAGCGGCAAGGCGGCGGCCTGCTGAGTCCACGCTGGGAAAGAGGCGAAGCGGGCGGATGGCCTCGATCAGCGTCTTGTATGGGGAGAGAAGGAAGAAGGAGAGAGGAAGGGAAGCCAGGGTGGGCAGAGGCGGGTCCAGCGTGGGGCCAGACGGGGAGGGCTGGTGCAGGCGTGGTGTCGTGTGTGCATGTGGAAGGGGTTTTGGTGTGTGTCTGCGTGGGTAAGAGGCAGGGTGAGGGCGACGTGGCGTGGAGGGATTGGAGGGTGGGAGTGGTCAGCTGAGGTGGCATGATATGATTGGGGGGAGTGAGGTGGAGGGATAGGTTGGGTAGAGAGCTGGGTAGACTTAGGATTTAGATGGGGCTGGATAGGTGAGGTGGCAGGTGGGTATAGTTTGGTTGAGAGGGTGAGGTGGCGGTCTGCCGTTGGTGGGTAGGAATAGATTGGGTGGGACTAGGATTTAGCAGGGCTGGTTTGGGGTGGACCGTTTTAAAAATCTAGGGCGGTCGTTCGGGTCGGGTTGGCCCGTCCGACTGCCCTTACTAAAAATATTTATAAATTTTATTTGTGTTAATTGGACCATTTGCAAACCGATAGCGACAGAACAAAATACTCCGGAGCCCCGGGGTTTGGCGTTTGAATAAAGATGGGGCGTTTTAGAAAAATAAAACGGGCTTTGCAAACATAGTTTTGGCAAACAATGCATGATGATGACGATGCAATGCACGAATTCAACGCGATTTTCTAGTAGTGGTTTTGCGGGATGCCACATGGTGGCTCACGACATTACCCTCGTGAAATTCATGCTTGTTGAAACCCTTGGATAAAATTTACTTTCTGTCCGTGCTCTTGGAAAGATGGGCTTTGCCGTCTTTATTGATAATGATATTGTGGTCCTCATGTGGAGCAAGTCTCTCAAGGTCTCTTTCGTTGGGTACGTCGAAAATGACTTGTATGTGGTGGACTTTTCGGGGCAAGCCACTACAGGTCCGATGTGCTTATACGGGAAGGCCGATGTGGGTTGGCTATGGCACCGCCGACTAGCCCATGTCAATATGAGAACTTTGCAAAGTCTCCATAAAGAGGGCCATATTGTTGGACTAAAAGAAAATGTTTCCTTTGCCAAAGATCGTGTTTGCAGGGCATGTGTTCTAGGGAAGATGCATGACGCTCCACACAAGCCCACGAACCAAATCAAGTCTAACAAGATCTTGGAACTCCTTCATGTGGACCTATTTGGTCCTCCATCTCATGAAAGTCTTGGAGGGAAGAAATATTGTTTGGTGATTGTTGACGACTTTTCAAGATACTCTTGGGTTTATTTCTTCAAGTTGAAGAGTGAAACTCAAAAGACTTTTATTGACTGCATCAACTTGGTTCAACGGCAACACATTGTTCCCGTATTGGTTATAAGAAGTGACAACGGCACCGAGTTCAAGAACTACACCTTGAATGATTTCCTTAGTGATGAGGGGATTAAACATCAATATTCCGCTGCATACACCCCTCAACAAAATGGTGTGGCCGAAAGGAAGAACCGTACTCTTATTGAGATGGCTAGGACCATGTTGGCGGAGTTTAAATCTCCATACAACTTCTGGGCCGAAGCCATCTCCACTGCTTGCCATGCTTCAAACCGGCTCTACCTCCGCAAGAAAATCGACAAGACTCCATATGAGATACTTACCGGTAACAAGCCCAACATATCTTATTTCCGGGTGTTCGGTTGTAAGTGTTTCTATCTCATCAAAGGTGTTCGTTTGTCTAAATTCGGGTCTAAAGCATTAGAGGGTATTTTTGTTGTCTATGGTCTCGAATCTCACACTTATAGAATCTATGACAAGCTCTCCGGAGCCGTCATAGAATCTTGTAGTGTGACCTTCGAAGAATATGATGGTCCCCAAGGGGGGCGTGTTGATGCTTGTGATGCATATGATGAAATGCCTCAGGATGCCATAGGAAGAATGGGTGTGGGTTATATCCGCCCCGTTGAGGAACCCCTTATGGCGGATCGAGAAGAACTATGCTCCACTCGAGTGGAGCCCTCATCTTCACAACCTCGACATGCTCCATCTATCGAAGAGGACATTGACTCAAGCCAAAGACAAGATGTGGACCCTCAACATAGTGATCAATGTGTGAACTCTAGTCAAAGGGAGCTTGGTCCATTCGATGGGGTGTCAAGTGGTGCCAAGTCAATTTGCCAAGGAAGATCCATCCAAGCTGTTTTGAGACGTGCTCAAATTGAGGCTAGAAGAGCACTTGATCAAGACCAAGGTCAATCCTTGCCTCCCAGTATAGAGGATGAATCCAATGATGATCAAGGTCAAGTTGATGGTCAAGACGAGGATCAAAATGATGAAGAGGGTCCTCCAAGAAACAATGAGGAGATCCACGCTTGTTGCGAAGCTAGAAAAGAAAGAATGTTGGAAATAAGAGACCACTCTCTCCAAAATGTTGTTGGAGACCTAAGGAAAGGAATTTCCACAAGAGCACAATTGAAGAGGTTCAGTGAACACCAAGCAGACATCTCCATGATTGAACCAAAGAAAGTGTGGGAAGCTCTTGAAGATTCGGATTGGGTAGAAGCTATGCACAAAGAGCTCAACAATTTTGAGAGAAACAAAGTTTGGAAGTTAGTTGAGAAGCCAAAGGATTGCCGCAATGTTATTGGAACAAAGTGGATATTCAAGAACAAGCAAGATGAGCATGGAATTATAGTAAGGAACAAGGCAAGATTGGTTGCACAAGGGTATTCTCAAATTGAAGGCATTGATTATGGAGAGACTTATGCACCGTGGCTCGCCTTGAGTCCATCCGTATCCTTCTTGCTTATGCGGCACATCATAACTTTAAGTTGCAACAAATGGATGTAGAAAGTGCATTCCTTTATGGTCCTTTAAATGAATTGGTATATGTTAAGCAACCCCGGGATTTGAGGACCCCAACTTCCCAAACCATGTCTACAAACTTGATAAGGCGCTCTATGGGCTCAAGCAAGCCCCACGCACGTGGTATGAGCACCTTTGAGAGTTATTGTTTGACCGTGGTTTTGAGGTTGGGAAAATCGATCCCACTCTTTTTACTAAGAGGGTCAATGGGGAGCTTTTTGTATGCCAAATATATGTTGATGATATTATCTTTGGCTCATCTAACAAAGCTTTTAATGATGAATTCTCAAAGCTTATGACTAGTAGGTTCCGGATGTCATTGATGGGGGAGTTGAAGGTATTTCTTGGCTTTGAGATCAAGCAAGTTAGAGGAGAAACATTCTTCAACCAAGCCAAGTATACTCAATATATGCTCAAGAGATTCAAAATGCAAGATTTGAATGGAGCTCCTACTCCCATGGCTACAAAGACTCATCTAGAACAAAATCCTAATGGTAAAGATGTGGATCAAAAGGTATACCGGTCTATGATTGGTTCTTTGCTTTACCTTTGTGCATCTAGACCCGATATTGTGTTGAGTGTAGGTGTGTGTGCAAGATATCAAGCTGCTCCTAAGGAAAGCCATTTAATGGCGGTCAAGAGAATCTTTCGTTATTTAGTTCATACCCCATTTTATGGTCTTTGGTACCCTCAAGGCTCAACATTCGCTCTTTGTGGATACACGGATTCGGATTGGGCGGGAGACAAGGATGATAGAAAATCAACATCCGGGGCTTGTCAATTCCTTGGTAGGTCCTTGGTATGTTGGTCTTCTAAGAAGCAAAACTGTATATCTCTCTCCACCGCCGAGTATGTTGATGCTGCTAGTGCTTGCACCCAATTTCTATGGATGAGGCAAACTTTAAAGGAATACGGTGTCCTTTGTGACAAAGTGCCTCTTCTATGTGACAATGAAAGTGCCATCAAGATTGCATACAACCCGGTGGATCACACAAGGACAAAGCATATTGATATTCGACATCACTTCATTAGAGATCATGTTGCTAGAGGTGATATTGATCTATCCTATGTATCAACCAAAGATCAACTTGCCGATATCTTCACGAAGCCACTTGATGAAGCAAGATTTTGCTACTTGAGGAATGAACTAAATATCATGGATTCAAGGAGCTTGACTTGATGTTATTGCACTCTCACCTATGTTTCATCTCACATTTGGTCTAGGTGTAGGCATGGATATAGGGGGAGTGCGGTCCTAATTGATTGGACCATCCCTCCCCCCATGATGCCCAAAGCAATCAAAATCATTCCTCTTAATATCATTTAGTGATATGTGAGCTTAATGATGAGTGTTGGTAATGGACCCAAGATATATCTTCGTGGTGCCAAGCCAAGTATACTCAAATATGGTGGCCAAGGCCACCGTCCTCTCTCATTTGAGAGGTTGGCACTTACTCATGTTCGTCATTTGATTGTTTTTCATCTCTTGGAGCTTTTCTGATTATTTTTGAACTTCCATGGCTCTTATTGGTTCTTCACAGTTTGATGTCTCAACCCAAACCCTTTTCCTATCTTAAAAACCATCTATCTCCCATATATGTCCCCAAACACCTTTCCTGGAATTTTTGGTCGAGGAGGGCGGAGTCTCCGTACAAACACCGGAGTCTCGGTGTAGGAGTCTCGGTGTACCCGGAGTCTCCGGTCCGACGGTTCATCACTTAAAGAAGGGGCACGGGGTGACTGGAACAGCAGTTCCTCTTTCTTCACCCTCCCTACCTCCAAACCCGTCGCCTCCTCCTCCAAAAATCCTCCCCGGAGGTCAAGAAGCCCCCGGGATCCGCCGTGCAGCCGGCCAACCTCCTCCCCTCCTCCATTGGGTCATTCCCACCGAAGGAATCGATCCCATGGACAGATATGGTACCTCTCCTCTCCTTTTTCCTCCTAGGGTTCATCCCTAGATGTGTTTTTGAGGATTGTTGCTGATTTGTCCATTGGAATCACTTGTTTGCTTGCACTCTAGTACTTTAGCCTTGTTGCATTTCCCGATCTACTAGATTTGCCCTCACCAGCATCTCCCCATCGCATACCCGAGCCTCCTGACCGGAGACTCCGGACTTAGGTCCGGAGACTCCAGTCGAGACTCGGTGCAACCGAGACTCCGTGTCCGTCTTGAGACTCCGGTGCCAGGTGAATCAAAGTAGTCCAGAAATGCATCAAAGCTCCTGTACTGCATCTTTGGGACATATATACTCATCTCCATGCTATCTCCCTCACTGCTGTTCACAGGTGATGGTTCTAGTCGCCCTCGTCGTACCAAGGCCAAGTCCCAAAGGGGCAATCCTCGCTATGATGAAGCTCAGGGTCAGTTTATCGTGCCTCCATCCAACCAGAAACAGCGGGCACGTGATGCAGCTTACGTGAAGAGGGATCAAGAAAGGGCTGAACGGGAGGAACGTGCAAAGAGAGCCAAGTATGATAACCTCTATTCCCTAGCCAAGATGTCTAAAGAGGAGTTTCGTGAGCTGAGGAAGACATATTTCTATGCACTACCTCGTACCAGTGATGACCCTCGTTTCTGGAGGAAAGAGCAGAGTGTGTTCATGAAGGATGTGTATGGTGTACTCACCAAATCACCTGTTTGCCCTCAGAAGTTCATGAACATTGAGCAAATGCGCCAGAGCCCGTATTTTAGTGATGCCCTGTGGATCTATGAGAAGCTGGGTCTCTACAACTTGATGGAGCTGCATGAAGACTACAGTGTGCACCTCGTTCAGCAGTTCTATGCCACTGTGGTGTTTGGGACTGATCTTGATAGGACTATGGTGTGGATGACTGGCTCTGCTCGTTGCACAGCTACTTTCCATGACTTTGCCAATGTCACCTTTGAGACTTTCCACGGTGTATCTACTCCTGTGGGGCAGCGCATGCACTCAGCAGCCTTGGGTGAGAACAAGCGAAAACTGGCACCTCTGTATGATGATGGTGTTGTGGGGGCCTCCAAGGGACTCAAGACCCTCTACAACCTTATGCTGAGGATTTTCCGTCACACTATTGCTCCAAGTGCTGGAAATGATGATGCTCTCAGGGGAGGACTTGTCAACCTCCTGTTCCATACTCACCGGACCTTCAATGCTGGACCAGAGGCTACACCCATTGATGTGATGGACTTCATTTTCGAGGAGATGTTCCATGCAATTCTATTCAAGAAATCTCCTCCATATGCACCCTTGACTATGAGACTCATCAACTCGCAGCCGCATGATTCTCCACATGCCATTCCACCACACCTCACGATGCATACTCTGGTCTCTCTGCAGTAGAAGGGGCACATGGGGCCAGCTCCAAGGCGCCGATATGGAAATGATGATGAGGATACTGAGACGGAGAGGGCTCCCTCTCCACCCAGAGTTTGGAGGAAGAATGCCTCAAATGTCCCTATGCCTACCATGACTAGAGACTATGTGCATGAGAAGGTCAAGAAGGCCAGTTTCTGGGAGAGGACTCTTTGCTGCATGAACGTTGACATTCGCAAGCAGTAGCATGCATCTTAGCAAAGCAACCGCCGCATGGAGAAGCGCCTCAAAGAGATCAAGGACCGTGGTGTCTGGCATCTTGAGGAAGGTGAAGATGAATACAATGATGAGCATGGGGCCCCAAAATTCCACAGAGTCGATCACACTCTCTCATTTGGGGCATGGAATGCCAGCAGGGAAGTCCGTGGACTGGAAGACCTTTTCTGATGTCACCTCTGGGTTTGGATACCAGGGTACTTCCTCTTCTCGCCCTCACGGCAAAGGGCCTGCTATCCCGGATGATGATGATGATGATGATGATGATGATGATGATGATGATGACTATGACCAGGATGAGGGTGACCAGGACGAGGATGACCAGGATGAGGATGAGGATTCCGAGGACGACGAGGATGACGATGACTACTGAGTCATTGGGGCGCTAGTATAGGTCTTTTCCCTTTTCGGCGTTTCGATGCCAAAGGGGGAGAAGACATTCTCATCGCTTTGCATGGGACTCGGGATTTGCGACTATCTGCCGTTATTTGCCTTTCTATTTGTTATTTGGATATTCGAACTTGAACTTTATGTGTGTTATCTCCTATTCTTATGAGTGTCTTTGACTATGTGCTTGTGTGCAACACCTATTGTAACTCATGTGAGATTTATTTGTGCTATCAGTGATATTATCTTCCTTACATGATTTACTTCATTATCTTGCTGCACATAGTCAGGGGGAGCCACATTTATATGTTATTCCATGCAAATCACTTGTTGCCATCGAACACCAAAAAGGGGGAGAATTGAAAGGACATTTATTTTCATAATCACTTTTGGTGTTCAGTAACAAAAACTTGATCATTTTACAGTTTGTTATTATCCACAGGTTGGTATGACCACATATAAACATCACAAATCTCTTGGGAAAAGACCACACATTTGCCCTTTGCTCGAAACTCGGACCGGAATCTCCGTCTTCAAGACCGGAGTCTCGGTGGTCCGGAGTTTGGTCTTGGCTCGGTGGTGCCTCCCGTGACTTGGCTGGGTCGGTCGGATGGCCTGTCAGGAGACTGGTCGAGATTGGCGAGTCTGGACTTTGGTCGGACCAGTCTCCGGTGTTGAAAGTCCGAGTCTCGGTGTTCTGGTGAAGAAATGGGCTGGGTCATCGGATGGTCGATCCGGAGAGTCCGAGATTGTCCGGAGACTTTGGTGCGGAGTCTCCGGTGTTGGAAGACCGAGTCTCCGGTGTTCTTTGTGAAGAAATGGGCTGGGTCTCGGATGGCCAATCCGGGACTGTCCGGAGATTGGCCGAGTCTCGGTGTACGGAGTCTCGGTCGACTTTTCTACAACGGTCAGAAAACGGTTCATGGAGGGGGCTGTCTATAAATAGGGACCCTTATCTTCTTCCTCCAGTTGCTCGAGCTTCTCAAGAACACCAACACCATTAGAGCCACCAAATCCACAAGATCTCTTCATCCAACCATCCAAAGTCATTGATCTTTGGAGAATCGAAGGAGGAGGCCTTGATTCACATCTTCACCAAGAGAGATCTTAATTTCCCCCTCATTCACTTGAGGGCCCCCTAGCTCTAGTGTTTCTTTGGAAACCCTAACTTTGATTTGGTTCTTACAAGCTTGTATTTGATTTGTCTTGACAGCTTGCTTATATTTGGGAGCCTCCAATTCAGTTGTGGATGTGTTCCCCGAACTTGTTGTAAAGGTGCCAGCTTCCACCTCGAAGGTTGCCGATATAGTGGAAGGTGAATCGAGCCCTTTGGGGTGAGGTTCATTGGAGAACAAGCTAGGCCTCTTGTGGCGTTGGTGGTTTGAAACCACCCCCTCTCCAAACGTATACATACTTCCCCTCAAAAGGAAGGAACTATGGGAAACAAATCCTTGTGTCTCCACGTCCACTCCCTTGGTTACTTCTATCCTTTACCGCACTTTACTTACTTGTTCTTGCTTAGTGTTGTGTTAGTTTGTGCTTGTTTGACATATAGGTAAATTCACTATAGTTGCATATTCTAGAGAATTTACCTTTCTTGTCAAACCCTAATTTGAAAAAGAGTAAAATTTGAAGTAGCACCCATTCACCCCCCCCCCCCCTCTAGGTGCCCATACGATCCTTTCAATGAGTAAGAGACCGAATGTTGTTCGGAGTCTCAGATGGGATCCGGGATATCACGAGGAGATCCGGAATGGTCCGGAGAATAAGATTCATATAAGGAAAGTCCTGTTTCGGAGTTCGGAAATGATTCCGGTGTTTTCACCGTGAATGTTCTAGAAGGGTCTGGAAGGTCCGACACTCCGGAGGGGAAGGGTACATGAATGTTTCATAACAATGTGGAATGGTTGCATCATGTACTAGGTCACTTGGCTGTGCAATATGGAAAGAGAAATCAAATCCAAGTTTGAAAGTCAAACGCCAATTTGAAAAGTCAAATCCGAAGTTTGCTTGGTGGAGGGAGCGTAGGAAACCTACTTGGGAAGTCCCACTCCTCCACCCATGCCATGAGGAGGAGTTGGAGGAGGACTCCTCCTCCCAACCGCCCCTCCACCTATATAAGGAGGGTAGGCCCTCACCCTCACACCTAAACCCTAGCCCTTGGCGCCACCACCTCCAAGTGTTGCCGCCGCCTAGGTTTCCCCTTCTAGCCGACTTGGGGCAAACCCTAGCTTTCCCTAGCCGCCGTCCAAGCCCACCCTTGGTGCTTCTAAACCCTAGATCGCCAAGGCCCTCTCTCATACTCCACCATACTCGCTCTGGCTTAAGGCGAAGCCCTACGGGATCTCCCCTCTACTTCCGACACCACGCCGTCGTGCTGCCGGAATCACGAGGAGAGTGCTACAACCTCTGCTGCCTGCTGGAACAAGAGAGAGGAAGGTCTTCATCGAGTACCGAACGTGTTACCGACTGCGGAAGCACTGCCGGAACGCAGTGCCGGAAGGATCGTCTACGTGATCTTCAGATCGGAAGTGTACGACTACATCATCCACGAGAATCTGCTCTCGTTAACCGCTTTGGATCTTCGAGGGTTAGTACTCTATCGACTCGTTGTTGCAATCTAGTAGATAGATCTTGGCTTGTGTGTGTTCATGCGATAGAATTTTTTTTCCATGCTACGAACCCCTACAATAACTCCTTCAAAGAAACTCAATTTACCTGAAGAGAGCTCAAAAAGGAATCAATAAGAAGCAAATGCAAATAATGGCAGAAATCTGTCAAAACAGACGAGCGGGTAGAAACGAATTTTTTCGAATATCTTCTGTTTCTCAAATCAAAAAGTGTTGAACTAACTAACGTTATCCAACATACTGGGGGATTTATTCGTAAATTTTGAGCTCAATCTGAGTTACAGAGCCTCCTCACGGTTTTTTTTGGTGGAGGACAGAAATCTGTTTCGGGACATCAACTCCCCAAATATTACTTCCCTCTCATTAGAGGTCATTCTTGGCACAAAAAGCAAACAAAAAGGATAAGGAGAGGTCATTACAGAAGTAATAACTTCCAATACTCAAGGAAACTCTTGGGCTATCTCCCAACAAGTACTTTTCTTTAACACCTTTAAGTTAGGCAGAAGAATCAAGTATTTTCAAATGAGGAAGCATTAACATCAAACCTTGCTTTCAAAGGAGGAGCAAAAAGCAACTTCTCTCTCCTCATAGGGAAGTGTTCAATACCTTTCTTGAATGGAAAATGATATTTGATGATGCCTTCTTTCATATCAATGATGGCACCAAATGTTCTAAGAAAAGGTCTTCCCAAAGTAATAGGACAAGAAGAATTGTATTCAACATCCAAAACATAGAAATCAACAGGGACATAAGCATTGTTAACCATAATGAGAACATCATTAATACTCCCCATGAGTTTCTTCTTAGCATTATCATTGAGTGGGACATCCAAATAACAATCTTCTAATGGTGGCAAATCAAGCATTTCATAAATCTTCCTAGGCATAATAGAGACACTAGAACCAAGATCACATGAAGCTTTGAGATCAAATTCATTCACTTGCGTATTAATAATGGGTTCCCAACTATATTCTACTTTCCTAGGAATAGAAGCTTTGTGTTTTAGCTTCTCTTCCTTAATCTTAACAAGAGAATTTGTAATGTGTTTGGTAAAGGCAACATGCATATCACTAGCATCAGGACTTTTAGCAAGCTTTTGCAGGAACATAATCACTTCAGAAATATTGCAACCATCAATATCAAAGTCAAACTTAGTATTACTAGTAGTAGGCTCACTAGGCTTAGGCATAGTAGGAGGAGGAATAGGGGCTAGTTGTGGTTTAGTGGTGATAGTGCACACACTATTGTTTCTATCAATTTCAGCTTCCCTTTCCCACCTAGCATGAAGTTGAGCTAACAGCCTAACATTTTCATCAATAGTAACTTGTATGGCATGAGATGTAGTAAAGGTGTTTTACATAGTTTCAGGTTTAGCAGCCATTTTATTAACCAAGGAAGTTTGAGCTTCAAACAAAGAGAATATATTTTTCTCAACAATTAAAAGATTTTCCTCTATAGTCTTATTGAAAGTGGTTTGTTTACTAATAAAGTCCTTGAGCATTACTTCAAGTTCAGAGGGAGCACTTCTAGCATTATTGTAAGATCTCCCATATGAATTGCCATTATTATGAGGATAAGGCCTATAATTGTTGTTGCCACCAAAATTATTCCTATAGGCATTGTTGTTGAAATTGTTGTTTCTAATGAAGTTCACATCAACTTGCCCTTCTTGAGCAACTAAAGAGGCTAAGGGAACACTATTAGGATCTAGAGGAGATTTCCCATTAACAAGCATAGCCATAATAACATCAATCTTTTCACTCAAAGAGGAAGTTTCCTCTATAGAATTTACCTTCTTACTATGTGGAGCTCTCTCAACATGCCATTCAGAGTAGTTAACCATCATATTATCAAGGAGCCTTGTTGCAGCACCCAAGGTGAGTCCCATAAAAGTACCTCCAGCAGCAGAATCCAACAGGTTTCTTGAGGAGAAGTTCAAACCTGCATAAAAAGTCTGGATAATCATCCAAGCAGTGAGTCCATGAGTAGGGTAATTTTTAACCAAAGATTTCATTCTTTCCCAAGCAGGAGCAACATGTTCACTATCAAGTTGTTTAAATTTCATTATGTCACTTCTCATAGCAATAATCTTAGCAGGAGGATAGTACTTTCCAATAAAAGCATCTTTGCACTTAGTCCAAGAATCAATACTATTTTTAGGCAAAGATAGCAACCATTATTTAGATTTTCTTCTCAAGGAGAAAGGAAAAAGCCTGAGCTTAATAATATCTCCATCTACATCCTTATACTTTTGCATCTCACAAAGTTCAACAAAGCTATTAAGATGGCCAGCAGGATCATCAGAACCAACACCAGAAAATTGCTCTCTCATCACAAGATTCAACAAAGCACGCTTAATTTCATAAAAGATAGCATCAGGAGCAGGTGGAGCAATAGGTGTGCTTAGGAAATCATTGTTGTTGGTGCTAGTGAAGTCACACAACTTGGTGTTCTCAGCATAGTTCATTTCGGCAATGGTGGGCAAGCCAAAAACAGCAGCAACAGCTAGAGTAGGAACTATTTTTTTGTGTTTTTGAATAAGGCAAGCAAACCAAGCTAGACTATTTTTTTGGGGTTTTTTGGAAAGTGGCAAACAAAACCAAGCAAACTAAAAACAAAGTAAAGAGAAATGAAGTGAAGGAATCCCCTAGTGAAGACGTCCTTAGCCTCCCCGGCAACAGCGCCAGAAAGTATTGATGATGCTCGACGTGGCACTTCGTTGGTAACCCCAAGCGCAGGGTGTGTGAAGAGCAAGTAGAAAGTTTTCCCTCAGTTGAGACCGAGGTTATCGAACCAGAAGGAGGAAGGAAACGTCACACAGGTGCTGAAAACAACGTGGAGACCTGCACAACACAAACTCAAGACTTTGCCCCAACGAATCAGTGAGGTTATCAAGCTCACCGGTTTGCTGTAACAAAGGATTAAACGTATGGTGTGGAAGGTAATCATTTGCAGCAAGTAAACAAGTAACAGTGGAAGATGTATCAATGGTAAAGATTGGACCGGGGTCCATAGTTCACTAGAGGTGCTCTCCTTAGATAAACAACATGGCATGAAGGGTAAACAAATTACAGTGGGGCAATTGACAGGAAATGAGCAAGGCATAATAATGCAATTACTAGCCAGAAAGATCCTATGAGGTTGATTGGGCAATACAACAATAAACATAGACCGTCATCCAACTGCATCTATGACTAGAAGTACACCTTCAGGTTATCATCCGAACCCCCTCCAGTATTAAGTTGCAAGCAACAGACAACTGCTTTAAGCAAAGTGTGTAAGGTAAATAGTCCACATGTTCCATGAACAAGAGACCGTTGTTTTCTCCCTAGTAGCAACAACACATCTACAACCGAAGAGATTATTGTCACTTCCCTTGGAAACTAGAGGCATGAACCCACTATCAAGCATAAATACTCCCTCTTGGAGTCACTAGCAACTACTTGGCCAAGATAACCACTAGCAACAGAGAGCATGCAAGATCACAAACAACATAGACATGATAGAATCATAAAGATAAAACCATTAATCAAACCAACATAATAATCTCAATATCCATCGGATCCCCACAAACACAACATGCATGATTACAAATAGATTAGATCTTGATCATGAACGGAGCTCACAAGATCTATACATGAAAGCACAAAGGAGGAGATACAACCATCTAGCTACTACAGGGACCCATAGTCCAAGGTGGAACTACTCACGAATCATAACGGAGAGAAGGCCTCCGGGATGATCTCCCCTCCGGCAGGGTGCCGGGAAGAACTTCAGATCCCCCCGATCTAGGGACGATGGTGGCGGCGGCTACATACGGTTTCATGGATTTATGATCGGGTACTCAGGTTTTCTGTATCGGGGGCTTCTTATAGGCGAAGGGGCGAGACCGGGAGGCGGCCAGGGTCACCAAACCCTAGCCAGGCGCGGGCCCACCTGTGGTCGCGCCTGGGGGGGTTTGGCCCCTCTGGCCGACCTCTCCGGCTCTCCTATGGACTTCTTGTTCCCCACGGAAAGTAATTGACTTTGTCCTTCGTCTCGTCCAATTCCAAGAATATTTCTTTACTAACTTTTCTGAAACCAAAAACAACAGAATACAGGCATCTGGCACTGTTGCAACTTGTTAATAAGTTAGTACCAGAAAACATGTAAAAACACCTCAAAGTGTGGACAAGTAAAGCAAAGTAGATACTAAACAAGCATGAAGCATCAAAAATTATAGATATGTTTCCAACGTATCAGTGGCACACCGGCCGTCTCTCTACCTGTCGGTCCTCCCTCTCCTCGGCCCTCGTGGCAATACTTATACCATCTAGCGCTAACAGGTGCTCCACGTGATGCTCACCCTCGAAGTTGAGGACCGCTCTCGCCCCAAAGTTCTGGACTGCGGCGTAGTCGTAGGCGCGGGCCGCCTACCACGGGCACCTGAAGGTACCTAGCTGGATCTTCCTGCTATCCAGTGTGATCTGAGCTGCCCAAGTCGGGGTCCTCGTGAGTTTCCGGTGAACACCACGAAACTTCGGCTCTAGCTCCGACACGATACTAGTTAAGTAGTTAAACAACAACATTTCATACAACTGTTAGTCAACATATAAGAAATGAATATATCTAGAAATTGAGCCCAAATTTAATATCTGAAAACATAAAGGCATGCAAGTGATCTTACAAATGCAAGGTGTCAACCAAAATCGACCATTAGAAGAAAAACAACCAAAATAAACATAAAATAGAGAGAAATGTCGGCCTTTACTATCACTATCTAACATTCCTATATCTAGAAATTGAGCCCAAGTTTGATATCTCTAAAGCAATATCTAACATTCCTACATCTAGAAATTTGAGCCCGAGTTTAGTATCTAGACACTATCTCTAAAGCACTATTTAACATTCCTATATATAGAATTTGAGACCAAGTTTAGTATCTAAACACTATCTCTAAAGCACTATCTAGCATTCCTATATCTAGCATATCTATATCTAGAATTTCTAAGATCATTATCTACCATATACATCTATAATTTCTAAATTTCTATAAAAAAGGGAGGCGCGACGGGTGGCTCACCGTGTGGTCGGTGACGGGAAGATTGTAGCGAACGGCAGCTCGGGGAGGGAGAGGTTGCAGCGACCGGTGGCTCGAGGAGGGGGGAGGTTACAGCAACCGGCGGCGGCAAATCAAGCGGTCGTCGGATGCGGCCGGGGTGGCGGAGGACGCGCATGGTCTGTGATGAGGCTCAGGGAGGGGGAGGTTGCAGCGACCAACGATGAAAAATCGAGAGGTCGTCGGATGCGGATAGGGTGGCAGAGGACGCGCGTGATCAGTGATGAGGCTTGGGAAGGGGGAGGTTGCAGCGAATAGCGGCAGCAAATCAAGTGGTCATCAGATGAGGCCGAGGTGGCGACGAACACGCGTGGTCGGTGATGAGGCTCGGGGAGGGGGAGGTTGCAGCGAACAGTCGCTCGGGGATGGAGATTTTGCAGCAATCGGCGACGGCGAATCGAGCGGAGTCGTCGGATGCAGGGCAGCAACAATAGGGGGAGGGGGCAGATTAGCGGGGCATCCGATGCTGGGCGGCGGCAGGGAGAGGGGGCACAAAGGAGGAGGTGTGTCGGCGGTGTAAATGAGAGAGGGGCCAGGCCGCGAGGAGAACGAAGAATTAAAGATCGATAATTAATCGTGTACCCGTGGCGTTTAACTGAATCCGACGCCACCACTAGTTTACATATTGGTGGCGTTCACCGGAAGCCAACGCCACTATTACCTTTGTCCCAACTGTGTATGGGACCCTCCTATTTGTGGTGTTTGTTTATAAGTGGACGCCACTATTAGGTTTTACTGGTGGCATTCCTATATATTTAAACGTTGCTACTATTTCATCTGCAAGTGGTGGCGTGTATTATACTTTGGACGCCACTGGCAAAATAACTGCTATAAGAGTTTTCCTACTAGTGGTCAAGCGGAGCTTGAGTCGTGGTTGGACTTCGGTAGTCGGTTTTCTCGGCATGCCCGATGAGTTCTTTTTTATTCGATATGTAGCTGTGAAGTCAAAGCTACGGTGGAGCATGTTCAGGCCGCGACGATAACCAGCGACCAGTGGCCTTTGTAGAGGGCCATGTCAACGCAAGACCTACATTTTCTCTTGTGAAGGTCATCAAATTACTTTTTTCGAAATGGAGGTATTTGTCCTTGGCACGTGTGGCCAATTGTTTGCATGGCCGACATGGGTTCTGGCGCCACCTATAGCAAGGCTTTGTTTGGGTCGTCGTTGGTGAAGTCGGAGTCGGTGTCTCGAGGAGTGATGATGATGTCGTTAATTGGCATCCCCGGTGTTGGTATTTCTTCCTTGCGGTGCGTGTGTGCTTCGTGTGGGTGGCTGGGTTGGTTTTGGTGGTGGTGCCCAATGTGGTCGTATTCCATGAACCAGGCAATTCTCTTCTATTTTTTTAAATAAAATAAGGCAAAATTTTCTATTTTGTTAAAAAAACCTTGGAGTGGTTGAGGTCACTAAGTTTGGATCATCTCTCGCATCAACAATAAATGTGGCCAGTTGGTCCCTAAGGACTATACAGTCATACTGAGAGAAGTCATCGTCATACATTCTTGCAAGTTCAACTAACTTACCATTATTAAAATTAGCAAATGAATTCTTTGGATCAAGACAAGCTATGCACCTCAAGAGTTGAGTAGACCTTTCAGCAAAGCGATTATTGAACTCAACAATAATTTGATCAAGCACCACATTGAATATTTCATGATGGAAATGGTCATAATAAGTAACTAGTTGGCTGCCACGACCCCTTAAACGACCTCTAGCTGGTATTTTATCTTCCATATTTGGCACAACAATATTATGTGCAAGACAAAATCCCTCTGTATTTTCCAAAAGCTCATCCCAGCCGGTGTTTCTTAGTTTCTCTACTTCCTTTAATGTAGTACCAATCAGCCCAACAACACGTACAATGTTTTGATCTTTCCTTTGCAAGCATGTTGATAGATCATTAGTCTTTCCAAGAATTGTGATCATAAGATGCATTATCAATACAAACTCAAAGCTTTCCATAGCAACAGAGTCAACCACTAGCTGCAACTGATGGGCAAAACAATGAATGTAAAAGGCATATGGATTTTCATCTAATATGTGTCTTTGCAATCCATGGAATTGTCCCCTCATATTTGAGGCCCCATCGTAACCTTGACCTCTCACACTAGAGATAGATAAGCCAAGAGATTTTAACATACCATCCAAAGCTATCTTTAGTGAAGCAGATGTCGTATCCGGAACATGCTTCACACCAACAAACCTCTCTATCACTTGTCCCTTATTATTGACATACCTACATAGTAAGAAACTCATTGTTAGCATACTTTAAAATTTTGAATTACTCAAATCGAACAAATATACAAGCCGTAGAAGCTAACCTCAAAACCAAGGCCATTTGTTCCTTAATAGATGCATCTCGCGCCTCATCAACAAGTACAACAAACTTTTTATCACCAATGTCATCAATAATAGCTTTGGTGGTAACATGAGCACAAGCTTTGCAAATCTGTTTTTGTATTTTTGGTGCGGTCATTTGACGGTTTGCAGGAGCACTATCAAGCAATTTTGCAGCCTTTTCATCTTTGATTTTATACCATTTCAACATCTCAAGAAAATTTCCTCTATTGTTTGAGCTAGAAGACTCATCATGCCCACGAAAAGCAAGAGCCTGCAATAGCAATTTTTTTGCAATACCTATCATAATCATCATGCGAGCTTTATATTCTTTCTCGTCCTTCTTGGTTGCAGCTGCCAACACATAATCCACACCTTGCCGCTGATTTTTAAAAGCCTCACAATATTTTCTAGCTTTATTGTGAGCGCTATTCATATTCTTACCAACATGTTGATCACAAGATTCAATTCCATTCTTCCAATAACTAAAACCAACCCTTGTAAATGACTCTGTACCAAAATTTTCTGCCCGTGGTTGCTTAAAGAGAAAACAATAAAAACAAAATGCAGCGTCTTTAGATACGCTATATTCCAACCAATCATACCTTTTAAACCATTTCTCCTGAAATCTCCGCATTTGATCTGCAATCAATTTTTCAGGATATTTGTGACCAACTGGTTGGAATGGACCCTTTATCAAATACTCTCTCCTAGCAGCATCTCTGATGTTCACATCTAGATCCTCAATTGGTTTCCGAAGCCCAAGATCCGTAACAATGTCATTCGGATTAATCAACACTAGCATTTTCATCATGGGTGCTAGCATTATCCACTTCTGCACTAACAACAATGTGAGTACCAGAATTATCTTGCCGATGTTGATGTTGGGGAGGGGACAGCTGCTGTGTGGTATCGGTAATTTCTGCTGTAGCCGCAGGAGATTGGTTCGAATTGGCAAGTTGTGACAGTGATGGAAAATAAGATGACATCGGTCTGATTGATGAGCAGGTCTTTGATCTCTTTGTTCCCTTCATCCTCCATGCAATCAGACAAAATAAAATGAGGAAACGATCAGTCCTAGAAACAATTCAAAATCAGCACTGAAATTGATTATTTGCACTGCTTCAATCTTCAAAGCGTTCAAGTTCAGATTTTCTATCGAAAATTTGGAATCTATCAAAGACAGAAATTACCAACTATCACAGACGACCTGGCTGCTTCTATTGAAAATGAGGAATCAATCAAAGACAGAAATTAACCTTGGGCGTGCCGGCCGCGCCGGCAATGCTCTGCAACGCCTTGACTGCTTCTGCTGTTCTGTACTTCTATAGACACTAGACAGCCGGCTAGTCCCCTGCAGACGGCGGATCCTGGAGTGCGGAGACGCGTCTCGTCCGGTACTTCGGTGGCGAACTAGCGGGATGGCGGCGCCGGCGGGCAGCGGCAGTCTTGGGCGAGGCGGCGGCAGACGGCAGTCCCTGGGTCCAGGTGATTCGGTCGAGGGAGACGAGGAGGTTGGGGCGGCGTCGCGGTATAAGAGAGAAATTTCCTTTTTTCCGATGAATGCGAACAGACTAGAATCGTGACGATCGTGGCGAGCGCTGTTGCGTTGGTTCTGCTTTTTTCCTGGGCTTTTCTAAGTCAAGCCCCGGTCAATCTGGCCCAACAGCACGGGCTAATTTTTTTTTCAGAATTTTACAAAGGAATTATGTGTACTCGATGGGCCAAGACCCGGGCTGTAGCCCGGGCTACCCGGGGCCCAAATCCGCCCCTGTCACTAACAGTATGGAGCAGCATTGTTTGCACTGAGAGGAGTTGATTATACACCGCCTTCTTAACTGAGCAATTTTTATGTTCCTTTAAAATAGGTTTTCATCCCGTTTTATAAATAAAGTCATCAACGATCACACCGATACAACGTGATGGAGGAACAGTTATATCGTGTTCCTCCACAATCGATAAACGCATGATCCCTGACTCTGGTGTCGTTAACGACTACCGGGTGTGATCTATCGAAAGCCAACTGCAAGCTAGCTGTCGACGCATTCTCATTTGCAATTTAGCTAGGCATAAGGGTTCTGGTCACATATTCCCCCTTTCTTCTCATGTAACTGTAGCCCTACGTGGGATCTGTAGATTCAGCCTTGAGTGTTCCATGAATATTTTTTCCTTTACCAAGCTGGACTACTAGCGACTCAAAGCAGAGAAAATGACACCTAAGGTAACACAATAAGCATGATTTACCACCATGCATTGTTAATGAGAGTGATCATGACTATGTGATGACCTGGCGAGGTTCTTTGGAAGCAGGGCTATCAACACTACATACATATTCTAGTAGCGCTTGAGTTTTTGAGCTTAACGCATTCCCGATATGTTGATGGTGCGGTCTATGCTTTGTTTCAGTTTTCGAGATATTAGAGTAAACCAAAGCAGAGCAAACAGTTTACTCGACCAAATTTGTGAACCGATTCACCACCAGTTGATGGGGAAATGCATCCTCGTTCATATTTCACTTCTTGTAATGATTCTCCCACTAGTTCCTCTCAAAAGATATGTTAGGACAATGGGAGTTTGCCAAAGCAGTGAAAATGGGACTCACTCAGAAGGAGTCCAGGGGAAGCGAGCAGGCCTCCTTCGATCTGAGCAGCACCATTTTCATGTGTTTTTTATGTTGTTTTTTCCCGCGGCATTGTATAGCGATTCTTCCCATTCTACTATGTACCCGGTGCATTCTTTCTATGAATGTATCCTAATAAAAATCTTCAGAAATCAAAATACCACTGAAGTTGTGGATAAAGTCTCATATTATTCGGGGAGAGAGAAATTTGCCACTGTTCGATTGAAATTGGAGCAGAAACAATTGCCGTTGGAAATAGGAGTAAAGTCCAGAAGGAAGGACTGGTTCAGCCACCATAAGAGAGGACACAGAGTTTTTTTATTGCATTGTGGGAATAACTGACTATATTGAAACTCGAAAGTGGTCTTGGGCATATGAGTTGAACTATTTTGCATAGCATCGTAATATCTATTCACAAGAAAGTCATCGTGCTAGGCTGTATATACTGGGCTAACACACTTTATGAGTTTATGTCCTTCGGAAAGGGAATTTTTGGAATTTGGTCTTGATTCTGGGTTTATTGATAAAAAAGAGTATATGTGTATTTTTGGAAAATGAGATTATATATGTATATTTTTAGATAAAACGAACTTTTTTTTATTTTGTCATGGAAAGGATGACAGCCGATGCAGATCGATGGTAGCCCAAATTTCTATGAAAATGATTGTTATCTGGATGACTGATCTCATGCGCGCCTAATAATCTATGAAAGGAACAAATAACATTTGTTGCTGAGCCTGTCTTGCATGTTGAAATCGTGATCGACTAGATGTAATAATGTTGTCGTGAGCCTGTCTTGTGCACCTAATCTATGAAAGGAACAATATAACATGCTGCTGAGCCAAATTTTTTAGGTGTGTCAAAAGTCTGTCGGTTTTCTTGGAAAAAATTCTTCTTATAACATTATGAAATTTCTTTATTTTCTAAAATCTGGTTTAGGTTAAAAATATCCTTTGTTCATCTACCATAATTTCCCTATTTTTTCCTAGTTTACCTGATATACCCCAATTAACTCCTAGGTTTCTTTCACTAGGTTGTCAGTTTTGTCACCACGTCATTGGTTATTCATTTTGATTCAAATTAAGGACAAAATTGGCCTTCTACTAAACGTTGTGGGCCAAATTTGTATAGTTTTAGAAGTTCAAATAGCAAACTAAACTGGGTAAGATGAGAATTTTTTTTTAAAAGGAATTTTTTTTGTTATTCAAGCACTATGCAGTTGTCCATGCATGGACGAACAAGTCTGCGAACAGGGATGAGCTAGCTAGCTAGCTAGCTAGTTGCCCCGTGGAGGAATATATCTACAGAAGGAGCGTATGCATCCTTGAGGAAAACATGTGCCATCCCCTTGGTACTTTGCCTGGTAGTACGCTGCGCCGTTTCACGGGCCTTCCCTGAGGACGTAACGTATCCAGAGCTCACCCTGAGGACGTAACGTATCCAGAGCTCATCATCCTGTCAGTGGTCGTGGTGCCTATAAGAGAGCATATAGAATCATGTACCACACCAGTTAATGGTAAGCGTGCAACAAATAATTATGATCATGTGATAGAAACATACCAAACGAGGACATCACCATCAGGAGGGCGATGGACATGAGCAGTACTTGACTACTCCTAATTATAGCTTTGATACTCCTCATCGTAATTGTGGATGGATTTCGGTGTATGATCGATGGCTTGGGTTGTTTGAGGAGATCGCCAAAGGGATGCCTCGGATATAGAGGGACAAGCGGTGCAGGTGCCTTTATTAAATGAATGATGTGGTTCTTTGTTAGATAAGCTTGCATGGATCAAAGGCTAATGCCTTTGACACACGTGAATCGAGAAGCGCCAGTTGTGAAACGCGTACTATGTGCTGTGCAATATGACAATACATCGGAACAAGCGGCGTGGATTTTGTCATCATCCACGACACTAATGCTTAAATTGCGGTACAGCTAGTGTGGATAAGTACATCTAAATTGCGGAACAATTGAGTTATGTGTATGTAGTGTGAAACACGGCAACCCATCCAAGCAAAGTTGGTAGGTTTTGTCCTGGACTGCGGTACTTCTGCCTAGAAGGCGGAACCGCTGATTTTTTTTGGACTGTTTATTTTTTTTCAAAATTACAATTGATGTGCAATTATGCATATGCACGTAAGTCCAACACACTGGCACCTTAGTCGTTTCCAAGATGTCATCCAGCGTAGAACACTAGAGATATTGCATCACACTTTGTGAGATGAACACCGTGGTCGAAGTTTTGGTGGCTCCTATGAGAACTTGTTTTTGGTTTAGAAACGATCTGCATATTTTGAATAAATATCCATTTAATTAGCAGGAAGTAGATGGATATGTTCTCAACGCTTATGGATATTTTCTATTTATAGTGTGGCTAGTAACCAACCAGACTGGTGTTGCTCCGTTGGAGCACAAGTAAAGCTCTTGTGTATGGTTTATTTTTCTTGTAGCTATTCGCATAGAAAAGAGAAAGTTGTGACTGAAATCCATGACTAAAATCTAAAAAAATGACGAGTGTATTACAAGATTATACAATGTCACAAACAAATAGTCAGAAGGAGAACTTATATTATGTGGCATACAAAAAATAACAAGTGGTAGCAAATATAATATAAGATAATGTTCATCAACCTTTATCTTTTTTTCTCTCAAACAGCACAAAACATTAGCATCAAACTTCATAGTGGTCTTGGACATATGAGTTGAACTATTTTGCATAGCATCGTAATATCTATTCACAAGAAAGTCATCGTGCTAGGCTGTAGATACTGGGCTAACACACTTTATGAGTTTATGTCCTTCTGAAAGAGTTTTTTTGGAATTTGCTCTTGATTCTGGGTTTATGATAAAAAAAAGAGCATATGTGTATTTTTGGAAAATGAGATTATATATGTATATTTTTAGATAAAACGAACAATTTTCTTATTTCTTTTGTCATGGAAAGGATGACAGCCGATGAAGATCGATGGTAGCCCAAATTTCTATGAAAATGATTGTTATCTGGATGACTGATCTCATGCGCGCCTAATATTCATGAATGGAACAAATAACATTTGTTGCTGAGCCTGTCTTGCATGTCGATCGACTAGATGTAATAATATTGTCGTGAGCCTGTCTTGTGCACCTAATCTATGGAAGGAACAAAATAATATGCTGCTGAACCAATTTTTTTAGGTGTGTCAACAAGTCTGTCGGTTTGCTTGGAAACAATTCTTTTTATAATATTATGAAATTTCTTTCTTTTCTAAAATCTGGTTTAGGTTAAAAATATCCTTTATTCGTCTATCATAATTTTCCTATTTTTTCCTAGTTTACCTGATATACCCCAATTAACTCCTAGGTTTCTTTCACTAGGTTGTCAGTTTTGTCACCACGTCATTGGTTATTCATTTTGATTCAGATCAAGGACAAAATTGGCCTTCTACTAAACGTTGTAGGCCAAATTTGTATAGTTTTAGAAGTTCAAATAGCAAACTAAACTGGGTAAGATGAGAAATTAAAAAAAAGGAAATTTTTTTGTTATTCAAACACTATGCAGTTGTCCATGCATGGATAGACAAGTCTGCGAACAGGGATGAGCTCTAGCTAGCTAGCTAGTTGCCCCGTGGAGGAATATATCTACATAAGGAGCATGTGCATCCTTGGAGAAAACATGTGACATCCCCTTGGTACTTTGCCTGGTAGTACGCCGCACCGTTGCACGGGCCTTCCCTGATAACGTCACGCATCCAGAGCTCATCATCCCGTCAGTGGTCGTGGTGCCTGTAAGAGAGCTTATAGAATCATGTACCACACCAGATAATGGTAAGCGCGGGCGCAACAAATAATTATGAACTTATGATAGAAACATACCAAATGAGGACATCACCATCAGGAGGGCGATGGACATGAGCAGTACTTGACTACTCCTAATTGTAGCTTTGATACTCCTCATCGTAATTGTGGATGGATTTCGATGTATGATAGATGGCTTGGGTTGTTTGAGGAGATCGGCAAGGGATTCCTCGGGTTTTATAGAGGGCCAAGCGGTGTAGGTGCCTTTATTGAATAAATGATGTGGTTCTTTGCTAGATAAGCTTGCATGGATCAAAGGCTAATGCGTTTGACACATGTGCATCGAGAAGCGTCAGTTGTAAAACGCGTACTAAGTGCTGTGCAATATGACAATACATCGGAGCAAGCGGCGTGGATTTTGGCATCGTCCATGACACTAATGTCTAAATTATGGTACAACTAGTGTGGATAAGTACATCTAAATTGCGGAACAATTGAGCTGTGTGTATGCAGTGTGAAACACGGCAACCCATCCAAGCAAAGTTGGTAGGTTTTGTCCTCGACCGCGATACTTCTGCCTAGAAGGGCGGAACCGCTAATTTTTTTGGACTGTTTATTCTTTTCAAAATTACAATTGATGTGCAATTATGCATATGCACGTAAGTCCAACACACTGGCACCTTAGTCATTTCCAAGATGTCATCCAGCGTAGAACACTAGAGATACTGCATCACACTTAGTGAGATGAACACCGCGGTCGAAATTTTGGGAGTAAAATACACCGTTAGTCATTAAACTTGAGCGTATAAGTTAATTCGGTCACCGTACATAGCTATACGTCTGTTACGGTCATTGTATACGTGAACGTGTCAAAGCGCGGTCACTGTGGAGTGTATCCTTCGGGTATTTGGTGACGTGGCGTACATGGACCCCATTGTCAGTCACTGTTAGATATGATCCTATCGGCGCGACCGTGTCGTTTTTGCGAAATCACCCCCGCGAGTCGTTTTTCTCCTCGCATTTACCCTCCCACCACTCCGACAAAATAGGGGAGCTGAGCTCGTCATCTTTCCGATAGTTCCAAGGAGGAGGTTTCTAGGTGAGGCCAAGACTAGGGCTTTGCAGCGGTTGAGGCGGTGGAGGTGGTGGAGGCGGGTGATCTTTGGCTTCTGGCTAGCTCTCATTGTAGCGGTCGCCGTCCGGCGGGTTCTCGGCCATGTCGCCGCGACGGCGTGGAGAAGGCGAGCCTCCGCCTAACTATGGTGAGCCTCTCCCCCTACATTGGCAACAAATTGGCGACGGAAAAAGCATGTATTTGGCGTTATGGTTAGGGATTTGTACTCCATGATCGTCTATTTATTGTTTACCTGCTCTGCTAGTAGCGACATCTGAAGTTTTGGTTCAGTCTGTGCAGTTTTGAGGGTTGGAGGTTTCGGTAGGGTTTTAGGGGTTGGAGGTTTCGGTAGGGTATATTTTGATGTAAATCTTGCATTTTTTTATCACAGGGCATCGTAGCAACTTTTTCTCTCTTGAAATCAACCACGGTGGTTATTTTCTAGGCAGTGGTAACAACATGAGTTACGTAGGTGGTTCAGTTATCTGGTATGATCATATGGATTCTATTACTTGGTCTCCTCTAATGATGGAAAACATAGTGGAGGAAATAGGCTATGAGATGCAGGGGAGGATTACAGCTCACTACTTGATTCCCATTCTTGCAATGCACAATAATTGTTTGAGGCAGATTAGAGATGAACATGACACTAATTTCATGTGCACATTTGTTGATATTGGACACCATTCCTTCAGTATCTACCTTGATCATGATGAATCAATTAGGTCCATGAATTGGGATGATGTGATACAGCTTCCTGTCAATGACCTACCTCCTGTGATTAGTTCATGTAAGCCCATGCTTACAGTACCAGCAAATGACGAGATGGAAGATCCTGTTCAAAAGGAACAAATACCAATTCCAATGCAAGTGATGTATCCAGAGATTAGTGAGGAAGAAAGAGTTACAAGAGGGGAGGGATTGAGGCCAAAGGGCAAGAAGTGTATGAATCCAGAGGATGAAGCAATGTCAGATGATATAGAAATGTCAGATGATGAAGAGGAGGATCCTGATTATGTAGATTCGGAGTTTGACCTGTCTGATGGTGATGATGATTTGGATGCAGACAACTATGATGATGATGAGATGAAGGAATATAGGAAGATAGCTGCTGAAGTAAAATCAGAGATTGATGGTTGCAATGATGGTAATTCTGAGGAAGAAGATCTATGGGCACCAGACTCTGATGATGAACAGGTCAAATACAGGTTCAAAACATTCAGAAAAGAGGATTTGCACTGTGTTAAATTTCACACTGGCCAGGTATTTGAATCAGTAGAGATGGTTAGGAAGGCAATCAGAGAGTACAGCTGCCAAAACAGATGGGACATCAAGATGCCTGTGAATGATAAGAAGAGGATTAAGGCCAAATGTTTAGGTGGTGTGAAGAAGGAATGCAGTTGGTATTTGTGGGCTTCAGTTGATAGCAAGACAGATTGTTGGCAGATCAAGAGATATGATGGTGAGCATACATGTAGCAAGAAATGGAAGCTCAGATCATTCACATCAAAAAAATTAGCTGACAAGTACTTGGAGAATTTCAGAGCAGACCAGGACATGAACATGAGCAACTTCTCAAGAATTGTGCAAAAGGACTGGAATATGACTCCAAGTAGGCCAAAGCTGAGGAGGGCAAGAAGAATTGCAATGAAAGTAATATATGGAGATGAAGAAGCACAGTACAATATCTTGTGGGATTATGCTAATGAGCTTAGAAGGAGCAACCCTGGCAGCTCATTCTTTGTTTGTCTTGATGAAGCTGGCAGATACAAGAGATGCTACATGATCTTAGAAGCTTGCAAGAGAGGGTTTCTACAAGGTTGTAGGCCCATCATTTTCATTGATGGATGCTTCATAAAGACAAGGTACAGAGGACAATTGCTATGTGCTGTTGGCATAGATCCAAATGACTGCATATTTCCTATTGCAACAGCTGCTGTTGAAGTTGAGGATACAGAGAGTTGGACTTGGTTCCTTCAGACCCTTAAGAATGACTTGGACATTGTAAACACTGCTCCATGGACCATCATGTCAGACAAACAAAAGGTAAATATGTTTATTTATGTTACTATCTATTCTTTGTGATCATATATTTATCTATTCCTTGTGCTGAATGATCAATGTTGCCATGTTGCAGGGCCTAATCAATGCAGTCAAAGATCAGTTCCCTGATTCTGAGCATCGTTTTTGTGTGAGGCATATGTGGATGAACTTTCAGCAGCTGTTCAAAGGTGATGCTTTGAAGAACCAGTTATGGACTATAGCTAGGAGTAGTACACCTGTGAGGTATGAGGCAAACATGGAGTACATGAAGAGTCTGAATCCAGATGCCCATGCATGGTTGAATAACTTGGATCCAAAGACATGGGTTAGGGCATTTCAGAATGATTTAGCTAAGTGTGATGTGCTGCTAAACAATACCTGTGAGGTGTTTAACAAGTAAGCACCTTCTGTTGATGTTCTATTCTGATTCATGCAAGTACATGTTCTATCCTGATTCATGCAAGTGACATGGGTTATTGTTCTATGTTTTGTCAGGTACATCCTAGAGGCCAGGGAGTTACCTGTGTTGAGCATGTTTCACAAGTTGAAAAATCAGGCCATGTCAAGGAACTACAACAAAAACAAAGAAGCTGAAACTTTCAAAGGTCCAATTTGCCCCAAGATACAAAAGAAGCTGGACAAAAATATAGAGCTTTCACATGACTGCTTTTCAGAAGGAGCAGGAGATGGACTTTTTAAAGTAGGTGCTCAATTTTCTTCAACTACTAGTGATTACATTGTAGACCTAAAAGGCTTAACATGTACTTGCCAAAGATGGGCACAAAGTGGGATCCCTTGTCCACATGCCATCTCATGCATGAGGCATGATAACTTAGACCCAGTGGAATATGTGTACAAGTGCTACTCCATTGAAATGTACAAGCTAGCCTATGGAAACATTGTGTATCCATGTAGAGATAGATCGGAATGGCACAAGATGAATGGTCCAACCATTTTGCCTCCTGTTATTGCCACATTTTGGCCAAAGGAGGAGATGGGCCGTAAACAAGATGGGCTTGGAGGATACATATACGCAATGTATTGCTGGATCGGCCTTGTGCGTGGATTTGGGCTAAATTGCCCGTGTATCTGTATGTTATGGTAGGTTACGTTTCGGTTTAAGTAAGAGATAGAGTTGTTAGGGTTATTCCAAAGATAGAAAGTCTCCGGACTATAAATATGTACCTAAGGTTATTGAGAAAGGAGGACGATCACGTTCACAACAAACACAATCTCGCAGACGCCACCCCTTGTTTCTAGGGTTTCTTCGGTAAGTGTCATTGCCTAGATCGCATCTTGCGCTAGGCAAGATTCTACTTATGCGTTATTTAGTGTTACTGCATCAAGCCTTGTTGATGGCGAGTAATACTGTTATCATAGATTTGTTTGGGCTAGAATCGGTACCTTTTGTTATAATTGCTTAGTTATGCCGCTTTAGTTATCTCACGCTTTGCACCTTTGTTCGGTGTAAAGGCAAGATCTTGCTTGATCTTTATTCAATTGATTTGATCTGTTATAGTTGTGCCTTGTTTTCCAAGGTTTAGTTTGATATCCACATAGTCGCCTTGCAAACGGGTTGAACGATCCAGAGAGTATGTAAGGATATGGTTTGCCAATTCGAGAGGAGTAGTTCCGGGAATTGACTTTACGTCGGTTGTTAGGCCTTCTCTAGGGTTAGTTTTCTATCATCTTTTGTATCTACCAGGCTCAATTACGTGTAGGACGTTCCAATTATGTGGTGAAAACGTTAAACTGTCGTAGGTCGATTTAACTTGTAATGATAAAGCAAAATCCTATGTTATCGTAGATCTAATGCAGAACCATGGGATAATCGGCTCCAGGAGCCGATTCACAGGGAAACCTGGGAGCCGGTCACGGCTCGAATTTTACGTATACTTGTTTGCTATGCAGGAAACTGATCGAAGCAATCCATCACCTTCGACAGGTATAGGTCAGTGGCACGCCTGCATCAGCCGGACGGTGTCGAGTTTTAGCGGTCGTTGCCGAGGGACCAGGGCCCACCAGCCTGGGAGCCCCGGCTCTTCGTGTTGCTCGTCGCGCCGGTGGGTTTTGACAGCAACACATTCGCACGGTGGGACATTCAACAGATCTGCATCAACATCCGACGCGATGGGGGGATGTACCGGTCACGCATTTACGATCTGCGAGGAGCACAAGGCGAAGTATGATGATATCAAAGCTCTTCGGCCGATCTCATCGGCTTTTGAGAGGACCCGTAAGCATGGCATCAAGTGGAAAGGGTTCTCACCAAGGTGCCCTTGATGAGGTGGATCTGTCTGCTTCCTTGCAGGAGCGCACTGAGCTCTGCGACAGAAGTCAACTACATGGTGGCTCATTCTCTTCACCGCCATTCGAGAGCCTAGTGAACGCTTTCGAGCGCATCGCGTTCGCCTAGTTCAGAGATCATGAAACATCGACTCTCGCCTGGGGCCTACTCTAGGGACTCACCAGGAGAAAGATCGCTCCAGACTAGGCCACACCGCCATTCACGCTTGCACCGAGCCACCAGGCACCGCGCACGTCGTCTACAAGGTTGAGGTGACCTGGCGATTGCCAATTCTGTTTGAACCACCTAAAGAAATCCCACATGGATATGTGTGCACCACGCGGGACCGCAATAGCTCGACACGCACGAACCAGATTGCAACCGCAGGATTTACAGGGGAGTTTGGAGCAGGGCTTCGGAGCGGTATTTCTAGAGCAGGATGTCGGGATGGACGCCGATAAACAGGCATGGCTAGCTGGCACGCCACCGAACGAGTCATGAGAATTCAGCCCCGGCTCAAACGGTGGAGCAAATCACCATCTTGAGAGATTCGGCCCGTCAAGAGAAGGACAATCGGCTATTCCAAGCCGTATCCCAACGAGTTTGATCTGATTCCGCTACCACCCAAGTATTGGCTCCCTGAGTTCTCAAGGTTTAGCGGATCAGAAGGGTCGAGCTCGATCGAGCATGTGAGCCAATACCTGGCACAGTTAGGCATGATTTCAAAGATCGGATCTTACGCGTAAGGTTCTTTGCGCAATCTCTGACAGGACCAGCTTTTGGGTGGTACACCTCGTTGCCACCGGATTCGATCCAGACCTGGAAGCAACTGGAGGAGCAGTTCCACATTCGAGATCATTCGGCTACCGAGGCTGGCATTGCGGATCTGGCGCGTCGAAAAGCGGGAGAAACGTAGCCGAGTACATTCAGCGGCCAGATCCAAGAACCGATGTTATTCGCTTAATCGAGAAAGAAGCCGAAATGGCGGTGTTGGGTCTCTCAGCACCTATCAAGGATCCGCTTCCAAGTAGAATACAATTCATTGGCGCACATGGCCCAGAAACTGACAATGTATGAACAGCGCCACCCTGAGTTGTACCAAGACAAGTTCAAATGTCTGATAGGCCTGGTCGATACGGAAGAAGAGGATCCCGTACAAGACCAGGAGGTGGCCGTGGCTGAATGGGCTCGGGGCGATCCTGTGTCCGCAAATGGGTAAAACAAAGAAGGGCCGCAAAAGGGTTCGATGTGAGCAAAGCAGCGGATATTCGATTTACTACTCAAAGAAAAGCGGTGAAGTTACCCAAGGCCATAAAATCCCTACGGCTCAAGAGATGAACGGAGACCATACGCAAGTGGCATCACTCGTTCACCCACACCACCAATGATTGCAAAGAGCTATGCCGATCCAAACGGCGATAGAACAGGCGTCGATCCTTGGGCAATTCGCCATGAAAGTAGACACAAACCCGCTTCTGGCGTCAACATGGTAGAACACAGCCACTCCACGAGGCGCCGCTAGATTTCGCTCGATGTTAATATGGCGGGCCTGTACCACCATGGCACATATAAGGAGGAAGGCGGTCGCTCTCGGGCAAAGAAAGAGAGGAGGCTGGTCCACGTGACCGCCCCGTTATGATGACAAAGCGTATTTAACCGAGGAGCAAGTGAGAAGCGCGATATCGAAGCCACACTCCACGCATCTCCTTAACAAGTATGAGCGTCAATATGACCAAGCCGCAAGACGATAGAGATGATGAAGGATATGAGCACCTCGCTAGGGGAAAGTCAAAGGAAAAGGAAGGCGTGGATAAACGTTGGGATTGTCCTTTCTTCAAGTATTGCTGGGATGCGGGAATGAGCCGATTGCCTACAATCGACAACTACCCGGAATGTGGACAGCAGAAGGATGACACAGGTCCAATTTCAGTGTTCAAGCGTCTAGGGCCTCTCCCGCCTCGAGCATTAAGAGAAGTCATCTCGAGCAAAAGATCTCGAGGAGCCAAAGGGTGAAGAAGAAGAAGACAGATATCACCGGCCAAGGTGGTGTCCCGATGGACTCAGACACACCCAAAAGCGTAGAGTCCAGCGACTGCGTAGCTTGGAGGAAGCCGAAGCGCAGTACCTCCACGCTTTAAGGAAAGCACGGCCCGACCTGGCCGTGAAAGTTCGGCAAACCTTGGAAACGGAGGCTCGTCCGAAAAGGAAAGAGTGGCGCCCCAAACCAGTAAAAGCCGATGCGAAGGCATCGGCTGGCACAAACATGGTGTTCATACTTCCGTCAGAGTTTTGCGCTCCAAGAACCAAAGAACTACCAGTGGCACAGTTTGACTGCGGCCCACGGCCGGTTATTTTTGAAAAGCCACGAGAGAAGGGCTACAAACATCTGAAAGCCCTGTACCTGCGAGGTTATATCAATGGGCAGCCTGTCCGCAAGATGTTGGTTGACACCGGAGCGGCAGTCAACATAATGCCATACTCCATGCTACGGCGTTTGGGACGCTCCACTGCAGATCTGATCAAAACCAACGTCACGTTAAGCGACTTCAACGGCCAAACTTCAGAAACGCAAGGCGTTCTGAACGTGGATCTGACCGGGCGAAAAACCATCCCTACGTCATTCTTCATCGTTGACAGCAAAAGCACCTACGCTGTCTTGCTGGGGAGGGATTGGATTCACGCTAACTGCTGCATTCCATCCACGATGCACCAGTGCCTAATACAGTGGGATGGAGATGAAGTGGAGGTCATTCATGCAGATGATTCGATCAAGATCTCCATAGCTGGCATGAACATCTGGGAGGCAGAAGACCAAAAGCCGATCTCTAGAATCAGTCTAAACGGCTGTGAGCGCATTGAAGCTACAAAAAACGGGGTGAGGCTGGTCTTATCCACTGGCCTGACAGAGTAGCAAAGTCCACGATCGTACGTGGTATGGCCGATCCCTGCGATCGGCCACAAAAAATAAAAAGCAGTAAGCTTACGACAAACAGGTCATGCAGTCGTAGTAGGGAGATTCCCTGCCATTGTAGAGCACAAATAAGTTGTAAACCTTCCTTGACTAATGCAATCGAAAAGGGGGCCGATTCCTAATCGCCCAAATTATCTTTGTTATCCTCACCAACTGCTTGCCCCGTGTTTAGCATCGATTTAGCGGTGTGACGGAAAGCTAGGGTATGGGTTTACCTCCGATGAGCTAGAGGAGATTGACATCGGTCCCGGGATAAGCCGCGACCAACATTTATCGAAGAAGTTAGATCCAATCTGGGTCCGATGATAGCTTTGTTGAAAGAATATCCGCATCGCTGCTCGACTATACAGAGATGCCCGGGTTAGACAGAGCATCATTGAGCATCGACTCGCTTAAAAGGGTTTCGCCATTCCAAAGGGAGCACGATGATGAAGGCAAATTTTGGTAGAAGTCAAGAAAGAGATCGAGGAAATGTTGATTAGGTTAATCAGCCATGCGGTATGCTAAGTGGATTTCTAGTATCGCACCAGAGAAAAGGGATGATACGGCGTGTTGCCATAGATTTTCGGATCTCAATAGAGCCACCCAAAGGATGAGTATCCGATGCTGGTAGCGAGACATTAATCAACGCAGCTGGTCATAAGGTCTTGAGCTTCATGGATGGCAATGCAGTTACAACCAAATTTTTATGGCTCCGAAGATATACACAAGACTGCATTCAGAGTCCTGTGTTCGGTGGGTTGTTTGAATATGTAGTCATGACGTTTGGATCAAGAATGCGGTAGCCACATACCAAAGAGCCATGAATTACATTTTCCATGATCTGATCGGCAAGTGGTGGAAATTTATATCGATGACGTGGTCAAGTCCGCTTCAAGATAAGGACACTTGGACGATTCGCAACGCCCTGGACCGAACAAGAAAATTCGACTACGGATGAATCCAAAGAAGTGTGCCTTGTGATAGCCGGTCTTCTGGGTTTCTTCGTCCATGAACGCGAATTGAGATCGGCCTGAAAAGTCGAGGCGCAGAACAATGAAGCCACCTACCACGAAGAAAGAACTGCAGTCTCATCGAAAGATCAACTTAGAAGATTCATCTCCAATCCGTGAAGAATAGAGCCGTTCATGGACCGGTGAAAATTAAATCGATGAGGAGTTCGGGGACGAATAACAACGAGCCTTCGACGAGATCAAAGAATATCTAACGGTTGCCGTTGTTGGTTCCGCCAACCGGATAGGCCTTCTACATTTACTTGTCGGTAGTCGACACGCCCATCGCCTCGGTGGTGGTGCAAGTTTATGATGGTCCGGAGCGAGTTGTGTTTACATCAGCGTAAGGATGGATGCGAGACAAGGTATCCCGAGATCGATAAATTGTGCCTCTGCGCTTTTTCACCGCGCCAAGCCGCCACATCTTGCTCTCGCGAATTATCATTATATGCAAATCAGATGTCATAAAACATATGCGTCGGCTCCTATGTTGAAAGGCCGACGGCAAATGGATGTTTGCATTATCGGAATTTGATATCCGTATCAACCCGCGAAGCGTTAAGGGTCGGCGTTGGCGACCTTATTGCTGAAAGAATCAACACCGATATAGCAGTCACTGCATACGTGGGCGATGTTTTTCGATGGATCGGTTTGTGATGATGGTTGCGGCATCGGCATTCTACTCGTGTCGCCCCGGGGGGCAACATATTCCTTCTCCATCAGGTTATCTACCCCTCGCACCAACAACGTTGCTGAGTATGAGGCGATACGCAAGGGAATGGAGTTGCTCATCGAAGCTGGAGCAGAAGCAGTGGAAATTTTTGAACTGGATCCCGCGATCGCAGAATACCGAGGCGAATGATCTCGCACAAATGGCTTCAGGCTACAAGGACGTAGCAGAGGGAGCTGATGTTCAAGTCGCCTGTGAGGCGGACGATCGAGAGCCGATATCTTCAATTACTTGAAAGATTCGCTCGGGGCACCTAAACGAATAAGGTACAAGGCCATGAAGTATGTGCTTATTGGGGACGACATGTTTTACAGGACTCTGGAAGGGTTACTGCTCAAATGTCTAGGGCCAACCGAGGCCAATCGGCTCCTACACGAGGTACACGAAGGCGCCTGTGGAACTCACCAATCGGCTCACAAGATGAAATGGTTGATCAAAGCGATCGTGGTTTTATTGGCCCACCATGCTTGAGGACTGTTTTAAGTACTACAAAGGGTGTCAAGCATGTCGAAATTTGGAAAAATTCAGACACGGTACCACAAAGAATGAACCCCATCATCAAGCCTTGGCCATTCCGAGGTTGGGGCATGGATATGATTGGCAAGATCAATCCTCCATCAAGCAAAGGCCACATGTGGATTTTGGCCATTACGGATTATTTCACTAAATGGGTGGAAGCCGTCCCTATGAAGTCATGAACTCAAGGATGTTATCAATTTTGTGAAAGAACATGTCATTCATAGATTCGGATTCCCAAACTATCACGACCGATGGAGGTTCGGTCTTCATTTCTCATGAGTTTAGAAAATTCGTGAGGACACGGAATTGTCGATCCGATCATCTCCATACTATGCTCAAGCAAATGGGCAAGTCAAGCGCCCAACCAGAGCCTTATCAAGCTGATCAAGAGGAAAGTCGACGAGCACCCTAGGCGCTTGCACGAGGTTTTGTCGAGACTTTATGGGCTTATCGCATGTCATGTCATGGAGCGATAAAAACCTCGCCATACCATCTAGTCTATGGACAAGAAGCCGTATTGCCCGGAGATTACTGGATCGAGACGTGTCACTTTTCGAGCGATCTAACAATGAAGAATATGCGACCACGATGAGTGAGTGTTGAGGATTTAATCGAGCTTTGGCTGGTCGCTGAGAAAATCAAAGAGAACAAGGCCAAGGTAGCTCGTGCATATAATAAGAAGGTGAGACCAAAGGAGTTCCACGTTGGCGATCTGGTATGGGAAGTGTATTGCCATTGGGGACTAAGGATGCAAGATATGGTAAATGGTCTCCAAATTGGCACGGGCCATACAGGTCGATCAAGTTTTAAGGGGAACGCGTACATGCTTGAGGAGCGGACGGCGTGAAATTCCCGATGGTATCAGCAACGGTCAAGATCTCAAGAAATATTTTCCAAGCATGTGGGATGATGGATGTGAAATATGGGGCCGATGCATGAAATCGGCCAATAAAAAATTAAATATAGCCGATGCACAACCATCGACTCTAGAGGTTCAAACTGTTACGGCGGTGTCGCCACATGAATGAGCTATCAAGGAATGCCTCAAGGCGTGGAGGGCGCCAAGACGGACACGATCCACCTCGGCGATCTCGGCCGTCATCTTCGTCCTTGCCCATCACTAGCTGCTTGTTCAGGCACGTATTTCGCCAGTCTTGATTGAGCTTTGAGGCCTTCGCTTCGTCTTGGGAGCAGCGATGAATGCTTCCTTGTCACGAATGAGCTGTTTAGTCGCCTGACCTTCTCTTCAAGATCTCCCAATTCCTTTTCAAGGATGCAAGCTCGGCAGACAGAGGTGTCGGTTTGGCATCCAGAGACGCCTTTTCTCGTTGAGCTGACATTTGTCGCAATATTGGCCTTCGAGGAGTTGGGCGCGCAGATTAATCCTCTCACGAGCCAACTTCACCCTTGACCAGAGAAAGACAGAGTTACAACTGGCCAAAGCTTCACCGCAATGCTACGAGTTGGTCCTTGATTTCGCAAGAACACTCTTCACCTCGTAACCCTCGATCAACTTCTCGATCGGGAGGAGCAAGGCTTTGAGACGCTGGAATTGAGGTAGAACAGCCCTTGCTCGTGGTTCATCATTGGCGACAGAGGGAGTTGGTTCGATGGATTCAGGGTCGAACGTCAGCAGGCCTGAGATATCACAACCCTGGCAGGCCGAAATGGAGTCAGTATGCATCCAACATGGAAGGATGAGCCGAACGAAGCGAACGTACCTCTCCTAAGATCAAGGGGATAGCAGATGACGAGACAATCGACTTGTGTGTTGTTGCTGGGGGCTTGGCCAAAGTGGTAACCGTTTCATCTACGCCTTCAGGGATTACTAGATCCAGCCTTGCGAGAGGCGTCGGCACTGCTTTCCCACTAGAAGTGTCGGTCGTGCATGGAAGGTGCTTATGATGTAAATAGTGATGAATCGGCAGATAAAAAAAATTGGTGAGAGCATGGAGGGTGATGACTTTCAAACCTCCTGCTCGAAAGAAGTTTAGTCCCTTGCGAGCCCTCTTGGGGCTCATACTGGCCCCGCCGACCGATGCTCGGCGGTGAGGTTCAGAACCGCCTTTTCCTCGGAGCCGATGGTGGCAAATCTGGCTCGGTGTGATGGTCCTCTCAGTCTGGGGCCCGATTCTCCTCGATTGGATTGTGTGTCCTCACTGGAGGTGTCTTCGACTAAGCTCGTAAGAAAAGGAGAGCTAGTAAGCACGAGCATGTTTGCAAGGATGAAAGAGATCAACCAAGGCATGGATCAGTACATGCGAACTTTCTCGGAGAAGGGCTCCTACCAAAGTCTTCCTGGCAGCTACCTTCCTCACCATCGTTCTTGTTTTAGTTGGAACTCGAGAGGCGGCTGACCTATAAGTTGCTTGGTTCTTGGAAGCCGATTGTGGTGATATCGGCTGGTTCTGCATCACGACCTTTTTCAAAGGTGGCAAGTTTTTGCAGAAAAGGACCACAGGAGATGGTGGGAAGAATTCGAAGGGGGAGCCATCACCGTGCGTAGGTTCAGGACCATCTTGTTGCTGCAAGGAGACAGAGTGGGTTATTAGAAGAATCATTTGTGAGCTGCATCAAGAAAATTTACAAGTAGTGGTACCTGTTCTATGGGGATATCATATTCAAAGATCGAGCTGTTCAGAACGGTCCCGAGCTCTCCGAAGGCATGAGTCTTCCACATCGACCACCAGTTCTCAAAACCATCGGTTGATGAAGCGAAGGTGAGGTTGTTAGGAATTGGGATGGTCGAGCATCAAGAAGGAATAACACCTTTGATCGTGAGAGGATCGCAGGTCAGCTCTCAGAAGATGGTGGAGAAAGAAATGGGGAGGTACTTGTCCAAGGCCAAATTGCCGAGCCACTACGACCGGGCCGTAGAATTCAGATCGAGCTTGATTATTCTGCTGGATGTGCTCATGCCAACCGGAAGGAAACAGGACGGATCACAAGGAAAATAGCTGAAAGGCCGTGTCATCGGCAAGTTTTCTAGCTCAAGGAGATTGGATTTTCAAATGTTCCGATTCTTCCATGTAAGGAAAGAAGATAGGATTGTCCAGCCTTGGAAGAAAATGATGAACCACTTGGATGCTTCGAGGGATCTTTACTACCGCAGTCTATACAGAAGCTTGGCCGTAGCTGGTGCATCGGATCCGCTTCCCTTTGGCATCTGGAAAGGTGCAACTCGCCAAAAGGGGAAGTTTGGGACATGGTTTTGAAAATACAATGAGCCATAGCTGAATGAACCACCAAGGACCTCCTGTTTGAGCTATGCCGAGAATAGTTTGATGACATCAATTGGAGATATCGATAGACTTCTCCAAGGAACAGTTTGCCGATGCCAAGTTGAGTGCCTTTGGCAAGTTCGTAGGCCAAGGAGATATAATTCTTGGTTGGAGCAAGGGAAGGGCCACAGAATATGAAATGTTCCATCCAGAAGTTGAGGAAAGCCGTGTGTTCTTTCTCTGTGACAGGGCCTTTAGTTTTCATGTGGCTTTGAAGATAGGCACCCCAGGCAAATTGCTTTGGAAGAAAGCTTGTAGGGGACCTTTGTCAGCTTAAAAGCAGAGGGGCTGGGTGATGGTGATCATCACCACGTCTAACAGAGTTGGTGTCATGGGGCCATGAACGAACATGAAGCAGTTCAGAGCATCGGACCAGAAATAGCCGATGGTTTTTAGAAGATTTTCATGTTTCTCAAGGGGAGACAATGACAAATACAAGGCATCGGCTATTCCCGTGGTTTCCCATTGGGATTGGTAAGTTTTGGCTACCTTGTACCAAGAGACCCAATGTTCAGGAGGATTAGGCCAGCTGCAAGCAATGGCCCAAGAATTCAAATCTAGGTTTTGGCTTACGAAGGGATTCTTTTCCTCGCAAGAGATCGACATGGGCAGGACTAGATCAGACGGGGCCAAGACAGAGAGAATTTGGGAGAGAAGGATGCGGCAGAATCGTCCTAAACCTAAAAAATTTAATGGTGGAATAAAGCATTAATTCAGGTGTTTGCTATTAATTCTAGCACCGTGTTCGCATCGCGAGAGCAAAGCGTACCTTGCACTCGCAGACCGTGTTGGTATTGGACGATTCCGCCATCTAGTTTGCCGGCGGAGATGGATCTATGCGATTGGGGATCAAGGGTTCTTGTCGTTGTAAGCTCGATCTATTCGGTGAGGCAATTGGAGATCTGGGTTAGCCTTTTTGAAGAGGGTCGCAGGCTACCGTTTGAAATTGGAGAGTGGCCGCTCAGATTTATCTAAATATGCGACCAGATTTGACCTTGTCAACGTTTGTGGGGAAAGTTGATGTGTTACCATCGGCTCTTTGGGCTTTGACTGGGTTGACCATATGAGCGTAGTATGGTGAAAGCCGATACATTACTGTCGGCTTCTGGAACTTTGACCTATTTTGACTATCGGCAAAATCGAATTGGAGAAGCAATCTTTGTTGATTCAAAAGACGATTGTTTACAATGGAGCCGATTGCTTACAAAAGGAAATCTACTACTAGTACTACTACTACTAGTTCCTAATCTAGAGGTCGTGTCGTCATTGCCTTCGCCGTCAGATTCGGCCATCGTCACCGCTGCAGTAGTCTTCGGGCCGGTTGCCGGTTGCCTCGCCTCGTCGTCATCTTCGTGTCCTCGCTGGACCCGGCCGAAGCGCTTCACCGGTGGTATTCGCGGAGGAGGTGTCCTCCGCCTCCTCCTCGTCGGAGGATTCGACGCCCTCGCCCCAGACACGGCGTCGGCGCTTACACCTCCGGTCCTCGTCAACAAGGAACTGAGGCCCTCCTGGCCGTCGTGGACTCGTCTGCCCGACCAGGCGAAGTCTCAGCCCCTCTCGTCCCACCATTGTGGGCGAGAACCTCAGACGCCATTGGCGGTGCTCGTCGGCTCCCCTCGCTCATTGTGTTGGAGGATTGGGAGGAAAGGCGGATGATTTGGAGGAAGAAGAGGAGGCCATGGCGGAGGAAGAGGGTTTGTTGGCGGAGGAAGAGGGTTTTTGGCTGATGGAAGAAGATGGGGTGCATCGCCTGATGAATTTAAATAAGGGGAATAGTGGGAGGTGGTTCAATGCCATAGCGGTTTCCCGAATGTGGTGCCAAAATTGTCAAATCATGCACTCATGGAGAAGTTGAGAAGACAGGCGTCATGATGAGGGGCGTGACGATTCTGCTCGCAACAGAACCCGTGAAAAAAAGGAAGAAAAAACAGAGTGGTTTTGGAATTATTATTGCCAAAACCGGGGCATGTGTTATCGCCACATTTTGGCCAAAGGAGGAGATGGGTAATCAAGATGGGCTTGGAGGATACATATAACGTATTCTTTGGATCGGCCTTGTGCGTGGATTTGGGCTAAATTGCCCGTGTATCAGATGTTATGGTAGGTTACGCTTGGTTTAAGTAAGAGATAGAGTTGTTAGGGTTATTCCAAAGATAGAAAGTCTCCTGACTATAAATATGTACCTAAGGTTATTGAGAAAGAAGGATCACGCTCACAACAAACACAATCTCGGCAAGACGCCACCCTTGTTTCTAGGGTTTCTTTCGTAGTGTCATGCTGCCTAGATCGCATCTTGCGGTCTAGGCGATTCACTATGCGTTATTTAGTGTTACTCGTACTGAAGCCTTGTTGATGGCGAGTAATACTGTTATCATAGATTTGTTTGGGCTAGAATCGGTACCTTTTTGTTATAATTGCTTAGTTATGCTGCCTTTAGTTATCTCGCTGCCTTTGCACCTTTGTCGGGTGTAAAGGCAGCATCTTGCTTGATCTTTATTCAATTGATTTGATCTGTTATAGTTGTGCCTTGTTTTCCAAGGTTTAGTTTGATATCCACATAGTCAGGCCTTGCAAACGGGTTGAACGATCCAGTAGTATGTAAGGATATGGTTTGCCAATTCGAGAGGAGTAGTTCCGGGAATTGACTTTACGTCGGTTGTTAGGCCTTCTCTAGGGTTAGTTTTCTATCATCTTTTGTATCTACCAGGCTCAATTACGTGTAGGACGTTCCAATTATGTGGTGAAAACGTTAAACTGTCGTAGGTCGATTTAACTTGTAATGATAAAGCAAAATCCTATGTTATCGTAGATCTAATGCAGAACCATGGGATAATCGGCTCAGAGCCGATTCTGGAAACCTGAGCCGGTCACGGCTCAATTTTACGATACTTGTTTGCTATGCAGGAAACTGATCAAGCAATCCATCACCTTCCCGACCAGGTATAGGTCGTGGCACGCCTGCATCACCAGACGTGTTCGAGTTTTATGGCCGTTGCAGGGAGGACCCACCAGCAGTTCTGGGAGCCTCCCGGCTCTTCGTGTTGCTCGTCGCTACTCGCCGGTGGGTTTTGACAGGCAACACCTCCACACTTTGTGAAGCATGTTGGGAGGCCAACCAAGTCTAGAAGGAAAGCTCCATGTGAAGTTGATGCAAGGGGAGGAGGGAAGAAGTTGTCCAGACATGGGGTCATAATGCACTGCAGCTATTGTGGGCATCCTGACCACAATAAAAAAGGATGTTATTGGTTCAAGGCAGGTCTAACCCCACCAGATACTAATCCAACACCTTCAGCACCTACAACACAAGAACAGTCTACTATCCCACCTACACAGGTACTATGTCCACCCATGTTAATATGTCAATCCTTATAAGCAAATTAACCATCCATGCCAATATTGTCTTAGGAGCAGCAGTCACATGGGAGCACCAGTGAGCCAAGGGAACACCATGCTCTTCAAATGATGTCTGAGCAGGTAAAATTTAAACTTGTTCATGTTGTTCACACATCTGCGTTCTATGTACACAAGCTAAATTGTACCTAAATTACGAGACCAATGCCTAGAGTCATTGAAACAAGGCCCATCCACAATCTACTTTCATCACTGATGCACAAAGTAGGATGAGCCAACCAGATCCAACACCTAACACATTGAGGCAAGGTGAATTGGCTCAGAGGGTGTTAGCAATGCAGAGGGAGAAGAACAAGGCAATCGAAGATACCAAGCTAGTTGTTTTGGAAGCTAAATATGCTGCTGACTTGAAGAAAGCTGAGATGGCTGCACAGAAGAAGCTTGAGCAACAAAAGAGGAAGGAGGAGCATGCACAAGAGAGAGCAAGAGAAGCAGCTGAAAGAAGAGAGAAAAGAAGGTATGATGCAGAATTGAACAAAAAGGCAAGGATTGAGACTAGGAAGATCATTGCAGAAACAAAGAAAGAGGTTGCAGAGAAGAAGGCAGAAGCTTTAGAGAAGAAGAAACAAGCTGAGGAGAATAGGAAGGCAGAGAAGCAACTTGCAACACAACAAGCAGTTGCCAAAAGAGCTAAATATGCAGATGAACTGAGAAGGACAGAAGTGTTGGCTCCCCGGCAGTCCTCAGGAGAAATTGTCCAAGTTCAGGACAATTTGAAGTGAACAATTATCTTAGTTCAATGTTGAAACTGGATCTATGTGCTTTTGCTACTTGAAACTGGATCTATGTGCTTTTGCTACCTGAGTACTCTTTCTTTATGTTGAAACCAGATATTAAGTTAAGATCTATGCTTCTGATGGTTTTATGTGTGCATGTGCATTTTATGATGGTTGTATGAGTACTCTTTCTTTATGTTGAAACCAGATATTAAGTTAAGATCTATGCTTCTGATGGTTTTATGTGTGCATGTGCATTTTATGATGGTTGTATGAGTACTTCTTTGTTGTGTGCCTGTGCCTGTCCATGTGCATTTTATGTGTGCACATTATCAGCACTTCTTTGTTGAAGGCAAACCAGCACTTCTTTGTTGAAGCAGAAACAAACCAGCACTTCTTTGTTCAATATTAAAGCATTCAAACAAACCAGCACTTCTTTGTTCTCATTTCTGAATATTAAAGCATTCAAACAAACCAGCACTTCTTTGTTCAAACAGAAACACATTAACTCATTGAAGGATACATAACAACACTACCATTGCAAGTTCCAGATACTTTGCTTCTACATATCTAGTCAGGAAGCACAACACATATCTAGCTTCTACATATCCAGCAGTCCCAGATACATAACAACACAACACCAACACTTTCAGCATATAGAAGATCATTTCTTCAACATGAGCATCAGACAAATTACACCTAGAAGAACAACAACTGTCCTTAGAAGGATCATTGCTTCCTTTCCCATATTAACTAGTGAGCTTAGCATCTTCAGCACTAAATCCTCTTGCCTAGGTGAAGTAGCTGCAGCTTCAGCTTGCCTCAGAATCAACTCCTCCCTCCTATCTTCTGCCCATACCATCGCATCCATAGCAGCATCACCCACCAGGTAGTTATGCTCGAGCAAATATTCAACATACTCACGCTCCCAGTGCCAAAACACACAGCCACGCTGAAAATTCAGAAAATTCAGATAATGACACAAATGCCAGAGCACAGATTCAGACCACAAATTGCTTAATTTGAAAAAAAATTACGAATTTCACACAAAATCCCTACCGCGTGCGTCAGGCACTTGTAGTACACCCATCCTGCGTGCTTCGGCGTGCCAGAGGTGAGCCGCTTCACGGGAACACGACAGTCTGGGCACTGGACGATGGGAATGTACGGGCCCCTGCGGCGTGACGAGCTCGCAGACGACATCAGGGCCGCCGCGACGAAGATCTGGCGACGAGGACCCTCCGCACCTTGGTCGACGACAGCTAGGGTTAGTGCTGTGGAGAGGAGGGGAGGGGAATTGTGTCTGATTTCGCAAGGAGAAAGACGAGCTCTAGTACCCACCCTCGTTTTGCAAAACACCCCCTACTACTCTTCACCTCGGCTTTCAAGTCCCCCCGCCATGACTCAAGTTCAGTGACTAGTACGCTACGTCACCAAATACCCGAAGGATACACTCCACAGTGACCGCGCTTTGACACGTTCACGTATACAATGACCGTAACAGGCGTATAGCTATGTACGGTGACCGAATTAACTTATACGCTCAAGTTTAATGACTAACGGTGTATTTTACTCAAATTTTGGTGGCTCCTATGATAACTTGTTTTTGGTTTAGAAACGATCTGCATATTTTGAATAAATGTCCATTTAATTAGCAGGAAGTAGATGGATATGTTCTCAACGCTTATGAATATTTTCCATTTATAGTGTGGCTAGTAACCAACCATACTGGTGTTGCTCCATTGGAGCACAAGTAAAGCTCTTGTGAATGGTTTATTTTCCTGGTAGCTATTCGCATAGAAAAGAGAAAGTTGTGACTGAAACCCATGACTAAAATCTAAAAAAATGACGAGTGTATTACAAGATTATACAATGTCACAAACAAATATTCAGAAGGAGAACTTATATTATGTGGCATACAAAAAATAACAAGTGGTAGCAAATATAATATGAAGATAAAGTTCATCAACCTTTATCTTTTTTCTCTCAAACAGCACAAAACATTAGCATCAAACTTCATAGAGGAATATAAATTTTGTAGTACAATGTGTAGTTTTTTTAAAAAAAGTGTACACCACAAATCTCTAAAATAAGTGGGGGTGTAGGTGTCATGGTGCTTAGAATAACTATATGGATTGGAGATGCCTACTTGCCTATGCATATAAACTTGTTTGGTGTTTCTATCTTTACTAGTTCACTTTATCGAGGTATTAACTTGTCAACTACATCTTTTGTATTTTGGGTATATAGGTTCCTAGTTTATGCAGGGATTAGGAGTAATGGAATTTTACCTTTCAGAAAAAATTATTGTGAGCTATTGGAAGGATTTTCTGTAGAACTCATGTTATTTCATTGTGAGCAAAGTGCTCCATCCCGACTAAGGCTAGCTATCATCCATGACACTAGCTCCTAAAATCACACACGATGTAATAGTTCGTAAGCGCTTGAGATCCCAATATTTTATCTTGATAAAGATTCACCATGTCATTTCCATAATTTTTAACCATTTTTTTGTAATGGTTGCCGGATTCAAAGACTTGTAATGTTCAGTAAGCTAATTGCAAACCAAGTACTCTTGATTCATAGATCCACTGCCGCAACGGCCTAGTGGGCAGTAGCCACAACCACATAAAGGGTAACATTGACAGAAAATAAATCATACCATAGATATATAGCCAATGAAACGTCTGTTATTCCCCTATCATTATCACAGACATCTGATCTATTGTTGCAACAGATCACCTTAATGCAAGGCAGGCCGTCCTTAGCAAGCTAATCTATTCAGTTCTCATCAGTTGGATCGTGGTTGGGAAAAGAGGACGATTTGCAGTAAAAGTTACACTTGCATCCCTTCAGAACGCAGAGGCCTTCTCCCCTTGTGTACTTCTTCAGGCAATCCGTATAGCAGGTGACGGGTTTGCAGTCGCCGGAGTAGATCACCTCCGAGCAGTCGTACTGAGGAGGATGAAGTTGTTGCCCCGCAAAGGCTGTTTATCGCATTCATAGATACGTCAAATTATATGAGGATATACTGTATTATATATGCATACCACGGGTGATTACAAATAGACTAATCAGCATCCATAAGTACCTGAGGATGATAGCAAGAGGACAGTGGCCAGGAGTAGCAGCAGCTGATTGGCAGTCGTCATGATCTGGTCTTGCTGTCAGGGCTATGGCTTGAAAAGTAATCACACTTTTGATTCCTGGTTCTTCGTTATTTTCAGCGATGGTGCCTTGTCTCGCGGCCTGGCCTGGCAATAGCTACTCTGTCAAAGGTAGGCAAGGGTAAATTTATATTGTGATGTTACTTGGTATTTTTGGAATCGCATTAATTGGCATTGATATGAATTAATTTCAGCAGGGATCACGCATGCAGAATATATTTCGCGAAGATATGATTCAATGACATTGATTGCCTTAACGATTTAGGGAGTGACTAAACGGACAAATTTTCAGAACCAATCAGAATATGATAGCTGTAAGACTCAAAATAAATGAAAATAATGACGAAAAATAATAGACAAAAGAAGGGGAAAGAGAAACAAGAATCAGATTTGGAAACTGAAGCACCAGGAGAAAAATGACAAACATGCTCTGTAGGAAAACCTGCTTGGCATTGGAGATACTCTGCACTCCAAGGTATGCTCCTTAACTTCCTGTAATGTGAAACATGAAATTTGTACTGTCGAATGCAAGCTATTAGCAGATACAAAACTGATCTAGCAAAGAAGTGTTATATACCTTGAGGGCTGCAGTACAAGGGTTTATAGTTGGGGATCTCATTCAATTCACTCCATCAAACAAAAGAAAAGAAACACTTACAACAATCACTTACACAATAACAGAAGGAAAATAGCTTACAAACTCATCCCTTGAGCATTTTAGATCCCCAAAAAGTAGCACGAAGTGGGTCAGAACAAGCTATTAGCAGATATATACAAACTAATCTAGTAGAGATGTGTTCAAAAGATTTCTTGAGTGCTGCAATGCAAAGTTACGACACTGATCACATAGAGAATGCCAGGAGTAAAACAAAAACTTCCAAGTGCAAACTACAATGCTAAGATGTATAGGACGCCCGCCCGCCCGCCCGCCCGCCCGCGCGCGCACGCACCCACCCCCACGCCCACGCCCGCACCACCACGCCCGCCCGCCCGCACACGGAAAAGAAATTATTATAAAATGGAACCATATTATCTATCGCCACACCAGTGTCTTCATGCTCTTTCGCCGTGACACCGCCATGTATATCCTGGTGTACGTCAACAACATTATCATGCCAGCTTGATCTCCCACAGCACAACCAACCTTCTTACCCAGCTCTCAGCTTCGTGCCAGTCAAAGATCTCGGTGATCTCCGGTATTTCCTTGCCATTGAGGTGACTGGCAATTAGGGGGAAGTGACACTTAACACAAACGGAGAACTGCAAGCCTGTCTCAACACCAATGTCAGTGCAGGACAAGTTATCTAGCCACTCTCGAGTTGGGCTGAACAACAAGACGAGTTCCCCAAGACACTGTCCAGTAAACACAGAGAATTACTTGTTCTAACACGCACAATTACACCAACTTTTGCAGTTGCATATCAATCACATCACCATCAAGCCCCGACTGATGGGCTGCAAAATTACAACGATACGAGATACTACCTCTGAAGAAGTCCTAACACGCCAGAAAATAAAGCCAAGAATGATTTGCCTGGTCACCATATCACGCCGTGCGCGGCTATTATGAGTAGCGCCCGCTTCCCTGGCCGAAACGGCTGGGGAAGCTGAGATGGTAACCATGGTGCTGGAAGAAGTCGTCGTCTTTGTGCGCCCCGTGAGTCATGGCGAAGGCAGGAGCAGGGGCGGCCACTCTCTTGCTGCTCTCGTGTGAGGCTATTGTATTGGACCCAGATGCGGTTCGATCTCCAGCTGTGCTGTTACCTAGCCGTAGATGGGTTGAACCTGACGAATTCACGCCATCTGCGGTGGCCTTCGTGGAGGCAATGCGAGCCTGCTCCTGGAGCTGTTTAGCAGTGAGGAAACGCCCGCCAGAACCTCTTGCCCTCTTCATTGCGTGAAGATGACGAGACTCGTGAAGATAGGGCTGCAGATGGAAATTGCAATCAAACGTTAAGCGAAGCGGGAAAAATTACAGATACCAAAGCTCATTTCACATAACATGGACAATGAATGTGCTGCTCAGTCGCAACTTGCAACAGGGACAATGGCAAAGTAAGAGAAAGGACTAGAGACAAGAACCTTTCTGTTTTTGGTGAGTTTATTCTTGGCCTCCAACTTAGCACGCAGCTGCCTTCTCCTGAGAATTCCATGATATTGTTTGGGATTGACAAAAATGAGCTCATCCGCCGCTAGTTCGAGAGGCAAGGGAACTCTTGCTGTTGTGGACGCCCCTCCTCCAGTCATTTGGGGTTGGAACTGTTTCATGTACAACTGGTTAGTCAAGATCCATAAAAGTACAGAGGAAATAAGAAGCTTGATGCATCATGCATGGATGCCTCAAGTAGTGCCAACAATTAGAAATTACAAGTGACCAAAACAATCCTCTTTGCTTGTCTAATTGGTGATATACCAACCTAAGAAAATGGTAAAAAGTATCTTACGGACAATATGAAAAGGTAAGACTGATGAAGTACTATTGGTGTGAGCCTTAAAGCCGTAATTGAGTAGAGTCTGTACAACATTGCAAAATACAATGTTGATCGGGCAGATCACTCTATAGGACAAGTCAATTATTGAATTTATGTAATTATAAATAGTGGCTAACAGGACACCACATGTTGTCAGGGAGTTGCAGGAACACTGGTACAGCCATAGTTATGTTACGAAAGCATGGTTTGGTCCGGAAAAGCAATTGCCACTGTTCCGAAAACTGTACCGCACCTAGGAATCATAACTACGACGTGGTACCAAATACTAAATTAGATTCGAATTCCAATCAATTAAGGTTTTCAACCATGACCGTAAAATTCCTAGTGCCAATAGCCAACTAGTGTAGTTTGGTCCCATGGTCCTTCGTCCTTGCGAGGTGGCCCTCCTTGCTCAGCAGGATTCAACGCAGTGTAGTTTGGTGATGATCAATGAGTAGTTCTTTGGTTTTTTTAGACAGTTGGTTTTTGAGTTGAGGGGAAGGCTGAGCAGCAGTTTTTCCACTTAGAGTAATCTTTTGTGGTGTTTTTCAGCCTGCTGTTGGAAACTGTTGAACTCTAAACTCTCTCTTGTTCTTTAATGGATGGGCAGAGCTCCTGCCTCTTTGTCTCGAAAAATAATAGCCAACTAGTTTTGAATGCTTATGACCCAACAAATAAACAATAGAACCAAAGTCTATAGTTCAAAATAATAGTAACTTGATTTATGAAGCCACATATTTGCTTGAGAAAAAATAGTGAAATCTGGTCCAGACGAGTGGTATAGACAATAACTCTGTATTCTCATCCCCGTCTGCTAGAGGACAGTGATCACTAGAGAAATTCAAGAACCAGATCCACCAGCAGCTCATCAGTACCAAGTACCAACACATTTACCCATGCTCTGGAATTACATATAACCAAAGAATTGGAGTTTTATTGGTGGAAAAGATCAGTTGGTCTAAAATGGCTTTTACTGTGTTTCCAATTTGCCATTATATATTTCTTACAAATAAGACCTGAAATTAGAGTTTAACAGAAGATTTTTGTGTGCAGGCATTATGTTAAGCTGATAACTCACTCATGCTTATGTACAGATAAAACCCGCCAAGTCTCTACTTGAACTTTTTAAATGTAAAAATTGCAAATACTAAGCTATTCTAAGCTTCTCATTATATCCCCGAAAGATGTATAGTTCAAAGATTGACAAAAGGAACCCACTCAGAAGTTGTTATGCATGCTGATTAAAGTGTTCTAGGTTTATATATAAGCTCCTCGGTACAGAAGTTCAGAGATCTTGGAAGTTAATTAACAGTTTGTTAGAACCACATACCATAGCGCGTGACCCATAGTCGGCCCAAACTCCTGACCCAGAATCACTGAATGGGTATGAAATACAAGCCTGAATAATATGTGGCAATATAATATCAGTTAGCACACCCCTGAATCAAAGAGTAGGACTGAATATCCTTTAGTGTTCCAGGAATTAAGTTTCAGTTCATCCTGAGAGGGTACCATTGGCTGGCCATATTCGATGTTTTGACTTGCCAATAAAGAGTGCTTATTACTGAAAGTCAAAGTTGATCTCATATGATCATCAACCGTCTTCCCACTGGAGTCACCTGATGAAAGGAGGGGGGGGGGCTGTTTATTGTAGAATATTGAATAACCATACAAGTCTTTATGTAATTACAAATCATAAATCCTATCATGGCCATATGCATCAATTGATGCAGAGGCCGGCGCTTTCCCCTTTTCGAAAAAAGGAGGACAAAAAATCCTATCCAAACCAATGGAAGTCAAATACAGACCTCAAAATGCTGTGTTACCTTCAGTCAACCTAGTGTCCTGAACAACTAGCATGCAATTGCTTTTTTCAAATTTCCTATTGCACTTTGTTTGGTGAAATACCAGACAACAGCTAAACAAAACAGAGCAAGTGGCACGTGATGAGCTTGTTAACTGTTTCTGCTACCTCCAGTAAACAAAGGAGGAGGGATCAATTGTTTGCGGGCCAAGCGGACATTTAATGGTGATGAACTGATGGTGGCAGCCCAATTCTCAGGGACATGCATATAGACAAGGAGAGGTGCTCTGCTCAAGGCCAAATGTCAAGAACAGCTCCTCAATCCAGATACACAGACGTCTCCACCATATCATGCAAGATTAATTCAGTTCTCCGAGAAAAACCAATAGAATCTTACATACATAAGAAAAAGATCTAGGGGCTAGGGACGATGCCAAGGTTAAATTACCAGCAGAGCTTAATGACCCAGACATGGCGAAGGCGGCCGAAACGAGGGAAGACTATATAGTCTATACTAGGGAAGGGGGGGTGGGGAAACCTCTGGGCGCGTAGGTGGAAGACGAAGTGGGGAGAAGCATGGGTCTCCCACGCGCCACCTCCATCCTCTCCCTCGACGCGTCCGCCCCGGAAAGCTCGCCTCCACCGGCCCTTCCTCCTCTCCCTCTGGCTGGCCTCTCCTCCTCGACCGCGTCATTCCCTCTCCCTCCTTTTATCCCCTTGTCGCGAGGAACGCCCGCAGCTCCATTTTTCTAATCGCGCCTCCGTGTGTCTGCATCTGGTGCGCCATTGCAATATGCCCCAAGTGGGGGACAAACAGAGAAATTCCAAGTGGCCATAGGAAAATCGCAAATGGCTTGGCTTCCCCCAGGAGTGATGAAATATCTAAGTTTGCAATTCGCAAGTTGCCCGTGGGTTTTTTTTTAATATGGTGGAGAGAGCGATGGTTTTATAGTTTATTCCGGGGACGAGGGGACCAATGGTATTGTATGGTAATTCCAAGCCATAGGTTTTATTAAACTTAGGTATTGTTAGTCGCGAGGGTAGGTTACGTGGTGACAAAGCCTGACATTATCATGGCCACGCGTGGCTTTATTCGGACGGTAGTTATGATGGATGATTATTCTGTCAGAGAGAATGTAACATGTAAATTGGTCATTGTGTAACTTGGTGCGAGCAACGCCTTACTGGGTGGTGGCTTTTTTGTAACTTAGCATACTCTTTTGTTCGTAAGTGCAATGACTATTTCGAATCTTGCGAGATATCATATTTTGTTGTACAAAAGATGTTAATCGTATCATCATATTTTATATTTCGAATAGTTAGTCTATTGTGAACTGAGAAAACAAAGTTATGTAACGTTACTTGCATGTTCCATACTACTTGACATAATCATACTCCATCGATACCAAGGAAACCACTCAACCCTAAAACATTATTTTACATGAAAACCAAGAGAATGGTCTAGATCCATGTATCAATAGAATAGAAAAGTATTGTGTTTGTGTGCCACATGTGCTTAACGAGAAGACAATGGACATGGTCTTTCTCCACCCGGATAAGTCTAAATTTTCAGGTGTGTCCATGTGAACTGTGTAAATAAATAAAACTAAAAAACAATTTAAAATTTGAGTTTTTTCATGATGTACAAGCCCGTGTCTAATAAGACCGTAAAGTTTTATGAAGAAAAGACATGCGCTACTTTGATTAAAAATAAAAATATGTGATGCCAAAAGTAAGAACCCAAATTGTCTTTTTACGCACATCATAGAAAATGTCTCTTTTCCATAAATTGTGCATGTGCACATGCAACATAGACATGTAAATGTATGTTTTTTAGAAATATTTTTAAATTTTGAAATGTTTTTTAGCCACATGCAGATGATTTTGAGGACTTTGGTTACTTATAGGATCACTCCTTCAGGGTAAAAAAAATTCCTCCATTCCTCCTTCGCCTCGCTCGAAATTCGTCCCTAGCTCCCTGCTCGCCTCCTGTGTTTCAAATTCTACCTTCGTCACCCTTTCATTCTCTTCACTATCACTGCTTCTCCAATGCTCAGATCATATGGCAGACGCCACCGCCTGACCCATGTGCTTCCTCCACGACATGCCTCCTATAGAACAAATTGTGAAATAGTTGTGAACCCTAGCGAGATGGTGCAGACACCTTTTATCATCTCCACCACACCGTTGTTTGCCTCCTTGCCTCCGTCCCTCAAGTGGGCATGCTAGTGTGTCATTCCACCTCAAAGTAGACCAGTTATATTGTATCATAACTTGCGACCATATTCTTTAATAAAAAAAATATAATCTTAGTCATAAGAACCGGTCAAATGGTGACATCGCCTGATATTATTACCGCTTATAGTTTAGATACTAGTTTATCCACGAGAAAATAATGTGTTAATTGGTAATCACGCAACTTGCAGTGAGTGACATCCTAGTGGGTGAAAGCTTTTGCAATATTTAGCTCACCCTTAAATTTTTTAGTGTACATCCCATGTCACTGAATAGGGACGTGTGAGAACTCTCTTGCGCCGCATAGAAAACGCTGAAATCATTGCCATCGACATCATAACATTAATTAAGTGTATGCTTGAATCATGTCACACCACTATAGGTTATCATAATTTAGCTATATCAAAGAAACCACATAACCACCATAAAACCACTTCTCATAAAAAATAGAGGTGTGATCTAAGTCCACGTGCCCTTAGCAAAATGCATTGTAGTTGTCTAATAAGGTGCCATTTTTTGGCAAATTTTTCAGTTGGTAACGTCATGCATACAAGGCTAACCTATGAGGTCATTGTCGGGTTTGCTAGGTTGAGCATCCAATGCAGCTGGCTGGTGAGTCTCCTTCCATGGACGGGGGGTAGAGTAGGTCCCATGTTTTTATGCCAATGTCTGCTATCTATATTAACGCTCATGGGCTCCACCGGTGTCTCTTCTTATGCATGGTGGGTGTGATGTGAAGTGATAGTGCTTAGAGCATCTCTAACAGCCGATGTATTATAGTACACCTAAAACAAGTGACGTAAAAAAAATATACATAATCGAGAAGAGGCTTTTACACCACCTATGCAGTTTATATTTTTCTAGGTGATGCATAATAGGCCTGGGCTATTGCAACACGGATGTATAACAGGTCACATATTTCAATGTCGCCTCCACAATTTTAACTATTAGTTATCTCCCTATGTCAATTGCCTTCAAAATAGTTTCAAATATTTGAAAGAAAAATATGTGGAGATACTCTTTTAATTTTACAAGGTCCCTAAACTTTTAAAAAAGTGGAACATTATGTTTGATTTATTAAATATGAAAAAACAATCTTATTTTTAAGTTCTTAGAAACGCCCCAAGAGCCCAAGAGTCTATCTACAAAAGTGCATGTTGACTTCTTCCTCGGGCACATAGGCACATGCGTGCCCACGCGTCCTCCGTCGATCCTTCGTCATGATGACCGTCACCGCCATCGTCATCTATAGAAGGAATAAGACCCCATGTCGACACCATCGTGCTCATCCTATCTCGCTCTCTCTCCCACTCGTTCCTCGGTTTCCCACAAACCCTAGCCCACGGGCATCATCCGCCACCGCAGTTGTAACACTCATTTCTAGAACCTTGTCTCGTCACCCTTCTTTCCCCCTCCAAAGGAATCGAGCCTAAGATCCCGGAGTTGAGAGAATCCTCCTCACCTTCCCGAGCTGAGATGCTCTTATGAGGATAACAGACACATAATCATGCTAGCAACACGGCGCATAATTAGTAGACATGTTGTTTATGTACCCGGGTGGCTTGGTACATCCACTAAACTAGGAAAAATGTTTAAGAAAGAAAAAATGATTTTTTTCAATGCTTGTATTTGTATCTTTGTTGTGTATGAAAAGTTTCGTGCGGAAAATACATATTTTGTCCTATGGGAAAAAATCAAAATATGTTTCATAAGGGCAAATCCAAGGGTGATCTGTAAACGGACCCGACATTGTCTGAATTTGTCCTCACAGAAAGAGGTAAAGGCTCGACGGGGCAATGAACCACGCGACACGCACCGCTCAGTTTAGGCCTTTGGCTGGCTTTATGGTCCGACGGATAGGTGTGTACGAGTCGGGGTCCTCTCCTAGCCCGCAAGATAGTGATAAGTGGGCATATTCATTCATTACTAGAATAGCTTTTACAATAAATAAAATAAAAAAATTCAAAACCTAAACTAAACTAGATCGGTCCCATGGTGATCTCCTTCACTTCATCTTCGTCGGCGTCACCCCACTCCTCCATGTCCTCCTATTCGTCGGAAACCGACGGGCTGGGAGGGTAGCGCTGACACCTGGCCTGGCTAAACCGGCCCCAAATGGTGGGAAGGCATGGTTGTGTGGCCATCACACTCCCTTGGTGGCTCGGTCTTATAGGCAGGCGGGAAACAAGAAGTGGGAAACCATGGTTGGAGTGGCCTGGGCATGAAACGGTGGGCGGGAGTGGCGCCGGGGCGGGAACCAGTGTCGGGAGCCGGTGCACCACCATTAGTGTTGAGCAGCAGCTGCCATGTCCTGCCAGAAACACGGACCTAAATGGGTCAGCCCGTTGGGTGCGCTAGCCTTGCTCGAGCAGACAATGGCCTCTGACTTGTCCACGGGCCACCGTAGACATATCAGAACATACACTTTTGTTGTCTAAAATGGGTGCACTGTACCGATGGGTTGCCCTAAAAAGCAATTTTTCGGATAAACAGAATTGTGTTTTTACACATGTCACACAGAAAATATGCAGTGTGATTTACTCAAGAATTCCTTTGCATCCGAGACGTCTTTGGTTTTTGTTTAGCCGAAAGCATATCATCTTTGAATTGTCGATAACTAGTCTACCACTATCCATAAGCGTAGATGGAGACCACATCCAGTGAACAGCGAGACGAAATGATGTTGAATAACGAGTGCCCGGCCACACATCTAGCCTAGGAAAAAGGATCGATGTTTGACAAGTCATACTCTTTCGTGCAACCAAAGCAGGGCTAGCTAGCTGCGCCTTGATTATTCCTCGCTGTTTCCATGGTTCCCCTGACACTGCTGCATGCCCACTCGATCAAGACTTGTTCTTCTATCGTCCAGACGAGAAGGCCGTGCATATCTAACGCCCAATTGGGCAATGGGCATTCTTGCTGTTCCTGGACCACCTGATCGAGCGGCCAAAAAGCCGTGCATGCTGGGAGATCGGATCATACTATCCACACCTCGAGGGTTGAGATCGAGAGCCGCCCCGGCCGGCCAGCCAGGCGTGCTACGATTCCCAAAGTGGAATTATTCTCCCCAGCACTTGCTGTTTTTATCAAAGGTGATATGCCCTTTCTAGCTTTCATCATGCATCAGGGTACAGGTTCTTTTGTTTTTTGATATGTAGTAGTCCAGTTAGGTATAGGTAGGCTCCATGTTCCTTTGGAAAGATCAATGCAGCTAGAAGAACATGTTCCGAAGGACACCACGTGATGTGCCACTCTACCTAGAAGAACATGTCCAGTTAGGTATATATAGTTCTATTTTGGTAGTATTACAAGAGGGATCAGACCATGTATTTTGCAAGGTGAAACATTTCGAGAAAAACACAAAGGGAACTAATACTCACTCTTCTCGATCATGAGTTTTGTTCCGGTGTCCTCCCCCTTCTAAATTTAGAAAACTGAAAATACAAGGACGGCTAGGATTCGTCGATACCACTTTCATGCCCTCCGAATCGAAAATGTATTGGTCAATCCTGGCCCTCCTTGTGTTTTAAATTTCCTATGTTTGGGAGAAGGGCGAGGACACCGAAGCACTGCTCATCAATTACAGCCCCACACCTAGGTAATCGTAGCGGAACTCCTAGCCCGCTGACATATGTCTTCATCCGCAAGGTATGTCACCTAGACGTAGGTCTCAGGCATGAGTCCTACCATGAGTCGATGGAAGGGTGGGTCTCAGCCACAAGAGCATGAGGGCAGACGCCAATGCCCAAACATGTCTAACTTCCAAACCTACATAGTGCACATACGGTCTTTGCAAAGATGGGAGGCAGCTGCGCACCCAACTAGAGCTGACATAGTGAATCATGAGGCCATTCCCTGGACGACGGCATGTCGGAAATGCGGATTATTTCATGGGACGAGCCCGGAGAACATCATGTATTTTCGGTTTAGCAAACACGCAAAATCTTGCACGTGAAGTTGTTTGGGAAGGAACCATGGAATTGCGCCCTATATGCTGAATGCGCCGAGTAGACACCATCCACCATCCAAACTAAGATATGGAATCATGAAGAAGTTTCCTTCTTCGAAAAGGGAGACAAAAGCTTTTCATTATCATATTCATCGGGAACAAGTTTAGGTGTTAGAAATGAAATACTACCTAAAAACTCACAAAGGTCGACTCTCTCAACGTGATGAACTCATTCACGCACAACCGCATGGTCTCCCTTTTCAATTTGGCGAAAAGATGATGGTTGGCATTGTTGATACACTATGAAAGATTCTGGTATTTTCTCATCGCATGTTTCCCACCTATGCGCCTTCACTTCGTGGTTTTGGAGATGAGTGACAGAGGACCACCAAATCGTTGGCCCTAACGAGATTTTCCTTGGAGTGAAGATGGTTTTACAGAATAGTAACTTGAGACACTAAATTGTAGGGAGACCAATGGTTGCGTCTTCTTTGTACGGTAACAACAAACTTCCAATAATATCTCTGTTTGAGAATAGATAACTTCCCCGAAGGCACGCGCTCAAACTTCTCTACGGTCGGATATTGATGTATGAAGGGATTAATGGCACAGGAGAATAAAATTAATCTCATTATGTTTGTTATGATTTTTTATGAGTTCAAATTTTATCGACATATTTTATTACAGTCAACTATGGATATTGAAATTGTGTCATGCATGGATTCCAGCTAATAGCAGAATTAAGCACTCTGAACCCGCAAAAAAAACACTCTGAAATAAAAAAGACAATGACCTCACATGAACCCGCAAGGCCGGTCGACGCGTGTTTGCGGTTTGTCCCCCGATAGGAACCAGGCAGCACCACTCGAGCAACGACAATCGAGACGAATATGATACTATAGACTTCAAAAAAATTACAGGTGCAAGACAAAAGATGGATAATTAAACTAAGGGTAACTGACAGCAAACATTGATAAACTCGTAGTGGCTATTTGCTGTTGCTTTCACCTCTTGATCTGGAGATGCATGTTGACATTGTCTTGATCTCTAACAGCAGAACCAAAGCGGTGAAATTGGTAAATTTTCTAGGAAATTACAGCAAGGGGTAATACCGATGGGTTATTTACGGCTCATTGAAAAGGTTAGTGCAAAACTGACAGAGACCGTGACAGTAGGGATGCAGAAATAGGGCAATTGGGACAAGTGGGATATCACTTTTAGACTACTAAACTAACTCAAAACTGGGATAAGCTAGATTTAATATATCCCACTTGTCTCATCTAAATTAGAGTTAGTCTAGTAGTCTAAAAATAATATCCCACTTGTCCCAGTTGTCCCACCTCTGCTCCATAATTTGAACCGCGAACTCGTTCAAAGTTTCTTGCGACTTGCGAGTGACAGGTGAGGCACAATGCAAAATGGGGAGCGGGCCGGGATTGTGAGATGGCGGCCCTTGTGATCCTTGCTGACTCCTTAGGATTATTGGGCCGGAAGGCTACTGGCCCAGTGATAGATTTACGTGTCAACCAACTTGAGAAGTACGGCTCGGTTCATGTTAAACTTTCACTCGATAAATTAGCCCAGTTATACACTATTTGCGGCTCATTGCGTATAAATAGGGACTTGCCGTCCACCCCTTTCGCCAGTGGGCCGGTCCAGTGAGGCAGGAAGTCCTTTTCCTTTCCTCTTTTCTTTTTTGCTTTTTGCTTTTCATGTTCCTTTTCTGTATTATATATTTATATTTCCTTTATCAGTATGATCAATAGCAAAAGTTCAAAACTAATAAATGTGTTCTCCTGCTTGTGACGAAACACAAGTAATGTTTTTCCAGAACTATTTAGTTTCAATTCTCTTGTTAGAATTAGTCACTTCTCTTGTGACTCCACCAGTCATCTAGAATCGACGATAGAAAATTAACAATAAGTTGCATTTGATGACTCTACACAAATTAATTCAATAAGTATGTTGGCGTAGATAGAGTTAACGAGAATGACTCTCATATGTGACTCTGAGGCTAATAGCCTGACTCTTCGGTCAATTTTATCTCTCTACCTCCGACCTTCACTTCTCTGTCTCGGTAAATTATTCGTGACTCCGAGGCTAAGAGTCAGGCTCGTAGCTTCGGAATCATATAGATGATCATGGGCATGCCTTGGTTGTTTCGTGTCAACAAGAATTTGGGTTCTTATTTATCCATGAGGGTGAAACAACTAAATATGTGAACTTTCGGGTAAAGGAAAAGAAAGCATAGTTTTAAAAACCGGACCGGTTCACCGGTTAAACCAGAAAAAACCAAAACGAGAAGCCTCATTGGTTTTTAAGCGCACTGGACCGTCTAGCTAAAGAACCAGAAAAAACCAGACAAAAAGTGGTCAAACCAGTGGTTTAGTGGAAAACCAGTCGGCGGTCCGACCAGTAGAAAACCATCCATGGATGAAAATATCACGCTGATATGGGGATTCGATCCCACAGAGACTTCGATGGGCTAGCCAATTGGGTCGACCCGTGTTTGTGTTATAGTACTTCATGTATACTCTAAATATGTTTCTATTTTCTAGCATATTAGTACTTTCTCATCCATATTTTTTCCTTAATGAACCAGCACCGAACCGGTTTGAACCAGCAGTACAACCAGTGAACCGAGAACCTCACCGGTTCGATCGTCGATCCGGTTTTTTAAACTATGAAAGGAAGCCTAACATACTTGGTTGGTGAAGTAGATGTACAAAACCATCATTCGGGTTTAAATACCCATAGACACGAATTTGGATTCTTATTTATCCACGAGGACAAGATTCAGTTTGTAAATTCCCATGAGCATAGTTAGTGCAGAGAGACCTGGAGAAGTGAAACCACCTCCCAAAAGTTACATCGCAATCATTAAAATCTTCCTTTATAGGAAAAAAATATAACAAGATACCTGACAAAACGATGGTTGCCTAGGAGAGCCTAGTGCAAAATGATGTATTCTGTATCTTATAATTCACTCAAGTTCTGCAGTGGCACCAGCTAGCAAAAGTGCAATCGTCACTTACTTGCATTGTCTACCATCAACAAGTGTATGTGTATGATAATAACTTGGCACTCACATTCCATCTACATACACAGGCATGCACAATGTTGGTAAGTTGCACTGATCGCTGACATGAACAACCAAATGCAGCTGTAGGATCGTCGGCGGAGACTATACAACCATCTCGTCTAACAGAACGCGCGGCCTCGGCGGCGCCAAATCGGCGGGTCTTGTCCACGGCAACCCGATGCCGGCGTCGAGCGCCACCGGCAGGCTGTCTAGCTCGAACAGGTCGGAGCTGGACTCGCTGCTCTCCTTGGCCCTCTCCCTCTCCTCCGCCGCGCCGAGCGCGCGCAGCAGCTCCTCCACCCTCCGCTCCGCCTCCGCCGCCGACTCCCGCGGCGCCACGGCCACCTCCGTCCCGCTCCCGCTCACCTCGCGCAGCCTGATAGCCGTCGTTGCTGCACTGCAGTGTTCCTCATCCCCCACGATCTCCACCGCCGGCGAGAACCTCACTGCCCGCCTCCCAGGAGTATGCAAGAACCCTCCAGGCGCGGACGCCGCTGACTCCCGCCGGGAAGCGCGCGAGGAGAGGATGGACCTGGCCGACGCTGGCTCCGCCCTGATGGCCGGCAGAGGAGCACGCGCTAGCGTCGCGTCGACCGGCGACGAGTTGGCCGGTGGCTTCCTGTTGCAGAGCAGAGCGTTCAGGAGGCACGCGAACGGCGCCGACCTGGTCCTTCGCTTGTTCTTCCTGGCCCTCTTCTCATTCTTGCCGTCCCCCGGAAGCAGTAGTGGTGGCGGCGGCGGCAGGAGTAGCGGCGGGGGCTGCGGGTGAGGCCGGACGCGGCACGGCCTTGGCGGCTTCTGCGACCGCGGCGACGACCGGGCGGATGAAGCGGACGGCGAGGACGCGGTGGACCGGCGGGGACGGCAGGTAGGCGGCGGCATCTCCTCCGGGGACACGTTGGCTCGGCGGAGGTCAGCGTCGGCGTCGGCGTCGAGGGAGTGGTAGATGGCGTCGAGGAGCGCGGCGGAGAAGGACGGGTGGTGCTCCCGGTCCCGGCGAGGCGGGGGAGCGCGGTCGCCGTGGCGCGGGGACATGGTTGCCGGCCGAGGACAAGCGCTGATGCGCCGGGTGGGGTGACAGTCGTCGGAGGCAATGGGAACAGAGTGGAGGGCTCGATCGCGGGAGGGAGGATGGCTGCTAGCTAGATACGGTACGTGGTGCGTTCGTTCGTGCGGAGGTGTCTGTCCGTCTGTCCGGTGGTTTGATTCGAAAAGAAAAATGCCGCGCCGCGCACAGCACACCACAGGTGTAAAATAATGGTGGTGGATGACACTCTCCGCACTCGAGCTCGTCCTCGTCCTGGATTTCTTTTCTCTACGCACGTACGGCCTGTGTCGCGCGCGCCGCGTAAAGCAGAGGCCACCAGGCGCGGTTGCTCTCTGACGGTGACGGGGAGTGCGGCGGCGGCGAGGTCCACACCACCGCCGTGAGAGCGACTGCGATACGGATCGCCGTGGACGTGCATGGCATTCGTAGATTCTTTTTTTTTTCATTTTGTGAACGGTGAGCTTTCCGTCAGGCGGCGCCAGAGCCGTCTCCGGGGCCAAAGAAAGGCGCCGGCGTTGCTTTTGTCCGACGGGTAGCCGCTTGCTTTCCTTGCAAGATATCCAAAATGGGGCGCTTTTGTAGCCCTGGTTCATGATGATGTTGGCCAGTGCCGACACCAGCATGTAAAATGCTAGATGCCTCAACTAGATAAAAAAAATAGATCGTCATGCGTTTCCTAGAGCCATAAGCATGTTGTTTCAGCTCGGTGCAAACATAATTATTCTCCTTCGAATCTCTTTAGACGCCCCCCTTCGCCCCTCGCCTCCTCCCCCTGCCGCCGCCGTCGGGGCAGAGCCCGTGGGCGTGCTGGCAGAGGCGGGTCTGCATCTTCCCGGCACATGAGGGCCAGCGTGGAACCGGACCTTGACAATGCTGCTCACCGGTGGAGCTCGAGGCGCGGGCCACAACGATTCTTGGTAGCGCGCATGCTATGGATCGAGCCGCGACGGCCCAGATCTGGGCCCATCCGGGCTCGATCTGGGCTTGTCGGGCTTTGACCGATGGGCCCAGCCGCGGCTGGCCTGGTCTCTTCCGGGAGGCAGCGGTGCCGCGCTAACTCCCTGGTCGAGTTTGTCCGCTCGAGAGGGCCGTCTCGACGGCCGTTCAAATAGGTCGGCGACGCTCCGGCGCGATACGGGGCGAGGCGGCGGGTGCTGCTAGTTGGTGGTACAGGCGACGGTGATGCGGACCTCGGTCAGGGCTAGGACGGGCTGGGGCAGGTCTTGTTGCGTTGCGCCGACTCTAGTTGGACTGAGTGTAACACCCTCAGAATCGACCCTATGCAAGTTTTAGCGAAACCCGCCAAACCCGCATAGAAACGATTCAAAGGTGCCCACCAGGCACTTTCGTGCGGGTGGAAAACGAAGTAATAACATTACACAACAGTCCTCGATGGGACCCACAGAACAGATATATATACAGCATGACTCCATGAGTCAAGAGTACAGATATACGGTACAAAGATCCAAATCACCTTGAAAAGATGGTCGCGTCCGACTACGGACAAGATGCAAATGGGGCTAAGAGCCCTGAAGAATAACCAATGGCGTCCATAACCTGTGCCAAGCCGGAAGGGTAACCGCTAACGACGCCGATCTCAAAACCTGCTTAAACAAAAGGTGCCGGCAAAGGGCAAAGGAAAGAAGGAGCGTCGATCGAGACCAAGACACGGCGAGACTAGAATTCGGCGGTCCTCGCCTACATAGGTATGGTGGATCGAGCGGCAAAGATGCACTAAACAACCTATAGAGACTCGATACAACTGGCGGCAATCAGAGAGGGGAAAGAAAGACCTATTCGGAGATAACCTGGTACTACCATCAAACAAACCCATCCTGGTGTTTCCCCCTCGAGACCAAACGAGGAAGTCAACCGAGGAACTCACACAGTTGGCAGTTTTACTTATTCGGTTATCGTTGCGGCAATTACTAGTCAGGTATAGATAATCGTCCTGATAAAAGAAGCAGTGGGCCCTTTTAGTTAATCATTCTGTTGTAGTTGCAACAATTACTAATCAGATACAGATAGCATGAGATAAACCCAAAACCCAGCAGTTGTTGGTACTTTTATTTAGCCATTCCGTTGTAGTTGCAATACTTACTAGTCAGGTACAATGGTCGCAAGCGACAATCCAAACAAGCAATTGTGGGCAGTATTATTTAGCCATTCCATTATAGTGAATCTGATTACTAGTCATTATAAAGTCAAATTTATAGTACTACTTTAGTTATGCTTGTCTATGATCGAGATATTGTGCTCCAAGTCGTCCATAACCGCGGACACGGCTTTCGGAAAGTTTTACCCGGCCGGGGTGCACCAATAGCAACACACGCTCGATCAACCTCGAAAAAACCAAATCAAAACCCAACGAGGCTTTCACGACAAAGCAATCAGGATTCGAAATATTTCAGGCCACCCTTGAGTCTTACCATAGCAGTAAGCTAGCTCCGAGACGGACTCAAGGTTTGGGTGGACGACTGTGAGCGACTGGGAACCCAAAACTGGGCTGGTCGACACCGCGTAAACGTGTCCCGATCCTAAACAGTACAGTGTGCTCCTCGCACAAACGTAAATACAGAAGTAGCATGGCATAAGTACAGGATAGTAAATAAAACCTCAAACTAGTTTGTGGCCCCAAGAAATAAGACTGAATCAAGCTCTGGCTCAGGGGGGTCCCATATACCTCCCGGATGTGGATAGCGCAATAAGTCAAGGAACATTATCAAGTACTGGGTCCTGGGACACAAGTGGGCGTTCGAAACCAAATATTATCTATCACCCACGATGCCTCTGCTTACTTCAATTTTAGTTGTTAAACAGAATTAAAGTGAACGACAAGTAAAACTATGATCGCTCCAACATCAAACATGCGGCAAGGCTCCAACAATCGTGGGCATCGACTATACGCAATAGACTTGAGCAAGCTGATCACGACGCTAAGTCCAACTATCTACCAAAAACAGGTAATAGGATGTGTCCAAGGCAATATAAGGCTGCAAGGGATATCACAGTGCTAAACTAAAGCATCGCAACACAGATAGCAATAGATCAACAGGAGGGAATAAATACTATGAAAGTAAGATAGGTAGAAAGGGGGAGATGCTCGCCTGAAAACATTGCCGAAGGGTTCATCCGAAGATCGGGTCGAAGCTCACATCAACTCAACGGCCTTATCCGCGAAGAAGCAAAGCACTAGAAGAAACACCGGATGCAGTATTTAAGATCGGCAGAAGATCGGGCATGATGCATGTATGATGTATGACATGGCAAAGGTGCAATGCAATTAGACAGTATTAAACGGAACCGGGGTCCCGACAATTAATTAGACGGTTCAAGTTGTTTAGAACCCCGCAATTTAAATGTTGTATTATCAAGACAAAAGATAGCACCGGTTCGCTACACAAGTTTAAATGAGGCCGATATGAGACTAGATTTGCCCGCATATGGGCCCCATATTTAATTATAAGGTGAATCGGCATAAGGCCCCCAAACCACATGATAAGATGCATGCGAGAACAATTAATATGCGACAAGTTGTATTATATTATAAAATAGGGTTCCGGGAAGGGGTTCACACATTAGGGTTCGACGATCTTGGTTCCGGGGTTCGGGGTCGGTCTCAGGGTTCGGATCTGGGAGTTCGGCGGGATCGTTTGTGGCATCCCGCAAAAACCACTACTAGAAAATCGCGTTGAATTTGTGCATTGCATCGTCATCATCATGCATTGTTTGCATAAAACTATGTTCGCAAAGCCTGTTATGTTTTCTAAAAACGCCCCGTCTTTTATTCAAACGCCAAACACCGGGTCTCCGGAATTATTTTTGTTGTCGGCTATCGGGTTGCGAGAGCCGTGTTTTAAAATAATTAAAATTTAAATTATTTTAATAGGGGCAGTCGAACTGGCCGATTGACCCGATCGACCACCCCAGAAAAATATAATCGGTCCACCCCTTATTTCCTAAACCTACCAACTAATCTACCCCAACCCAGCCTCCACATCACCCCACCCAATGGCAACCTGCCACCTCACCCTCTCCCCTCCCCCAACCAACCAAACACTGCCACCTAATCCTACCCTCTCTCTCATCTCCTCTCTCTCTCCCCACCACACAGCACTCACCAAACACACACCACACACACCATCGCAGACCAGCCTCACCCCCCACTCAGACGCCCTGCTGCCCCACCTCGCCTGGGTCCCACCGCACTGCCGCCTCCCCACGCCATCCTCCCACCCCTTCTTCCTCCTCGACCGCCCTTCCCCTGGGGCCTCTCGGCCGGCCCGCCCTCGCACCTCCCTTCCCCAGCCCCCGTCGCCCGGCTCCCCCCACACCGCTCGCCCGCCCTTCCTCCGCTCTGCCCGGCTCTCTCCTCCGCCGGCCTCCGAGCCAGCTGCCTGGCCCGAGCTGCCCGCCTCCTCTCTCGCCTCTCAAGCTCTCCTCCCCGCCGCGGCCTCTCCTCTGCTCGCCACCACCGCCCGCCCCACCTCGCCGCCTCCTCCGTCGGCCGGGCGAGCCCGCCAACGCCGACCCCTGGCCAGTGTTTGCCGCCTCCGCTGAGCTCCCTCTCCGCGAGGCCTCCGTGTCGAGCGGTGCGTCCGCCGAAAGTGCCCTTGCCGCCGGCCGAGACCTCCTCGTCACGGCCGCTCGAGTCGACCCTCGCCTCGCGCCGCCATCCGCTGTTCCCGACTGGCTTCCTCCGCCCGCCCCACCTCCGGCCGTCCCGCCGTCCCGTGGTTCCTCCCGAGCTCGGCCCCTCGTCGCTGCGCCCTGTCCCGACCCGCCGCCATCGCCTCCTCCGACCCGGTGTTCAAGACCGCCTCGATAAGAATCGCGTAAGCCGTGTACTCGCGGTGCTGCTACTACAAGATCTCCGCGTTGTGGTATCGAAGGATGAGCATGGTGACGATGGACCACCGATAAGTACTTACATGGACCCCAACGAGACACCGCCAACACCCAAGTCCTCCACCCGGAGGATCCCCGGAACGACAAGCACTCCCTCAAGAACGCCGATATCTACAATCGGAACCGTCGACATGACCCGACGACCGCGGAACCGACAAGTTCGCCTACAGAACCTCGGAACGCCAAGTGCTTCACCCGAACGACAAGATCGGCACCGACTCGAAAGAATCCGGTGCGCCCCCGTACACCGAGACCCTGGACGACAAGTTCTCCGTCTTGTTTCCGCTCCCGCCGTTTCCGTCGAACCCCGAACCCAGATCCGTCGAACCCCGAGACCGACCCCGAACCCCGGAACCCCAAGATCGTCGAGACCCCCTAATGTGTGATCCCTTTTCTCGAGCCTTATTTTATGAATGAAATAAAACCTGTTGCATATTAAATGTCATACTTGCATACATCTTGTCATGTGGTTTGGGGACCTTAAGCCGATTCACCTAATAATTAAATAGGGGCCCATATGCGGGCAAATCCAGCCTTATATTGGCCTCATTTAAATTTGTGTAGCGAACCGGTGCTATCTTCTGTCTTGATAATGCAACATTCAAATTGCGGGGTAGATAAATAACATGCACCACCTAATTAATTGTCGGGACCCCGGTTCCGCTTAATATGACCTAATTGCATTGCACCTTTGCCATGCCATACATCATACATGCATCATGCCGATCTTCTGCCGTTGTATTAAATAGTGCATCCGGTGTTTATTCTAGTGTTTTGCTTCTTCGCGGATAAGGCCGTTGAGTTAATGTGAGCTTCGCCCCGATCTTCGGTTGAGCCTCCGGCAATGTTTTCAGGCGAGCATCTCCCCCTTTCTACCTATCTTACTTTTATAGTATTTATTCCCTCTTGTTGATCTATTGCTATCTGTGTTGCGATGCTTTAGCTCCCGTACCTGTGATATACCGTGCAGCCCTATATTGCCTTGGACACATCCTATTACCTGTTGTTTGGTAGATAGTTGGACTTGCGCGTCGTAGTCGCTTGCTCAAGTGATGTTGCGTGTTGTCAAATGCCACAGTTGTTGATGTATTGCCGAATGTTGATGATGGAGATGATCATAGTTTTACTTATCGTTCACTTTAATTCCTGTTTAACAACTAAAATTGAAATAAGCAGAGGCATCGGTGGGTGATAGATAATATTTGGTTTCCGAACGCCCACTTGTGTCCCGTAAGACCCCGAGTACTTGATATCTGTTCCTTGATTTATCGCGCTATCCACATCCGGGAGGTATATGAGACCCCCCTGAGCCAGAGCTTGATTCAGTCTTATTTCTTGGGGCCACAAACTAGTTTGAGGTTTTATTTACGATCCTGTACTTATGCCATGCTACTTATGTATTTACGATTGCGCGAGCACTGCATCGCTTAGGTAAGCGGAGTGTTTTCGCGGTATCGACAAGCCCAGCCACACTTTCGGTTCCCGATCGTTACAGCCACCGACGAAACCTTGAGTCCGCCTCGAGTCACTAGCTCCGTTCTTGGTCTACTCAATGGGTGGCCTCAAATAATTCTGAATCTGTGATTGTTCATGTGAAAGCCTCGTTGGGTTTTGATTTGGTTTTTCCGAGGTTGATCGAGCGTGTGTTGCTATTGGTGCACCGGGGTAAAACTTTTGAAAGCCGTGTCCATGGATATGGACGACTTGGAGCAGATCTCGATCATAGACAAGCATAACTAAAGTTTATTGCTATAAATTTGACTTATAATGACTAGTAATCAGCTTCACTATAATGGAATGGCTAGATAATACCGCCCACAATTGCTTGTTTGGATCGTCGCCATACCATTGTACTGACTAGTAAGTATTGCAACTACAACGGAATGGCTGAATAAAAGTACCAACAACTGGGTTTTGGGTTTATCTCATATGCTCTGTGTCAATAGTAATTGTTGCAACTATAACGAATGGTTAACTAAAGTGCCCGCTTATTTTATCGTGACGATTAATGAACCGACTAGTAATTGCTGCAACGATAACCGAATAAGTAAACTGCCAACTGTGAGTTCCTCGGTTGACTTCCTCGCTTGGTCTCGAGGGGAAACACCGGGATGGGTTTGTTTGGTGATAGCTTCAGTTGGATCCGGTTAGGTCATTCTTATCTCTCTCGATATCCGCCATTGTATCGAGTCTCTATAGGTTGTTTAGTGCATGCCGCCGCGCTTGATCCACCATACCTATGTAGGCGAGGACCGCCGAATTCTAGCCTCGCTGTATCGCCTCTCGATCGACGCCTCTTTTTCCTTTGCCCTTTGTCGGCACCCCTTTTGTTTAAGCAGGTTTTGAGATCGACGCCATAGCGTGGTTACCCTTCCGCTTGGCCTGGGCAGGTTATGGACGCCATTGGTTATTCTTCGTGGCTCTTAGCCCCATTTGCATCTTGTCCGTAGTCGGCGCCTATCATTTTCAAGGTGATTTGAATCTTTGTATATTATATCGTATTCTTGACTCTTTGAGTCGCGTTATATATATCTTCTGGGTCCCATCGAGGACTGTTGTGTAATGTTATTACTTCGTTTTCCACCCGCACGAAAGTGCCTGGTGGGCACCTTTGAATCGTTTCTATGCGGGTTTGGCGAATTTTGCTCAAACTTGCATAGGTCCGATTCTGAGGGTGTTACATCGTTCTCGGACTCCGGGATCGTTCTCGGATTACTGGGTAGATCTTGTCGCACGGTGCCCGCGAAGTAGATCTTGTTGTTCTGTGTCGGTGACCTCGGCATCCGGGAAGCAGGACTTGGTTCGGCGCCGGGGGCGCATCGGACTTGCCCTGGTCGTTGTCGTCACGAAGATCTTGTCGGGTCCGCGAATCGGGTCGGCCTTGGCGTCGATGCAGAACTTGGTTCATGCGCGAAGGTCTTGGTGGTTCGACTTCCTTATCGGTCTGGACTCGGTTGCGGTAGGTCTTGGCCATGTCGAAGATCTTGCTGGAGGTTCGTCGAGGGTCACCGGTTGATGCTCTTCATGTGGTAGATCTTGGCGTGTTGGCGCCACCGGATCCATGTCGGCCCTTTCGGGTCTTGGGCAATGGCCTTCGAATCGGGAGGCGATCTTGGGGTACCGCGGTTCTCGGCGTGGATCTCGGTGGTCTCGATTGTTCCTTGCCACAAGCGTCACCACCACGTCTGGGAACCATAGCGCATCCACGAGTTGGCAGCCACCGTGCTCGGGCGAGCTGCCGGCACATGTAAGGATTGGAGGCGACTCGCTACGGACAGAGGCCGACGACGGGCTTGGCAACGGCGAGCGAGGAGGTGAAGGGTCGATGACGGGCTTGTGGGCGGAGGCGGCACCGGGCGCTGGCGGAGGGGACGCCATGGACGGAGGCTGCACGGAGGCGCCGTGGAAAGGCGGCCCGGCCGACTGCGGACGGGCAGGAGGAAGGAAGGTGGGGAGGCGCGTGGGGTCGGTGTGGGCCAGATGCGGTCCAGGGGGGTAGCGTGGGCGTGTGGGGTGTGTTGGTTACATGCATGTGTGTTGTGTGGGGTGTGGTTGTGTCTTTGAGAGAGTAAAGGGGAGAGAGGGCCAAGTGGCAGTGTGGGATAGGGTAGAGGGAGGGGAGAGGTGAGGTGTCAGGTGGGGATTGGGTAGGGTGAGGTGGCCAGAGGGGTGGGTAGATAGGTTGGTAGCTTTAGGATTTAGAGGGGGCTGATTAGGTGGACCGTTTTTGGTTCTGGGGGTGGTCGTTCGGGTCGGGTCGGCCCGTTCGACTGCCCCCACAAAAATAAATAAATATTTTTATTTACTTCAAACAAGGCCTTTGCAAACCGATATCAGACAAAACAAAATATTCCGGCGACCCGGATTTGGTGTGTTGAACAAAGACGGGGCGTTTAGAAAACTAATTAGGTTTTTCCGAAATAGTTTGATGCAAGCAAATGCAAGACGATGACTATTCTTAAAATGCAATGTGGCATGATGACATGAGCATGCGGTCATGATGATGCAATGCACAAAAACAACGCGATTTTCTAGTAGTGGTTTTGCGGGATGCCACAATTCGACACCACTAACAATGGATCTCGCCCTCGAGATCCGCCTCATGGTACCGGGAAGGAGGCCGGCGATCCGAGTCTACTCGCGCTTCGTGTAGATCCTCGCGACACCACTAACAAGAGGACGTTGTCCGTGATCGTCGAGAGAACACTCCGGGAACAAAAGGTCGAAGGTAGAGGTATCAACAAATAAAGCCACCTCTAGCTTCCGTGGACGGAGTAAAATTGCTGGATCCACTGATTCGATGTACAAGAGCGAATGATAAGAGTAGTCGGACGGTGATCAGTCCATCGCGCACCCAAACCATTACTCTGCACACGAATAGGCGGATTATGCAACCAACTCTCGGAATTAGACTGAAGATCTCGACAAGCGAGGTTCGGAAAACAAAGGAGGGATGCAGACTCTGCATCGGATCCGGCGTAGATGATGTCGTCGCGTCGGCAAACACCGGAAGGCACAAACAAGGAACAAAGAATGGTACCGCAGTAGATGGATTCCTCGGATAGCATGAACACCAGATGTAGCAACACCGTTACCAAAGGAGGAAGCGAAACCCTGAAGGTACAACGGAAACCCAACCACGAGAAATCCTGGACTCGAAGAAAAGATACGAGGTGGATTCAAAACGCGTAGAGGTAAGAGGAGAACATCAGAGGGTAAGGAGTAAAATCAGACCTAATCAGAACTATCCAACCGATTTTTGCAAAATAGTTTTGACACTCTACTTCGCCCGTTAGCTAGGTTATCCTACACATTTGGACTTGTGGGTATCGCAACCGCCGAGCTCGATACCACTGTCAGAACACCTCGATCGACCCTATGCAAGTTTTAGCGAAACCCAAACCCGCATAGAAACGATTCAAAGGTGCCCACCAGCACTTTCGTGCGGGTGGAAAACGCAGTAATAACATTACACAATGGTCCTCGATGGGACCCATGTAATGATATATATATACAACACGACTCCATGAGTCAAGAGTACGATATACTACAAAGATCCAAATCACCTTGAAAGATGGTCGCGTCCGACTACGGACAAGATGCAAATGGGGCTAAGAGCCCGAAGAATAACCAATGGCGTCCATAACCCCGCCTGTGCCAAGCCGGAAGGGTAAACCGCTAACGCCGATCTCAAAACCTGCTTAAACAAAAGGGTGCCGACAAAGGGCAAGGAAAAAGAAGGAGCGTCGATCGAGGCCAAGATTACCACGAGACTAGAATTCGGTCCTCGCCACATAGGTATGGTGGATCGAGCGGCGGCAAAGATGCACTAAACAACCTATAGAGACTCGATACAATCAAGGCGTCGAGAGGGAAGAAAGACCTATTCGGAGATAACTCGTACTACCATCAAACAAACCCATCCCGGTGTTTCCTCGAGACCAAACGAGGAAGTCAACCGAGGAACTCACACGGTTGGCGCTTTACTTATTCGGTTATCGCTATGGCAATTACTAGTCGTATAGATAATCGTCACGATAAAAGAAGCGAAGGGCCCTTTTAGTTAATCATTATGTTGTAGTTGCAACAATTACTAATCGACATCTGAGATAGCATGAGATAAACCCAAAACCCAAAGCAGCTTGTTGGTACTTTTATTTAGCCATTCCGTTGAAGTTGCAATACTTACTAGTCAGTCAGTACAAATGGTCGCGACAATCCAAACAAGCAATTGTGGGCGTATTATTTAGCCATTCCATTATAGTGAAGCTGATTACTAGTCATTATAAAGTCAAATTTATAGTACTACTTTAGTTATGCTTGTCTATGATCGAGATCATGTCCAAGTCGTCCATAACATGGACCGCTTTGGGAAAGTTTTACCGGCGGTGCACCAATAGCAACACACGCCGATCAACCTCGAAAACCAAATCAAAACCAACGAGGCTTTCACGACAAAGCAATCACAGGATTCGAAATATTTGGGGCCACCCTTGGAGTCTTACCCAACGGCAAGCTAGCTCGAGACGGACTCAAGGTTTGGGTGGACGGTCAGGAGCGATCGGGAACCCAAATCGGGCTTGTCGACAGCGTAACGTGTCCCGATCCTAACAATGCAGTGTGCTCCTCGCACAAACGTAAATACAAGTAGCATGGCATAAGTACAGATAGCAAATAAAACCTCAAACTAGTTTGTGGCCCCAAGAAATAAGACTGAATCAAGCTCGCTCGGGGTCCCATATACCTCCGGATGTGGATAGCGCGATAAATCAAGGAACAAGTATCAAATACTGGGTCCTACGGACACAAGTGGCGCTCGAACCAAATATTATCTATCACACCGATGCCTTTGCTTACTTCAATTTTAGTTGTTAAACAGGAATTAAAGTGAACAACAAGTAAAACTATGATCTCCAACATCAAACATGCGGCAAGGCTCCAACAATCGTGGCACGGGCGACACGCAACAGACTTGAGCAAGCGATCACGACGCTGCAAGTCCAACTATCTACCAAACAACAGGTAATAGGATGTGTCCAAGGCAATATAAGGCTGCAAGGGATATCAGTACGGAAACTAAAGCATCGCAACACGTATAGCAATAGATCACAGAGGGAATAAAGACTATGAAAGTAAGATAGGTAGAAAGGGAGATGCTCACGAAAACATTGCAAGGGTTCATCCAAGATCGGGTCAAGCTCACATCAACTCAACGGCCTTATCCGCTAAGAAGCAAAGCACTAGAAGAAACACCGGATGCGATTTAAGATCGCGTAAGATCGGCATGATGCATGTATGATGTATGACATGGCAAAGGTGCAATGCAATTAGACAGTATTAAACGGAACCGGGGTCCCGACAATTAATTAGACGGTTCAAGTTGTTTAGAACACCGCAATTTAAATGTGGTATGATCAAGACAAAAGATAGCACCTGTTCGCTACACAAGTTTAAATGAGGCCGATATGAGACTAGATTTGCCCGCATATGGGCCCCATATTTAATTATAAGGTGAATCGGCATAAGGCCCCCAAACCACATGATAAGATGCATGCGAGAACAATTAATATGCGACAAGTTGTATTATATTATAAAATAGGGTTCCGGGAAGGGGTTCACACATTAGGGTTCGACGATCTTGGTTCCGGGGTTCGGGGTCGGTCTGTGGTTCGATCCGGGGTTCAGCCGATCGCTCGACTCGGATCGTTCTCGGACATCGGGTAGATCTTGTCGACGGTGCCCGCTGGCAGATCTTATTGTTCTGTGTCGGTGACCTCGGCATCCGGGAAGCAGGACTTGGTTCGGCGCCGGGGGCGCATCGGACTTGCCCTGGTCGTTGTCGTCACGAAGATCTTGTCGGGTCCGCGAATCGGGTCGGCCTTGGCGTTCGGGATGCAGAACTTGCCCGCGCGAAGGTCTTGGTTGTTCTGACTTCCCTTATCGGTGCCGGACTCGGTTGCGGTAGGTCTTGGCCATGTCGAAGATCTTGCTGGAGGTTCGTCGAGGGTCACCAGTTCGGTACGGTCTTCATGTGGTAGATCTTGGCGTGTTGGCGTCACCGGATCCATGTCGGCGCACTCAGGTCTTGGCGTCCTCGGGCAATGGCCTTCGAATCGGGGGAGGCGATCTTGGGGTACCGCGAGTTCTCGGCGTGGATCTCTCGGTGGTCTCGATTGTTCCTTGCGTCACCACCGCCCTGGGAACCATAAGCGCATCCACGAAGTTGGGCACCGTGTTTCGCCTGAGCCGCCGCACAATGTAGGATTGAGGCGACGCTACATGACAGAGGCCGACGACGGTCGGGCTTGGCAACGGCGGCGGGCGAGGAGGTGAAGGGTCGACGACGGGCTTGTGGGGCGGAGGCGCATGCACAAGGCGCGGCGTGAGGGACGCTGACGGAGGCTGCACGGAGGCGCCGGGGGAAAGGGCGGCTGCGGTCGACGGGGCCGCTGGGAGGAAGAGAGGAAGGTGGGGAGGGCGTGGGGTGGGGCCAGGATGCGGGCTGTGGTAGCGTGGGCGTGGGGTGTGTTGTTACAAAGCGTGTGCGTGTGTGTGTTGTGGGGGTGTGGTGTGCCTTGAGAGAGAGTAAGGGAGAGAGGCCAAGTGGCAGGGATAGGGTAGAGGAGGGAGAGGTGAGGTGTCGTGGGATTGGGTAGGGTGAGGTGGCTGAGGGGTGGGTAGATAGGTTGGTAGCTTTAGGATTTAGAGGGGCCGATTAGGTGGACCGCTTTTGGTTCGGGGTGGTCGTCGGTCGGGTCCCGCCGATCGCCCCCACAAAAATAAATAAATATTTTTATTTACTTCAAACAAGGCCTTTGCAAACCGATATCAGACAAAACAAAATATTCCGGCGACCCGGATTTGGCGTGTTGAACAAAGACGGGGCGTTTAGAAAACTAATTAGGTTTTTCCAAAATAGTTTGATGCAAGCAAATGCAAGACGATGACTATGCTTAAAATGCAATGTGGCATGATGACATGAGCATGCGGTCATGATGATGCAATGCACAAAAACAACGCGATTTTCTAGTAGTGGTTTTGCGGGATGCCACACTGAGGTAGAGATCGTGACGATGGTGGCGGCAATGACGCCATGTCTGCTATAGCAAGGCGGAGGGAGCTTCACGGGCTTGCCTGGCCGGGCCTAGGGTGTTGAACATCAGGGTAGCGCGGCAGGCCTATGTGCTGCGGCGTCGGGGCGATGACTTTACGGATCCTTCTTGGGTTTTGGTCGGGCCTCTAGCCTGGTGTGTCCTTATTATCTCGACCAGCCGGCACCCGCCCTTTGCGGTGGAGGATGCCCTCCAGATGGCTCTGTGGTTACCACCCTCCGGCTCCCGATGGCTAGGTATGCTCTCGTTGTTGCGTCTGGACGGCTACCATCTTTGGCGGAGGTTGTTTCCTCCCACGGGGCTGTTGTACAGTCGCTCCTTGCTACTATCTCTCCTTTCGGTCTGGCCAGCCTCAAGTTGTTTGCCACGGGGAGACGACGGTGGTGCCTTAAGACCGTGGTGGTGCATGCTGGTGGGCGGAAAGCTTGGGGTGCGCTTCGGACTATCTGGGTGGTGGGTTCTGGGGGTCGGAAGAAATCCATGTCGGCGTTATCAGCATCGACGCGGTGACATCTGCGAACGCCACCTTCCGCATGTAGGGTGTCGGATGTACTCCCTCCCACTCCCCTCCGTGTACTAGGAGAAATTCTAGGAGCTATCCGGGCACCAGCGTCGTTGTCATCGCACCCCTTCTTGAAGATGCTACTTGGTAGACGGCGATTCGAAGGCGTAGGAGTGTGGTGGGAATTCTCCAGAGGGCACAACGTTTGCGATCCATCATCGCTTTTGTCGATCCGGCGCTATCGGCATTTCTTTCTTTTTTCCTTCTCTTGTTTTTCCTTTTGGGATTTTGTTGTATTGTCTACCCCGGCAGTGGTCTCTGGTTGTACCGGTTTGTTCTTTGGACGTTGTGTTGTCTGGCCCAGCAGCGGTCTCACATGTGTGTTTTATTTATAAAGCATGGCGAAAGACTGTTTTGAGGAAATTAGGTAGCAAAGTTAGTAGAATAGGTGGATCTATATAGAATAAGTCATCAATATTTACATTGCAAAAAATATTTTTAGACACATCATGAAATATATATTCATACTGTATCTATATAATGTTGTAATTATTGATGCTTTTTACAAACTTGGTTAACCTCTAATTTTCTTTGGTTTTGAAAAAAATGTGTCTTCCATTTAGAAAGGGAGGTAGTAAAAAGAGCCCCGACCCCCTGTCTCGCCCCTGCGCGGGCGAACAGGGGAACCCCCCACGCCGCTGCCTCCCAACTCCTCCTCTCTCCTCCCTCTCATTGCCGCCGTCGGGTCGGGCTTCTGGGCAATGCCCGAGTGGTGCTGGCGGCGGCCGAGCCTTTCCCGCGCGGCCCATGGCGGCGCACCTCGGCTCGGCGAGCTTCGGGGTCCTTGGCGGCGGTGGAGCGGCCGATTGGCGGCAGGGCGCTCGGTTGTTTGCTGGTCACCGGAGTGCAGTCGACAATGCCCTCCTATCCCAGATCTGGGCCCAATCGGGATCGATCTAGGCCTGGGCGGGCCGCCCAGGCATGGTGGTGGTGCCTCCGATGGACTGAGGGGCAGGGGTGTGCTTGGGATGGTGGTAGTGGCACCCTTGCTGTAGTGCGACGGCAGACCTTCATGGGCCCTTTTGGGCTCGACCGGGCCGGTAGGGGCTTGGTTTGACCTGCTGCTGCACCCGGTCGGCTACCGCTAGGGTTGAAAACGGAACGAAAACGGACGGAAACATGCCTTATCGTTTTCGTTCCTCTTGTGTCGTCGGAATCGGAAACGAAACGGAAAACTTTAGAAACGAACATGGAGTTAGAAATCATCGGAAACAAATATGAAAAGGATACATGACAGATATGATACGAAAACGGACTTTTGTCAGAATATAATAATGACATAATATCATGGTATTATACATCAAAAAATATAACAGACAAAGAATAGCTCACGACTTTGTCAAGCGACAATTGAACATAAAGTAATACACATAATTTAACACTTCGATAAGCACATAAGTTCGCATAAATATTAAATAGTTTACATAAACGCTGAGACACTTACTTGATTATTATGTAGAGTGGTTTGGGTACATGTATTATATAGACCATGTATATATTCTATGGACCGACAAGAGCAAAAGAAATCACTTATGCAAAGTATTATTTATACATGGACCTGGCTAGTTATATTTTCGGAAATTTTCTGTATCTGTTTATCCGGAATTTTGTTTTTGTTTATAATATTCCATTTCCGTTTCGTTTCCGCAAAATGTTGTTTTTGTTTCCTTTGTACCTCCCCATTTCTGTTTTCTTCGGAAACGGACGAAAAGTTTTCTTACCGTTATCAACCCTAATTATATAGACCAGGCATATATTCTATGGCCCGACAAGAGCAAAAGAAATCACTTATGCAAAGTACTATTTCATACATGGATCTGGCTGGTTATATTTTCGGAAAGTTTTCGTATCTGTTTATTCAGAATTTCCTTACCGTTTCCGTTTCCACCGGAAATAGATCCCTCATTTCCTTTTTCGTTTCTGTTTATAATATTCCATTTCCATTCTGTTTTTGCAAAATGTCGTTTCCGTTTCCTTTAACCTCCATATTTCCGTTTTCTTTGGAAAAGGACGGAAAGTTTCCTTATCATCTTCAACTCTAGCTACCGCCTTCTAGTGGTGGAGGCAGTTTCCTCCCGCGTGCTCCTATACCGTATTCCCTCATGTGATTTCCTTCCGCTAGGTTCTACCGGCCTCGCAACTTTGGACATGGTGAGGCAACGGTGATGACTTCAAGATCGTGGTGGCATGCACTGGTGGCCGACAGAGTTTGGTGGAGTAGTTCGAAGGGTCCGGGGGTAGTTCTCTGGGGGTCGGGAGAAATCTCTGTCGTCTTAGCACTAACGTGGTGACGCCTACGGGTGTCTCCATCCTTCCTGAAGGGCATCGGGGGTACCTCGTGCCCACCCCCTAGTGTACCGGGGGAAACCCTAGAACATGCTCCCGGGGTAACCCGTGGAACTGTCTGGGCAGCAGCAGCATCATCGGCGTCGCTCCCTTCTTGGAAGTGCTGCTTGGTACAAGACGCTTCAGAGTGCTAGGAGCATGGTAGGAATTCTTGAAGGTTGCAATGGTTGTGAGTCATCTCTGTTTTTTTGTTGATCCATTGATGTCGGCATTGTTTTCTCTTCATTGTTCTTTTTTGTTTCTTTTGGTCATGATTTGTGCTATTTTCCCCAACAACGGCCTTATCATTGTATCAGTTGGTTGCTATATTAATATAGCGGGGCGCAATCCTAATTCAAGGAAACGGAGGTTGTATGATTCATTCAGTTGTCCTGATTTGTAAACCATTATGAAGAGCGTTTTGCGCTAATACGCCGCCCATGGTCTCCGACCAGCACACGAGCCACTTGCTCGCCCATCAACGAACATAGCTCCCACCGATCAGAGCTGCTGACCCGCATCCAAACTCTGTGCGTGATACGTTGCAAACGTATCTATAATTTTTGATGCTCCATGCTTGTTTTGTACCAATTATATTATGTTTTGTCCATACTTTGTGGCATTTTTATAAAATTTCTGGAACTAACATATTAACAAGTGCCATAGAGCTAGTTGCATGTTTTCTGCTGCTTTTGGTTTCAGAAAAACTAGTAAAGAAATATTCTAAGAATTGGATGAAACAAAATCCGAAGTTCCTATTTTCCCGACACGACACAAAGTCCAAAGGAGAGGGGGAGGCGCACCCCAGGACGGCCACACCTAGTCCAGGCGCGGCCAAGGGGCGTGCCACACTAGGTTGTGGGCCCCTGGTGCTCCACCGACCTTGCCCCTTCGCCTATCTAAACCCCCCGAGACCAAAACCCTAAATACCAGATCAGAATTCCAAGAAAATGTACATAGCCGCCACCACCGTCGTCCCTAGATCAGGAGGGATCTGAAGCTCTTCCCAGCACCCTACCGGAGAGGGGAGATCATCCCGGAGGCCTGCTTCATCACCATGCCTGCCTCCGGAGTGATGTGTGAGTAGTTCATCCTTGTACTATGGGTCCATAGCAATAGCTATATGGTTGTTTCTCCTATTTGTGCCACCATGTTTAGATCTTGTGAGCTGCCTATCATGATCAAGATCATCTTATTGTAATGCTACATGTTGTGTTTGTAGGGATCCGATGGATATTGAGTATTATGTCAGATTGATTATTGTCCTATCATGTCTATGTTATTTTTGATCTTGCATGCTCTCCGTTGCTAGTAGTTACTTTGGCCAAGTATTTCTTTATGACTCCAAGAGGGAGTATTTATGCTCGATAGTAGGTTCATGCCTCTAGTAATCTGGGAGAGTGAAAGAAACTTCTAAGATTGTAGATGTGTTGTTGCTATTAGGGAGAAAACAACAATCCTTTGCCCAAGGGCAATTGTATTGTTTACATTACACACTTTTCTTAATGCAATTATCTGTTGCTTGCAAATTAATACCCGAGGGTTGTTCAGATGATATCCCGGAGGTGGATTATTAGTCATAGATGCAGTTGGATTATGGTCTATGTATCATGTTGTAATGCCCAAGTGAATCTCATAGTTATCATCTGAAGGGTTTCGCAGCATAGTAAATCAAAAAATTCTACGAATGCGAACGAGAAAGCCAAGATCTAATCTAGGAGATGCAAACAACGAGAGAGATTAGATGAGATCTTCATACCCTTGAAGATTCGCACAATGAACGCTCATTTAACGTGGGTGATGTAGTCGACTCGCCTCCTCCTCGCTATCCGATCCGATCTAGCACCGCAAGTGGCGATGCCTCGAGAGATGCACACGCAAGACTCGACGTCTCCTCCTTCCTCGGTCCAGCAAGTATGGTGGAGAGACGGATTGGATCTACAATGCGACGGCGCGGTGTAAGTGGTGGAGAGTTTCTGCAGCAGGGCTTCGCCTACACGCAGTCGGGAGGGAGAGAGAGGAGGGCAGCAAGGCGGCTAGGGTTGAGGGGAAGGTGTGTGTGGGGGGGGTGCACCCCAGCCCTCTATATATAGAGGGGTGGGCGCCAGCCCTAGCCCCTCCCCCAAGCCTAGGCCAGCGGACAAAGGAGGGAGGAGTGGGGGGCAAGTTTCCGCCCTCCTTCTCGAAGCTCCAATTAGGGTTTTCCCCTTGTTTGCCCGGCTGGGCCCTATGGGGCCTTGTGCCCCTGGCCCAATGCGGCCAGGGCACTCCCTCATATGCCCATGCCCCCTCCCGGCAGGTGGGGCCACGTTGGTCCCCCTCCGGAAGGTTCTAGAAGCTTCCGATACAATACCGATTAACCCGAAACAATTCCAAACTCCAAAAACAGCACTGCCTTATATGAATCTTATTCTCCGGACCATTCCGGAACCTCTCGTGATATCACGGATCCCATCCGAGACTCCGAACAAAAACTCATAAACCAATTATCCAATCTATCCTAGCGTCGAGACACGTTAAGTGTGTGACCCTTCGGGTTCGAAAATGTAAATACATGATCTTATATCAATAATCAACAGCGGGGTCTGGAAACCCATATTGACTCCCACACATTCATCGATGATCATATCGGATGAACCACGATGCTAGGATTCAATCAATCCCATATATATATTCCCTTCGTCTCGCGATATTTTACTTGCCCGAGATTTGATCGCTTGCATCGCCATACCTAGTTCAATCTCGCTCACGAGAAGTACTTTACTCGTTCGTAATCCGATATCACTTTGTGATTAACTCCTTAACCACATGCTTGCAAGCGGTGTTGATATCGACCGAGTGGGCCCAAGTATATATCTCTCCGACTTGGGAGGGACAAATCCCATCTCGATACATACAACCCAACAGTACTTTCCGATCACCGAGAGACACCTTTATGATCACCCTCTCATAGGATGACGTTTGATGACCTCAAAGCTTTCTTCCGATACCAGGGAGTTGTATTATCTCATGGTCTAAGGAATACAATATTTGACATAAGAAAAGCTTCGCAAAGATGAACACGATGACACGATCTAATTGCTCTGCTTAGTTTGGGTTTGTCCATCATATCATTCTCCCAATGATATGATCTCATTATTAATCGACAACTCATGTCTATGGTTAGGAAACCTTAACCATCATTAATCAATGAGCTAGTCCATAGAGGCATACTAGGGACACGGTGTTGTTCACAAACCACACAAGTATTAAAGTTTCCACTTAATACAATTCTAGCATGGAATATAAACATTATCATGAACAAGAATTATAATAATAACATCTTTATTATTGCCTCTAGGGCATAATTCCAACAGTCTCCCACTTGCACTAGAGTCAATAATCTAGTTTACATTTGGCAACAATCTCACACCCATGGCACTAAGGTGCTGATCATGTTTTACACGTGGAAGAGGTTTAGTCAATGGATCTGTGACATTCAGATCTGTATGTACTTTGCTAATCTTCAGATATCCATCTGCTATATAATCTCGGATTATATGAAACTTGCGGTTGATATGCTTGGTCTTTGGATGATATCTTGGTTCCTTAGCGAGTGCTATGGCGCTAGTGTTGTCACACAATATCTCCAGTGGGTCCAATGCACTTGGAACCATGCCAAGCTCTGTGATGAAGTTCCTGATCCAAACTCCTTCACTTGACGCTTCTGCAGCAGCCATGTATTCCGCTTCTACTGTAGATCCCGCGATCACGCTTTGCTTGCAGCTTCTCTAGCTCACAGCTACTCCATTCAAAATATAAACGTATCCTGTCTGAGATTTAGAATCATCCTTGTCGGTGTCGAAACTATCATCGACGTAACCTTTTACGATGAGCTGTTCATCACCTCCATAGACTAAGAACATTTCTTTAGTCCTATTTAGGTACTTTAGGATGTTCTTCACGGCTGTCCAGTGTTCCACTCCCGGATCACTTTGATATCTGCTCGTCAAACTAAGATCATTGGACACATCTGGTCTAGTACACAGCATGGCATACATGATAGAACCTATGGCCGAGGCATAAGGCACTTTGCTCATAGCTTCTCTATCATTTACCATAGCTGGACGCTGAGCCTTGCTCAATATCTTACCTGACAACATAGGCACTGAACCTTTCTTTGCCTTATCCATTCTGAACCTTTTCAGAACTTTGTCCAGGTATGTACTCTGGCTTAAAGCTATCAGGCGTCTTTGTCTATCTCTATATATTTTGATGCCCAATATATAAGCAGCTTCACCTAGGTGTTTTATTGAAAAACACTTGTTCAAATAACTCTTCACATCGTTAAGCATGTTAATGTCATTTCCAATAATCAATATGTCATCCACATATAGTACCAGAAATGTCACCGAGCTCCCACTCACTTTCTTGTAGATACAAGCTTCATAGCAATTTGGAACAAATCCAAAGCTCTTGATCACTTGATCAAAACGAAGGTTCCAACTCCGAGATGCTTGCTTCAGTCCATAAATGGAACGCTGAAGTTTGCATACTTTATCAGCATCCTTAGGATCGACAAAACCTTCGGGTTGCATCATATACAACTCTTCATCAATGTTGCCATTGAGGAACGCAGTCTTGACATCCATCTGCCATATTTCATAATCATGAAACGCAGCAATTGCTAATAAAATCCGAATGGACTTAAACATCGCTACGGGAGAGAAAGTCTCATCGTAGTCAACACCTTGAACTTGTCGAAAACCTTTTGCGACAAGTCGTGCTTTACAGACGGTAACATTACCATCCGCGTCTGTTTTCTTATTGAAGATCCATTTGCACTCAACGACCTTTTGGTCGCTAGGAGGGTCCACCAAAGTCCATACTTGGTTTTCGCTCATGGATCCCAATTCGGATTTCATGGCCTCTAGCCATTTCTCAGAGTCTGGGCCTCTATCTTCTACCAACAAGACAGTCAAGACAGGGTTGCCGTACCACTCAGGAGGGGCACGCGACCTTGTCGACCTGCGACGCTCAAGAGCAAGATCGTCCAAGCTTCATGATCCTTGTCATTAGCTTCCTCTATTGTTGGTGCAGGCGGCACTGGAACAATTTTAGGTGCTGCGCTACTCTCCAATTCAAGAGAAGGTTCAACAACCTCGTCTAGCTCTACTTTCCTCCCACTCACTTCTTTCGAGAGAAACTCCTTCTCAAGAAAGGAGCCGCTTCATGACAAACACTTTGCCTTCGGTTCTGTGATAGAAGGTATACCCAATAGTTTCCTTAGGGTATCCTATGAAGACGCATTTCTCCGCTTTGGGTTCGAGCTTGTCCGGCATCAACTTCTTGACGTAGGCTTCGCATCCCCAAACTTTAAGAAACGACAACTTAGGTTTAGCACCAAACCATAGTTCATATGGTGTCGTCTCAACGGATTTAGATGGTGCCCTATTTAAAGTGAATGCAACGGTTTCTAATGCATAACCCCAAAATGATAACGACAAATCAGTAAGAGACATCATCGATCGGACCATATCTAATAGGGTTCGATTCCGGCGTTCAGACACACCATTGCGCTGTGGTGTTCCGGGTGGCGTGAGTTGCGAAACGAATCCGCTTGCTTTAAGATGCGTGAGAAAATCATAACTCAAAAATTCACCTCCACGATCGGATCGTAGAAACTTAATCTTTCTGTTACGATGGTTCTCCACTTCATTCTGAAATTCCTTGAACTTTTCAAATTTTTCAGATTTATGTTTCATTAAATAGATATACCCATATCTACTTAAGTCATCGGTAAAAGTGAGAAAATAGCGATATCCACCGCGCATCTAAACACTCATCGGCCCGCATACATTGGTATGTATGATTTCCAACAAGTCCGTTGCTCGCTCCATCTTACCGGATAACGGGGTTTTGATCATCTTGCCCATGAGGCATGGTTCGCATGTGTCAAATGATTCAAAATCAAGAGACTCCAAAAGTCCATCAGAGTGGATTTTCTTCATGCGCTTTACACCAATATGACCTAGACGACAGTGGCACAAATAAGTAGTATTATCACTATCTACTTTGCATCTCTTAGCCTTAATGTTATGGATGTGTGTTTCATCCCTTTCGAGATTTAGAAGAAATAAACCATTCACAATAGGTGCATGACCATAAAAGATGTTACTCATATAAATAGAACAACCATTATTCTCCGATTTAAATAAATAACCGTCTTGCAATAAACAAGATCCAGAAATAATGTTCATGCTCAACGCAGGCACATAATAACATTTATTGAGGTTTAAAACTAATCCCGAAGGTAAAACTAAGGAGAGCGTACAACGGCCATCACATCAACTCTTGATCCGCTGCCAACGCGATCGTCACCTTATCCTCGCAAGCCGCTATTCCGTAGCTCTGCTTCGAGTTACAAATATTAGCAACCGAACCAAGATCAAATACCCAGCACTACAACGAGGGCTAGTAAGGAAAACATCAATAACATGTATATCAAATATACCTTTGATGGTGCCATTCTTGTCCACTAAGTACTTGGACAGTTGCCCAAAGGACCCTTGTCCTTGCAATAGAAGCACTCGGTCCGGCTTAGGACCAGACTTGAGCTTCTTCGCCAGGGCAACGCGCTGTCACGCTTTTCTTGAAGGGCTTCTTTGCACCCTTACCTTTCTTGAAGGTGGGGCTTGTTGACCATGAACACATGATTATCCTTTTGATGTCGACCTCCGCAGCCTTGACTTTGCGAAGAGCTCGGTGATCGATCGATGGAACCAACTGATTGTGAGTCACTACAAAACTTTTGTAGCTGGGAGGGAGTGATTGCAGAACCCTGTCAATCTTGAGCTCCTCTGGAATCTTGCAGTCCAGTTGCTCAAGGCGTTGAGTGTAGCCCGACATCTTAATGGCGTGCTCACTAACGGAACTCCCTTCCTCCATCTTGCAGTTAAAGAACTTCTCAGAGATCTCATATCCCTCAGAACGGGCCTGAGTCTGAAACATAGTTTTCAGCTCCTCAAGAATCTCAAAGGGCCCGGGATAGTCATCAAAATGATTTTGAATGTCCGATTCCATAGCAAACAACATGGTGCTCTTAATCACACCATAATCATCTTTGCGCGACTGATAGACAGCTTTCTCATCAGCCGACGCATCTACAGCAGGGGCGTCACCTAATGCATTTTCAAGGACATAGTCCTTTTGACCGCCAGAGAGAATAATTCTCAGATTGCGGAACCAGTTGGTGAAGTCAGACCCATTGTTTCTAAACTTTTCCTTCTCAACAAAAACGTTGAAGTTGAAGTTGGATTTAGCCATTTGATCTACAAAATTTGCAAGTACAATTTAGACTATGTTCATGATAACTAGTTAAACTTAATCAAATTACTAGATGAACTCCCACTAAATTCAACATCCCTCAAGTTGTTTAGTGAACACGATCCAAATTCATCACACCTAATATGATCTTCACGAGAAGAGATGTGGTTTCAATGGTGGACAACAAAGTGTCGATCATATCATTCATATGACTCATGCTTAACATTTCGGTTCATGTGTTCCGAGGCCATGTCTGTACATCCTAGGATCGTCAAGTCAAACCCAAGTATTTCCAGTGTAAACCGGCTTGCACCCGCTGTATGTGAACGAGAGTCTATAGCACCCGATCATCACGTGATGCTTGGACACGACGAACTTTCGCGAAGTGCATACATGGGGGAACATGCTTTATCTTGATCTTTATGAGGAATCATCTTATAATGCTACCGTCGCGATCTAAGCATAATAAGATACATAAAAGGATAAACATCACATGCATATAACTTTATGTGACATGGTATAGCCAATCTTCGCGCAATGATCTCCATCTTGTGCGTGCCGGCATGATATCCATCACTCCACCATGATTGCCTCCACCACGAATAGCAACTACAACTATTGCTAACTACTTAGCGATAATGTGAAACTATTACATGGCGTACAAGAAGTTGACACACAGGTCATACACAATTATGAAGAAAACCATATGGCTCCTGCCGGTTGTGTACTCATCAACATGAAAGTCGTGAAACATTACAAAACATGATCATTGCATACAATACACACATCATATCTTGGGCCATACCATATCACAGAAAACACTCCCTGCAAAAACAAGTTAGACGCCTCTACTTTTTTGCTGCATGTTTTACGTGGCTTATGGGAGTAGCAAGCTAAGAACGATTCTTACCTACGGAAAGCCACAACGGTGATATTATGGTTGCCAAACTCCAGTGTTAATCCCATGACAACTATAGTGAGAGAAACTGGCATCCACCAGCCGCATGTGTGGAACAAGCCACACGTCAAGTGCCGAGCCGGTCTCGCGAACGACGTCACGTAAGGTTGGCCTGGACCGCTTCAATCTCACTATCCCGCGTCATAAGAAGAACACAAACAAGAGTCTTGCAACAGAAAACATCAACGCCCGCAATAACCATGTTGCGTTCTACTCGTGAAACACATATACGCATAGATCTAGCTCTGATACCACTGAAGGGTTTCGCAGCATAGTAAATCAAAAAAATCTACGGATGCGAACGGGAAAGCCAAGATCTAATCTAGGAGATGCAAACAACGAGAGAGATTAGATGAGATCTTCATACCCTTGAAGATTCGCACAGCGGAACGTTCGTCCGAACGTGGGTGATGTAGTCGTAATCGCTTCTCCTCCTCGCGATCCGATCCGATCTAGCACCGCAAGTGGCGATGCCTCCGAGAGATGCACACGTGCAGCACCTCGACGTCTCCTCCTTCCTCGGTCTAGCAAGTATGGTGGAGAGACGGATTGGATCTACAACGCGACGGTGCGGTGTAAGTGGTGGAGAGTTTCTGCAGCGGGGCTTCGCCTACACGCAGTCGGGAGGGAGAGAGAGAGGAGGGCAGCAAGGCGGCTAGGGTTGAGGGGAAGGTGTGTGTGTGGGGGGGTGCGCCCCAGCCCTCTATATATAGAGGGGTGGGAACCAGCCCTAGCCCCTCCCCCAAGCCTAGGTCGGCGGCCAAAGGAGGGAGGAGTGGGGGGCAAGTTTCCCCCTCCTTCTAGAAGCTCCAATTAGGGTTTTCCCCTTGTTTGGCCGGCTGGGCCCTATGGGGCCTTGTGCCCCTGGCCCAATGCGGCCAGGGAACTCCCTCATAGGCCCATGCCCCCTCCCGGCAGGTGGGGCCACGTTGGTCCCCCTCCGGAAGGTTCTAGAAGCTTCCGGTACAATACCGATTAACCCAAACAATTCAACTCCAAAACTGCACGCCTTATATGAATCTTATTCTCGCACCATTACGGAACCTCTCGTGATATCCCGGATCCCATCCGAGACTCGAACAAAAACACATAAACCAATTATCCAATCTATCCTAGCGCCGAGACACGTTATGTGTGACCTTCGGTTCGAGAATGTGCACATGATCTTATATCAATAATCAACATGGGTCGAAACCCATATTGACTCCCACACATTCATCGATGATCATATCGGATGAACCACGATGCAAGGATTCAATCAATCCCATATATATATTCCCTTCATCTCGCGATATTTTACTTGCCCAAGATTTGATCGCTTGCATCATACCTAGTTCAATCTCGCTCACAACAAGTACTTTACTCATTCCGTAATCCGATATCACTTTGTGATTAACTCCTTAAACACATGCTTGCAAGCGGTGTTGATATCGACACTGAGTGGGCCCAAGTATATCTCTCCGACTTGAGGGACAAATCCCATCTCGATACATACAACCCAATGTGTACTTTCCGATCACCGAGAGACACCTTTATGATCACCCTCTCATAGGATGACGCTTGATGACCTCAAAGATTTCTTCCGATACGTGGAGTTGTATTATCTCATGGTCTAAGGAATACAATATTTGACATAAGAAAATCTTCGCAAAGATGAACACGATGACACGATCTAATTGCTCTGCTTAGTTTGGGTATGTCCATCATATCATTCTCCCAATGATATGATCTCATTATTAATCGACAACTCATGTCTATGGTTAGGAAACCTTAACCATCATTAATCAATGAGCTAGTCCATAGAGGCATACTAGGGACACGGTGTTGTTCACAAACCACACAAGTATTAAAGTTTCCGCTTAATACAATTCTAGCATGGAATATAATCATTATCATGAACAAGAATTATAATAATAACATCTTTATTATTGCCTCTAGGGCATAATTCCAACATCATCATGTCATATACATGCATTGTTATGCATTCTCTATTTGTCAATTGCCCCACTGTAATTTGTTCACCCAGCATGTTATTTATCTTATGGAGAAAACACCTCTAGTGAATTGTGGACCCCGGTCCATTCCTTCCCATTGATATTCTATCTATTGTTTACAGTTTACTTTACGCAGTTACCACAAGAAATTATTTTCTTCCACACTATATGTTTAATCCTTTGTTTTCAGCAAAACCAGTGAGCTTGACAACCTCATTGATAAGTTGAGGCAAAGTATTTTGGTTGTGTTGTGTGCATTTTCCACGTTGCTAGTAACACCTTCAGAAGTGGTTTATTTCTCCTACTAGTTCGATAACCTTGGTTCTATAACTGAGGGAAAACTTGATGTCGTGCTCATCATACCTTGCTCTTGGGGTTCCCAACAAGCTCTACACCAACCGAGCCAACATCAAGCTTTTTCTGGCGCCGTTGCTGGGGAGAAAGAAGATTTCTGCAAGGGGAGTCTCTCACAATCAATCTCTTTACTTTGTTTTTTTTCTTTGTTTCTTTTTCTTTGTTTGGTTTGCTTCTTTTTATAAAAAAAACAGTTCGTACTTCAAGTTGCTTTTATGTCTAGTTCTGCTCCAATCACTATGTCACCTAAGGAAATGATCTTCACTTTCAAACAAGGGAGTGAGGAGAGTTTTAAATAAGTTTGGTCTAGAATTTCTGATTCTTATGAAAAAACTGAACCTAAAATGACTCTAATCTTGCTTCTTAGCAGTTTCTACCTTGGTCTTGTTCTTTGTTATAGATATGCTTTGGATGCGAAGTAGGAGGAGATTTCCTTCATTGTGATGGGGATGAAGCTTTTAATGCTATTAAAAATTGATTGCAACGTATAACTTGCCTAGTAAATTTGATTCATCCTTTATAAGCATTTATGCTAGATTAAACACTCTTGAGGCAAATACAACTTGTTTAAAATGATGCTATAATATGATTCGAGAGCATCATGATTATGTTCCAATAAATTCTAAACCGTCAAAATGGTTCCCTACAGTAAAAGTTGCTATAAATGGTGGAATTGTTCATGCTCGTTGTGATATTATGTCTGAATTCTGTCTTATGCCTAATGATATTTATGAATCTTTGGGGACTTTCTTAGGGTGGAGAAGAAATATCTCTTACCAATAATGCCACTATATTACCTATTGGAATAGCTAAAGGAGTGTTTACAAAAATCCTAGGGAAAGTGGTGTCCACTGATTATCTTGTTATTAAATGTGTAGGAAAAGGACAAATTACACTTGGAAGATCTCTGCTAAAACTCCTTGGAGCAATAATAGATGTGGGAAAAGACACCATGAATTTCACTTCCCCACTAAGCAATCATGTGTTCCCTAAAGGTAAGAGTAAAGGTAAGAGTAAAGTTAAGAAAGGTAGACGTAAGAAATTTGATATTGATGCTTCTTCATTCGAAAATACTTGATTCTTGCTTTCTGTGCCTAGCTGAAAGGCGTTAAAGAAAAGCACTCTTGGGAGATAATCCAATTTTTATTTCAGTAAGTTTTTCTTTTATTGAGTCTTGGAAGTTATTGCCTCCGTAATAACCTCTCCTTATCCTTTTTATTTGGTTTTTGTGCCAAGAATAGCCTCTAATGAGAGGGAAGTAAGATTTGGAGAAGTTGTTGTCCCGAAACAGATTCCTGTGCTTCACTGTAAAAAATCATGAAAAATCCCAGAACGTCGTATTGATCTACAGTTTTTTGCGCATGCCCCTGGTATTTACCCAACTTTCGTTAGTTTTGCACTTTTCGATATTAGCAACAGAAGATTTTCGATAAAATTAGTCTTTACCTGCAGGTCTGTTTTGACAGATTTCTGCCATTATTTGCATTTGCCTCTTAAATTGGTTTCTTTTGAGTTCTTTTGATCACTTGAGATTTTAGAAGGAATTGCTACAGTAGATTATGTTTTAATGGATGATTTACTTGAGTTGAAACTAAACCGATGGGTTCATTATCTTGCATACACTAATGTTGCTAATGAAGGTTGTGTGAAGTTTTGTATGAAGGAAGTTTTCAAGTGTAGGGAGAGAATGATGTGATGAGATGAAATATGGACAAAATCTCAAGCTTGGGGATGCCATCCGTGTCACCCCAATAAATATTCTAGAGGTACAAGCGTCAAAGCTTGGGGGTGCCCAAGGCATCCCGTTCTTCATCAACAAAAATCCCAGGTCTTCTTTCAAGATACTATATTTTTTGCTTCATGCACTATGTGTTATTCTTGGATCGTCTTTGTTTTTGTTTTTGTTTTCTTTTGGTTTGTTTTCTACAATAAGTTGGTTGGATACCAGCACACTTATTTTGGAGAAGTCACACCCCGTTCTTTATTGCCTAGAACACTCTAGTTTTCACTCTTATTGTTCCGTGAGCGTTCTCTTTTGCTAGCACTATCTTTAGATTTAGTTTTATTCTTCTTTTTGCTTAGAACCTTTTAGTTCTTATTTGTAGTTAGTTGAGACAAGATCTTTGGTCTTTATTGATTATTATTTTTGTGAGTTGTTTTAAATAAGTCGATTGGTGTTGGAAAAGAGTAAAATGTTTCATGCTTATGGTGGTACAGAAAGAAGCTTGTTTTGACTGTGACTAAGACTTTATCATGTCATGATAGATGTTGCTTTGACCATATGCTTAGTGATTATTGTTGTAGCATGACTTGTTTCAAATAATTGAGATTGCTTAATGTGTCATGAAAGAATCATGCGTTGTTTTATCATACAAAAGCATAATATTGTGGTATTCTCCTTTGATGCTTTATTTGGGTTGACTTGGCACATGCTTACAACATGTTATCACTATGAACCAGTCACCTTAGCCTTTATGATCACTTAGTTTTTGACTTGTAATATCACTTTATGCTTTGATTAATAATGTTTTGTCGCTCTGTATGATTATGGCCATTATTGCTCTCTTAGTTGGTCGCTCCCAGTCTTTTGCTAGTCTCCACCTGTACTGAGTATGAGCTCTACTCGTGCATCCAACTCCCAAGAAACCAAGTTATTCCAAAGATTCCACTATAAATTCCTATGCATGGTGTGTTACACCATTCCAAGTATATTCATGTTTTTATATATCTTCCAAATTAATTTTTTGTTATGTGAAAATTAGTGATTAAAGCTCTCACGAACTTGAAGGCACATTTTATTTCTTGCACTTAATAAACTTGAACCATTGTAACTATATTATGATGCTTACATGCTTGCAAATTGTAAGTTGGGAGTTAGCAAAACCATGTTGTCATGGGATACGCTTTCAACATTGCACCTATTCTATTTAGTTGATATCGTGTTCTTTTGTTTATGGATGCCGTCGGTGTGAAATAAGATAGGATCTTGTAAGTCCATGGAGTATGTATATGTGTTAGAGAAATGCCTGGACGTCTAGCCTAAGCCATGCCTAATCATGGTGGGAACTTGCTGCGAAACCATAGTGGCATTCTATGAAGCATCTTCAATAAAAAACTATGCAAATAGCAAATAAAAAGATCGCTGAGATGCTCACTGGCTGTTGCCTTGTCATTTTGGTATGGGATAGCTCCTGTGTCATGGGGCAAGGGGTACCCCGTTGGCGGTTCTCTATGATACACATATACTTACAATGACAAGAACTTGCCTTTGACCAAAGTTGAGTAGCATGAGGTCTCGGTACTCATAATCAAGGGGCATGCTATTTTCAACTTGTGATTTGTCAAGCATATAACTCATATTTGCACTCACTTTAACCTTAATCACTTCAAGATGTTTATGATAGGGGAAATGAGATCTCAAAGCTAATAAGTACCATAATTTTTGGAAGCTTTATAAAACCATTTAATCCCTACTTCCCTCTGAGAAGGGCCTTTATTTTTTTACTTTTATGTTGAGTATTCATCTCCTGTCTTTATGCACCAGCTAAGAGAGCATAGTTGTCAATATGATTTCCATGTGCATTGTCCCAAAACTTGTTTATTGATTCATAATTATGGTATTGCTTGTTGTTAAATTATTTGTATCTAGTCACCCTTATGAACTTTGAAGGTGTCTTATGCATATATGTTTTGCTATTCCATGAAGGACAAGATGAATACCACTCTTGCTATGTTTTATATACGTAAAACAAACAAATGTCTTTCAAAGCATTATTCATGATCGTTTGCTTGTGTAGTCTTTCATGTTGCAACATAGTTGTTATGTCTTATTGTTAGAAATATATCTTTCATGCTTATGTTTAGAGTACTTTGATCCCAGCTATCAATGCTTTGCAATACCTTGATCAAGATTGTGATAGTGCATGTCACCTCAAAAATTATTCTTTTTATCACTTACCTACTCGAAGACGAGCAGGAGTTAAGCTTGGGGATGCTGATATGTTGCAAACGTATCTATAATTTTTTATGCTTCATGCTTGTTTTGCACCAATTATATTATGTTTTGTCCATACTTTGTGTCATTTTTATGAATTTTCTGTAACTAACATATTAACAAGTGCCACAGAGTCAGTTGCCTGTTTTCTGCTGCTTTTGGTTTCAGAAAAACTAGTAAAGAAATATTCTCGGAATTGGATGAAACAAAAGCCGAAGTTCCTATTTTTCTCGACACAACACAGAGCCCGAAGGAGAGGGGGCGCACCCTAGGGCGGCCACACCTGGTCCAGGCACGACCATGGGGCGCGCCGCCCTAGGGTGTGGGCCCCTAGTGCTCCACCGACCTTGCCCCTTTGCCTATATAAACCCCCCGAGACGAAAACCCTAAATACCATATCAGAATTTCACGAAAAAAGTATGTAGTCGCCGCCACCGTCGTACCTAGATCGGGAGGGATCTGAAGCTCTTCCCGGGACACTACCGGAGAGGGGAGATCATCCCGGAGGCCTTCTTCATCACCATGCCTGCCTCTAGAGTGATGTGTGAGTAGTTCATCCTTGGACTATGGGTCCATAGAAGTAGCTACATGGTTGTTTCTCCTATTTGTGCCACCATGTTTAGATCTTGTGAGATTCCATGTTTGCAGGGATCCGATGGATATTGAGTATTATGTCAGATTGATTATTGTTCTATCATGTCTATGTTCCTTGTGATCTTGCATGCTCTCCATTGCTAGTAGTTACTTTGGCCAAGTATTTGCCTGTGACTCCAAGAGGGAGTATTTATGCTCGATAGTAGGTTCATGCCTCTAGTAACCTAGGAGAGTGACAAAAACTTCTAAGATTGTTAATGTGTTGTTGCTACTAGGGAGAAAACAATAATCCTTTGCCATGGGAAATTGTATTGTATACATTATACACTTCTTAATGCAATTATCTGTTGCTTGCAGCTTAATTTATGAGGGTTGTTCGGATGATATCCCGGAGGTGGATTATTAGTCATAGATGCAGCTGGATTACAGTCTATGTATCATGTTGTAATGCCCAAGTGAATCTCATAGTTGATACGTCGGAAACGTATCTGTAATTTTTGATGCTCCATGCTTGTTTTGTATCTACTTTGCTTTGCTTTGTCTACACTTTGGGGTGTTTTTATATCTTTTCTGGAACTAACCTATTAACAAGTTGCCACAATGCCAGTTTCATGTTTTCTTCCATTTTTGGTTCCAGAAAGGCAGAAAATCAATATTCTCGGAATTGGACGGGACAAAAGCCAAAGTCATTTTTTTACCGTGGGCGACACGAAGCTAGAAGACGAGACGGAGATGCGCCACAGGGCGGCCAAACCCCCCTAGGCGTGGGTGGGCGCACCCCATGCCTGGGTAGGGTGTGGCCCCCCTGGGGGCCCTCCTGCCTCGCCTCTTCGCCTATAAGAAGCCCCCGGTGCAGAAACCCTAGACACCCGATCAAAACTCCACGAAACCTTCTATAGCTGCCGCCACCATCGTCAATAGATCGAGGGATCTGAAGTTCTTCCCGGCGCCCTGCCGGAGGGGAGATCTTCCCGGAGGCCTTCTTCTTCATCATGCCAGCCTCCGGTATGAAGTGTGAGTAGTTCCACCTTGGACTACGGGTCCATGTAGTAGCTAGATGGTTGTATCTCCTCCTTGTGCTTTCATGTATAGATCTTGTGAGCTCCGTTCATGATCAAGATCTAATCTATTTGTAATCATGCATGTTGTGTTTTCGGGGATCCGATGGATATTGAGATTACTATGTCAGATTGATTAATGGTCACTACTAGGAAAACGGCTATAGGTAATCAGCACATCCGTGGCTCACATGGTTGAAGTGCCCCACGGCTAAAACAGGCGTGGCTCACCTGTGGGCAGTGCCCTACTAATAACTATAACAACCGTGGCGCACATGACTATAGTGCGCCACAGATGTGTGTGGGCCATGGCCCCATGGCCACACGCCAAACATCCAGCGCACTATAGCCATGTGCGCCACGGTTAGGGTCATCTGTGGCGACGTGCCTGGTGCGCCACGCCGAGCGCATGCCCACCGCTCAAACGGCCACAACTGTGGCGCACTCGCCTAGTGCGCCAGGGACTAAAACATCTGGCGGCACTCGGCCTAGTGCGCCACGAGTTTGTACTCCCTGTGGCGCACTAGGGCCGTGCGCCACGGATATGTCGATTCTTTAGGACAGCACTTTATGTGCACATGTGTGCCCACATCCACCACCCACACTTCACTTTCCCCTTCTTCTTCCTCCTTAGATCTAGTCGGGATCTTCTCCTTCCCACCTCAATTTCTCCATACATTCACCATTTTTAGCATGTAAAACTTGCTTTGGATGTTACATAAGTAATAGAGGAGGTCTCCTGTCTCTCATCTATCCGTCTCGGCCGACGCCGCACCTCTCCTTTCCATCTTTCTCGCGATCGGTCTCTCATCTCGTAAGTTGTCCATGTAAGGATGTGTTCATGTGTATATGGATGATGCATGTGCTCATATGTATGTAGATGATCGATGCTCATGATGTGTGTATGTGAGAGGATCGATGGTCATATGTGTGTATATGGAGAGTATCGATGATGCTCATGCATGTGTGTATGGAGAGGATAATGATATGTTCATGTGTGTATGGATCGGTCTCTCTCTCTCTTGTGTTTGTATGTGAACAAGTTGCCATTTGTTTTGCCAAAATGTTGATTCATTTCCATTTTGTCAAGACTTTGGCATTTCGCAAAGGTCCTAATTTTAGGATAGGTCATGCCGAAATTTTCTATCGACCATTGCATGCATGCATTCATTATGTGGTTCTAATAGACTTCAAAATTGTACCGTGTACATCGTAAGTGCAAAATGGTCCGCATAATGAGCGAAGGCATTGTGGCTAGATTTTTGAAATGTGCGACGGCCGACATGATACGAAATAACAAGATGATATAAGATGTCCGTGCGAAGATGCAAACTCAATCGGTGATCGACCCAGATTCGGAATCTGCAGCACTCGCCCGCCATGGTTTCATGGATGGATACACTCGTTGGATAAGCGATGGCGTAGATGATGGAGACGGTGAAGAAGGTGGCCAACATGATGATCATCATCACGGCGAACGGGCGAGATGATGAAGAGTCTCCTGGAGATGGTGAAGGTGCGAGCGCATCGGATGATGATGATCTAGATGCGGAGGAGCGTACGATGGAACAACGCCGGTCAGTGCGGGACCCTTATGTGCAAGAGCTGCTTCTCAAGGCATGCGCCAGTAACGGCTGCCGCTAGAGAGAAAGCCAAGCGCAACTTGAGAAAGACGCGTTACTCCATTGTATGAAGGATGCAGCCCGATGATACCCGGTTGAATGTAACGCTCAAGGCTATGGAGATGAAGGCAAAGCACAAATTGAGCGACGCAAGCTTCGACGATATGATGGCATTCGCACGATCGTCTCCCGAGGGGAACACATGTCCAACTAGTATCGAGGATGCCAAGAAAATCGTCATCCTCTCGATCTACCGTGACGTTAGATATCACGTATGCATCAACGATTGCATCATTTATCGGGCGAGGACGCGAGAAAACCACATGTCCGTGTGCGGTGTGAGTCGATACAAGAAAGGGAAGAAAGCACCTCGAAAAGTGGTATGGTACTTTCCTATCACCCTCGCTCGCAGCGCTATTTCGCGGACCCTAAGGAAGCGAAGCTCATGCGATGGCATGCGGAAAGGAAGAAGCCGTGAGATGATGATGACCCGAAAAGGATGAGTCACGACGCACCCTTCGGATGCTAGCTGCTGAAAGCATTGGACCTCGAATTCCTGAGTTCGTGGAGATTCGAGGAACATCGAGCTTGCGAGCACCGATGGACTCAATCCGCTCGGTAGCGAGCAAGACGCACAGACTTGGCCTGTGTTTGTATGGATGTACAACCTCCTCCATGGTTGTGCATGAAGAAGAAGTACATACAAATGAGTATGCTAATTCAAGGGCCGAAACAACCTGGTACCGACATCAATCGTATCTCGGGCTGTTGAAAGAGGAGCTAGCCACGTTATGGGAATCGAGCCAATACTTACGACGTCGTCACAAGATTATTTCACTATGAGAGCCGCGTTGGTCACTACGGTGCAAGACTATCCAGTTGCGGGTATATCTCGGGCAGGTTATCCAAGGATTCTGCGATGCGTTAGGTGCATGGATAACACAAGCTATCTCCAACTAGAGAAAGATCCAGGTCATCGAAAACCGTGTTCATGGCGCACCGGAGGTGGCTCGGCAAGAATGATCCATGGAGAAAACGTGGAGACCTGTTCGATGGCAAATCGAGACCCGAGGAATCCTAGAGCGAGGAGCAGAAGAAGTGGAAGAGTTGTCAAAACGGAAAGATTGTCCTAAGCACGAAAGAAGCGAAGAGGCAGAACAAGACAAGCCATTGATGAAGGTATGGAAAACAAGGTCTGCTCGAGTTTCCATATGGAAGTTTCTCCGACGCCTCATAGCCTCGACATCATGCATATCATGAAAAACGTGTGCGAGAGTCGTCGCCACCATAATCAACATGCCGATAGGACGAAGATGGTCCGAAAGCAAGGCACGACTGATATGCTTGGGTATCCTAAGGAGCTTCACGGAGGACGACTACCCCGATGATCGTGAAGATGACGATGATCATGAGTCGGAGACGACACAAGGTCGCTAAGGGTAAAAGTTCAAGAAGAACGAATATTACGCCTCCTTCTTGCTTCACTCTAAGCCGTGATGAGATCAAACAGTTTTTCAAGTGCCTTCTAGGAGTCAAATTTCCTTACGGCCACGCTGGCAAGATAAGCGATACCTAGACGAGGCGGGCAGAGGTTCTGGCATGAAGTCTCACGACCGTGCCGTGCTAATGACGCAGGTACTTCCGGTCGCACTAAGAGGGATAATGGACGAGCACGTCCGTGAAACGTTATTTGGCCTATGCAAGTTTTTCGACGTCATCTCTAGGAAGTCGATTGGCTTGAATCAGCTCGGAAGGCTACAGGAGGAGATCGTGGTGATACTATGTGAGCTTGAGGTCTACTTCCCACCCGCATTCTTCGACATTATGGTGCATCTGCTGGTCCATGTCATGGAGGACATCGTACAACTCGGGCCGATGTTTCTCCGCAGCATGATGGCATTCGAAAGGATGAACGGACACATCAAAGGATACGTTCGCAACAGGTCCCGTCCAGATGGAAGCATAGCCAAGGGCTTTCTGGCCGAAGAGTGCATCTCTTTCTGCACGAATTATCTAGACATCGAGAACCCTGTCGGTCTTCCCGTCAATAGACACCTTGGCAAGCTCGACGGATCTGGTCACCGAGAGGGTCGTCGCATACTGCATGCAGACTTCGATTTTCGACGCGCAGACTTTGATCGAGCAAACCTCGTCGCGCTTCGACATTTAGAACTGGTTGATCCTTGGGCATGTAGCACAAAAGGTTAATCGAGAAGAAGTACATGGACCGGGGCATCTGAGGACGCAGGAGAAATAATCAAAGAGCACAACTCGATTTCACGCTGGTTTAGGCAGACGCCTTGATAATCCCAGCTCGCATTCTTCCGACACGGAAAAGATCATATTCACCTTGTCGCAGGACCGATGCAAAACCTGGTGACCTATCAGCGTATGATATCAACGGCTACACATTCTACACGAGGAAAAGGACAACAAGTGTGATTATCGAACTCGGGCATAACGTCGAATTCTACACCGATGACAACGTGAAGGAAAGATTCTACCAAGAATCGAGGAGATCTAGGAGCTCGACTCATCGGGAGAAAAGGTGCCGATGTTCCGTGTCGATGGGCAAAGAGCGTCGAAAGAGAAGACCGTATTTCACAACCATGGTTATACCCGGCCAAATCCAAGGTCACGGCAAACGTGGCTGAAAAATGAACCGTGGTACTGCTACCAAAGTGGACCAATGTTTTTCATTACCGACCACAAAGCCTAGCCGTGTTGTCGTGAGGAGAGGAAAAGAAACATCATCGGAATGGATGGAGTCGCCAACGAGCAAGACTTCACCAAGACGCGATCCAAAGATTGAAGATGACGACCACGATGCAAAGAACATACATCACAAGAAGAAAAGGACAACCCTACCCAAAAAAGGTATCCTGCTCAAAGAAGAAACATTAAAGTGCCGGCTAAATTATTCAACCGACAAAGAAGGGAAAAAGATTAAAACGCTAGCTCAAAAATATTGTAAACGCTGGTCAAAAAAGATTGTAATATTCATGAACAAAGTATTTTGTTTAAAATATTGTAAACGCGTGGTCAAAAAAGATTGTAATATTGTAAACGCTAGCCCAACCGGTTCATCTCAAAAATATTCAAAAATCAATACACTTCTTATGTCTAAATTCCAAATTAATATTCAAAAATATAAGTTAATTCATTTTAAAAGGTTACATTAATTATTTTTTAGAAATAGAAAATGGTTTTGGATTATTTATTCAAATCCATACACTTCTTATGTTTAAAGTTTTTCTAAATTCCAAATTGATATTAAAAAAATATAAGTTAATTCATTTTTAATTGTAAATGGTTCATATTTTAAATGGTTACATTAATTGTTTTTAAAACATAAAATGGTTTTGAATTATTTATTCAAATCCAACACTTTTTATGTTTAAAGTTTTTCTAAATTCCAAATTAATATGCAAAATATAAGTTAATTAATTTTAAATGGTTACATTAATTATTTTTTAAAAATATAAATTGGTTTTGGATTATTTATTCAAATCCATACACTTCTTATGTTTAAAGTTTTTCTAAATTCCAAATTAATATTTAAAAAATATAAGTTATTTCATTATTAATTTTAAATGGTTCGTAGTTTAAATGGTTACATTAATTATTTTTCAAAATGAAAATGGTTTCAATTAGTTATTCAAATCCAAACACTTTTATGTTTAAAGTTTTCTAAATTCAAAGTAATTATCATTTAAAAACATTACAAATTTAAACCCCAAAATAAAAAATAAGGCGGGAACAGAGAAAATAATCAAAAAATTTGAAAATAGGGAATACGTCCGGTTGGAGCCACCAACCGGACGAAGAGCTTCACAGGCGCCCTTCAAGTGCTGAAAATTGATTATAGGTCCGGTTGGTGGCTCCAACAGGACATATCCTGCTAGTCCCGGTTGGAGCCACGAACCGACTAAAGGCCATTTAGTTATAACAGCGTGTGCCTCCTCTTCTTCTTCCGTCCCCTCGCCACTTCTCATCCCCATCTCCATCTCATTAATCGAGCACGATCTGCCACCGCTCTCGATCCGCCGCCTGGCTCGAGGAGGAGGAGGCTCCTGCCTCGTGAGGAGGCCTGCCTCGAGAGGAGGCCAGCCTCGTGAGGAGGCCCGTGTCCGGAGGAGGGGCAGCGTCTCAGAGGTGGAGGACGTCGTCGCACTCGTCGTCGCACTCCGTCGTTCAGTCATCGTCGCCTGGCCGAGGTGAGCCGCATCTCCCTCTCTCCCTCTCTCCCTCTCTCCCTCTCTCCCTCTCTCCCCGCTCTCTGCAGGCCATGGTTAGGGTTCAGTAGGTCTCTCCCCAAATTTGAGATAAAACTCTAGAATTTTCTCAAGAAGATGCGTGACTGGCGATCTAATTAGACCAAGACTTAGGCGATTACTTTAGGAGTCATTTTCCTTGATTTTATTTGATAGAAATATTAATGTGTGGGTACATATGGTTTGTCATATTTTAGGTTATCTTGAAAATTGAGAATTGAAGATAAGGTTTGTCATATTTTACACCGCCACTTCTCTTTTTCTACGATGAAATAAATTTAACAATTCATAGAACATTGGTTACTTACGATTTGAAGGCACTACTGCTTATGTTCTGAACTTAATTTCCTTGGTTTATGAAACTTTGAAAATTTTATATATGAATGCCGACAGCTTTAGGCACTAATGTTGTTTGAGTACCTTTTGGTTCAGATGGTAACTTCTTTCTTTGGACTTAAAATCTATTAGAAAGTTCTCGAGAAATATCTGCTTTACATTTTAGTGTGCCTTTAGTGTTCTCGTAATAATATATTCGAAAACATTCGAACATAGTGCCATTTTATTCGTGAAGTTTGGTAGCATGAGGTGTTGCTTGTGGTTTGGTCCTTATGGAAAACCGTGAATGGAACTTGTTCTTTTGAATGCAGTTCTTGTATGAAATGATTCCGATTTTTGCCGAATGTTGATTAACTTCCGCTTCGCGTAAATCGGGCACTCTAGTTTAAGAAAATTAGCAAAGGTCATGCCGATTTTTCCGCATTTAACCAATTATTTGTTTTTATTAGTGCAAAGATGTGTGACAACGACGAGGATGGATGTTCTAAGCGCATCAAGCGAAGGAGAACTTCGACCTCGAATAAACAATTGACATTCTGGAGGCGCCAGCGTCTAGAAGACGATGAAGAATACCATCCTTCGGAGAGCGAGGATGATGAGATGGAAGACGCGGAGGAAGAAGCCAAGGAACGGACGATGAAACCACCGATGGAGGCGAGGGCACAGGAGTGGTAGCAACCTCCTAAGAAGAAGAAGCCGAAGGACCGCGCCCAACACGGCCGCACGGCTGGGGAGGAAATTACCAAGTGAGCCCATCAGGGTTCCTTTGAGCCCGCCTTGTCGTCAAAGGGTACGGTGGGCAAGTGGCGGCGATCACCCGACAACCATCTCGATCAACACCGAGAATCTCCAAAGATAAAGATAATGGCCACTTGCGCACACTCCTCTTCGAGAAGCTACACGCAAGATACAAGTTCCCCGCTAAGTATCAGAACACAAATTATCATGGGAACGAAGTAAACAAATCCGCCCTCACAAAGATGAGCACCGCCCTGGCCAGCTGGAGAACCCGGATAAAGAAGAAGATCTATAAAGAAGGAAAAAGTCTCGAGGAGATCCGGAAGATTGACCCGCGGATCACCAAGATCGATTCCCGGAGTTCAAGGAGAGGTGTGAATCCAAAGAGCCTCGCCAATAGTAATCGGGAAAGGCGCCGCAGCGGCGAATATAGGTCATCACCATCTCGGATCCGTGGATACGTAATCGGAGGCCAAATGGAATAAGGAGGACGAAGAGTATAGATCCAAGGGATAGAAAACCCTTTGCTAAATTCAACTCGGCAGGTTGAAACTTCATCGTGTCCCGTTACCATGTGGACCCAAAACCAAACAACTCACCGGATCCCGGTGAAGGAATTCGAGGAAATTGTGGTAAGTATAATCTAATTACGGGTGATCAACGATTGCAATCTAATCGATGATCTAAATGATTCATCGTTACTTCTTCCGCAGGAGGAGGAAATTGTTGCTAGTCATGGATCCTGTGGTTCCTCATCCTGTGGGTCGACGGCGCCACCCGTGGGATAACCTTTAATGTATGGCGAACTGCCAAGAAAATAGAGCTTACGAAGAAGTTGTCGTCAAGGCCGTCTGGCCGCCTCGGGTAAGAATTGGGTGGATCATTTTGGTCCACCGAGGACGATGTGGCGCCCGGGGAAGGAGCGAGGAGGAAAACAGAGAGGTTCAAGAACTTAAGGCACAAGTGGCGCGGATCCCGCAGATCGTCCAAGACAACTGGCAATCACCCTTACGCCCTTCCCGCCTACCTTGGTGGAGTCAATAGCGAATCGGAGTGGGTGGTCGAGTAGGGCCGTTCGATTCCAAGCATGGTCAGCCACCGAACAACGCGCACCGATTTAATCAGCGAACTACGTGTTCGTGACTCGCCCGCCAGCACCGCTGGCGCCGCAAGTGTTGGTGACTTCGCCATCACCGCGCCGAGTACATGTTGGTGCCCCTCGCCATCGCCGCGCGGCACCGAAGCTCAAGCACCCGTCAGGGAGAATACACCGCGCCAGACCGCGCCATCAAGCAGCCCTTCCGCCTTGCACGCCTGCCGCCAGAGCGCGTCGACATTAGCCGATCTCGACGCCATCACGGTAAACATGCCATCTATATATTACTCTTGTGGCATCTCGCCGACGACGCCGTACATGTTTTCCGCAGACGGATGTTCCTTGCACTCTCTTATGCTACGTGAACAACGAGCGAGGGATGTTGCCAAGGGTACCATCGTTCAACCTTGCAGCGACGTTCCACTCAAAGCCGATGCCGATAGTGTGCAGGGTTAAAATTAGTCGGTGCTAAGGGCTGCGACGACTGAACCTCCCATTCAACCCCGTGAGCGGATGAAGAAGAGCCGATGTCCTCGGTTGCTTCGCTTGTTCTTGCTATGGCCAAAGAGCATGATCCGTTTGGGGACGGCGGGGCCATCACGCCTGAGACAACAAGACCGCCGTGTTGCGACAAGCGGTGGCAAGGCCCCTCACGCCTCGCCACCTCCACGCGGTGGGTCGGATGATCATGTTGATGATATGCACATGGCGCAGATCCGCCGAGGACTTCAAGATGGAATGATCACTTCTTCAAAGACTCGGTTTGGCAACGAAGAAGACCTAGCTGGTGGCCCCACAGAGAAAGCCACTATCACCAAGCGCCTGCTTGGTTCTCGGGAGACGCCCAGCTTGCCTTTACAGAGCCACATACAACCAACCGCCTTTATTCTAAGCCTCACACTACATAGGGCGGCGGTGCTCAGATATGCTGCCCGCTCTCCAAAAGGAAAAAAGGGCAGAAAAGAAAATCTAGCAATCGAGCCACGGTGGCCAACAATCGCGAATCCGATCAGGTTTCGGACGGGCCACCAAGACCCGAGGGTATTATGTGGAGGATTCATGTGGCGGGTGAGCCCATGCTACCTAAGAATTTGCGAAGCTTGCCGAATCGGGCAGAGTGTGCATGACGGGCGTCTTGACGATAGAGAGACGCCTTCTATCGGAGAAAGATCCTCGCACTTTATTCGTGGTTAAGGTGCCACCGAGCTTGGGCCGTCGACATCGCCCCACGGATCTGTTCTTCCTGCGGTTCGAGGACATCTTCAATATGTTCCACCTATACCGCCGTGACTATACCATGGTCCGCCTCTTTCTCACCGCCATGCAGATCATTAGAGAGAACACACCGCATCGCTATAGTGGACCCCTACTACATGCGTGGATTGCTTGGTTCCCCGCAACGACGACGTGGCCTCGTACCTAAAAAGAATCCTCGTGGCGAACAAGACAAAGGAATACATTCTCGTGCCTTACTTTCCCGAGTAAGTCGTTATTCACCGCCACCGTCGATTGGCTTTATTAGATCATCATCATTCTTTTTCAACACATTCCATTTGAATTTTTGCAGAGATGAACACCGACGCTCATCTCCTTATCGCCAAGCATTCCCACGCCACGTATTTTGACTCGGGAGTCTAGAAAAGAAGAAAAACTACGACAAGATCAAGGAAGTTCGATGATGCTCTCACCGGCTTTGCCTCGACGGAAGGCACCAGCTTCGTGCGTAAGAAGGTCAAGTTCGGCGCACGTCTTCAACCACGTATGTAGTTCCCTGCGAAGCAAACGGAAAACGAAGAAGGAAGCCTACTACGCACTCCATCACATGAGGGCGTTCCTACTTGACCAGCGAATTCTCGCTGCGGATCATCTCAAAGCAAAGGGCAAGCAAAGGCCAAGATCAATGATTCGGATATTAGACAAGAGATGTATCGCATCCAAGCAGCCAGCTTTGGGGCAATCATCTTCGTGGTGTCATGACTTCGGGGATCTTCTACGAGGAAATATCCGAATAACCGTGACATAGAAGATCGCCTAGAGATGCAGGTGACTATAGGAAGTTCATGACGAAGGGCGTCCTCCGTTCCCTAAGCCGAGCCGTAAGGCTTGATGTTGGCCTAGTTGTAGTTGCAAACTATAGATGAACTTTGTGTGTGTGGACGACAAGTGTACTTATCTTATTAGGTTTATGAATCACCGCTACTTATTTTGCTTATTATTATTATATATCAATCAATGCTTGGTTTTTTTGCTTACTCTTTGGTTTTTTGCTTACTCTTTGGTTCTCGACGACAAGTGTGAGTTATTTTTGTCTTTTCGAGAATATGCCGATGATTGAAATGTCGTGGGCACAATATATATGTGAATGTGCTATGACGGGATTGTTAGCCTTGTGATATGCACAAGTCCGTGAATTGTGCATCCTACTTGGCTAACAGTTCCGTCATAAGCAATTCCCCGTGTCCAACGACCTAGCTAGTTATATATGAGGCATGCTTTTCGAGTTATTTTGTCTTTTCGAGAATATGCCGATGATTGAAATGTCGTGGCACAATATATATGTGAATGTGCTATGACGGGATTGTTAGCCTTGTGATATGCACAAGTCCAGGAATTGTGCATCCTACTTGGCTAACGGTCCCGTCATAAGCAATTCCTGTGTCCAATGACCTAGCTAGTTATATATGAGGCATGCTTTTCGAGTTATTTTTGTCTTTTTCGAGTATTTGCGATGATTGAAATGTCATGGCACAATATATATGTGAATGTGCTATGACGGGATTGTTAGCCTTGTGATATGCACAAGTCCAGGAATTGTGCATCCTACTTGGCTAACGGTCCCGTCATAAGCAATTCCTGTGTCCAACGACCTAGCTAGTTATATATGAGGCATGCTTTTCGAGTTATTTTTGTCTTTTTCGAGAATATGCCGATGATTGAAATGTCGTGGCACAATATATATGTGAATGTGCTATGACGGGATTGTTAGCCTTGTGATATGCACAAGTCCAGGAATTGTGCATCCTACTTGGCTAGCTTCCGTCATAAGCAATTCTGTCCAACGACCTAGCTAGTTATATATGAGGCATGCTTTTCGAGTTATTTTTGTCTTTTCGAGAATATGCCGATGATTGAAATGTCGTGGCACAATATATATGTGAATGTGCTATGACGGGATTGTTAGCCTTGTGATATGCACAAGTCCAGAATTGTGCATCCTACTTGGCTAACGGTCCGTCATAAGCAATTCGTGTCCAACGACCTAGCTAGTTATATATGAGGCATGCTTTTGAGTTATTTTGTCTTTTCGAGAATATGCCGATGATTGAAATGTCGTAGCACAATATATATGTGAATGTGCTATGACGGGATTGTTAGCCTTGTGATATGCACAAGTCCGTGAATTGTGCATCCTACTTGGCTAACAGTCCGTCATAAGCAATTCCTGTGTCCAACGACCTAGCTAGTTATATATGAGGCATGCTTTTGAGTTATTTTTGTCTTTTCGAGAATATGCCGATGATTGAAATGTCGTGGCACAATATATATGTGAATGTGCTATGACGGGATTAGCCTTGTGATATGCACAAGTCCGTGAATTGTGCATCCTACTTGGCTAACAATTCCGTCATAAGCAATTCTCGTGTCCAACGACCTAGCTAGTTATATATGAGGCATTCTTTTCGAGTTTGCTCTTTTGATTTAAGAGTACTTTCTATAAGTGTATCTTCATATGCGACATTTTATTATACATGTTTTTTCAATCACCGGTTAGTTATTATTGTCAACTTGTAGATGACGTGGTACGTCAGTACAAAGGACGGGTTCCTTGAGTCTCGATGATTGGGAAGACTGCCGAGACAGTGCACCGTTTCAGCGCAATAGCTACAAAGGGTACAACACTATGGCGAGGCGGAAGATAGATACACGCGCTATCTAGCGGGAGTTAGGACAAGGAACCAGATGAAGACCTACACCTTCGTCATGCGGTGATCATGCTTATCTTCTTTGGTTATTTATCCCGTTTGTGTCTAGCTAGCTAGTTTAGATGTCTAGCGAGCTTCGAGCTCTAACTTGTTCGATCGACACATGTATTCGCATGTCACCAATTACTACTTTGTAACATGATCAAAACAATGTAACTTGGACTATGTATTCATGTATGAGACTTATCTATATGTATTTGTTTTAATCTTGTTTTTCATATTGAGTATTTATATATATAATTGTATATCTTGTATCTGTGTGTGTATATCTGCTGTAATATTGTATATAATCTGTATTGCATATAATCTGGCTTGGAAATTAAAAAAAAAAAAAATACATCTGTGGCGCACATGGTCTACCTTCTGTGGCGCACTACACCTAAAGCGCACCATAGATGTTTAGTGGCGCACTAGGTAGTGCGCCACAGAGGATCCAAGGGGTAGAGCACCACGCCAAACTTCTGTGGCGCACTAGGAGGTGCGCTACGCCTATCTCTACACAACCGTGGCGCACTAGGAAGTGCGCCACGGCTGAGAGATAGCCGTAGCGCAAGGCCCGTGGCGCACTACAGGTGCGCCACGGATGGGCCTTTTAGGTGCGCCACAGATGACCATTTTCCTAGTAGTGGGTTTTGTCTATTTGATACTATCATGTCTGTGTTGTTTGTGATCTTGCATGATCTCCGTTGTTAGTAGATATCTTGGCCAAGTAGTTGCTAGTGACTCCAAGAGGGGGTATTTATGCTCGATAGTGGGTTCATGCCTCTAGTTTCCAAGGGAAGTGACAGAAATCTCTTCGGTTGTAGATGTGATGTTGCCACTAGGGAGAAAACAACGGTCTCTTGTTCATAGAACAAGTGAATTGTTTACCTTACACACTTTTGCTTAAAGTAGTTGTCTGTTGCTTGCAACTTAATACTAGAGGGGGTTCGGATGATAACCTGAAGGTGGAATTCTAGTCATAGATGCAGTTGGATGGAGGTCTATGTATATTGTTGTATTGCCCAATCGAATCTCATAGGATATTTTTGTCTGGTATTGCATTGTTATGCCTTGCTCAGTTCTTGTCAATTGCCCTACTATAATTTGTTTACCCTTCATGCCATATTGTTTATCTAAGGAGAGCATCTCTAGTGAACTATGGACCCCGGTCCAATCTTTACCATTGATACATCCTCCATTGTTACTTGTTTACTTGCTGCAAACCATTACCTTCCACACCATAGAGTTAATCCTTTGTTACAGCAACCGGTGACATTGACAACCTCACTATTAGTTGGGGCAAAGTCTTGAGTTTGTGTTGTGCAGGTTTACACGTTGCTTGCAACACCTGTGTGATGTTTCCTTCCTCCTACTGGTTCGATAACCTCGGTTTCTTACTAAGGGAAGACTTACTACTGTGCTGCTTCACACCTTGCTCTTGGGTTCCCAACAGGCTCCACATCAACTGATCCATCAATAGTGATCATCATGTCATGTACATGCATTATTATGCATTCTCTATTTGTTAATTGCCCCGCTGTAATTTGTTCATCCAGCATGTTATTTATCTTATGGATAAAACACCTCTAGTGAACTGTGGACCCCGATCCATTCCTTCTCATTGATATTCTATCTACTGTTTACTGTTTACTGTTTACTTTCTGCAATTACCACAAGCAATTACTTTCTTCCACACTATACGTTTAATCCTTTGTTTTTAGCAAAATCAGTGAGCTTGACAACCTTATTGATAAGTTGGCGCAAAGTATTTTGGTTGTGTTATGTGCAGGTTCCACGTTGCTAGCAACACCTTCGGAAGTGGTTTCTTTCTCCTACTGGTTCGATAACCTTGGTTCTATAACTGAGGAAAAACTTGCTCATATGCTCATCATACCTTACTCTTGGGATTCCCAACAGGCTCTACATCAACTGAGCCAACATCAATGCGCCACTGAACTGACAGAAAACTAGAATCACCCTGATGTCTAGTACTGGTGATTCATCTCGGATAAACTATGGACTGTGTAGAAGTCCATGCACCAAACTAATTCACCTAAAAGCTCAAACTGATGGGGAAAAGTAGGTTATGGATTTATTTTTTAACATTCCCTCTCACAAGTGTATGTCTCACTCGGGGCTAAACATGGACTGAAATTGGGTTGCAATTTTTATTTTGTTGTGCTCACCGGCCAGGTCTTGATCTTCTCTGACACCATGTATAAATGCATGCACCGAATCATTTTCACCCAAAAGCTCAAGGTGATAAGAGGGCTATGCATTTATATTTCAATAAATTGCCCATAAAAATATTTGTTGGGAACACAGTTTTCGCCCAATTCGAATCTAATTTTCCTATTACACTTGACAAAGAAATGAATGAAGTCCTTGATTTTATCCCTTGTGGGTATCAAGGCAGGTACACGCGATTGGGAGGGAGGGTTAACTAGGGCAAGGTTTGGTTTGGGCTCAACCTAATTCGAAGGTGAAATAAGATTATGCCACACACAAAAGGATCTTTCACACATAAAAAATAAAAATTACTAAACTAATGAAGATCAAGCATGAGAGCTTAGTTACCAGGGACGGAGCCATGATTTTAGCATGAGGGGGGCGGAAAAAAATAACGATCATATGTGGGGTTTTGTACTATAAAAAAATGCGGAGATTAAACATCACAACATATGAACTCTCACTCTTAGCGTTTATAACACGAAATACCATTTTTTTGGCAATACGAAAGAAAATCTCAATTCTAAATTCCACTCTATGACTATAAATCTAGTCTAACCATTTGATAATCTTAGTGTAGGCAACCTTCATAGCAATTTTTTTCTAGACTAGCAATTCAATAAGTCATCCCTGAATGAATCGACGGATGTAAATAATTTAATCGATTGCCATACATGCAAATGGAATGTGAAATAATTATGAAATTATCCCATCCTCATGCTTTTCATCTCCACACAAGCACATCTGGACTATTCCAATTGTATAGTTTTATTTTATAGAGGCATAGATTAGTTTAGTGATTGGGGTTGAGCTAACAACTAATACTATAGGAAACAGAATTAGAAACGAGTAAAATACCTTTCTGTTCCGACTCGTCATCGGTGATCATACTAATCTTCGCGGCCGCTGGCCGGCCGGCCAGCCGTTCGTCGGAGTAGGCGAGCCGCTGTGACACGCGGATCACGGGTCACTCCCACCCCTTCTTACATTCTTGTTAGATCGATTGGAAATTGGAAATCACAAGCTGCCCTCGCCGAACGCAATCTGAAACCAAAACGCCAAAGCGATGCATGCGTTCTGCTGCTGGTATCAGGTCGGTCGGTATGACCCTTTGTCTTCCATGGTGGGCCTTACATTGCTGTCTTTTGCCTCCTACTGGTGTTGGTACAGATGAACTGATGGGCTTTGCAGGGCTTCACGTTCTGCTACACACGACACAGCTAAGGGGGGAGAATGAAGCCAGAAAAGGCCCCAATTAACGTAGCGCTAATCGCTGTTACGGGAAAAGTGGATCGTTAGGGGGGTCCTCGCCCCCGCTCGTCCCCATGCCTCCGTCCATGTTAGTTACATCAATGAATGCCATGGTAGAGACATAATAGACATCAAAACAAATGTTTGAGTATCTTGTTTATAAGACTTTACATTTTTCTTGAGGAGACAAGGTTTTTACTCAATGAAAAGTTTAGTTACTCCTACATCTAAGAGTATGGTACCTATGAGTGCATAGATAATCACATACTTTAGTACATTTAGTATGGCCACCCCGATTTTCTACAAATGTTATTGGCTAGGAACAAGAAGGGCAAAGAAGAAATTTGAGTTGCAAGGTTGGTACCAAGCTTGGATCGGTAGAGAACAAGCGAAGAGACAAGTATCTACAACATCAAAATTGAAGGAATGTGAAAATGAAACAACTCAAGAGAACCAAAACCATCAGGTTAGAGACGACTCACCATGGAAAATGAATAAACTACTTACCATATCACATGGAAAACAACATGTTTATAGAGATGTAATATATTTTTGTAGCTAATGCTACAATTAGGAGACATGTGGAAGTTTTAGAGCTTGATTGTTGTCTCTTTCCTTTCCTTATATACATAGATTCATTAAATTTAACTCTTGCCAATAACTTGATGTATTGAGGTGTAAAGACACCATTAGCCTTGGGAATATTAAAATGGCCTCTTAGCTTCTATGCGGTAATGGATCATACTAGCGGAACCAATGGTGTCGTGCTACATTTACTCTATGTATAATTATAGTTTACGTTCACACATAAACTTGTATATAAATCTTGCATGTCGAATTGATTTAAGAATGGCTAAAATACCTTGAAGATAAATCACCTACATGTGCTCTTTGGCTTAGTAGTTAATGTTTTGCCAAAATATCATATAACAACAAACTTGTTCCCTTGACTAATATCTATGAAACAAAGCTAACATGTCATCTACTCTACTATTTAGATAGTTTTGAATTTAAAAAAAAATAGAAGATATTTTTTTAAGCTAAAAGGGTTGGAAATACTAAAAATATCCAAAGATACCCATAACACACTACAAAAATGCAAGTTATCCCACAATTTTAGTTGGTTCATTAGTGATTAGATGATGTGAAAACTCTAGAGCACATAATAGTCAAAGGTATTAGAGACTAAGGAGAGACTTTGTGTTGTTTTCTATTTTTATAAATGTAATTTATTACATAATTTGGTCTTAAAATGGAACAAATAAAGAAAGAAACAACAATGTGCCAATGAAGTTTGTAATATTTGTTGCTTGGTCGCTATATAAGGATGAATATTAATATTAACATGTTTAAATGCTTATTGCAAAAATTAATATTTAATAGAGAAGTTAGAATGGTCAGTGATGAAATAAAGATATAGTAATATGTTCACATGGTGTACATATATATTTCTTCAATAATACAAAAAAAAACAAAGTTAATCACTCCAAGTGCATATAGCTTTCTTTCTACCGTAGTGAGGCAAGTTTGGAGCTTTGGCTAGCCCACATGCCATAAATTATATGGCCCTAAAAATATATGATATTAAAGGTTCTGAATCTAGGCAAAAAGAACTCCATTACAATGTGAAATTGCTTTCTATTGAAAGAACTCATGCCCCGAAGCCGCAACTAGCCCCAAACCGGCATCTACCACACCCAAGGTAGGGTGTGACATAATATCCTTACAAGAAGTTGATTCTTTGAGTATAACTTAGCTTACTCAAAGGATACATTTGGAGGATTTTAGTGTACGTGTTAATAAGGATGAAAACTGAGAATAGAGGATCCAAGGAAAAGTTAATCTAACTTTTTTCATAAAAATCTAGAGATGCAACATTTTCAAATTTTTGGAGGATATATCCGTCTTTCTCTATTTGTTCAAAACCGACGCATATATTGAGGTACTATATTCCTGAAATGTTGTATCACTTCATCCTTTTTCTTTTACAATGTTGTTTCCTTGTCAACAATGAAGAATCAAAGAAAAACATATTCCCAATATAACTTTGTATCTTAGACAATGTGTGACATATCTCTTCAGTCACCCATTCTCTCCCCATTGTTGATATAACTTCCATAAATATATACTACGTTTGCTAGCCATAATTTAAAAACGTTGTACTAAGAAAAATAATAAAGATATTTTTATTATCATATCTCAAATATTCATAATTAGTTTTATGCCATGTTATAACTATATTAAGCGGGAACATTAGTACATGTGTAGTATGTAAACAAACCAAGTTCCTAGTAGTCTCTATTCAACTAGCCCATTGGTCAATTGATGATCAAAGTTTCCTGATAATGGACATTTATGTCAATTGACAATGGGGTCATTGTCATTAGGTGAATGATGTGATGGACAGACGCACCCAACTCAAGTATTAAAATAATATCTAGTCACAAAGTTCAAACATTGCGATAGCTCGGAAAATATAGTAACCCAATCCTTTGACCATGAGATCGTATCTAATCACTATCACTAGAGGGAGCTTTAATTGCATCAACCGTCACACCGTAAAAGGATGATCATAAAGGTATATCTTAGGTATCCAGAAGGAATAGATTGAGGCGTACGCATGAAGGTCGGGATATGTTCATCCGCGTGACGGATATATACTCTGGGCCCACTTGGTGAGATTACACGTACGAAGCTTGCAAGCATGTGACTAGGTCAAGAGAATGTAATATCATGGAACGAGTATATGTGTTTGTCGATAATAAGTTTGAACTAGGTATAGAGAGACCGAAGATCGGAGTTTGGACAAACCAAGTATCCTGTAGCAAAGGAAATAGTCAAGCCAGCGAGGTGAGCTCCATGTATTTAGAGCTCGTTTTACGCTTATTTCTTCTCACATCAAACCTTGTTGGCCTTTGAGTGATGGAGATCTATGTCGCCAATTCAGATGTAGAGGAGGGCAAGACCCCTGCTCATGGCCGCCGAGTGTTAAGCTACTAATGTAGTGGGAGGCAGATGCCACAACTCACTAGGTTATAAAGGAGGCAAACCATCAGGCTACACGCGAAGTAGCGGCATAGAGGCGACGGCGAGAGACCTTAGCATGCGACATGTCTCTCCCACATATAAATGCGTGGTTCTGAGATGACAATAGCCAGACACAGGAGACAAAACATCAAACACGAGCGACACAATAATCAAAGATCACTACCCAGAACAAAAATATGAAGGATCTAACATAGAAGGTGGATGTTCTTAATAATATATTGGAAACCTGTCAAAGTCATAGTCGTAGACTCAAAGTCCAATGGATTTAGTCATCTTCATCTGATCCATGTAGCCGCTCTACTTAAGTGAAGTCAGACAACCTAGTCTTATGGATATGTCCTTATCTTGAGATGTACGTTGATCAAGATCAATAGCTAAAGTCTGAATGTCAAGAAGGTTCGCATTGTGCATATGGGTAGAACATAACTTTGGTCACAAATTGGCCTTCTCCAAAAACAGGGCTATCACGTGCCGGCATGTAAGCTACATTTTCTCCAACAAGTCTTGTAGCATATATCTGGCTAGGATCTTGATTGCCTCCATCGAGTCATTACCAAGGATCCTGAAATGAGAAGAAAAGGTAGTACATTAATGAGAGCGGAGAAAGAATTTTAAAAATATAGCCTAGAAATTATGAAGTGACACAAATTATAAGATCATAAAGCACTGTCTTACATGGTCAATTGATTGATAACTGCAAGATTGGACCAATATTGTAATAAGGAGCTAGCATAATTTTAGCTGGTTTAAGTCTCTTTATGGGACATATGCCCTAAGGAATGTTTGGCTTGTCAATAAAGTTTGTAGATGGTTTTATGACAAAGATATGCACACATAGGTGGGCCTAACGTGTTTTTTTTGCAAAACCTTTTTTGCATACTAATTTTTTTTGCAAAATTACATCGATCTATTAATAATCATCAACAACAATACAAAGGAGTCCAAAAATAATAAAAATTGTAGATATGTCTAAATGGACCATCTAGCGTCGACTACATATACTAGCACGAGCCGATGTCGCGCCTCCGCCCTCACCCCTCTATCACCAGATCCGGGCAAAACTTGTCGTAATAGAGCATCTTGTAGTAGACGGACGAAAAGTCGTCGTGTTAAGGCTCCAAAGGACCAGCGCACCTGAGCAGCAACCATCGTCGAAGATGACAACCGTAGATTGAAAGAGACTAACTTCAAACCACACCAATGAGTATGCAAAATGAACGGATCCCAAGAGATCCGCCATAAACACGACTCTACGTGCCCTCTACCGACGCTATACACACCAGCAGAATGAGGATAAGGCGGAGAGGACCTTAGTCTGACTTTGGGACATAGCCGTTGTCTCAACATCACGAAAAATAGACTGAAAACAATATAAACAAAGAACATGAACCTTCCCAGCGGTGAGAGGTGGTCCACCACACCTCCAAGACACCAAGGCCACTGGAGGCGGAGCGGACCGGCGGCATCGCCGGTGAGAGGGAAGAAACCCTAGATGGTTTTTACAATCGCCCGCCGCCTATCTCCTGTCATCACGGTCGTGTAATGGTTCAGTCCCGCATACACTGGCCTGGTATTAGAACCGAGATTCGTATTGTTTTTTTTTACTATACACAAAATTACCTTTTGCGTACACATTTTTTGTGTATTCCCTAAAGTTACTCTTATGCATATTTTTAGTCTCATATGACTATGTATTATGCTTTTTACCGCCTTCTCTATTTTTCTAATTGATCGGTTGTTTTCATTCCACATATGTAGAGGCCGGGTGCAAACTCGTGTTTTCTTGTATCTCCTTGCTGCGAAACTATGAGTTTAATAGAAGCACCCTTTGTTGAAAAATGGCTTCATTGTCATGGAAGCAGTTTTTATATTCCATGCATACCATCTTGTCTTCATACATTCAACTAACATGTCCGTGAAATAATATGTTGCAAATCAAGTGGTCAACATAGGAAGAACTCAACAGATCGATAATAAGAAGCAATTCAATATACAACTTGTGTTGCAGAGAGATGGTCATGACAACATCCCTCTTCTGGTTCTTTTTGAGATTTATAGTTTTAAATTTTAGTGGAAAATTTTAATAGACATTCAAAATAAACTAGAGGCGGATCTTGAAGGGATCCCACTTGCAGGGGTTGGTAACCGGATATGTGACAATGGCTTCTGAGGTCGTGGGGTGAACACGGTCATTAACAAGAGGGTTAAAGGATTGATTTGCGTACAATAGTTTGCATCCGAGTTCCATCCGACAATCTGATACTACAATCTGTTGCACAACGCTAATGCAACTTTTTTTTTACACGGGGGCAAAATAATTTTTTGTCCCAATCTATTTATTAAGAAGAAAGAGAACTGTCCAGTTAATTAACGGAAAACCAGGTGAAAACCGTTACAACATCAATCATAATGGAGCAACATCTAAAGAACACAACCTCCAGAACCAACTAGCACCCACAACCTTCTACAACCGCAAACTGACGACACATGGAGCATGACCGACACATGGAACACGCCGCCGCAAAAAAGACCCACCAAACGGACGACCCAAAAGAAGCTCCAACGATCAATCATTAGCTGAATTCTTCCTCGTTTGATCAATGGGGCATGCGCTTGAGTCTGAGGAAGGTCGGCCGGATGACAAAACATTAGATGCATAGTAGAGTTGGTCCTTGGGGCCAAAAACTGTGGCAGGAAGAAGATAGTACTGGACATTGTACATGGCTCAACTGAGTTGCAACTATGTCATTTGTCTGGCATGCGATAAAAATCTAAACTTGTTAACAATGTGGTTATTTAGTTGTATTCCTTCTGTTTCATATTACTTCGCGCATACGATTTGATCAAAGTCAAACATTGCAAAGGTTGACTTATTATATATAAAAAATTACCAACATTTACAATATCAAATCGATATTGTTAAAACCGTACCAAAATACACTTTCATACCATATACATTTGATATTGTATAAGTTTATATTTTATCATATACACTCGATATTATGAATTTTGACTTTGACCAAACATATATGCGTAGTAATATGACATAGAGGGACTATATGAGATTGGGTGCTTACATAGTCCATTGGCAGGAAAGATGCATGTGATTCAAGGGTAGCACAGTCAACTGAAAGGAGTGATATAACACTGAATAGACTACAATCTGGTACTCATGTCCTTCAATGAAACGAAACTTTTCATGGAGCAATCACAACTATAGACTGACAACCAGTAAAACTAGAACCTGTGCAGTCTTTTGAAAAGTTGTCACCTAAGTTGTTCCCGAGTGATCTTAAATCTGTAGCTGTAGGTAGTCGTACTCTTCAAACTCCTTGTCACATTTGTCAGAGCACCACAAGCCAGAGGTCCCGTTTGTAACTTTCTTGTTGCATTGCATGTCACCTTCCTTCGTAGGGTGCTACAGTCTAAAACAACAAGTTTGCTGTTTCAGTGTACTAACGGAATGCCCACAAGAAGGTATAATAGAACCTCTGGTTTCATTTCTTTTTGCCACCTTGCTATAATGAGAAACATTGCCTCACATTTGCCCCCACCCCCTTTTGAAAGAATATAAAATGGTGAAGGACCTTGTCAAGAGATCTATGATAGGCCTTTTATGGTCTCAAATTGACCTACGGAAAAAGGGTAAGTACATTCAATGGACAAGAATCAAACTTTAAAGTTTTGATTCTATTTAGTACATGTATACTTGTATGTTATCCTGTAGAAAAATGTTACTGTGAACTTAATTTGTGTGTATAGGAGGGAGGGGGCAAATGCCCTCTACATAACTTTATGTTTAACTTTCTTTGGCCATGTATTTCATATTTATGTAACTTCCTAAAGGAAAAATGATTATTTCAGAAGAAACACAAGGATGAATAAAGGCAAGAAAGCACCTTCAAGGTAAAAACATTTGACATGAATATCTTTCCTGTATAATGTCAAGAATAACTCCAGCATTGCTCTTGATTGGCATGCAAGAAAATCAATAGCATCAGTTACTTGTGTTTTTGGAGATGATCTGAGAGAGTAGTCATGGGGTTTTTTCTTTGGTGTTTTCTGCCCTATATCATGTAGTTCGTGTAATTACGGCTGCCTTCCGTAATGTTAAGGTTGGCATACTCTAATAAATTATAAAATTAAAATACAAACTTAGTTATAAAAAGGATGGAAAATAACAAAGCCTGACAATATATGGAGGACCTTGAATCCATGACACTCATATCTACTTACATCGACATTTATGATTTCACTAATAGCATCCACCAGAGGCTTAGTGTTTTTTGTGTGTGTTCTATCTATAGAAATAAAGGATCAAACTGGGGGATCAATTATAAATATCATTATTAATAATAATACTTATACAAGTACATATGAGGATATGAATCAAAACTTCACATGTTTCGATGCTCTCTCATTAGCATATATAAATAGATTATAGAAACATAAACCTTGAGTAGGGGCGTACAACAGAGCAGCGATGATGGGTAGCGTGAGTAATACGACAAGGTATAATTAAATAAACCACACTGATAGGTGGGCCTGACGTGCTCATATATATATATATATATATATATATATATATATATATATATATATATATATATATATATATATATATATATATATTAGATCATAGCTGTTCTGTGATAACCCAAATTGTACTCAATACTACTTTTGAATTTACGCAAAACCTTTTTTGCTTACGTATTTTTGCGCATCCGCTAGAGTTGCTCTTAGACATATCTTCAGTCCGGCATGACTACATATTTTGCCTTTATTGTATTTGTTCAGGCCGGGTACAAACTCTCGTTTCTTGTATCCCCTTGCCGCGAAACTATGAGTTCAATGAACGTGTCCTCTGTTGAAAAAAAAAAGTGTTTTCTCTGCAATGGGTGCGTGCAGTATCATGAGGGCAACGCCAGGAGAACTCAGCATACCGATGGCAAGTTGGCGTCACAGAGAAATGGCCACGGCAAGTTGAAACATGGGGGTCATTAGCGCGTCGTCACGTGAGTGTGGCGTGCCGCGTAGGTAGGATGGTAAACCCAATGTCAGGATATGGGACGAGAGGTGAACATGGTCATTAACGAGAGGGCCAAAAACAAAGCAGATATGTTTTTGCAGACTGGCGTGCAATAAAAATCTGAACTTGTTAGCAGTGTGTCTTGAGCTGCAGTATGAGATTGGATGCTTACGTGCACAGTGCAAGTGAAATACAACAATGATGATACAAGTAGCCCATTGGCAGGAAAAATGCCTGTAAGTTCGAGGGTAGCGCAGTCAATCTGGAAAGAGCGATATAACACTGGACAAACAACGATCAGGTTACTCATGCCCTTTGATGAAAGGATATAGAGTTCGTTTCATGCAGCAATTCCAGAGTACCTTTACATACTACTAACAACCAGTGAAACTGGAACTGCATTGCTCGTCGACAAAAAGGGGGAGGCCATAACCCGAGACATCAATATGTTTTAACAGCTACTACATCTGATCTGTTCTGTTAAAATTTAATAACGACACTAAATAGGCCGAGATCGGAATGCTTACTAGCTAGCACATCAGAAACATAACAGCATGAACTGAATAAATCCTTAATCCTTATAAGTAAACCTTGGGCCGTGCGATCAAGAGAACATGTTATGGACACCGCCGCACCTCTCTGGGGGTGAAACTCACTGCTTAATATCCCACTGACCTTGAAATCAAATCGAGCAGATATTTACTTTCGCCTACAGGATCAAACCTATCCACTTTTACCAAGGTGTTCTTCACCTCCGCTGTCGCCGTATGTCTCCTCTTTCACTTTCAGCCTGAGCAGGTAATTCTGGAACAAGCAGCTGAGCATCGTCTCTGAAGCGGGATCCTGCTCCTCTTTGTACCTATTGAGGTCTCCGCCGAGCAACCCAGTAACTCCTGTGCGGCCTCTTGGAAAGCTGTCACCCAAGCTGTTCCCGAGTGATCTTGGATCTGCAGCTGCAGAAGATACCTGTAGTCGCACTGTTCAAACTCCCTGTCGCATTTGTCGCAGCACCACAAGCCAGAGGTCCCCTTTGTCACTTTCTTGTTACATTGCCTGTCACCTTCCTTGGTAGGGCAAGCTGTGTAGCAGAAGTTGTCGCTCTTGAAGAATATGATGGAGGCTTTCACTGTAATCCAATCAGGCTTGTCCTGCATCCCAAGACCATCATCCTTGATTTGAGCTACTGTCTTCCGGCTCTCGTTCCTTGATGCTGCAGGAGCGATATCCCTGGATATGGACTGAGTAGAAGCATCCCTTCCTCCACCGTCAAACCATTGCCTCAGAGTATGGGCTTCAGAGAGATCAGGGTCTATGAGGAGTTGAGAGGAAGAAATTGTGCCGACAGACTTGCCATTAAAATCAGTCACTCTTCCTGTCTTGACAGCCAGCACAGGGAAGACCCCACGTTCAACCATTTCTTGCAGCTGTGAGCCTTCTCTGTTGCAAAAGTCACCCCACATGGTTACATCAACACTTCGGCCAGACATATCCTTCAGGCTAATATTTCTTTTCTGAGTTTCCGTGCCATTCTTCTTCAGTAATGTGGTGCAAGGGCTGACAGAGGTAACAACACCTATGATATCAATCATAGTAGCGGTTGGGGTATCCTCAATTTCACTGATCGGTCTAAAGTCATACCGCTGAGAGGGAATTGACCTATCCTCATCAGGACAAAGTTCCACTGTTGATCCATTCTCCAACATAATCTCCCACTCGTTGTTCAGATGGTTAAAGTTCTTCTGTGCAGGTTTCAAGTTTCCTCTTGATACCACATAGACCTTGCCAACTTCCACAACTTCATAGAAGCGGTCAAGAAGGGCGTTGAAACACGCCACCCGTATCTCACCTCCATCAGAATCAAGCAGGTCAAAGTTGAACACTTTGCCTTCACCTTTTGCATTGTGGTACCGGCGGATGTCTCCCTTAGCAGTAACCCTACCCTTGATAGCCCAGCGGCCCTGATAAGGATTTAAAGAAGATATGGGGATTATTCTAGCAGGGGCTTCATTTTTCGCAATTGCTCCATGATTTTTGTAACTGGGAGCAGGGCGATAGGATGGCTGCGCAGTTGGTTGGAAGGCCGGAGCTTTGTTATTGAGCCTGGTGGGTGTGTTCAAAGAGTTCTCTGACATCGAAGGTCGGAAGACTGGAACATTGCCATTGGACCTTACTGGACTCGGGTTTCCTGCCATGGAACCATATTGACGTGTTCCATTAAACTGCTCCACTCTTGGGGGGGTTTGGTTAGAAAATTCACTTTCTGTAATCACTGGGTTCCCAATGATGTCGCACTCCGGGATAAGAACTGTCAAATTCAGAACAACGAAGACCCTACAGATATACAACAAATCAGCACAACAGCAAGAAATAATTCCACATCCCTAAAAAAGGACACATTCACATTTGCATTAGTTACTTAAAGATATGAAAGCCAAAATGAAATCATGGCACATGCCGATTGACATGCTTCAACAACATTTATTTACGAACAGATTATTACTGAAGAAACAGCCAAACAAAGTCAATCAGCAGCTAAAACTTTGTAAATGAGAACTTGTACTATCAAGTATACTGCTGAGCCAAGAGGTACAGCTGAAAGACACAAACCATTAGTCGATTCAACTAGATAAAGACACATGCATCTGGGAACCTGACTCCAGAGTCAGACTACAGTGATCAAATCACCCTTCCATGCACCCAATGACCGGATTAGTAAACAAGGAACCTAATAGATGCAAAGCACGATGACTAGTAAACTATAAAGAAACAATTTGCTGATTACCAAAATAAACAAACCAAACCACATGAAATGTTTCATCTAATCATAATGGCCATGTTATCAGTCCTGTTTCTAGGTATATTCCAAGTCTGACTATTTGACTCATATATTGAGTGTTCTATGAAGTCAAGGTCAATTCATTTAAAAAACGCCAGAAACAATGAGCACCAGCCAAAAAGCGCCGTAGCCAGATCTACGATAATGTGACTGTTACGAGTAGCACAAGCACAGATATAATCCAATGAACCAACTGTTAGCAAACACCGAGCTGTATCGCAACTCACAGGTCACAACACAACCTAATCACACCTCCTAAATTGGTACACAGGTCTCTTCTGGTCCTAAACAGGGATTGCTGGATCCAATTCAATCAGCAGCAGTTCAAATGATTTCAAAAGCAGGTCAGTGGAACAAAATTTGCACGCCTCACTGGTTAAGTACTGCTATCCTAGAGAGATCAAACTAATTAGTACAGTACAATTGAGTGTCAGCTAAACAATTGTTTCACCTATAAAATGGGGAGTATCAATTGAAAGCGAGACCCCAATCGATTTGAGGCAATGTAACCCGCAGGGTCAATTAGACTATATGTACATACAAGCACACCAAACGCATGGAGACACTGACCACGACCAGGGATGCCAGCCAGAACCCGCGCCGCGCGAGCACGAACCCTAACCGAAACCGCCCTAATCGCAAACGCAAGCAATCGATCTATGGTGAGGGGTGGTGCGCAAACGTACTTTCTGCCCCCGACGAAGTTGACGACGTACTCGTCGAGCTGTATGACGGTGCCGCGGCGGATGGCGCCCGAGCGCGTGAGGTTGCTGAGCTGCCCGGCGAACATGGCAGGGCAGGTATCGGTGCCATCGGAGACCAGGCCGCGCCACCTGTCGCCCCGGACTGCGCCGGCGCCGTCGACGTTGACGCAGCGCAGGTTGACGACCTGCAGGATCGGCCTGAGGTTCGGGTCCCCCGCCAGCCCCGCCGGCACGCCGTTTGGGGTCAGCCTCGCCGACGCCATGGCCTCGCGGGGAGTCCCGTCTTGCCTCCGCGGTAGGGGGGTTGGGGGAAGGGAATGGTGGTGGGGGATTTGGACTGTCGAAGGTTTGGGGGACGTCAGGAATGGCGACGGAAGTCGGAGGGGGGGAGGCGGTTGGGCGATGGCTCCTTCCGGGGGAAGACAGCGCCACCGCTTCGGTGAGCCTGACCGTCAGATCGAGTCTGGATTAGGTGATCAACGGTTTCTACCGTCCCACGTAACGAGAGCGCACGCGCCATATACTAGCGGCCTGGGCTGGGTGCTGGTGGAGCCCTGCGAGACATTGTTGCGTGTGGGCTGGCCTGCCAAGCGAGGAAAACAGAGCATGTGTACCAGTGGATTGTTCGACAACTCCTATTTGCCTCCCAACGCGGGATGCATTATGCTCCGCTCACTCACGGGGCACCCGCGTTGGACCAGCCCATTAGCGTGACGTTATGTCAAATTTTCAACAGTTGTTATCCGGTCTTTTAGGTTTGCCCTAGTGCTAATTTTTTTAAATAATACATTTTTTATTAAATTTTATAAATAATATATAAAATGGGCAAATTGCAAATCTGTTGGTCGGTCGGCCGTTTAACATGCCGGTGTGTCGTCCGTTGAACGGACGAAGACAGCGTCGCTGAACATTTAACGAGCATCTGTCGTCTGAACTGAATCACCAATGATTGCAATTTTCCGTTTCGTGTATTATTTGTGCAATTCAATAAAAAAATGTATTATTTTAAAAAAATTAGCGCCCTAGTATTAGATTTTTTTGGTTTTTGTTGTTTCATGAATGTTTCTTGTGGGACCTCAAATTTATGGTCTGAGAATCACTGTTATGCCTGTAATTTATATTTTCATGATCGATGAGCCGTGAGCATAATCGACAAGTACCATTACAACATCCAAAAAGTAACGAATATAAAACTTATATTATTGCCATTATGACGATTACAATATCAATAACGGAAGTCTTCAAGCGCAGAGTCCATACAAGTCTTAATCTATAGGCAACTGACTGGAAAAATGGCCTAGCTCGCATAGATGTCAGCATCTTCATCATTCCTCGATCTTCTGAAAGTCTGTCCAAGTAAATATCCAGGGACAAAGCCGTGAGTACTTTTGAATATACTCGCAAACCACCGAGACAAGGTAAACAAGATAATGCATTTTTGGTTGTGGCGAGATAGCTCTAACTAAGGTTGTTTGGTAAAAATCCTAGTTTCTCTTGTAGATATGGCATCTCTATACTTTGTTGAAAAAGAGTTTTTTAAAACATGTCTCCCTTTTGAAAGTCTGGACATCTCCATGTCCTTGCTAAAAACCTTTTTGAAAACATTGTTTTAGAAGAAAGCCCTTTTTAGAACATCTTTGACCATCCCTGGCCAAAACAAAACTTGTTCTTATCTTTCCTCGTGACTAAACCACATCCTTTTTATTTTCTCAAAATCATCCCAAGGATACTCCTAGAAATCACCTTTCCAACTGTTCTTGGCCGTGGACACGGCTATTCAAATAGATTATACTTTGCAGAGTCTGTGTACTTTACCTACAAGAATCAATACATCCACCGGGATACAACCATGGCCGCTACACATGGTAAACGGGGGTTCGGATAATCAAACCTAACTTTTTATTTGGCATCCCTAGCAACGGCGGATTTTCCTTTTGAGTTTGTTCTCCCCAACAACGAGTATGTGGCACGACGGCCATAGTCCTTCCTTTTGTATATTTCGTATATGCGTATACCCAAGCCGCAACTTGGCACATACCTTAAATTGTGACTTAACTCTCTTCCATACAAGCAATGCATACCGTCCGTGGGAGACTCAATTGTTGCACCGGTACCTTGTCATAGACAGTCCCGATTTCAGGGGATTTCTCCCCTTTAGCGAGTATGAGCATCCCCGGCTAAAAACAACAAACTACGAGCTAAGCCCCAGCTACTGGGATAGTGTGGTTGCACTGATAAATTGTTCTGGTAAAGACGTAGAACATCCCTTCTCTTAATTTTGCTCGACCTTCTTCCTTCTCCTCTTCTTATTTTCTTTTGTAAAACATCCACTTGGAAACGATGCCCCTTTGACCATTTCCAAGGGTTTTGTTTGGAACACTTTGTAGTAGGATAAAACCCAAAATAGTTTTATCATCTAAAAACTGTAGTTTCTAAGGAGGAAAGATGCTAAGCATCCTAACCTCGATCTAAAGGGTAAAAGTAGGTATCAAATAAGGGTAGGACACTCATTCATAACTTGGACGAACGTATTTTATTTGAAACAAACCATGCAAGTAACAACGCATTTCATAAACAAGATCCAAAACAATTGATAAAAGAGAGTAGGTCAATATAGGAGTTCAGGAATGGTGGCTTGCCTGTGACCAGCGAGATGTCTCTGGACTTATTCTTTAGAAAACCAGAATGCCAAAATAATAGATAATACTCTTGTGCTTCCTTCTTCTCGGCGTCACACAATCGCAACTATCGCCGTTATCATGCATATAAACAATACTATAATCAATACGAGGCAATACAAACATCAAAACCATACATCAAGAAATGAACAGTTCAAGTTTAAAATTAAGTAGGTTTTGAGTTCTTGGATTTAGAGCAAATGGAAATGCTTGAAAAGCATTTGGGGTTTATCTTTAATGGATTTGGGAGGCTATGACTACTTAATAAAGGGTTTTTAAACCAATGTACATTTATATATAATATCAATATGCAAAAATGATATCATTAGAAAGGTATTGATAAAATAAAACCCATGAAAGTGGTTTCACTATTTTATCAAATTCCATTGATTTATAATAATTTTTAAGGGCTAGAAACTCTAGTGTTAGGAGATAATTCACCAGAAAAGTTCTGGAGGTCCAAAAATTATTTCCTTGGATGGTTAATTAGGATTTTATGGACTGATTCACTGAGAGTTGGAATCACCTCAAAATATTTAGAATGCCCTCAGAAAATTCCCAAAGTCAGTTCTAGAAGGATTTTGTCTTTTTAACCAGATTTAATCTACATGAGATTTTGATATGATTCCAAAGACACATGTTAGGTATTTGGAATACCTTTCTTTATAAATTTGAATTAATGTTTTTGTATTTACAAAACTATTTTAGTGATTTATATAGTGAATAAACCATGCACATAATAGTTTAATTCACCAAAATTTAACCATGGCTTAGTAAATTATGAGCTCCTAGGGTTTAGAGGATATGGGTATGCATGTGTTGTGAGAGTTGGAATTAGGTCAATACCAATTATGGTTTGTCCTAGAGAAATTACTAAAGTCCTATATGTGCTATTTTTTTATTTTTAGTATGGGCAATCTAGGAAACAAGTTACTATGGGGCTAGGGTGACATGCAAGTTACCACCGATAGATTGCAGTGCAAAGTGGTTTTGGTCAATTTTGGGTTGTAAAACTTCCTAGAGAGATTTATTGGTAAAAATGATACATCTAGGAAATAGATTTAATACATTTATTCTAAACACCAACTAGGCCAACCAAAGATACTGGAGGTTAGATAAAACGTGTGTTCAGCTAGGAAAGATTGGATCTAGGCAGTTTGGGTGGTTTTACATTTTTAAAATGAATTAAACTAACTGTTGATTTACATATCTATAGGGGAAATTATAAAATAAAAAGGGCAGTGGCCTAATGGGCTGGGATCTGGAGGGAACGGGCCGCACAGGGGCAGGACGGCCTAGCTATGCCGATGGTGATGCGCGCACGGGCGGGCGTTCAAATTCCGTCGTGGGGCCCGTCCGTCGGTGAGGGGGACGGGGCAAAGGGGTAAGGAGAGAGCGGGGCCGTTGGATTAGACGCGGATCCAACTGTTTGTGACTCATCTTCCTAGCAAGCTCGGGCCGGCGGGGAGCTAACCCTAGTGTGAGCAGAGAGGACGACGGGGGCTCACCAGGGGCTCGAGAGAGGTCTGGGAGGCAAAGAGGCGATGTGGTCACGACGATTCTAGGGATGGGTGGCACGGCGTCGTTTGCTTCCGGGAAGGAGCTCACGCGAGGAGGGCCGATGGGGAGCTTCGGGAGCTCGCCGGAGTTGCGCCTAGGGCTGCTGCATGTCAAAAAGAAGGGCACGGTTAGACTCAGGGGAGCAAGGGTAAGCTTGTGGTATGACATGCATGGGGAGAGGGGTAGGGTGGAGTGATACGAGTAGAGGGGAGAGAGGGCAACATCTCTGAGGGAGTATTAAACACAACACATGACATGGCACTTTTCTCTCTCCTTTCCAAGAGCAAAAGACAAAGGAGATGGAGTGAAGCTACAGTAGTGCTACAATGTATTCGACCAGAAGGGGGCGGTGTTGCTGGAGTGGTGTATTAGACAAGCTTGGAAGAAAGTTTGATTTTGTTTAGCTCAAGTTTTGCTCAAGTAGCAAAATAGTCATTTTAATGATCATGAATGAAAGTTCTAAAATTTTATCTTAGCAAGGTGAGATAAGGGAGCTGGTAGATGGGTATAATAAAGTTACACACCAAGGAATTGTTTGGGATTTTTCCATGATTTAAATGTCCACTTAAATCATTTATTCAGAAAGTGTAGAAATGGTTTATAGAAACTAATGTGATATTTTTACATTAGGCAAGGTGGGTTTTTGGTGTGATATGGTACCATTGGGGAATTTTCTTGGAATTTATTTAGAAGTAAAAGTATTTTTAAGGAATTATTTCTTGTTTTTGTCATTGAAGAAAAAGGGCAAAAAGAAATAATAAAGGATCTAAAAAATATTTTTTAGTTGAGATGGGAAGATAGGGTATGATATATAGGCATCAAATTTTTCTTGAGTTGGCAAAGTAGTTTGGATAAAAACAAACTCGCCTTCATAGAGAAGGTTTTGAGGATTTAGCAAAGAAAGGAATTTAAATAGTTTTAGGTTACAAATAATTATGGGAATTATTTGGCAAATCGTTTTATCCAAGGTGGATGATGTCAAATTGAAGTATCTATCATGATCACCCCTGGGGTATTGCAAGACAAGATGGATTTTGGAAGAAGACAAGGATTAGAGGATCTAGGGCATTGATATTTTTGTACCATCTAAACATGGTTGGATTAGGGAGCTCATAGCTCACCTTGGTACAAGGGATAGATGGATGGATAGGGCAAGTTGTATATATGATCATGATGCCAGGAATTTGGCTTGGATGTATTTGAGGTGATCTAGGAGTGATGGCAAACTTTGTTGAAAATAAGGCTGCCATAACAGATGCCTCATAAACCATGTGGGTTTAAGAAGCATAAATCTCCAATGGAAACAAGTGAAGATGGTATGGGTATACCATGTTTAGTAGATCATAACCATGCAAAGAGTTGGTCCAAAGAAGATAGCATATGGAGGTGAGCTTCTGCCAAAGTAGGCAAGATGATAAGATTTGCAGAAAAGTTTATTATCTTGACTACAAAACCATCAAGGATGGCTAGGTACAAGAATTATTTAGCCAAGGGAAAGAGTGGGCTTTATTAGTACTAATGATGTACTACAAGATGGTTCAGATACATTCTCAAGAACTGTCATAGGTTGGAGTGGGTGTACTTCCAAAGGTTGAATCTAGTTAATGATTCCAGACTTAGCCAAATTGGCAGATTTGTGGATTTGGACTAGTATGCATGAGGGAAACATTTGAGAGGATGCAAGGGCTTATCCTTATCGTCAAGTGGATGTTGTTGAAGTATAGGTTTGGTAGAGGTGATCCATGCTTATATTTGGTCTTTGATGAGTTGGATGTTAATACAAAGGATTAGCTCTGGGTTGATCTGGTTAATTAGATTGGAGGGCCACTTGAGTGACTTAAGGTAGATCCATCTTAGGATGCTTGGTTTGACATTTGGTGATATCAACTATTGGTTTGATCCTAAAGGATGAGCTCCTAGGTTGGCTCATTCTAGTTCCTAAGTAGACAAGTCATCACACATAGCTGGCCAAAGAAATTCATCAGATAACATATCAAGGCAACTCATCTTGACAAGCAAACAAGTAAGCAAGCATTGCAACATGTAACAGGAATTTTTTTGTTCCCCCTGATTTTTTCCTTTTTGACAATAATTCAGGGTTGCCAAAATTGGGATGTTACATTTCTTGTATTGGGTTTCTATTTTTGTTTTCTGTTTTCGTTTATACTTTACTTTCTATGAGTTTTTCATTCTTAAAATGTACAATTATTAACAAGTATATATTTTGAAAAGTCTGATTTTGAAAAATTTCATTTTAAAAAGATGTCTAGATATTGAAAAATGTTTAATTTTGAAATATGTTTTTGACTTTGAAAAAAATGTTTTTGAACAATGTTCTATTTGAAAATGTTTCATGGTTTAAAATGAAAACTATTTTAAAAATGAAAAATAAAATAGAAAAAGTAGACAATGAAAAGAGCAATAGCTTTTGTTGGGCTGCTCTAGTGTGGCCCATAAAGATGATGCTTCATGTGGAGCAATGCACTAACGCACGCTCACTCGTTGAGCGGAGAGTAGGACTCATAAAAAGTGAAAGTCTAGACATGAAAAATGCTCACAACCAAAACACAAAAGAAGAAGAAAAAATAAATACCCCACCGAAGCAATTTGAGACTTCCAGCAAAAAAAGCACCACGAGTGATGACGACACCTTGTCTCCAAAAAAATCTCCAAAGTAATGCCTCCATAAAGATAACGGTGCAAAACCTCCATCGTCGGCTGGTCTAACCAGCATGCTCAGATCCTGGGTTTTCACCCTAGAGAAGGGCCAAATCTCCAGACAATGTCTTCAACAAGTAGATGACTAGGGAGTCACCGTTGCCAGGTACAACTACCGAAGGTTAGACCTAGGGTTTTCACCATAGAAACTATGGGACACTAAGCTCTAAGGACGAAGTCTGACATTGTCATTGTCCCCATTCATCCAGAACATTGCTGCAAAACGTTGATCGTCCGATACACATACTTCTTCTGATCCGCTGCAAGTACTTCTTGGGTTTTTCTCGACTCGACACGAGCATCCGAGATGGATTATCCAGAGCCTATCTGGTCTTCACGACTTCCATAATTCCCATCAACACGTTGGTAATCACAGCAATGGAGGTGCCAAGGTTGACCCAAGGTGGACAGAGGTCGCCACAAGCCATGGGAAAAATATTCTCCTTAGGCGCATAGTGAGGGAAGAGCAGGCGAAGATCCCATCGCACTTCCTGCCAAAGACAACAATGTAGACATGTATATTCAAGCAAGCACATGTGCCTCCTCGAAGTTTTCGTGCAATTTTCCTAGCCAGAGCATACCGTAGTGAGGGATTATGGAGTCCTCTTAATGGCGCTAGGTTGGAGGAGGCGCTTCACGGCCATGCCAGGATCCCGCCTCTTGATCCAATCTAGCGCCACCAAAAATGGGACATGACAGCGGCCGTAAATCATGCAAGGTATGCCGAGAGAAAATGGATTTATTGGGGACACCCCATCGCCAACGCCCTCCTCTGGCGGCGGCAGGATGAAGGGGCAAAGAAGAAGAACATTGTGGGTGGCGGAGCTGGGGACCTCTAGAGTCGCCCTATAGGCAACCCGGGAGGTGCGGTCTATTATTTTCGGGAGAGGAGGTATGGTCTCTCTATTATCCTGTTTGAGTCATGGAAAATATGTTTTAGCATAAAACAATGTTCCTAAAAGCAAGCGTTACGTTTTAGATACCTAGCACTTTCAGTATGACCTAAATATTGTATCAATGTATCATCATCATACTATAACATTTTCATCAACCAAATCGGTACTAAACCCTAATAATACCAGCCTCTTGTGCTATTCTAATTAACACAATGAGTGAGTCTACAACAAGTTGAAAAGAAAATGATACAAGCACCTTTACCTAATTCTTTATAAGTCTTATCTTAAAATAATGTTCCAATTGATCATTGACCATTACTACTACAGTACCACCCATAACAGCTTGCCTAATTGAATTTGTTTACAACTTAGGCAAACCCTTTATTTCAAGAACTTCTAATAAAAAGGACCTGTTAATATAATCATACGCATTCTTGAAGTCGACTAAAAGTATTTGCTACTGACTTATTCAAATCAATGAAATGTTTCATGCAAGAGTAAAGGTTGTCTGAACTTTTGAAATTAAGTTATCCATCACATGTTTAATTTTGTTATTCACTACCTTCTTAAACACGTTAAACATAACATTGGGTAAAAATTAGGTATGTACCTATGTATACAATATTCTCCGTCTTTTCCTTTAGAAACTAGAGTAGCAATACTGTAACTATGGAGATTGAAGAGAGAGAGAGATTTAATTGACCCAAATGAAATTATCGGAACATGTTATAAATCTCTAAAGGCAGAACGGGTGATAAAATTCGATAGGAAATCCACGAGACCCTTGAGAGTTTTTATGTTTGACTTGAAAAGTTATAGTGTTTATCTCTTCTAAAGTAAAAGGACCAATAAGCACAATTATATCATAATCGTCTAGAGCACGGTCCAAGGAATCTCAAGAGAGACGTGAGATCCACTAATCTCTAATCCAAACATACTCTTGGAACTCAAAGAATAAAGCAATATTTTTTCTCCATGCTCTCTCTTCCCGTTTTACAGAAATAACACATCCTTCATTTTCCTACCGCTCGCTTTACCAATAACATACCTAGTTATCCCATCACTTACCACACTATTGTGGTATTTAGATCTCTTAATATGTTTGACCCCTCTTCTTTATTATTTCATCTAACTAATTAATTTACTAAATTATTTATCAACACAGTAGTAGGAAACTGTATATAGTACCATGCTGCCATTTTTCCACCGCACGGGAATACTAGTGGATCCACAAATAATTACCCATGTCAAGACCATAGGCCTCACCATATTTATCAATACTATAACTTTCCTCCAATAGATCTTTTATTTTTCTCTAATGTTCACCTTCATAGTGAAGATGTCGCCCCTTCAACTTACAACACAACTCTACATTTCGCAACCGCCAAATATCCTAAGTGGTACAACCTTCATATGTATTATTTCAAATACTAAGAGTTAAGATAATAAAATTGTCTCTCAGCATCCAACACTCCTCGTATATAAATAACTTACTAAATTAACCACAATATCTAAAATTAAATTCACATTCAGTACCAACTAATATTATATGTACTATTCAAGAGTCGGGTATTGTTCATTGTTTGACCAAGTAAAAGAATGTCCAGGCATCTCTACTCCATTTAGCTTCTTGCTCTCTTACTGAATTGAACTTACATTTCTATCAATTTTTTCCTAGTTTAGTTGCATTCCTTCTAAATCCTAATAATTAAATGTTCCGACCCATCAATATCGGAAAATTATTGACCCTAAAGCACATGTTGATTTTGCTAAAAAGGCCCCTTCATCTTTATCATGCTATGCTTCATACACATTAATAAATTTACAAACACATCATTTATGCTTATCTCTAAGTATCATCCAGACAATGAGAAACTTCATGGTCAACCACTAGAAGGATTGGTTTAGTGATGTTACGGACTTACGGTCTTGTCACCAATTGCACGGAAGTTCAAGTGGCCCAAATTAGATGTAACAACATAGACTAGGCTGGTGACCTTCAAGTCTTTCCGACTACTCGTACCACATTTCCAATGCAATACCTTGGCATACAATCTCAAATGTCTTAGTAGGATCCACTTCCAATATCATGAAGACAAGGTGGCCGACAAGCTTGTTACTAGACGTGGGAGGCATGACACAATGGTCGGTTGCTCTGTTCTCGTCAAGCGGTTCTCACTAGCACATTCATCTATTCATCAACGTTCTTGACATCTTGTTGGAGGTGTTGAAAAGACTGATAGCATCCGGCAGGCCTACCTTTGGGCGACATGTGAAAAAGTCACCCGTGAAAAGTGCAAAGTAAATTGAGAATTAATTTGCAAACCTAAAAATACTAATATGGAGGCCGATAAATTCTCAATCTCAACAAATTCATGACGTTCCTTTGTCTCCAATGGCTTTGGTTGGATGGAAGATAAATCAAAGTCTGGATAAGTCTTGGAATCCTTGTTGCAAAGAAGGTCATGACGTTTTCATGGCATCCACGACTGTTACTTTCGGGAATGGAGCAAAGACGTTGTTTTGGCAATCCCGCTTGCTCAATGGTTGAGACCAGAGACAATGCTCCTCTCATCTTTAAGATTTTCTGCAAGAAATGGATCACCTAAATCCAGTGCAACTTCTTGATGGTGCACAACACCATCTCTAGGAAATTTACTAATGGTGGATGTTACTCGATGTTATTGCAAGACACATTTCACGACCACCACCATCTCACCTATATGATGACCTTGTCGTGGAAGCATTGGGATCTTCCCAACTTTAAATTGACGCTTGGTTGATCATCCAAAACCAAGTTTGGATGGCAGATAGGTCGGCAAAAAGGGGACAACAAAGTTGTGGCTTATGTGAGTTATACAATCAAGTTCATGAGTCTACTGCTCATCTTATCTTCCTATGTAGATTCATAATACATGTGTGGTCGAATATGAAAATTGGGCTAGTCTTGATGCCATCTCCCCCTCGGATTGGCACACTGCATTTTTGTTTAACGAGTGGTGGATGGACATCATCCACAAATAGGGCAATAGATGAAACTTGTCATGCTAGTTTCTTGTGAGAAAAGCCACTTTTAGGTGCGCCTCGCATAGGCTTTTCTCACTACTAGAGAAAAGGCTATAGGAGACATGCTTATGCGAGGCACATTTAGACATATGCGCCTCCTATAAAAATAGGCGAGGCGCATTTTGCGATATGCGCCTCTAGTATAAAAATAGGCGAGACGCATATGATAAGAATGCGCCTCCTATAATCCCTGTACGAACAGAATCTAGCAGCCCCATATTATGCGAGGCGCATTCTAGTCATATGCGCCTCCTATATATTAGATAGCCGAGGCGCATATGGGCAGAATGCGCCTCGCATAATCTGTGTGGGCCCGCGTGTTGGTAGGTGCACGAATATGCGAGGCGCATATGGTTATATGCACCTCCTATATTTGATAATATGTGAGGCGCATATGACCATATGCGCCTCAAGTAACTCCTGCGGGCCCGGGCGGAGGTAGTTGGCCGAATATGCGAGACGCATATACTATAGTTTGAATTATAGGAGGCGTATATTGTGCAATATGCGCCTCGCATAACCTGGATTTCTTGTTAGTAGCCTCCCCTTCCCCAGGAAGTTGCGTTGCGTCTGCGTGGAAGCACCCCTGCTAGTTCCGAGCAGAGCCAGCGCCGCCACTCCAGGCCGATCCCCGTCCCCGCCTCCTCGTCCCCAAGCCCGACCCCGACGCGCCCCCCATGATCCTGCTCACCCCCGAGCTCTGCGTCGCCCTCCGCTGTGAGTACGCCACCAAGCACCGACGCCCGCGCGGCCATGGACAGGGCGAGACCACGGCAGCGCCGCTCACGAGATCTGCGCCCGGCGTCGGGAGCTCGAGCCTCCACGACGAGAACTCGAACTTCGCGCGATGCCTCCGCCTCACCCAGCCGCGCCGACCACATCTCGCTGCGCGTCTCCGCGACGCCTCCACCGCCTTCGTATCCTCCTCTGCCTCTTCCTCCACCACCGCCTCAGCCACGAGCTGACCCGAAGCGGGCCCCTTCCTCCCCGACCGCCAAGGCCTCTTCCGGTGGCGCCACCTCTGGAAGCGCATGCCCGTGCTGCGCGTCGTCGGCCCCAGGATGTTCGCCAGCGCCATGGATTACGCTGGTGAGCCCGACGAGCCTGATCCAAACCCGTACCTCGATTCCTGGATCCAATACGCTCTGTCGTGCTGGGTTCAGGTGCTCAGCATCGTCGGTGACCATGTGGGCGCCGAAACACATCTCGCTCTTCCTTTCGTCTCCCAGCACCTGACGAAACTGGAGGTTCATCACTTCTTTGTGGACCTTGATGTTCTGGATTTCTCAAGTTGTCCGGTGTTGGAGGATCTGAAGATGCAGGAAGGCGGCTTCTGGGTGCGCAAGATGTCGTCTCCGTCGCTGAAGCGCCTGTGCATCGCAGAATGCAACTTCCCCAGTGATTATCGTGTCTGTATTTCTGCGCCTCGTCTTGTTTTGCTGCAACTGCATGATTGTCAAGGCAAGACTCCTATGCTTGATTTCTTGATATGTGCCTTCAACTATTTATTTTTGTTGAAATGAACCCTTGGATCATTAAGTTTAATTATGTAGAGGCGTGATTAGACAATGAATAATTACAGGCTTAAGGTGTAGTTCTGCGTTTTCCCTATTTATTAGTTTAAAATATCTACCCAAAGTTTCTACCAACCTCAATTATTTCGTTTCATAAGCTGCAAAACTTGAGTTTCTGATTTTCTTATACTTGTGCAATTTGTCCAGTACATCTAAAAAAAGGATCTGGAATGTTACCCCACATTTGGCAGATTAAAGACTCTATTGCTTGACATGTGGTGTAGGGCTATTGACCTACATGCACTAGTTTGCATTCTTGATTCTCGCCAGTTCTTGAAAAGCTCACTCTTGACCGTAGTGACCAGGTAGATTTTCTGGATCTATGATACCACTGTAGTCATGATTGGACCTTGTATATTCTATTGATCTTGCTGGAGCATATATATTCTGTTGATCTTAGAAAAGTGCCTTTTGTCTTGTAGAGGTTCTTATGTGCATCCCGAGGTGAAAGAAAGCATGTTAAAATACATGAATCATTTGCATGTCTGCATCTTAATGAAGTCAGCATTGAATGTGAAGAGAAACTAAGGGTCAAGGATAAAGTCAATCAAATAGTGAAGATCTTGAGTAGAAATGGCATACTTACTGAGCAAATCAGTTTCAGTAAGATCCCAAGGCCAGAAGCTTGTAAGTTAATATTTATGTTCTTCATGCTTCATATGTCTCTTATCCAAAAAAAATATTGAACCATGTTCCAGCAAGTATATTCTAAGTTTTTATTAGTCATCATTTAGAGTTACAATAACAACATCTATAATGGCATCTATATTCTTCTTTAGTACGAATTGATGGAGTTCGGAAGGGGTACATATCTCACCAGGATCTGGGTGCCACTAATAGTTGAAATACATTTCCATGGTGTATTGGTGCCTATAAATCTGTACCCCTTGACTGATTAATTTTTCTGACATAAATAGTACTAGTAGTTTCCATCTTGCAATATAGTTTACCTCTACTGTATTTAATTTCATGTATTCTATCCTTCTAAGAACCATCAATTGGCGACCACCTAAAATAGCTACCAAGGCTATGAGAGTAGAGAGATGGCGGAAGAGAAGTGGAGGAGGCATGGAAGGAAGAAGTGGAGGAACTTCCTCGTGATCACCACCTTGTTGCTCTTCATGGTAGGTTATGTGTTCTACTTCATCTAGGTAGAGCTACGTTGTTGGAGTTGTAATGTGATTGTGAACTTGTATTCGAAGGTGTAATGTGATTGTGAACTTGTACTCGGAGGTGTGAACTTGTGGCACAAACACTTGATGTATGAACTTGTATGTCATGATTTATGTGTAATGTATTGTATTCATGTTGGTTCTATTATGCTTTGGCAAATTGCAAGTTTCTGAAAAATTCTGTGCTCTTTATACTGTATTCTGGACTATATTATATATTTGAATATCTGTATATTATTATTTATAGTGGTCTGTAAAACTTGAATTTCGAAAATTTTACCGGAGGCGCATATAGGATACTATAGGAGGCGCATATACTTTAAATATCCGAGGCGCATTGTAAAACATATGCGAGGCGCATATTCCTATAATTCACATATGCGAGGCACATATCGATATGCGCCTCGCATAAGAAATACCCGAGGCTTGAAGATAGAGGCGCATACGCCTCGGATAGGCTTTTAGGTGCGCCTCGCATAGGCTTTTCTCAAGAAGAAGAAGAAAGTGGCGTCGGTGACGGCGGTTGGGCCGGTCACGGTGGCAGCTGCTGCGCCGGGGGTCCTGGGTCCCCACCCTGGGGTTCCTCCCCTGGCCCGTCCTGGTTTACTCCCGGCGACCGCTATCCCGCTCCGCCGTGAGGCCTTGGAGTACTATGGCCATGGGGTTGATGGCGGTTTCTACGTCATCGACATGGGCGGCGTGCAGATGACTGTTCCGGAGACCCTGGCCATGGTCTCCATCCTCCCTGATTAGGACCTCCCCCCGGCGCTGGTGGTCACGGAGGACCTGATCCAGGAGGAGCTCCGCGCAGTCCTTCCTGGCCACGAGTGGCCGGTCCACCGAGTCTCCACGTCCGAGTTCGCGGTCCACTTTCCCTCGGTGGCGATCATGCGCATGTGCGCCTGTGGTTTGTCCTTCACCTTGCCTCTCCACCAGCTGCGGGTGTCCATCCAGCCATCTTCGGCCGCACAGGAGACCGTGGCTACTCTCTCGGAGGTATGGGTGCAGATCTCGGGGATCCCCCACGAGGCTCGGCGCCCTGAGGTGGTGGCCCTGCTGTCCCAGGTCGTGGGCAAGCTCACGGAGATGGACATGAGCTCTCTGCCGGGCCACGGCCCCATTCGTCTCCGTCTGCTTTGCCCGGCGATCTCCGTGTTCCCGGTCTCCCTCCCCCGCGTCTTCTTTGACCGGGTGGGCAGAGACCTCCTGGTGGAGCTGGACGAGGAGGTGCCGGTCCACGGAGGCTCTCTCTCCCCCCTCCATCCCGAACCCGGCGACGCTGGAGCCGGGGTGGGGTGGGATCGAGGACTCGACTGGTCCCGAGTCTCCCCTGACCGCTAACGCCTCGCCACCGGCCCCTCTACTACCTCAGGATGGTGGTGCCGGGGGCCCCGTGGCCCTGCTTCGCGCGGACGCCCTCCAGGGTGCGTCCCCTTGTCGCCTGGGGTCTCCCAGTCAGTCGCTGAGTGCTCCTGCCAAGCTGGCCCCGGTCGATGTCCCCCACTGCTTCCGCTCCGATCCGCCGATTTCCATCGACCTCCCCATCACCCAGTACGGCTCCAACCTGGGCGCGGACATGGTCCTGATCTCCGGCGCCCCCCTACTACGCTGATGTCCTCTGATGAGGAGACTTCGGGGAGTGTGGGGCTGGTGGTTTGCTCCCTGCCTTCCCCTGGGTGATGGCTACTCCCTCGCCCCGGATACTCCGGACCCCGCGTCGGCTGCCGCCGGAGAGGTGGTCCCTCCCTCCCCTGAGGTGGCCCTCACGCTCCATCGACACAAGACTCCCAGGCCTCCCCCGCCGCCGCCGTCCCGCCACAGTGTCCGCCTTGCTGGAGCGAGTGTGGGCCTCTCTGGTCCGGAGCCGACAGTGGCCGAGCGGGCTGCTATTCGTGTCGCTGAGGATGAGATCTCGTACTTCCCACCTGTTCATCTTTCTGACCCTGACCCATCTGGTATTCCTGGCTCGTCGTTCTGTGTCTTGTCTGAGGTATCGCTGGCCCACCTGGGTGAGGTGGCTAATGATTGTGGCATCGTGTTCCGTGGTGAGAAGGGCCCCCGGGTTGAGCAGCTGGCCGCCATTAAGGCGCGGGAGGGGTACGCGGGTGCGATCGCTGCTGCCCGAGCTCGTGATGCTCGGGAGCGTGAACGCGCCCAGATCCTAGCCGTGGCTAGATCCTCTGGACCTGGCCCCAGCAAGGATCCCCCTCCTGCGCCCGATGAGAGGGAGGTGCCTCTGGAGTCTACCCCGAGGGGTAGGCCTCAGAGTAGACCTCCCAAGGCTGCCGCTGCCTGGTCCCGCGCCTGTCGTGCCCTTTCGGTCCCCGCTCAGGGGACCCCGGAGGCTTGAGGTCCCCTATGGATCTCAGCCGGGCCTTTCGGGTATTCATTTGGAACATCCGTGGGTTCGGGCACGAGGGTCGTCGTCGCCAGATCAAAGAGTATATTCGCTCGGAAGCGCCGGATATTGTCGGCCTTCAGGAGACGATCTGCCAGGACTTCTCTATTGCTGAGCTCGAGGGCCTCTCTCGTCACAAGTTCTGCTGGTCCTGGCTTCCGGCTAGTGTACACTCCGGGGGCATCCTCCTTGGGGTCAAGGAGGACACCTTTGAGGTGGATGATATGGACCGCGGGGACTTCTTTGTGAGCATGTCCCTCACCCATAGACAATCTCGTTTCAAATGGTAGATGATCATTGTCTATGGCCCCGCAGACCATAGGAGGTCCGCCGAGTTCCTGCTCGAGCTGAAGCTGAAAGTGGAACGGGCTGAGATCCCGGTGGTCGTTGCCGGTGATTTCAACCTGATTCGCACGGCGGAGGACAAGAGCTCGGCGAACGTGTACCTCCCTAGGATGCGTATGTTCAATGACTGCATCGTGGATCTTGCTCTGCGCGAGATTGCATGTGTGGGAGCTAGATATACGTGGACCAATAAACAGCTTGCCCCGATTCGCAGCATCCTCGACCGTGCCTTTGTCTCTGTTGATTGGGAAGTGATGTTCCCTCTTTGTTCTCTTCGGGCCGTCACTAGGATCGGCTCCGACCATACCTCCCTCCTTTCCTCGGGAGGGGGCCGTCCGCCTAGACTGAACCGCTTCCACTTTGAATCCTTCCGCCCGTAAGCAAGGATTCGTGGAGGCGCTGGGCAGTGTGGCTTGGCGGCCGCATCTCCCCCCCCCGGGCACACTCTGCGGTGGATATCTGGCATCATTGCACTAATATATCCCGCCAGTTCATGTGCGGGTGTGGGGCCAACCTGGGGGCTGAGCTCAGGTCCCAGAAGGAGTCCATCTTGCGGGAGATCCAGGCTTTGGACCGGGAGGCTGATCTTCGTGGCCTGTCGGCGGAAGCTTGGTCCCATAGGTATGCCCTGGAGACCTCCATTATGGAGATCTACAGGGGCGAGGAGGCGACTTGGCATCGCCGAGTCGCCAGAATCGACTGCTGTGGGAGTCGAACACTACTTTCCATGCCATCGCCAATGGGCGGAGGAGGAAGTGCTCGATCCCTTGCCTCTGGAGGGAGGCGCGCTGGAGTCTCCACAGCGCTTTCCTCCCATATTTATAGCTTCTACAAATCCTCTTCTCGGGCGGCCCTCGGGCATTTCGCTTTCCGCCTTACGGATGTGGGCGCTGGTTACCCCGCTCGAGAACGCGACCTCACACCGCTTTCGCGACGGTGGTGTCGGCCCTGAAATCTATGAAGACGGGGTCGGCGCCGGGCCTCGATGGCCTGCCGGTGAGCTTTTTGTAGACGTTCTGGGACCAACTCCAACCGGTGATCTTGCAGATGTTCCAGGAATTCTATACTGGGACTCTGGTGATGGCGCGTCTGAACTTTGGTGTGATTACTTTGATCCCCAAGGTTGTGGGGGCCACAGACATCCGCCAATTCCGTCCCATCACAGTGATCAATGACATTCAACGCCTCTTTGCGAAAGTCTGTGCTATCCGGTTGGCGCCGGTCTTAGAGAGACTCACGCACCCCTCCAGTTCGCGTTCTTGAAGGGGCGCCTCATTCATGATGATGTCCTTGCCCTCCATGAGATTATTCATGAGGTCAAGGCACGCCATCAGAAAGGGGTGTTCCTCAAGCTGGACTTCCAGAAAGCCTATGACCGGCTGGACTAGGCTTTCCTACGACTTATCCTGGAGAGGAGGGGGTTCGATGATAGCATGATCTGCTGGATTATGCAGTTTGTGATGAGTGGTAGGACGGCGATCAATATCAATGGGGAGATTGTACCCTACTTTACCCCCTCCTGTGGGGTGAGGCAAGGGGATCCGATCTCCCCCCTCCTCTTTAACTCCGCGGTGGATGCTCTTGCAGAGATTTTGGATAGAGCCAAAGTCGCTGGCCACATTACTGGTGTGGTAGGGCATCTGATCCCGGGAGGGGGTATATCTCACCTGCAGTACGCGGATGACACTATGATCATGGTGCAGGGTTCGGACCTAGACATCAGGAATTTGAAATTCTTGCTGCTCTGCTTCGAGGCCATGTCAGGGCTCAAGATCAACTTCGACAAAAGTGAGGTCATGGTCCTAGGGTTTGATGACGTCGACCGGCAGCGTGTAGCCGACAACCTCAACTGCACCCTGGCGCAGTTCCCCATTACCTACCTGGGGTTCCCCATGCAAGAGTCTCGGGTGTTGATCAAGGATCTTGCCCCCCTGGTCACGCAGCGTGGCGCCGAGGGTCGAGCCTTGGCAGCGGCTCACGTCGAAGGGGAGCAAACGGTTACGATCAACTCCTCGCTCTTCGAGTCTTCCCATGTATCAGATGGGTCTGTACCTACTGCCCGAGGGAATCCATGCCGACTTTGCTAAGGAACTGTCGAGATTCTTCTGGGCGGCTAGAGACGGACATCAAAAATACCATATGGTGAAGTGGACGGACGTTTGCGCCCCCAAATGCTTTGGGGGCATAGGTATCCTGGACTCCCGGCGCTTCAACGTGGCCCTGATGCTGAAGTGGGTGTGGCGCATTGTGAGGAACGACGGGGGGCTTTGGCTGCAACTTATCAAGGCCAAATACCTCATGCCGCCTATTGGCCTGCGACCGCGGGAGGGTCGCAGTTTGGAGATCTATCCAGACATTAAGCACTACATTGGCCGTGGCATCTCCTTCGTGGGATGGCCAGGGGTCCGCTTGGCTTGACCGGCTGTTCCCGTGCTGCTAGATCTGGTTCCCCGCTCTCTTTGCCATCTCGGCCTCTCCATCCTCGCTGGTCGCGGAGAATTTCCGGGATGGGATATGGAATCCCCTGTTTCGCCGTACCTTCAACGAGGTGGAGGCTGCCGAACTCCAATCCTTGATGGGGGCCTTGCCTATGGCCCTCTCTCAGGGGAAGGATGTGGCCGCCTGGCTGCTCCTCCCCTCGGGTGAGTTCTCGGTGAGTTCGGCCTATAAGGCCCTATTCCAGGGCCCTGCTAGGACGTGGTCGGGCCCCCTTTGGGAGGCTCCACTGCCCCTTAGTATCCGCATCTTCGTTTGGCAACTCCTCAGGGATAGGTTGCCGTCGGGGGTGGAAGTCTCCAAGCGTAACGGCCCCGGTGACGGCCGGTGCCCCCTATGTGGGACACCGGAGTCGTGCGCCCATATCATGTTCTCTTGCTTGGCGGCACGATTCTTATGGAACTTTGTTCAGGAGCGCTAGGTCCGACTTGGCAGCCACAGGAACTGGGGGAGTTCTTGCAGGCCCAGGCAAATCGAACCGGAGGAGGACGCCGCCTTTTCTGGCTCCTCTTCGCATCACTGTCCTGGACGCTGTGGAATGTGCGCAACAAGATGGTGATCGAACGGATTTTCCCCACCCGGGCGTCTGACTCAGTTTTTTCTTTGCTTGCCTTCCTCCAAGGTGGTCCCCTTGCGCTCGCGTGATCGCCTCGTTGCTCGAAGTTCGCCCGGCGCTGCTGCGGCCATCCCTTCGGCACCGTCTGCCGACTCCCGCGCGCCGACGCTTGATGGACGCCACCTCCCCTGGTTTCCCTCCTTTTTTGGTTTCTTCTTTGGGCTCTGATGTGCTGTGGCCCCAGCGTTGGTGCGACCTTTTTTCGCTTCTTTGGCCTCGGCCGTGTTGGTTGTATGTCTGACCCTTATTGTACTTGGATTGTGCTTTATTTATAAAGCGGGGCGCGAGCCTGATTCGAGAGAGTTTCTTGTGAGATATGGAAGGAGTGGAGTGCTAGGGTTTTCCCAAACCATTCAACCACGGTTTCGATGGTCGTTACTAAGATCAAGGAGGTGGGATCCTTTTGTTCCCTCGTTGGAACAATGCTTTGAGTGTTATCATACCACGAAAATATACTTTTGTTGTTGTGGCCGAGACTTTGTTCTCCCACGCCTTTCGTTTGTAAGACTCTTTTCTTGCTAGATAAAAATGGTAAATCTTTTGTCTTGTCAAAAGAAGCGTTTCACATGTCGCATTTTGTACTTGGCGCCTCTCTTGCCATCTCCTAAAATAGCCTGATGAACGTACCGCAGACAAACGAAAAAAATTAACTCACTCGGGTTTTGCTTGCTGACGCCTGGCATTGCCATGTCGTGTTTTCTGTTTATTTACATGGCCACATGATAAGTCCCAAATAACACCGAACTGAACACGACAATCAACACCGGAACTTTCTTAAACAACTATAGATCCCCGAAAGGCTCACACGGACTGATTGGTACTGAGTATTACCGATTTTTTTTAAAAAATAAAGAGCATCATTATTCGTTACAATCAAGCCTGCTACTGCTAGCATCTTGTAGAGTTGTAGTACATCACCAAAGCACCGCCATGTCACAAACACGACAGTACTTCCGAAGTGCGAAAACTAGACCATCAGCACTGTTGATTGGACTAGCAACACGGTGGATTTCCATAATGAGGATCAACACGGTGGATTACTGTATTTGAAAAAGAAAATCGTTATTGTTTTTGTACAACTTGTGTAATAAAAGGAGACACTTATGTGCAGTGATGTTTCTAGTGAAAAAACCAAATGCATTTATCAGCGAACAGTAGTGTTATTCCATTTGTTCCAGAACAAGATTAATTTTAGCAATTTCACACGGATACAGGATGTTGGTGAAAAAGACTAATCTCCCCGTTGGTTATGCCTCCCTATCAGGTGTGATATCCCAGGAAAGTAAGAAAACCAAGTGTATCACTTTGTGTTCTATAATATAATATAAGAAATCTTGACCATGCGTCCAAAGTATGTGGCCATTATTTTTCATAAATTTGGACAAAACGTAGTTTTCACAGCCTTTACAGTTCCTTTGTAATAAAAAGGATGTTTTCAAAAAAAGGCTTTGCAGTTAACTTATAGGTAAGAAGTAAGAAAAGGAAGCTGACTGAATTTTGATATCACCAAACTTTAATCCTAAATTGGCATAAAAACGGAAGTTTGAACCCTTAGAGAGAAAGCTGAAGACGAGATCTTTACCGGTGTATGCAAGGACGGTTACAACCGACCCAAGTACAGTTGCCAGGCGAAGAAGGTAGTGTTTAAAATCCATGTCGACCGGACTGAAGTAGGCAGAACGTTCAAGTGATTTACAACTTGGAACTTGGGGATGTTGCTCAAGAAGAGCAGTAAGCATTGAAGCAAAAAGTTTATATAGGCTGCTCATTGAACTGACGTAGCTCTAGGGTCGTCTTTTTTCTTGAAAAGGAAGCAAGTCGTCTTTTGATTGGTGTTATTCCAGACACATATATATGAGACTTGGCATACCACAAGACTAATCAAGGACTTATTAAACAAAGATGTTGAAAAATGCCCATGTAGACAGGACTTATTAATCAAGGACCATGCATTCTTGTAGTCAACATAAATGAAAAGTAGTCACCCACGTCAGTGTCACGCGGTTAACTCGTGTGTGTATGCATGCTGAGATAAAGAAGCTGTCTGTGTGAAAATTGCTACAACCAAAGTCATTTCCTTCATGTCGAAGAAAAAAAAAGCATTTTCCTTGCGTCTGCGTCGATCAAAGCAAAGGAATAGAGCGGCCACCCCATCTATACTACGTGGAGTCTGAAGGAAAGTTTTCACGGGTGATTGTTACATAAAAAGAGTACTCATATTACTCCGTCCCAAATTAGTTGTATGAACTTTGTATGTATCGTATCTTGATAAAATTGAGACAACTAATTTAGGATGCAGTAAATAGAAAATTACGGTTATCTGATGTAATAATCCAGCTGGTGCAATATAAACCAACTAGATAGATCGAAAATATGGTGGACAACCTGGATATAAACCATCGCAGTTGATTTAGAAAAAGAAATGATATTTAAATGTTTCAATAAGATTTGAAATAAGTTGTGCACGTACATGTCAAATACAACATGCACCATATGACTAGTAGAGAAAAGAAGAGAAACTAAGACTATGAATAGTATACGTTCACTTCTTACATTGTGAACAGTATAATTCGCTGTGTTTGTATTCGTTACATATTTTTATATTTTAGGTTGATATTTAACATGCATCGTACCTGCATGTATTATCTACGGCGCATGATTTAAGCTATATTTTTTTATTATTAGTAGTACTTTTTTATTGAACCATTAAAAAAATTGCTCTCGTGCACCTGAGTGACAAAATTTCACGATGGCTTAGAGATTCTAGTAGTAGATCGTCTCACTACCTCTGTACCATATTACTCCAAATACCAATACATGACCCACGCCCGAGATGCTACCTTAACAATCTTCCATAGCAGGCCCTTCCACGGTCCCACGGCAACCTTTTTGATATTGCTTACATGAAAGTCGTACATGAACTGGTTCAGCTTAGCCATTGGCCTATTTCCACTCAGTTCCATCTCAGGGTGCAGTTGGGACTGTCCGCGGGAGGCCTGTATATGCTCGCACAGTCCCACACAATTTAAATGGGTGTTCCACGGGAGCCCGCGAAATTGATGCGGGTGTCCACTATCCCACATATGTCCACATATATTCGCAAATATGTTATTGTACTTGTTGCTTGTATAATGTTTATAAAAATATTTTAGTACATAATACGATCAATATTTAGCACTTCAATGTATTAATTATTTTTTCTACTTTCTTAGTGACTCGCCATTCTTTCTACTAGACATAAATTTGCTTGATGGGAAATTTTTACTCCTTTCGATCCAAATTAATGTTCTTATATTTGGCTAGATTCGGATGTATCTAACACTAAATATGACTAGATATATTTGAATATAGACAAATATAAAATATTAATTTGGATCGAAATAGCTTTTTTGATGTTCGCTCGATCGTGGGGAAACCCACCATTTTTTCTTGTTTACCCGCGGGTGTCCCGCATAGCCTTTTATGTGGGCTTGGATGGTAAGCTCCGCGGACAGCCCACTCCCACCTGCACCACTTCCATCGGTGTTCAGCAGGTCCGAGACTTTGACTAGTGCATCTGCTGGAGCATCCGTTTGAGCCCCAGTGGCCTTTGAGCTCCCCCGCTGGGGATCCAATTGCTATTCCATACATTCACATTCCCCGACGAATTTTCGTTATTGCAATTTCGGCAGTCGTAAGAGCTCAAGTCGCCCTCGCCGACAAATTGTCGTCATTGACATTTCGGCAGTCGTAAGAGCTGAAGTCGCCCTCGCCGACGAACTTTTGTTATTGGCATTGCCAAGAAGCTGGGAGTCTGGGACGGTAGCAGCTGGTTGGAGGACACTGTCTTGTTGACTGACAGCTCCGCAAGAGAAGCGCCGGTCGGTGTCAGCTAGTTGGCGCAATCTTCCACCATCTCCATCTGTGGTCTGCAGTGGTAGCAATCGGTATAGAGTAAATTGCAAAAGACCATCACAACTGGCGGAAAAATTATCAACCCTTTAAAAAAAACCATCAGAAAACATGCATTTTAGTGGATGTTTGATTACTTTATCCTAATTGTGGTGGCTTTTGGCAATTCACTCATCGGTATAGCATTACCGCCTACCTACCTGTTTCCATGTATATGCCCAATTATTTGCTAGTACTTATTTTGAAAGACGGGACGGACATGTACGTGGCTTCTCACACTGTCACATATTCTATTTTGATAAAGAGTTTCTTATTAAATTTAAAAGTTTTGCATTAAGATGTCACAAACCTCAAGAGTTTCATATAAAAGTTTTGCATTTGCAGCTAGCTAGGATACACATAGCTGTGTAACAAAAAAAAAAGCAAAAAGATGTCATAATACAATTATACTATCTCTGTCCCAAGGCTTAAGGCATATAACTTTTTTTAAAATCAAACTATTTAAAATTTAACCAAGTTTTTAAAGAAAAATATTAATATTTATAATAAGTGATCTATACCCTTTCATACATCATGAAACATATTTTACATGGTATCTATATAATATAATAGTTTTTTTCTAAAAATTTAGTCAAATTTTACATGGCTTGATTTTTCAAAAAAGTTATAAGCCTTAAGCCTTGAAACGAAGGGAGCATGAAAGAGCCTCGTACAATCACTATAGTTTTTTTTAATCAACAGGGACACCTGCCCCCGGTACAATCACTATAATGACGGTGGGGAGGGCCGATTCGTGTAATAAACTGTCATATATGTTCAGAAAAGTATCCCGCCACCATAGTCAGATCTCTGTACTCTAAACATCTGGACATATGACTGCAAACGGTGCAAATGAGTACACCGGTAAATGTACGTGTAAAGGAGAAGAAAATTCGTGCCATTTAAAACCAAATCTTTCCTACCATAGCGACCATAATACGACAACACCGACACTCTTGTGAGAATCCTAGCTAGCTTGTGATCATACCACGTAACATTGTGATCATACCACGCAACATTGTGTGGTGGATACAATTTTGAAGCCAATTCGATAATCAACCATATAGAACATGCGAGTTTTTCCATTAATTGTGCGTGTTCTGATGAAGAATAACGGGTTCAGAATTTCATTTTAACAGAATCGTTTGCCATCTCTCAGCCTGGGGTGATAGAAAGCTGAAAAAACAAAATTGTGAACCCTGCAACCAGCCCGTCGTTATTGATATGCCCTGCCACAAGTACCGTGGCTGCTGGCTATAAGATGAGAGGCTGAACTGGAGCACAGCAGTTGAGCATCCAGTTGACGTTTGAACTTTGAACTTCCCTGCCACAAGCACACTCACAATATGGTTACTCCCGTATGCAGTCTCTCCCATGTAGCAATGGTTGCACTCATCCTGCTTTCCACATCTTTGAGCTTGTCTTCGTCTTCTACGACAAGCAACAACGAAACCACCATGGACCGTGAGGCCCTGCTTTGTCTCAAGTCCCACCTCTCGGATCCCAGGGGCGCCCTTGCCACATGGAGCAACAACGCTTCACTAGATTTCTGTCGCTGGCACGGCGTCTCGTGCAGCAAACAGCAGACACAGCGCCGCGTCGTCGCGCTGGATCTTGAGGGAGAAGGTCTTTCTGGCCAACTCCCACCATGCGTCTCCAACCTGACTTCTCTTGCGAGAATTCACCTGGCCAACAACAGGCTCACAGGTGGTGTCCCGCCGGAACTTGGTTTGCTTGCCGGACTCAGCTACCTTGACCTCAGCAACAACGCCCTCGGCGGCAAGATACCGACCAACCTGTCATCTTGCTCCGGACTTGAGGTACTCGAGCTTGGGAGCAACTCCATCGAAGGTGAGATTCCACCGCACCTTTGCACATCACTTCCCAGCCTTCGCATTCTGTCCCTTGGGAACAACAGCCTCTCTGGTGCCGCCCCAGCATCCATTTTCAACAGTCCCTCGATCGAAGAGATCGATCTTTCCATGAACCAGTTGTCAGGGCCGATTCCTGGTTTCCCTACCAACTCATCTCCATCTCTTCAGATTATTGATCTTACCATGAACAGCTTCACAGGGGAGATACCATCCAGCATAGGGAACTTAACTTCCCTTACTTCTCTCCGGCTCTCCAATAACCAATTGCAAGGGACAATCCCGAGCACTCTAGTCAGGGCCTCGGGCATGGAATTTCTTGATCTCATATACAATAATTTTTCTGGGACTGTGCCCATCTTTGTCTACAACTTCACCTTGCTCCAGTACCTTGGCCTAGGAAACAATGCTTTTGTTGGTAGATTACCTTCTGATATGGGCAAGACGCTCCCAAACCTCCGGATACTGGCCATGTCCGTGAATCACCTCCAGGGGCCGATCCCTCAGTCGCTAGGCAATGCCTCTAAGCTCGAGGGAGTCTATCTCGCTAGCAACAATTTCAGTGGGGTCATCCCGTCTTTCGGATCACTGGAAAAATTGGACACACTAATGATGTTCAGTAACAGCTTGGCAGCAGGAGACTGGGCATTCCTCTACTCGTTAACCAACTGCAAACGGTTAGCGAGAGTATCTTTGTCTGGGAACAACTTACGTGGAGAGCTGCCGACATCTGTTGCTAATCTTTCCAAAAGTATAGAGGTTCTTGATCTTGGGTCGAATCGCATAAGTGGAACTATTCCGGATGAGATTGATAACCTTTTCAACCTCACCATGCTTTATCTCGATGGTAATCAGTTAACCGGGAAAATGCCTTCTACTCTTGGTCACCTATCCAATCTGGGTGCTCTCGTCCTGGCACGAAATCAATTTTATGGAGAGATTCCTTCTTCATTAGGTAATCTTGGTAGACTGAACATACTTCAGTTACAGGAAAATGACCTGACGGGAACCATACCAGTAGATTTGTCCCGGTGCACAAGTTTGACGGCACTGAACCTCTCTTGCAATTCGCTTCACGGAAGCGTGCCTACGAACCTCTTCAGTGGTCTCAATCAATTGAATGTGTACCTTGATTTGTCGTACAACCAACTCACCAGCAGCCTCCCATTTCAAATTGGTGGACTGGTCAATCTTATTTCTTTGAACATCTCACACAACAAATTCACCGATCAGATCCCATCCACCTTGGGTAGTTGTCTCCTCTTGCAATCCGTCCACATGGAAGGAAACCAACTGGAAGGAAGCATCCCACAATCCTTGATGAACTTGAAAGGCATCATGGAGTTGGATTTCTCTGAAAACATCTTGTCCGGGGAAATACCACACTTTTTTGGGGATTTCACGACATTACAATATTTAAATCTATCATTCAACAACTTCAACGGACCAATTCCTATGGTCGGGGTCTTCTCTAATGAAAGTGAAGTGTTTGTCCAAGGCAATCCACGGCTGTGCACAGATGTGCCAATGCTACAACTACCTTTATGCTCTGCTTCCAAAGATAAAAGAAGGCATCCCTTGCTGAAGCTTTTGGTCGTAGCTGGTGTGGCCTTTGTTGTTGTACTCTTGGTTGTGTTCATGATCATCATTATTTTGAGGAAAAGAAGGAAAATCACAAGATCCCTGAATAATCCCGGCAAGGAACTGACGGTGCTATCATACGGTGATCTGAGAAAAGCAACCAATGGCTTCTCTCTCTCCAATCTGATAGGCAGTGGGCAATTTGGTGAAGTGTACAAAGCTGTGCTGCATACAGAAGCTGATCCAGTCGCTATCAAAGTTTTCAAGCTTAATGAACATGGAGCCTTTGATAGCTTCATCTCTGAGTGTGAAGCTTTAAGGTACATACGCCATCGGAACCTTGTGAAAGTGATCACAGTGTGCTCCACATATGATCCAGTGGGGAATGAGTTCAAAGCTCTTGTCCTTGAGTTCATGGCGAATGGTACCCTTGAAAGTCGGCTTCATAATAACTTTCACCATTACGCTGATCTAACCCTGGCTGCAAGGATATGCATAGCAGTGGACATAGCTTCTGCTTTAGATTATCTTCATAATCAGTGTGTCCAACCATTGGTTCACTGTGACCTGAAGCCAAGCAATATTCTTTTTGACGAAAATAACAACGCCCATGTGTGTGACTTCGGCCTGGCAAGATTTCTGCATGGTTGCTATTCTTCTGCACGGCATAACATGCCCGCGAGCTTTGTTGGACCAAGAGGATCTACAGGATACATTGCACCTGGTGAGTCAACAATTATTTTTCTTTACCAGTCACCACCAGTCTGCAGTATTTTGATCGGTGACATCTGGATTGACAACTAACTTTCTTATGAACCAATAAAATCTTGCAGAATATGCCATGGGCAGCAAAATTTCAACCGATGGTGATATCTATAGCTTTGGTATTATTATTTTGGAAATGCTGACACGGAAGCGCCCTACCGATGTACTGTTCAAAGATGGTCTAACGCTTCACAAGTACGTGGAGGGATCATATCCACATTATATTGAAGTGGTAGACCCTGACCTTCTGGCGCAGTTTGAATCGGAGCAACCCAGCCATGCCTCAAGAATACAAGAACAGTCTGCCATTGCACAGGTGCAAAGTTGCATTGTTAAGCTTCTCAAAATTGGCCTTATATGCTCTAGCGACTCTCCGAGAGATCGGCCGAAGGCACACGACGTTTATAACAACCTAATTGCAGTAATGGAGGAAGAGCTGAATTCACAAAACAAATAAGTGCAGCATTGCCATATCGGATGTCTACCAACAAGACTAGCTTCCATTGTGTACTATTTTATAATTGACTATGTACTATTCATAAGTAAACAGCAACCATTACTCTCTTGTGTTAGGTAACGATAAGTACAGCTTGTACGCACAGGCAAGGCTTTTCTCCTTGACTTATTTTAGCATGCGTGTGCTTAGTGAAAGGACACGTATGACAGATGGAACATGCCAAGACTTCTAGTCCTAATTTATACGGCTACCGAACATATCTAGAATCTCCTGATTCAGTTGTAATTATCAAGAGAGGCCGAGGCATTCGATCACGAAGCCAGGAACGATGGCGATTTACATTGTGGTATATATCTTGTTATTCAGTTACTAAAAGACATGTTAGGGTGCGTAACCTCTATTATCTGAAACTTGCACAACAATTTTTTTTGTAATAATCGGCTTTACCCAATCATTTTTTTATGACATTCAACACAGGAGGTGAACTACAGCCTAATGCTAACTTATTCAGCACCATTCCATGTTCAACTAGGCTATAAACAGGACACTCCAGTTTGGTTTACAGCATATGCGGTACAGCCTGTCTCATCTCAAACTAACAGACGTCTTAGGCACAATAGATTCAGCTACTCTAACCGGATTCCTGGCAGCAAAGTTGACAACAACAACAAACAACACTAAAAAAGCACCTGATGAAACGATTTCAGCTGGCTGAAACCAGTCTTTCCTACAACATATATGCTTCATCAAACTACACAGAAAGGATGACCTAAACTCACTGCAGCTCGTCGGAGGCCTGAGGCTTGATCGATGTGCTACGAATGCACTGAATTAGTAGTGGTTCAGAGTTTTCATTAGTATACCAGCGTCAGGGATGCAGCATCAAACTCCTAACCTTATGTCAAGGGCTGGTTACGCTCCTGCAATGGAAATACAAGATTAATTAGCTATGAACTAGATGCAAAAGGAGAAAAGTGGGGCTCAAACGTGTAGCATTCTTACTACTACTATAGATGGCCACTGGCGTCATAAGGCAGGGTCTTCACATACATTTCCAGATTCTGCAAGATATTTTTTATCAGTAACACAACATGCAGTAAGAGATGGTTGTGATATCATTCGCAAAAAAAAGAAGGTTGTGATATCAGGAGCAAGGAAGTATTAGTAAATACCAGTAATAGCTGCAAGATTTTCTTCTTTGTACATTCCAAGAGGTGAGCCGTTCACGGATAAGAGCACCTCGCCATTTTGGGGTAATCGTACAGTTTTTGGTGTCATGCCAAAAGAGAGTCGACTACTGGTAGCCTGTTCAAGATTATGTTATAACCCAATAGATAAGCTTAATTCCAGATAAAATTATCCATTTAGATCTTCCAGACTTATAATGATAAGATAACATTCCGGGTTAAACACAAACCCCCGGTGTCTGAAGAGAATCCACTGCTCCTGTTATTTGGCCTTCAGGTAGCTCACTCCAAGTCTTCAAAGCAACAGAGAATGCTAAAGAGTCGTGAGGTGTACATAAAAAATATCTGGTATCACGATACACAGAATACTTACAAAGTTGTTAAGTTCAAAGCTGTTCTCAGTGAAGTTTTTCTGCACTGCAATACATCAGATATATGGTGAGATGATCATTGAAGCCAGTTTCTTTGTTGCCTATAGAAGTACATCAACAACAAGTATATAGCATTTGAACCTGAATCTCCCGAGAAAGGAAAACAAGAAGCAGTTGCCAGAGACGTGATCGCAGATCGCGAAACCTTGTCATCCCTCTGGTCTCCGTTTATGTAATCATCCCACCCTTTCCATTTCAACTCAAGCTCATCCTGCTGTTCGTTCCTTGTAACTGACACGTTGGGCAAGTTCTCCTGAAAAAACTGCAAGGCCCATGTTTCTTGTTGCTCCTTGGAGATGTAGGACTGCACCAAATGCAACCGGGAAAGTACACTCTCATTCTCTGCTGCTTGAATAGCTCTGATGGCAGCTTTCCGGCGTTCAACTATTCATTTGAGACACTAGTACATTAGCAACAGAATCCTAATCGTTACACGAAGTAAAATGTCCAGCGCCTCTATGGCATGTGTTCTTATTAGTAAATTTCAGGTTGTGGCACTACACACAAGAGATCTCCTGAATCATATAGAGCCTCTATGACATGCATTCTTGTCAGAAAAATTCAGGTGTTGACACTAAATAGCAGAAGGAGATTTCCTTAAATATAAGGCACCAGGCGTATTGAAGTAGGCTGCCAAGAGAATAAGATACAGGTTTCACTCTCCGGTCCAATATTTATTTATACTATCTTGCAAACCTTCCATTTGCAGTAGTAGACTTCAAGGTTGAAAAGAATTGCAGACTGTATCCTACTAACTGTGGGGACAACTACAATGATGTCATCACATCTTCTAACAAATTGTGGGTGCTGAATCCTTCCAAGCAGGCTTGAACCAAAGCCAACATGAGAATGGTACTATTACCGTATTAGTGTTGCTTCCTCAAGATAATACGGAGTATAAGACATAGCTTTTTTTTGCGGGTAATATAAGCCATAGCTATGTATAGGTTAATATACGCTTTTTGCAGAGACGAACAGCATAGTGCTAAAGCAGTAAAACTGGTCTGTGATGAGTCCATAATCATGAGTGGGAAGTCGATCCCGCGGGAGACTGTCAGAAAGTTGTAATCGCTGACCAGTGTAGCTAGCTACAAACCTCAAACCTAAAATGGGTTTCATAAATCGCCCGCGGGGCGGACGGGGAAGAGATGGGAGGGAGATAAGGCTCGGAGGTACGTACTCTCTTGATCAGCGAGCCAGTGCAGCTGCTCCTGCACCGGTGCGTCGGGGCCAGGCGACGGCAGCTGCTGCTTGGCGGCTGGGGCAGCCTTCCGCTTCCTCCTCGGCGCCATCGCCTAAGCTCAAGGGAGGAGGGCCGGTAGGGGAAAGGGATTGGGGACTGGCCGAGAAAACTAGCGAGCTTGGTTTGAAACGGGAAAGCGGCGATCGATGGGGGAGACGGGATCTTGGGGGTGAGGCCTCGTTTGGAAGGCCGGTTAGCCCAGTTTAAAATACTGACCCGAAATATGTTTAAGTGGGCCACTAAAGATCTATTTGACGCACACATCACTTCGACGCACTCACGCACACATATCATAGACTTCACCGCATATGATTCTTGGTGCATCTTCACTAGCATTCCCACCAAGACTTTTTTAAACATTTTTTCATCGGACAACAAACATATGGCAATCGTGTTTCCATGTCCAGGTTTCGTCGGATTTGCTCCAAATTACATTCGGGATTCCAAGCCTGAACCCGCGGCTTCGGAAGTTGCCTGAAAACGTCGGATGAAAAAAAAAAGAGTAGGCCAACCCTGTCAGTAACACAATCCATTTCCCACCGTGATTCGGCTCTCACATGGCCTTCTCCCAGCTGCCCCCTTGTCGCCATGTCGTCGTCGGCGAAGCCCCGCCCCGTCCAGCCGAATCCACGCCTATAGAAAGGTCTGCCACCGGTGCCGCATCCTTTCCCCTCGGCGTAGGTATTGTTTCGCCTTCTCCCTCCTTCGCTGCAACTCAGCTTTATTCTGAGCTCGCGCCCACCTCGCTCGTGAAGTGTTCGACATTTTCCCGGTTCGGCCATGGACTCCGACGACGAGGAGATATTCTCCCTGCTACTGGAGGGAGAGAATGTCGCAGTCGTCGAAGATGAAGAGCACATGCGGATCCTCGTCTCCCTCATCACGTTGTACACATAGACTGCAGCGCCGAACGTGGAGGCTCGTCGAAGGGTCACCGGAAGTGCAAAGAAAGTCAACGGATGGAGGGCTACTGCATGTTATCAAACTACTTCGCCGACGAGCCATTGCACAAAGATGCCGTGTTTTGGCGTTGTTTCGGGATGAGCCGGAAACTCTTCCTCGAGATCGTGCATGCCATCCGGAGTACGACCCCTATTTCTTACTCCCTCAGTTTAGGATTATAAGTCACACACGGTTAACTAGGTTGCAAATTTGACCAACAAAATATAAATAGAATAACATAAAAATTATACCATTAGAAACTTTAGATGCTGTATTTTCTAATGGTACAATTTTTATGTTATATAACTTATATTTTATTAATCAAATTAGCGATCTAGGTACACGCGTAGGACCTATAATCCCAAACAGAGTGAGTATGTAAGAAGAACTGGACCAGCATAGTAGGATTTTCCTCACTGCAGAAGTGCATGGTGGCGATGAGGTTGCTTGCATAGGGAGCTCCGGGTGATAGTACCGATGACTATCTCCACATGACCGAGTCCACCTCCATCGATTGCTTGTACAGGTTCTACAGGGCGGTGATTACAGTGTTTGGGCCACAATACTTGATAACACCCACTGCTGAAGACACTGTTCGGATCCTCGCAGTCAATAAAAGTAGATAATTTTCTGGATACTTGGAAGCATTGACCGCATGCATTCGTAGTGAAAGATTTGTCCATTTTCTTGGCGGGGAATGTACAAAGGGTACAAAGAAGGTTGCATTGTGATACTCGAGGCAATTTCTACACATGATCTTTGGATTTGGTACTTCTTCTTTGGCATGGTAGGATCGAATAACAACATCAACATCCTATAGTCCTCAAATATCTTTGCCAAACTTGTTGGGGGTCATGCTCCCTCGGTGGACTTTGAGATCAATGAGCATCACTACAACAAGGAATACTATCTTGCCCATGACATCTATCCAAGATGGCCAACATTTGTGAAGACTATCCCAAGCCTCATGCTCCCCAAGCATGCTCAGTTTGCGAAGGAACATGAAACTTGCAGGAAGGACGTGGAGCGGGCATTTGGTGTGCTCCAACAAAGATTTGCACTTGTCCGGTTCCCTGCTATGGCCTGGTCAAAAGATCAGATGTGAGAAGTGATGAACTGTTGTGTGACCTTGCACAATATGATCATTGAGAATGAGCGGAAGCATCCAGTAGATTTGCTCGAGCAGTAGGGGTCATACTATAGACAGGGGCCTCTTGCAAATCCTGATCACCAGGTATCAGCATCATGGGCTACCTTCATCGCCATACTTCAGGAGATCCGAGACCCGGTAGTGCATCAACAGCTGCAAGATGATATGGTGGAGCACATATGGATACGCAAGGGTAACACATAGCAGCTATGCCGAACATGATCTGGCCGAACTAGGCCGAACTATGTTGTGTTTCAATCTATGGAGAACTATGCCGAACATTGCTTTTTATTCATATTTATGCCAAAATGTGTGAATTTGAGACGAATTCGGGCAAAATGTCACCGATTTTTCCTTTCCTGGAACCACGCCTGAGAATGCGACTAGGAAACTGGTCGTTATCAGGCCGAAAGCTACATCCATCTAGCGATAAATACCGCCGGATTTTGGCCTCGGAACACCGAATGATTGGAGATGCTGATTACCACTAGGTATTTATCATGATTCTTGGTGTCTTTTGCACCTTTTTGTGAATCGTTGGTTTCTCTAGTCTTGTTGCTTGTGTTACGGAGTTGTTATACAATGTAAGAACTCAATGGATGCTTAGTCCATGTTGTCGTTGTTACTTATACTTTATTTTGTGTCTTGCATGTGGTGGATGTTCCTATAAACAAAATGCTGCCAAAATTTAGATTTATCAGTTATTTGAGAAGTGTGGTAGCATTCCTAGGTAAAATAGAAATTTGTGGTGTTACATTTCTTGTCATAGTGAGGATCGGGGCAGGGGTAACATGCGATCTTCATCGTTTTCTCTAAGTTCTTTGTTTAATATGAATTAGTGTTGTATTTTTCTTAGAGCTTGCATCCAGCCATCCCATCATCAAGAGAAGCAGAGAAGGGGGATTGGGGAAATTGGAAAAAAAGAAAGCAAATTATTTAGAGATTCTTTTTTCAGATCGATGTGTTGAAAATATGTGTGGGGCAGGGGCTTTGTAGATGGTCTGTTTTGTTGTGCACTTTTTTCCACTTTACTTTTTATAATAGATTTTCAGATTCATGTATCTAAGAAATGTGTTTTTTTACTTCTTATGTGGCATTTTTTTGGAGGTGGTGTTTTGGATCCTAGGTGCAAATGAACCCATTATGAAAAATATATTTAAAATAAAATTTAATTTGTCAAAAAAATCTGAACAAAAATTTCGCACACACATCTAGACATTCTATGTCCGTATACAAGTTTTCATAAAAAATGAACATTTTATGTGGCTTGTGTAAAAATGACAAAAAACATGTTCGCAAATAGACATCTTGGAACACTTAATTTTTTATATGGGTCACCTGAAATGTTGTTTTCACCTGCAAACTTGTGTACGAATATATAATGTTCGGATATACATACAAATATTTTTTGTCGGGGTTTTTTTACATTTTGATATGTGTTTTCACATAATGGGTCCATTTGCACCCGTGGACCGAATTGGATTTCTGGCTTTTTCCACATTACTTCTTAGGGATTTTTTTCAGATTCATGTATATATCAATGTATAAAAGAGAAGAAATTGTGTGTGGGGATTTTCTTTTATAATTAGTGACATCAGGAGAAAATGGTTAAGTTTTTCTTGTAGGTTTGTTAGGGGTTTTTGTCGATGCTCTTAGTGTACATTGTATATTCAGTTTGTTTTGTTCTTGATTTGCAGGAATAGTATGGTAAGCAAGAAGAAGGGTGTTGTCATCAGTAGTGGTGATGATGGCAATGATCAAGTCAGACAGGAAAATCATCATATCTCTGTTGATAAAGCTTATGACATCTTTTTATAGCTAAGTTGAACGTTTGTGCTGATCGTCAAACTTCATCTCGCCAATTTTGTGTTTAGATTATACATATAACCCATTATATTAGCATATATATTCTTTTTAAGAAATAACTTTAATGTAGGACCCGGTTGTTAGTTAGATCAACCATTAATTTGACGAGGCATGCACCTTTGTGAAATGAATTTTAGTCAAGTTATGTTACTGATCAATCATGGAAAACCAAGACTAGTAATCAAGGAATATATTTTTAACATGTAACTTGCAACACTCTTCTTCATACTTGATGGTCTAATCTGTCAATTGCAAGCATTTTTTTCTTTACTTGTCAATGCAACACAAATCACAACTGGCGGCTTTTTAACATGTCACTTGCAACACTAGTCGCACTTGACGGTCTAACTATCAGTTACAACTCAAGTCGCAATTGGTTCCTTTCTTTACTTGTCTTTATCTTTTAGTTGGCTTGAGTCAAAACCAGTTGTTTTTACTTGTATTTATCTGTCAGTTGCAACATGAGTCGCCCCTACAACTAGACGACTTTTAACATGTCACTTGAACCACTAATCGCAATTGACTGTTGAATCTATCATTTTGCAACTCGATTCACAACTTCAACTTAAGTCGCAACTGGTCGCTTTTTACTTGTCACTTATCTGCCAGTTGTAACATGAGTCACAAGTGACGCATTTTAACATATCACTTGTAACACTAGTCATAGCTAAAAGTATAATTTTTTAATTGCAACACGAGTCACATAAGATGACTTGATAAAGGGGTTACCCTCTTGGGTGGTCCGATCTTCACGGATCTCATGGTCAAATAGATGGAAAAGCGAGGGGAAAGGGAGAAGGTAGCGGAAGCGGACACACACCTCACGAAGAACACACGCAAAACTCACACGATACAAGGCCGATTGCTCCCGAACGGCGGCCACCAGTCCGATAGAATCCTCGCAGGGAAAGATCGGCCAACGTGCTCCCTCAAATCCACATCGGAGAGGGAAGAACACCTTGGGTGAAGGGAATATGCCCTGAGAGGCAATAATAAAATGTTTATTATGTGTATTCCAAGTATATGATAGATGTTTATTTTTGCATGTTATAATTGTATTAATACGGAAACGTTAATACATGTGTGTTTAATAAACAAACAGAAAGTTTCTAGTTATGCCTCTCTCATAAACTAGTTCGTTGATTAACAAGATGATCACGGTTTCCTGATCATAGTCATTGGATGTTGTTAATAAAGAGATCACAACATTAGTATAATGGTGTGATGAACATTCATCCGAAGTATAGCATTACGATCAAAGTCATTGAATTTATATTGCTATAAACAAACTACGAAGTAGTCCTAATCCTTAGACCATGAGATCATGCCAATCACTAACACCGGAAGAGTTTCTTGTTGACATCAAACGTCACTCCGTGAATCGGGTGATTATAAAATGGCTTCAAAGCTACTAAAGTGTTATGTTGAGAATCATGGATCAAGAGTGGAATTTGTTCATCCCGATGACGGATAGATATGCTCGGGCCTCTCGGTGATATCACATTGGTTAGCTTGCAAGCAAGTGATTTGATCACTAGAATGTTATATCACGGGACGAGAAAGAGTGCATGTCGATGCGAGATCAAACTATGTATGGAGATACCGATGATCGAATCTCGGACATGTAATATATCGTGAAACAAAGGGATTAAGATACAAGCGTAAAGGTTCACGATCACGGAAAAGTCATCGTTGAATGTGTGGGAGTCGTATGGATCTCCGTGTCCCGCTCGATTATTGATCGGAGAAGGGTCTCGATCATGTCCGCATTATTCGTGAACCGTAGGGTGACACACTTAAGGGACACGGCATCGGTTGGAGCAAATGTTTCATGCCGAAAGAATAAACAAGCGCGAATTTATTTCACTAGAATCTTAAAACAGGTTTTCGGGTGAAATTGCATAAAGTGGTTATGCATGTGAAATGGAATTCTAGCAAGGGGTTATTTGTGAATGTTTATCATCAAAGTAATTGACAAAATTCTGAATAAAATAAAGAGTTTTATTTAATGAGAGTTTGCATTAAATTTGGTGGAAATTTAATGGGAATTTGAGTGGGCTTTTGAGTGGAGGAATTTAAAGGATTTTGTGAGTGGAGTGTCCACCCACATGAAGAGGGAGGGCAAGGGCAGCCATGTGGCCACCCCTTGGGGTCCCCCCTCCTCCTATAAAAGGAGCCCCCTCCTCACTTGTCTCTCACACCTCCTCGTGAAGGATCTCTCTCCCCTCTAGAATTTATCCCCATGGTCTGACTAGAGATATACATGTTCCCGGTGGCTATTCGGCAAGAAAGGGTTGTGCTTCCACTGCATCGCTGGAGCGAGGAGGCGGAGGTTGCCCGGTGTCTTGTACGTGTGTGCGAGCATGGATGCGCTGCTGCTTTGCGGCGCTAGGACTTCCTCTCGATCTTGAGATCGGCAAGAGATCGTCTACATCAACCACGAGTTGAACTCGTTAAGCTTTGTCGGTCTTCAAGGGTATGTTCTCTACGGATATACATCCGCCCGTTGTTTGTATCTAGTAGATAGATCTTGGTACATAGTTCCCATCGTAGGAAAAAATTTGTTTTCTATGCTGCGAACCCTACATTGGGGAGGGTCTTGACAACTTGGAGACGAGACACCGAACTCCAAGGCCTTGTTCAACGATGGATGCGTGATGCAAAGTCCAATCGAGGTTGGTGACGATAGTCGATCCCCTTGGTAAAGGGGATGAGGCAAAACTAGAGATTCCACAATGGGGATTGTCTTTAGTCTATCATCTATGCCTAAGGGATACATGAGGGGTGGGGGCTCTATTTATAGGCCAACCACTAAACAAGGGTAGTTTGGGGATAAACTAGGCGAATAGGTAAGTAAAGGGGAATACATGGGCTGTGACCCAACAGGTGCGCGCGGGCACAGACATGACCGGTAGTACCGGACTCAAGACCGGTAGTACTGGTCGTAACCAGTAGTACCGCTCTAGGACCGGTAGTACCTTTGCGGTCTGGGCGTCGCTTGGAGCCGTCGATGGCGGTAGCGAGGCGGTAATGCATTGACCGGTAGTACCGGTTCCGACGACCGGTAGTACCGCTTGGACGTGGCAGCTGCCGACCTGTCTTCTTCCGTCTCCTCTTCCAAGCCTCCGTCTTGTCGGGCTTGATGTTCCGTGCTTCCTCCCTTGCCTCCGTACTGGTCGATGTGAACCTATCATGCATATGTGACGGAGTATGAAGTAGCATACCATTCAATAGGGTAGGAAGTGGGATCGCATAGAGGAGCGGATTCACCTTTGGAGTCCATGAAGACTTGGCGTAAGTTGGAGAACTTGATGTAGTAATGACCGTAGGTCGGGCTGCATCATCCCCCCCCCCCCCCCCTTCAAAAAGAGTTGTCCTCGACTCTCCATGTTCATCACGAAGTAGAATAGGTCGAAGGACATCCTTGATCCTGGGGTTCACCATATAGTCGTCATCCTCGGGAAGATTGACTTGACAACACTTCAATGTTCCTTCACCTTCCATGAAGCCTACAAAGCTCACAACAAAAGCGAAGCAACACTCAAAGCGTAGCCAATTCATGAACATTATAGCATGAGTCCTCAAGTAGAAGGAAGTCACCTTTGCGTGTAGAGATGGCTCGATGAAGGGTAGCCATAGGTAACTCTCTTCGGTTCTTCTTGTCAACACGTGGTGGGTAGAGCTTGACGTGTATGCACTTGTACCTTCACACAACAAAGACCAAGCAAAATATTTTCGTGCGTGATAAAGGAGCATGTCAAATGTGGCATGTCCATTCTTCTTCACAACACTATTAGCATAATGCATGTATAGAAAATGGGATGCATATGCAAGGTCAAAGTGCATGGAAATCGTTTGAACATCATCCAAATGTGGGAACTCAAAATCTCCATACAATGTTTTAGTGTGGCACTCAAGTCAACTGACTATAATTTTGATCAACGTCCTTGATGCGAGAATAGGAGAATTCGGCAAAAACACGCAAGGAAGAATGTCGAAAGCAACATCAATATGTGTGCAAACCAACCATTGGAAAGCGAAATTGTTCGACATGTTGGATGTCACACACAAATCATCGAAAGCAAATATCATGGGAATATGAGTATCCCAAGCAGAAGCAAAAACAACACGTTTGTAAACAAACCAAATGAAAGAGCAAGTGGTCCTTATGTTTGTTGAAACAACAAGACGAGATACTTGAAAGCTCTCATGACAATACATGCTCTTAATGGCATTATGGTTGCACACAAAATATCGGAAAGAGAAATTATTCAACATTTTTGCTGCGACACACAAAGCATCAATATCTAATAGCAAAGAAACATGAATGTCACAAGGTGAGATAATACCATCAACATGCTTGCAATCAAACCATAGGAATGAGAAATTTGCCAACATGAAAGATGCAAAGCATGCAAAAGGTATCAGAGCTGGGTTCGATCTTGAACTCACTTGTGGGATGCTCTCAAGAGCTCTTTTTGTCAAATCATGCTCAACCGAGGTTGACATTATAGTGCGGGTACCTACACACATCATACACAAAAGGAAGAACGTGTGTGCATGGTAGAGATACACATCATCCATCATGACGTATCTCTTCTTGTGCACATCACCATTAATGTCAATCAAGTATGAAATAGATGCATGGTGAGTATGCAAGTGGGGAACATGCTTATCATGGCAATCATCAAAATCTCCAAAAATTGAGAAAGTTATGGGGGCCATCTCATTATAACGCATATGATCAATATTGTTTCAAGCAAAACAAGTGAAATAGCAAGCATTCATCTTATCACAAGCAACGGGAGAAATTGAATGATTAGAATGACAAGGCAAGTCTAAAGCAATTGGAGGATACACACAAGATGCATAGCATGGCATGTTTATGGCAATGATATCGCAATCAAACAATTCCACATGATCAATATTATGCAAAGGCAAAGCATCACATGGGAATGTGGATGAAGCATATGTAATGTCACAAGTATCATCCATAGCATGCATATCCTCACAATTCATCATGTCCACTAGTGGGATCATGGCATCATCAACACCCTTACATTTACCTTGTTTATACCTCTCATATGAAGTGGGTGTTGTGGAAGTAGTGGCCTCCTTGTGGACAACTTCGTCTTCTTGATGTAGCCATGGCATAACATCATCTTCGTGCACCATGTACATCTTCTCCAATTGAGGCATCATTGCTTCATGGCTTGGCGCATCTTCATTCATGGAACCTAGCACAACATAAGAGAACACACTATAGGTAGAGGGTAAGTTGTTAGAATTCTAAATGGTCTCACTTGACCTATCAACTACCACTCTCAACTCACTAGGAGTATCGCTCATGCCCTCCAAGTGGAAGCACTCAATCTCACATAAGGTGGAGTCACTCATCGCACTCTTGTTCTCACTCAAGTGGGCTAAGTGGCTCTCATACTCACATGGGATTGGTACCACATCATCACTCAAGCATATGGGGATAGGCTTGGTTTCCTCAACTCCATGCGCCTCCTTTGGTGAAGGGAAAATCCCATGCTCACCATTCTTGACCTTGTCGCCTTCAAGGTTGGATGCCATAAGATGGGCATCATTGCTCGTCTCCATGGTCGAAGGGAAAATCCCATGCTCGATCGTCTTGTGGCCATCTTGTAGTAGTGGTGGAGATAGGCTCATGCTATCCAACTTGGCGAAGTAGAGGTCTTTATTTTCCTCGTTCATGAGGTCTTCAAATGCAAGCGTAGTCGTTGAAGCTTGATGGCGTGGACGAAGGCTTTCTCTTGGTGCCATTTTGGTGGTGGCACTAGAAGTTGAAGGTGCCTTGTGATGGTGTCGACGGAGGTCATTGGCGTGCCTTGCCGATGTTTGATGTAGGCGGCGCACTTTGTCATCCACATGACGCTCGCGACGATGACCCTTGTCCTTGGCACTCTTGTTGGTGAGTTGTTGTAATGAGTGCAAAGCATCATTAATCTTGGCGACCCTGCTCATGGTTTTGTCGAAGTCGTTGTCCATGTCCTTCTTGAAGTTGTGGAGGTCGCTCTCCAACTTGTCCATTTGATGGTGCACCTTGGCGCACTCAAGGTGTAGGCTCCGTCTTGGCCAAATGACTTGAGGAGCTTGTCGTTGTCGTTATTGAAGTCGCCCATGCTTGGGGAGTCGTTGTTGTTGTAGCACTCCATGTCACCTAAGCATGTGGATCCATTGTTGGTGTAGTGCTCCATCATGTTATCCATGCTTGTGGAGACATAGGCATGGTGGCTCATCGTGGATTCTTCATAGAAATCATCCTCGGTCCCGAAGTCCCTAGACATGCTTCACAAGACCAAGTGTTGTATATGGAAGTGGTATAGGGTGTTAGGGATACAACATCGAACCTTACTTTACCTTGGAAGATCGTATCATGCAAGTGGCCACACTTGAGAGCAATAAACCAAGCAAAGTGAAGTTCACGCGGAACACCAAAACCAACTACCAACAAAAACACACACACACAAGGACTATGGTGGATAGGTATGGAAAATGGCATGTCAAGAACCAATCCGAAATCAAGATGTTGTAATGGCAAGTAAAGAACCACAATGATCACAAAGCAAAACAAGTCAATCCACAAGATAGGAAATATGTACAAGGAAACACACTGTGGGATAAATGGGACTTATGACGAGAAAGTGAGCTAAGAACCAAATGATTACCTAGCGAAGACTATAAGCTCATGTCACACAAGTACAAGGAGAGACGCTAGTTCGATTGCACAAAATTGGTGGGCTACAAGATATGCACAATAAGTACCACCTATATGATGTTCATCGAGCTTGCGCTTCCTATTCTATGAGGCACATATTTCTTTCTATTTCTTTTTCTATATATATATATATATATATATTTCACACTTTTTTCTTTCTTTTTCTTTCCACTTGCCTCTTCCGTGTGTCAACAACTATACAAGATAACTATATGAGATAGCGTCCATAACGTTTGCTCGGAATCTACAAGGTATCAAATGTGCATAGCCCAAGCAATCATAAGAAGAACTAGTCTCAATAGGTGTTTGTTGCTCGCAAAGATAGTGGGGTTCACAAAGGAATGCAAGTGGGGAGAAGTCGTGGAATGTTTATACCTTTCGTCGACGATCTTCACCCTTTATTTTTGGATTCCACCATGCTCATGGAATTTGAATGGATTATATAGCATTAACCACATGGATGATGATGTAGAGCTCCTTCTCCTCTCCAAAACGAGCTAAAGAACACCAAAATCCGAGTTCGAATGCAAAAGTTATGCTCAAAACGGTGAGATGCTGAAATCTGGGAATCTGCTGTTTTTTCTGTTCAGTACCGGGCGGTAGTACCGGTTTTTGGAGCAGTAGTACCGGGTTTTCGGAGGACCGGTAGTACCGTTTAGGTACCGGGGAGGTGCGGACCCGGTAGTACCTGTTGGTCCTGGGACGCCCAGATTTGACGCGTTTTCGCGATTTTGGGGCAATTTGGGCGGAAAATCTTCAAGAAAAACACCAAATCGAAGGGGTAAATAATGGAATTAGGCTATTGGAACGCAAAGGAAGGTAGATCAACAAGTTTAGCAAGTAATCCACGGATCAAAACCTACCAAAACGCACTCAAATGACAGATCGATCCAAAACACGAAGGGCTATTTTTGGTGGAATTTTCGAATTTATGGGGAAAATACCAAATCGATGAGAAATCTATGGCAACCAAAAGCTGCTGATACCAGATGATAAAGGGGTTACCCTCTTGGGTGGCCCGATCTTCACGAATCTCGTGGTCAAATCGATGGAAAGCGAGGGGAAAGGGAGAAGGTAGCGGAAGCGGACACACACCTCGCGAAGAACACGACGAACACACGCAAAACTCACACGATACAAGGCCGATTGCTCCCGAACGGCGGCCACCAATACGATAGAATCCTCGCAAGGAAAGATCGGCCAACGTGCTCCCTCAAATCCACATCGGAGAGGGAATAACACCTTGGGGAGGGTCTTGACAACTTGGAGACGAGACACCGAACTCCAAGGCCTTGTTCAACGATGGATGCGTGATGCAAAGTCCAATCAAGGTTGGTGACGATAGTCGGTCCCCTTGGTAAAGGGGATGAGGCAAAACTAGAGATTTCATAATGGGGGTTGTCTTTAGTCTATCATCTATGCCTAAGGGATACATGAGGGGTGGGGGATCTATTTATAGGCCAACCACTAAACAAGGGTAGTTTGGGGATAAACTAGGCGAATAGGTAAGTAAAGGGGAATACATGGGTTGTGGCCCAACAGGTGCGCGCGGGCACAGACATGACCGGTAGTACCGCTCTGGGACCGGTAGTACCGCTTGCATCTGGAGCGTCTTGAGCCGTCGATGCGAGCAGTGAGGCGGTATCTGTTGGCCCGGTAGTACCGGTTAGGCGACGTAGTACCGCTTGGACTGGCTTCCGACATGTCTTTCTCTCCTCTTCCAAGCCTCCGCCTTGTCGGGCTTGATGTTCCTGCTTCCTCCTTGCCTCCGTCTTGGTCGGTGTGAACCTATCATGCATATGTGACGGAGTATGAAGTAGCATACCATTCAATAGGGTAGGAAGTGGGATCGCATAGAGGAGCGGATTCACCTTTGGAGTCCATGACGACTTGGCGTAAGTTGGAGAACTTGATGTAGTAATGACCGTAGGTCGGGCTGCATCATGATTTTTACTTTTCTTTTATCTGAGTCGCAACTAATGGGTTTTTAACATGTCAGTTGCAACATGAGTCACAACTGAATGGTTTTTCCCTAAGTTCTAATGATTTAGCTAATGTCAATTTTTTTGTTTGAACTAATTATGTTTGTATGTTGTTTTGTAATGCAGGAGTGACCACCATAAGTTCAGATACTAGGGATAAAATCATTCACCAATGCCTGCAACATATTGCGCGAAGAACCATATGATTTGTACAGTACAAGCTTGTGACTAGGAAATTTTAGCTCACGTTATGTGAAAGAAAATTTTCTACCACAACAAATACCTCAACGATAAAATTACATTTGCTCACCTTTTGATGTCAATCCAAGCCCAAGGGTGGCAGTTCAACCCTTTCGAATAATTTGGGAAGATGTCACCACTCTTTGTGATATAGGAGCTCAAAATTTTCAAGCCCTTTTGATACTCTGATGTCTTATTTAAACTTTAATTTTTTATGTTAGGTTGTTGATGGTATCTCTAATCTTTCATTTCTCTTATTTTGTATTTTTGTGATAGGAAATGAGATATAAACATTGATAACATCGGAGTATCGACGTTGTAGTTGGGATCATCCATGAAAGAGAATGATTGGGTAGAAGCTTGGCTAATGAAAGCTTTTTGCCACAAACTTTTTAGGGAAATCACGCAAAAAAAAGCATTTTTCTCTAGTACAAAGTGTTTCTTAAGTTACTTATGTCGGATTCCATCATCAAGAGAAGATATACTTACATTTGCCTTGTTGAAGCAAGACTATTTTCATTAGAAATGGAAAACAAAAGAAGCATGAATGATTGGGAAACACGGAGCACTTGAATTATTCACTTTATCAAATAAAACTAGATATTTGCACTATGGGGTATTCTTTCCGATTCAAGAAGCTTTGGTTCCTTATCCAAATTATTTCGCACCTAAGGATCATCTAATTGCCGGATTTGGCGTTCTAATCATGTTTAGCATGATTGCAGTGGACTTCATATCTCTTTCAATGTTGCCCGCTACTAGTCTCCAATATGCGCACTCTAGTTATCGTTTATGTTAATGGTACGAAGACTTATATTTTATAGTAATTAAGTATGTCAGCGCCTACTTGTATGTACTGCTAAGACCATGATCCCTATTTGCTTTCCATGAAGTGTAAGACCTAGGCTGATCAAGTTTATTCCAGTTTATGTGTTTTTTTGTTTTTTTATCTTTGCATGAAGAAATGTCAATATAGGTTGTTACCACAAAAACAAAGCGGTAAATAGTTTCTTTTTTATGCTTTTTTCTAGCCAAACAAAACAACAAGCATCCCAACAACGCAAAAACCAAGCCCCGACAACACAATAAGAAGCCAAGGAGAAAAATAACAATTGCGGCCCAACATAACAACTACAAGCCCAACAACTCGACAAAAACAAACCCACCAAGGTAACAGATGGACCGACGGAAAAGATGCGATCAAAGTACCCCAAACAAAAATTGTTGACGTCAGCCGACTATGATAAAAGCTAAGTCATTTTCGCTACACAGCTAGCTGGAGTGGTCTGATTTCTCATATACCTAAATAGTAGGTTCCTCATGGTTGTGATTTGTTTTCTTTCCACACACAGGTATTTTTCTATTTCTATTTCACCTTGTTTTTCTCCGTGTTTGTTCTATGTTTAATGTAGTCTAAGGATTTTTGGCATAAATACAATATAGGTTCACCAGCATACTCTATCTTCGTTAATGCCACCGTATGGATGTATATGTTCAAGAATATGCACCGAATGCGTCTAGAGAAATAGTACTCCCTCCATCCTGAAATAACCGACTGATAGGTAAGTATTGAGCAGTGAGAAAACCAGCGTGGACTATTTCGTGGCGATGAGATTGTAAAAAGTTTGTCATGCCAACTCATTATCACTGTGAGGGAGTCTTTCGATCGGATCTGTAATGTCTCTTTATACAGTCTTAAGTACCCATATATATCACCTCGTGGCTAGGTTTTTGAACCAGAAAATAAGCAAAGGAAAGAAGAGCTAATTAATTGGAGTATAGTAGTACTCCTTCCGTTTTAAAATATAAGATGTTTTAGGTACGTGAAGAAAATGTATCTAGACTTATTTTAGTGTGTAGATTTACTAAAAACCCGAGTCAATCTTATACTAAAAAAAGTCTAAATACATTTGCTTCATAGAGCTAAAACATCTTATATTTTGAAACAGAGGGAGTAGAAGTTACAGAGCTGTAAGATGAACTCTGGAGTCTCTACTTCAACTTCTCCTCATGCCCTCCCACCACCTGAACCCGTGGCTGTAAAAGAAGTCCCCGTCCGCTAGAGGCTTGGGGGACACCTTCTCCGGCCCCTCGATGCGGGGAATGTAGGCGTGGAAGTGCTGAGGCTTCATTGGGCTTGAGCTTCAGTTGGTTCATTGTTCCAGGATGGAGCAGAGGAAGCATATATAGTCGGGCACCTGTTTGCTGATGCTGAACGCTGACATCCATTCCCCCTTCAGAAATGCCATGCTGATGGGGAACGTGATAACTGATAGGGAAATGATTCAGATCCCTCTGACGATCATCGTCCGGGTTCGCGTCGTGCGCGTGTCCATACTACCGATTGGTACGTATTTTGGTCCGGCTCCACGTGTTTCATACGTATTTCGGTCTGGCTTCGTGTGTTTTGTATGTATTTCGGTCCGGCTCCGTGTGTTTCGTCCGTATTTCGCTACAATCGTTCTCCTATCCACGTGTTCCGTACGTATCTCCAAGCGTTAGGCAGATATGCTACCAACGCTAGTCGTGGTTGCTACCGACAGCCAACGTCGTTGCCGCAAGGGGTACGAGGGCGCTGCTAACAACGACTGATGTTGTTTTTGCTACCAAAAGGTGGGGTCGTCGCTACCGAAGGCCAATGTATTTGCTATAGTAGTATAAATATTTTGCTACAATCGTTCTCCTATTTTTTATGCTATAACATCTCCGGTGAGGTCTCCGACGAGGTGCGCAGAAAAGTCTCTGGCGATGTATCCGGCGAAGTCAGTTTTTTGCTATATTAGAAAAACTTTTTAGCTACAATCGTCTTGTCATTTTGCTCCAACAGTGCCAAGTATTTGCTACAAGGTCTTCGGCGAGAGTCACAGACGAATTTTTTCAGACGATGTTTTCGGCGAAGTCGGTTTTGCTGCATTAGCATAATTTTTTTGATGCATGGTCTCCGGCAAGGTCTCCAGCGAGACGTTCTATTTCTAAAACGAACTGTTTTTTCTTTAAAAACAAAAACGGGGACATATGTAACAAAAGCAAGCCGTTTTGCAGAAAAACGAAATTTAGAACCATTTTAGAGACACGTGTGTCACGCAGGGGAGAAGGACGATGGAAATTATTGCCATCTCCGGGGACGCCCAGCACCGCCCTAACTGATAAGCGCTCCTTATCCTCCCGGCCGGGTGTTACCGTGCCGTGCTCAAATAAAACCACTGCACATGATTCTCAGCCCATCATGGCACTTCTCCAATCTGCAGCGGCACCCACACAGCAACCGCGCTGCTCCTGCACTCCCGCCCTGCTATCCAGAGTGGATTTTCAGAACATGTGTACTGGGAAACCCGATTATACATACTATATCTCTATAAGTTATAATAGTTATCTAGTTAGTATGTTACACAGATCACTAGTTGATTTGGGAGTTGGGTTGATTTTTTTTTTTGGAAAAAAACATATATTAATATCAGATGATACCAATTACACCCGGCCTCTGCAACAACGCATTGACCTAGAGGCCACACGGATGCACACAACTAAAAAAAGAAAAAAGAATTACAAAAAAGAAAAGTCCCTTCAAATGACTCATTCATTGAAACAAAGATTACCCCACCAAGACAAAGACTGCAAGTCCAAATTTCAAAACGACGCCTCCAAGAAGGAAACAGTGCACAAACACCGTCATCGCCCGATCAAAGATCTAGGTTTTCAGCCTGAAGAAAGTTCGCGCTCTCAAAACAATACCTTCAACAAGGTCATTGTCAGGCACAACCAATTAAGACCAGACCCTGGGTTTTCACCCTGAGAGGTAGGACCATGAACCTCTTCTGTGCAGTTGCCCCCACTTTCATGTCACTGCTCCAATTCACAAGTCACCTAGCCAATTCCTCATCACCATCCAGACTCGAACCACCATTGTCTGTCCTCAGATCTCGGTCTCCATGACTTTCTCCGTCAGCACCATGGAACGAGAACATGCCCCATGATAATAACAACCAACAAAGCTTCGAAGCACACCTCTGAAACCAAACGGTCAGGGTAAAACATGAGTGCGTACGACCAAATTCAATCCTTCCAGCAAACTCATGCTATAATAGCACTTATGGAGTTCGCCGGCGGAGCCTTCCGGAACACGACACAAAAACCAGATCAATGGAGACCAACATCCGGCTGAACATTGTCTTGGCTTGAGAGAGATCCAGGACCACCTCCTTTATTGAAACCGAGCCAGCAGCCCCCACGCCACCCGCCGGAAACTAGCAGGATCCGTCGCAAGACGGCAAGACCATCCGGCCGACCATTCTGACGGAGAAGGAGGCCACCACCACCATGTCGGGGGCAGATGCCCCAAGCGCCCTAGTGTCACGGACAAGACCCGGGTCGCCTGGGCGCCGGTGTCGAGGCCAACGTACGGGACAGATCACGGCTAGGCCCAGATCCCCGCCACCGCATGCCGCCATCTGGGCCGAGGATCACCGGCCGCCGCTCGCCGCAACACCACCGTCAAACCAGCCAGGACGGACGCCGCCGCCTTCCCGCCAGATCGCGATCAGGGATGTCGTCGCCGCCACGCCCCCAGGTCTTTGTCTGGCGACGATCCGGACGGCGGCGGCGGGGAGGAGAGACCACGGGAGGGAGGATTCGACGGGAAGTGGAGGCCGCCCGGAGCGACGTGCGCCGCCGCACGGGTGCGGGAGGAGGAGTTGGGTTGACTAGCTGAGGCATTAGTTAGAAAAACTTGTCCTCAATCCTTTACCAATAGCGCATCCTGGTTTGATCATTATCGAAGACCGCACCGAGGGACACTAGCTCCGACGCCTGCACAAAGGTGACGTCCTCAACCTCCGTATAATTCACCACCCTCGGTTTTTTTCCTTGAGATTCTTCGAAGGCCTCCACCTCTATCTCCTCACCTTCATCATCACCGTAGTCACCATAGTCACCCTCATCCACCTCCTCATCGTGCCCTCCTTCATCCTCACAATCCAATGCCCTAAGTGGTGTAACTGATACATCAACCGCATCTATGTTTAACAGATTTGTGAACGAGGTAGGAACATAATGCAAATCGTAGCTAGAACGAGAATTGATGTCAAGCTTGGCTATTGGAAGAAAACACATCGGCGACGGGATAGTTTCATACCTTGCGAATGTTTTCACAAACACATCATGGGTGGCAGGGTCGTTGGGGAACACGGCAGGAGAACGCAGAGACACAGGCGGAGGGCGGGGAGGCATGGCCGCAGCATGACGGTTGCACACCGTCTTTGGTGCGGGGACGCCATTCACGCCCGACTGCTTCCTCCCCTTTGGAGCGCGGGCGATGCTGCTCTTCGCTGTCGTGGAGGCGGTCAGCGAGGCCACCGCTCCTCAAGGGACGAGGTGCTAGCACCCGCGCTTGTGCTTCAGGACGATGAGTTTGGCTTGGGGCGCCCAACGCCGTTATGCGGAGGAGGATGCAGAGGGAAGGGGAAGGCATCGATTGGGCCACGATGTATCTCCGATGACCGAAGGGGGGTCGACAGGGTCCATTGGGGCCGAATCCGGACGCGGCGAGGCCGAACAATGGCAGGGGAAGCGAATCTGCAGTGGTGGAAGACGGGAGGCAGGAAGCGGCAGCGCTGAAATGTCCCTCCCGCCAAATCTACAACGTGTCTATGGAGCACCCTCAGGTCCGCCGTGCAAACTGGGGATATTGGGGGGGGGGGGGGGGGGGGGACGAGTCCATGGGCTCCGGATTTTTTTTAGGTCGGACAGTTTTTTACGGTGTCTCTTTTGACGCAAAACCGTCTCTTTCGACGCAAAGCCGAGAACGAGCGGTTATTTTCAGTTCGCGTAGGTGTCTGCTGGAGTTGCTCTAAGGGGATTATGGGCTAGAGAAAAAAACTAGCGAGGTTGATTTGAACTGGAAGACGAATATCGATGGGCCCAAGTTGAGAATGCCGGTTTTGCCCCCCGTAACGAGTGTAAAATACACACCCCGGTCCAGCCTTTTGTACTCCCTCTGACTCATATTAATTGACTTGAATTTGTTAAAATTTGGATAAATCTAGACACTATTTCGTATATAGGTCCATCCAAAATTTGAAAATCAAAGTCAATTAATATGGGCAGGAGGGAGTATAGAAAAGATTCTGATATTTTAATCCTCGCAATATGCCTTGCTCACCCCAATCCCTGCATATCAATACTCAATCACGTGTATCTTCCACATATACATATATGGATCAGTTGTCAACTTGCAATGCCTATGTCAACGTCAACCACGAGAGCTTCGAGGTCGATCGTCCCTTCAATGTCAACTGCTGCACTTCTCTACCAATCGATCCGTCGATGCTTGTGTATGGATCTTTAGATCATCGCGTGCAGTTAAGAGTTAATCTAGCTGGGTCGTCGTTTACTTTTTTCTCTTCTCCCGATCTGTGATTCGTTCTGAACTTGCTAGTACGTCTAATTATCTAGGTACACTTTATCGAAAAGAAATCATCTAGGCGCGAGACGATCTCAATATCCCCACTAGCAGATTGTTGACGCTCGTAGTGAAATCTGGTGAATCGTGATCTATACTTAGTTGCTTGTAGTGAACTCTCCGTCACATGGTTTGTATTTCATCCATCGCGCTATGTATCTGCAGGCTGCAGTTCTGCATCAATATATCCAACAGATCTCTTTCTGCGGAACTAGCAGTAACACTGGCTGTTCTAAACATCCACTTGAGCTCGCCCAGAAAGTTGACTAAGCAACTTGGCACCACCAACGTGCTGAAAAATATGAGGAAATAACAAGTGTGTGCTAGCTTGAACTCCAGTTCTATAAATACCTGCGCAATCTGATGTGTAACACTCATCCCATTCCACCGATCGAGCTCACAATGGCAGCCACTAAACTCGCAACTCTCGGGTTCGTTGTGCTCTTAGGTGTTGGATTAGCCAATGCCGTGAGGGTATCTAGGTACTCGGAGTCGCAAGGAACTGGTACGGGAGAAGGGGGAGGTGGCGGTGAAGTGAGTGGCGGTGGCTCGGGGTCCGGGGGTGGCGCTGGGAATAGCCAGAGTAGCACGAGTGGTGCGAGCTCACGCAGCGGAGGCGGGGGCGGAGGTAGTGGCGGTAGCCAGAATGGTGGAGCCGGGGATGGTCGCGGATCAGGCTCGGGCTCAAGCTCTAGCACGTTTAGTAATGGAATTAGTGGCGGCGGCTCTTCTAGGGCCGGCGGTGATGGCCATGGTGGTGGCGGAGGACAAGGTGGAGGCAACTATGGATCTACCGGGAGAGGATATGGCGTTGGCACCGGCTCCGGCTCTAGCTGGGCTACTAACGTCCTCGGTGGACCAACTCTAGCGTCTGCCGGTGCTAACGGCAATGGTGCTGGCGATGGCAGAGGAGAACATGGTGGTAGCGGCGGTGGCCAAGGCACGGGATCCGGCTATGCTGATGCACACCCATAAAGTCTCCACTGATTTGAACCTGGAGCCAAGCTTAGTGTTTCCTTTTGATGTAGGATAGTTTGTTTCAATCGTTTTTATTTGTACCCCACTTTTATGCATTGGTAAGTTACAAATAAAGGGCTCCATATGGGTTTATTCTTGGACCATATGTATGTATATACTCATAATTCATTATACCAATGCTACAACTTGTGAATCATTATACCAATCAATAAAAATGTTTTTTTTGCGGGTAATCAATAAAGATGTTGATGAGGAAGAATATTTGGTAAGTTGGGTAGCTAATCATATGTATGAGTAAAAAAATCACGTCAAATGTTTGGTGTTGAGACTCCCTCCCTCTCCTGGGTACCTTTACCACACTCGCTCACCCTACCCCGTGTCGCTAGACGCTAACCCGTGCCCACATTCTAGCCCCGTGTAATGGACCTCGGGTCGATGCGCGCTCTGTAAGAGTGTCTATGTGCCCGCCGCACCCCATCGCCGAAGACCGCACAGGCTTAACCATATTTAGTATGTGTGTGTATGAATTTCATCACACTGTTGGGTTGATTCACTAGCGGTGTGTTTTGCAAACCATAGCACATGCTTAATTAATCATAGTTAACTGTGTGTGATGCATCCATGTGCACTACAAATTGGTCTACACCTACTAGTAGTACTTTTAGGACCATATGCCACAAGCTATAGTCTCTCCGCTTTATCAGCAAATCATAATCGAACAGTTTATTAAAATATAGTAGCACATCTTAATACTTTCATTGCACATTTGGTATGTCCACATACATTACGACAAAGTTTTAATTACTAGCTATACAATCGAGAAAAATACATAAAAAGAAGAGAATTTGATACACCATATTTCCATAAAAAAGAAGAGTGCACAAGGTGCCAGTTTATGTGTAATTTGTTCCGAAGAGAATTATAAAATAAAACCAAATGTTTGAATGATGATTGGTCGGCCACAGAAGGGCACACGCCGTGTAGCTAAACTTTTACATCGCAACATGACACACATGATAGTAACACAAGAGATATATATAGAGTTATAATACTTTGAAATACACAAGAGATAGTAACAAAATACTGCTAGCAAGAAAACAACATGACTCCATTTCCAAAAAAAAAAGAAAACAACATCACAAAGTTTAACCACAAAGTTCACATGGATGATACACGCTGGTAATCAGAGGTTTCATTGCTCTCCAACAATTCTTCCTTCTTTTCCGGACAAAATATACATAAGGTGACGTAAGACAAAAATATGAAATACGATAACACCCATTGTCGAGATTTCACATGTTTCTCAATGAGGTGTTTCGTGGTACCCCAAAGTGAATTATATACCTTTAATTTTGTTGATCCAATGGACTACAACAAATCATACTTGTGTCATTTATGGGATAAGTATTAATCATACTTCTGTCCATTTTTGCCAACAAACCCGAAAAGGGCCGTAGATGGGCCCCCGCCCAAGAGTCCAGCGGGGTCCAATTAGAGTGTCGTATGGTGCCGGTGTGGTCCGAAAAAAAAACAATTAACCCTCGTCTCCTTCCAGCCAGTCGGATGGAGCCGCTCTCGATCTCCCCGTGAACTCCGGCTACCCGCCGCCTGCGCAATATCCCATCCACCTGCTGTCCCCGTAATCCTATCTCTACCCTCGCCTCGCCCTCCTACTCCAACCTCCGTCCTCGCCCATGTTGCCGTCGCCCTTTCCCCTCGCCCCGATCAAGGAGGACACAATGCCGCCCTCCTCCGTGGCGGCGCCCGCGGCGCCTTTCGCCTCGACCATGATGCATGACCCGACGGCGCCGCCCTACTCCACCACGGCGCCCTTTGCCTCGGCCCCGATGCAGGACCCGATGGCGCTGCCCTACTCGTCTGCGACGCCCATCGCCTCACCTCTGATGTAGGACCCTAGGGCGCCGTCCTCCACCGACATGGCCCTCATCCAGGACCCGACGGTGTCGTCCTACTTGCCTGTGATGTCGGTCACCTCGCCCCCGGTTTGAGATTCCAGGGTGCCGCTCATGGTTGGCGGCTAAATCGTCATCGGCTGGGAGACCATCCTCGCCTACCGTGTCCCGCTCCACCACGACCCGACACAGCAGGAAGAAAGGGCCTTGGCCATGCTTGACCTGCTGATGGATGTCGTGTCAATAGTCGACATCCCCAAACTCCAATCATGGTTCGGCATCGCCTCCGTCGCGTTCTAGTGGCTCCCCATGTTCCTATGTGCGCTCGACGTGGTAGTATCCCTTCACTGCTGCACTAGGTCAATCAGATAGTCTCAGCTCCATGAGCAGGACACCGACCAGATCTAAGTGTTGCTACTACATTTTCAAATGAATACTGAATTTGCACTCCATAAATTTCAGAATGTGTTAGTAGCATTTTGTCATTTTTGGTTGAATGAACAACTATTTTGTCACATAGTATTTTAGCACGTGAAAGTTACAGACTTCAAGATGATTGCAATGGTTCCTTGTAGATTGTTATCAAAGTTATTTCGTGTTCACTATAGTCTAGAATTGCATCAATATTGTTGAACCGGAATTTCTTCCATTACCAAATCTAGAAAATTTCGTAGTGGGAAAAAATATAACATATGAAAACACTAGCATGTAAACAAAGCTGATTAGTTCGAATTACCTAAAGCAGTGGAAGGTTTCCCTCAAGATTTTCTTTGCCAAGCTTGAAGCTAGCGTTGTTGTTAGCAAATTGTCTAGTGTGAGCTTTGCCTAGTTAAATCGATCTGACATTTTGTACAGTAGCGACTAAGCTAGGGTATTTTGAATTTACGGCTACACTAGTTGTTGGGCACAATGGTTTGCCTATTGCGTATAACACAAAACACTGCAGGAATTCTTTTAATGGCAAATTGGGGTTACTCATCCTTAAGTTCCTTTTATCTTTGATTGAGGTGCGCATATAGTGCAGATGTTCTTGGGACATGATCGGACGAAAACCAATCCCTTGTGAGGGCAGGCCTATAATATTCTCTACATATTGTAGAGTAATTGTAAATGATTGCCTTTTTTGATGATAAATGATTTAGACTTTATATCATATGTGTTTGCCAGCCACCGGATATTAACTAGCTGCATCTTAAGGCCCAGTTCTTTTGGCGGCTTTTCCGAGAAGCCGCCCTATCCCCAGCTTTCTGGGAAAGCCGGTTCCAAAATTTTGTGAGGCTTCCAAGTTAGTTTAGCGTGAACCACTTTAGAAGCCTTGTAAATTTTTTGAACCGGCTTCCCCAGGAAGCTGGGGGTAGGGCGGCTTCTCGAAGAAGCCGCCAAAAGAACTGGGCCTAAGTAAGTTCTCTAGATCAACGGCTATTATGAACGCTTTCTGCTCGTGTATCAGCGCCTTGATTAATTTATAATATATGTCCGCCGTAAGCATTTCTAGATGCCCTCGTTTAGACGATCAGAGAGCGTTCATAATAGCTACTGATCTGGGTGCCCTGCACCTAGAAATGCTCACAGCGGGCCTATTATAAATTAATCAAGGCGCCGCCACACCATCAGAGAGCGTTCATTATAGCCGCTGATCTGGGCACTTACTTAAGATGCAACCAGTTAATATCTGGTGGTTGGCAAACACATATGATATAAGTCTAAATCATTTATCATCAGAAAAGGAAAATCAGTTACAATTACTGCACAAGACGTAGAGAATATTATGGGACTGCCCTCACAACGGATTGATTTTCTCGGATCATGACCCAGAGAACATCTGTACTATAAGCGCACCTCAAAGATAAAAAAGAACTTAAATATGAGTAACCCCAATTTGCCATTAGAATAATTTAATTTATGGAGTGTTTTGTGTTGTACACAATAGACAAAATATTGTGCCCAACAAGTGGTGTAACCGTAAATTCAAAATACCTTAGCTTACTGTCCAAAAGGTCAGATCGATTAACTTTGCGAAGCTCACACTAGACCATTTGCTAGACATTATCGCTAGCTTCAAGCTTAGCAAAGCAAATCTTGAGGGAAACCCCCACTCTTCGGGTAATTCAAACTAATCAGCTGTGTTTGTATGCTAATGTTTTCATATGTTATATTTTTTCTCACTACAAAGTTTTCTAGGTTTTGTACTGGGAGAAATTCCGGTTCAACAATATCGATGCAATTCTAGACTATAGTGAACACGAGATACCTTTGATAACAATCTACAAAGAACCACTGCAATCATCTTGAAGTCTGTAACTTTCACGTGCTAAAATACCATGCGACAAAGTAGTTGTTTATTCAACTAAAAATGACAGAATGATACTAACAAATACTGAATTTTATGGAGTGCAAATTCAGTATTCCTTTAAAAATGTAGTAACTCAACACTTACTTGGAGCCGGTCGGGTGCAGCAAGAAAGGGCTACTACCACGGCGAGCGAGCAGAGTAACATGGGGAGCCACTAGACCGCGACGGCGGCGATGTCGTACCATGCTTGAAGGTTGGGGATGTTGGCGATCGACATGGCGTCCATCAGCGTGTCGGGTCATGGTGTAGCGGGACACGGTAGGCGAGGATGGCCTCCCATCCGATGACGATGAAGCCGTCGACCATGAGCGGCACCCTGGAATCTCAAATCGGGGGCGAGGCGACCGGCATCGCGGGCAAGTAGGACGGCATTGTCGGGTCCTAGATTGGGGCCATGTCGGAGAAGGACGGCGTCGTATTGTCCTACGTCAGAGGCAAGGCGACGGGCGTCGCGGACGAGTAGGGTGGCACTGTCGGGTCTTGTAACGGGGACGGGGTGAAGGGTGTCGCGGCGGAGTAGGGCGGCGCCGTCGGGTCCTGCATCATGGTCGAGGCGGAAGGCGCCACGGGCGTGCAGGTCGGTGCCGCCACGGAGGAGGGCGGCACCGTGTCCTCCTGGATAGGGGCAGGGGCAAGGGCGATGACAACATGGGCGAGAACGGAGGTTGGAGTACGAGGGCGAGGCGAGGGTAGGGCTAGGATTACAGGGCAGCTGCTGGATGAGATATTGCGCAGATGGCGGGTCGCCTAAGTTCACCTGGAGATCGACAGCGGTTCCATCCGACTGGCTGGAAGGAGAAGAGGGTTAACTGTGTTTTTTTGGACCACACTGGCACCATACGGCACTCTAGTTGGACTCCGCTGGGCTCTTGGGCGGGGCCGTCTACGGCCTTTTTCGGGTTTGTTGGCAAAAATGGACATAAGTATGATTAATACTTGTCTAATAAATGACACAAGTATGATTTGTTGTAGTTCATTGGATCAACGGAAAAAATGGCTATAATTCACTTTGGGGTACCACAAAACACCTCCGAAAAGAACCTAAAATCATTTTTTGAAAAAAAAGGCAAATTCGAGTGACAGCGCGACGAATCTGCAAACTAGAAAAATGCACAAATTTGAATAACAAAACATTAAGTGGAGAAAAAAAAGAGTTGGCTGCTTACCGTTTTGCCTTCTCTCCCATACTCACAGCTTCTTGATGTAGCCTTTTAAGCTGACGCATGGTATCGCGAACCTTTTCAGAGTTCAGATGAGTTCTTGATGCGGAACTCAGGGAATAGATCGTGTTTTGAGCGAGAAATCTGTAGACAACATAAAGTTTTAAACTTCCATAGATTTCGTTTCAGTTTAAAGATCTTCGTGTCAGAAACCAGGAAATAAAATCCATATTAGTGTGTCATGGACATCTTTTGAGCATACGACACTAGGGAATTATTTCGCATCTTAATCAGCACGTATAATATCACACGTCTCCCGACAATTACTGGTAGGGATGTGTGAAACAACCGAAACGTGTCCGCCTCGTCAAATTTTTTGTCTAATCAAATCACTAGTCCTCAACAATTTTGCTCTAAACGTTAATTACACGGCTGTCCGTCAACCGCCCGACAGACGGACAATATCCCTAATTAATTGTTAGATATCCTAACTTCGCGGATCAGTAAAACCCTAGAGAAGACAGAAGACAGGGGATAAGCTAGGAGAAGGGAAGATGGTATACACCTTGGATTCGAACCTCCGAACACCACCGGAGAAGAACCGGCGTGGGCTCCCTTGCGGGATCGACCGCCGAAGGCCTGCGGCGGCGGTTCTGAGGAACAATGAGGACATACTTCTGAAAACGGGACCGAAGTCAGATTGTCTTGCCGTTACATACCAACCAGTTGGCTATACTTGTCAAAAAAAAAAGTTGGCCTATGGTATTTTACTAAGTACGACGGCACGTCGTATCCGGACGGAGGAAACACGGGCTCTTTCGTGAAACAGAATGATTTTTTTTCAAAAATTCACAGATTATTAATAATTAACAACATCAGGACAAAGAGATCTAATAGTAATAAAAATGACAATAGTTTAATGAACCACCTAACAACGACTATAAACACTAACGCGAGTTGAAGGCGCGCCGCTGCCTTCACCCCTCCATTATCGGCCGAACAAATCTTGTCGTAAGAGAGCTTGTTGTAGTAGAAAGACGGGAAGTCTTTGTGCTAAGGCCCCAAAGGACCGGAATTTTTTCACATTTGCCACACTTTTTATCTAAAATTTGCATATTTGCCACATGACCACCAAATGTCAGTGACACAGAAAATGGCAAATATGCAAAGTGCAAAGAAAAGTGTGGCAAATGTGCAAATCCCCCCAAAGGACCAATGCACCAGAGCAACAACCATCGTCAATAATGAAAATCGTAGATCGGAAGAGATTGACCTAAAATCACACCAATGAAAAAAAAAATAACCGGATCCCAGAAGATCCGCCGGACAAACGACTCCACACGCCATTCGTCGGTACTAGACACACCACCACAGCGAGGATAGAATGGAGAGGACTTTATTCTGACTCCAGGATATAGTCGTCGTCTCCGCATCTCGAAAAACACACGAAAAGCAGTCTAGGTAAAGAAACGAAAAGCCCTCCCGCCAGCGAGAGGCTGTGGTCCGCCACACCTCCGAGACCCCAAGGCCACCAAAGATGGTGCAGACCGATGACGTCACCGGCGAGAGCAATGGGAAACCCTAGATGAGTTTTTAGTCAGTCGTCGCCACGATTCCTTCCTCTTTTATAATTTTCAGAATGATTGTTTTCTTATCAATATACATGTAACGAGTGCCTCACATGGCAGGCCATGATCCCTCGCCGATGGAAGGATTTATGTTCTTTATTTAGCTTGTTTTTAGTATTTTTTTTGGATGATGAAATGGCTATATCCCGAAGTTAGAACAAGATTCTCCCCGCCATATCCTCGATCCGGTCTAGGAGAGGGCTTGTGGCACCCTGAACACAGTGTACCCTTTATTTGAAATTTTAGAAATTCGTACTTTTAGGTTTCAAAAATGACAAAACTTACTCAGGGATACATGTATATGGTTCAAATAACCGTAGCAAGTTTTGGTTGAATTCTCCTTTTATTTTGGGCTGCAAAAAAAAATTCTGAGTGCATGTAGGTGTGAAGAGCAGTATTTTTGTCAGAAATTTTTCTTTTCTGCATTTCCCACAATACATCATATTTTTTGCTGAAATTTCTAATGTACCTTTGGAATGTGCAAGATTTTTTGGAGTCCTAAAAATAGGTTTTTCAAAAATTTGAAAAAAGGCATCATGGTTCCTAGGTGCTGCTAGGGTTTTTCGGACAAGCATTCCCTTTTTTTATAAATATCATAGCTGAGGCTTCTTCTTTCCACACTCTCCCTCTCCCCTAACCGTTGCTTTGAGAGTCGTGCGAGAGCGGTCGGGTCTCTCCCGTCCCCTTATCTTCTAAGGGCATGTGCAATTGTTTAGACAAGGGCTGTCTATAATACCATGCCATGTCACATTTAGACAGTGACTATAGACACTCCTTCCAATGAACTGTCTGTTTAGTTGTCTGTGCACGCTTTAAAAATTGGAGGAGAAAAACTGAAAATAAATCAGCACGACTTAATTTGAACATCAATCTGGACTCACCCTGGAAGAAATAACTGCCAGTTTCTAGACGCCCTCGTACAACGGGAGATCAGCCGTCGTTAGGTAGCGATTAACCCGGGACTAGACCGTCTATAATTCTGCAGACGGACTGTCCGTTTCCCACTATTTACTTCCCTCCACCTAAGCATATTTCGTACGTGGCCAGCTTTACAGACAGCTGACTGGATCCTGTTGTACACGCCCTAAGTAGCCAGTGGGAGGTGGCGATGGGGCGGTGCCGGAGTAGTTTTAGGTTGTAGGGATTCTTTTTCCGGCGTCTGGCCGGTAGTGGGCAGTCTGCCCGTAGTCTGTAGTGGTGCTCTAGATCTTGGGGACCCGATCTGGATCCTGCAGGTCTTCCCCGACTCGTTTCATCTCCTTCAGTCGGAGTTGACGACGAAGGGAAGGGCTACCGCTGCTTCAAATAAAGTCGCTGGCATGTCTGTCTTCAAGATCTGCAGCTCCTGGTGTCTTCCTTCGGCCGACCGGGGTGGTGAGGAGGGGAAGGGGATGGAGATGTGGATCTTTGAGGGCGGGGAGTGCTTGAGCAGCTATTTGCTGCTCTCTGGAAGGACGACATGGGATTGGAGCCATATCCGGCGTCGGCTCGTGGTGTTCCTATTCATTAGCGCGCTCCCGAGGCTAGAGAAGTTGCGTTGACCGGAAACCACGAGCAACTCCTTCGTCATGGCTCGTGGCCGTGCTTGGTTCCACCTCCTCCCTCCTACCTTTCCCTATTCTCTTGGCGATCGTGGTGGCGAGGGGAGAAGAAGGAGGGCGAAGGTGCTGGAGGATGGTACCGAGGGGCAGTGGGTGCTGTCCAAGATTCGTTGGCGGATCCTTCCAAGCGATGGTCAGTTTTGCCGCCGCTACGCTTGGCCGAGGGGGGCGCTCCATGCCTCGGGAGTCTTTGCTCCGAGGATTTATCTACCTCCAAGATGGAAGGCTCTTGGGCTTCAGTGCAGTGATTCAACGCCGTCTTCATCTCAAGTGGTTTCATCCCCGAGATGGAGCTAGTGGTCGTTGCTTCGAGGCCGGTAATGGCGACGATGGAGATGGACCTGACCGCGTTTCAAATTTTTATGCAAGGTCCTTTATGTAATTTTCATGGGCTCTATTGTAATTTCCTTTTCTTTTTAAGTCCGTTTTGTAATCGTATCCACTGTATTGAATGAAGCTCCCGGGATCTAGTCCCAGGATCCTCTGGATCCCACACCCGTTCAAAAAAAACATCATAGTTGATAGAGAAGTGACTAGACGCACTAGCCATAAAAGATGTATCCACTCAAGAAGAAGCCGCTGAAGATCGAAAGTGGAGCCAACCCACCTTCGCTTATCCGACAACAACTAAGACTCGAAGATCATCTCCAATCTCTAAGGGCCTCCAATATGCTGCATACCAGCTGACGCTCACCCGACGGCTCTTCCGACGAGTTTTCTGGCGTTTGCACAAGAGGTTAGCTGAGTCGAGTGGTAGATACTGTGTACTACCTCCGTCCTTACTGTGTACTACCTCCGTCCTAAGGCTTAAGTCATATAACTTTTTTTAAAGTCAAACTATTTAAAGTTTAACTAAGTTTTTAGAGAAAAATATTAATATTTACAATACGTAATCTATACCCTTTAATATATTATAAAACATAGTTTTATATGGTATTTATATAATATAATATTTTTTATAATTTTTTCTAAAATTTGGTCAAACTTTACATGGCTTGACTTTTCAAAAAAAAACTGTCTCACAAGTCACAAGTACCAACCACAAAGACAGAGACGGACTGACCCCCTGACACCGCTTCGACCCTTTGCACGAATCGAGAGGCACTTGAGAGTCCACACTCCCCTCCCGGGCCCCTCCCTTGCTTCCCTCGCCGGACTAGCCGGTGGGTGGCGGCGGGAGGTTGGCGCCGGCGTAGTTTTAGGTTTTAGTAGTAGTGGTAGATGTAGGGTTTGGCCTCGCAAGTGCGGGCGTCTTGCCCGGAAGAAGAAGCTTCTAGGTCCTACCGGATCTGGATTTGCTTTCTCCCATGGCTCGCGGTGGTACTCGATTGGTAGTGGGCTGTGGGTGATGTGGAGAGCTTCTTCAATAAAGCCGCGGGTGTAGGTGCTATCTCCGACGCGGAGCATCGCCGTTCTTCTGTCTGGCCGTGGCCGTGGCGGAGAGGATTCGAGGTGGGTTTGACTGCCCGGCCTTCCCGGCCTACCGTGGTGGCGAGGAGGAGGGTCAGTCTTGAGTCGCATCTCGAGGTTTGGAGTTGGTGTTGTCTTGGTCGTTGGATTTGCGTCGCATCCTCTTTCTTTTCCTTCCTCATCTTGGGGAGCTCACGAAGAAGCTTTCTTTTGAGCGATTCCGGATCCTGGTGGTGATTTGTCGCTGTTCTTCGATTTCTTTTGTCTTCTTGAGCACAGAGGTGGTGACTAGAAGGGGAGGAGATCTGAGGAGCGGTGGTGACGATCAACCAAGGAGTAGTGGAGCCACTTTCTACTGCAGTTCCAAATCGGAAGCAAGATGCCACCCGATTATCCTGGCCAAATCGAGGCCTTCAAGCTCACCGGTGAAGAATCCCGGAGCTTCTTCAACCTCCATCGTGAGGCACATCAGATGCAGAGGCGGATTGGAAGAAGGACCCGATGGCTTTCTCCTAGATAATTTTAGGGTCCTTTTTGTAAAGCGTGTGGATCTAGTTGCAATTTTAGTTTTTCTAGGGTCCAACGTGAAAATTTGTAACTCCTCCGTCTTATTATAATGAAAGGCTTCCAGCCCCTTCGGGGCTCTCCCTTGTTCAGAAAAAAAAACAAAGACAGAGACGGTGCTCTGGCCCATGGACCAGAAGGTACGTGTAAAGAGAGCCTGTCGCTACTTTGACTCTAGCAATATTATCACCAAGTCCAAGTACTATCCACTGAACCGCGAGAAAGAATGGGTACTCTGGGCCATGGCCTAACGACGGGCACGTGTAATGGCGGCCTCTTGGGCTCCATCATAAGGCCTGGAAGCCCAATTGAAGCGGGCCTGTCTTTTCTTCTTTGAAGCATCACACTGTCCTGTTCTGTTCTGCTCAGTCAGTGTCCACCGTAGAACTGCCGAAAACATGCTTCGATGAGCAGCGCAAACAGGATAAACATCGACATAAACCAAGCAGCCAAGCCACGCCCTAATCTTCGTTCAGTCCAAGCTTATGGACTGTCAAAATAGCAGAGAGCGCCGACGCGAGATGCCACTGAAGGCAGCTGCAACCACAGACGCCCTACCTGACACTCTGCAGGCACGTAAGTACGTGTCTGACAGCCCCATCGCCTGATCCAGCAGCCACGCCACTGAGTCACCACTGACCGCGAACCGATCGATCGATACTCCTGCAGTGAACCCAGACCAGACCAGATCGATCCATGTACGCGGGCGCTTTGCCTAGATTCGCCAAGTTTAGTTTAAGCACCTGACGAGACGAGACGAGACGGGTCAGGCGGGACAGTTGAGATCGAGCGCGGAAAGCCAGGATATATTCGTGCCTGCGTCGCAGCATCGGATCCCCTGGACCGACTGACCAAAAACTAAACTACCCCAAAGAAAGAAACAACGGGATTCAAAGTAAACTGAACCAAAACAAACGCCTGACACGGCAAGCAGGATCTATAGTTCTCTACTACGGTTGCACAGTTGCACCGACCTGGCCTGACGCGACTATTCAAATGAGGAGGAGGAGGAAGCGGTTCAGCGGTTGTGCGAGGTAGGAGAGGTTCCTGCACGCGCCTGCGCGGGACGAGCACGTTGCAGGGCTCGCTATCCCGAGGCCGCTGTCAGTGTCAGCAGGCAGGCTGCTGCGTAATCGGGTAGTTAATCAGTGTATGTCGCGCGCGCATGACCATAGTTTAGTCTGTGTTTTCCTGACAGGATCCCAGAGTTCTAGGTAACCCATCACCATTGACAGACGCTTTTCTACTTCTTTTTTACGCCACTGCTGGTCAGCCAGCTGGTTGTCGCAGATCCATCGCTCACAAGTGCAAACTTGAAGCGGTTAGCACTTAGCAGGTTCGTGATCGGTGCAGTCCGGTGAAGGCTTCCATTGGCGAGTTCTAAGACATGTTCATCGACGACGTCTGGGTCTGCTACACCAAGCATGCATGGTAGAAACGGAGCAGTTTTGTTAATCACGCAGGCGACTCGTCTAAGAGCATCTCCACTCGCCTACCCAGGAGGCCGATCCGGACGCCCAATTTTGGTCCGGACGCCAAAATCGGCCTAGTCGCGTATCCAGGGACCTGTTTTCGTCCGGATTTTGGCATGTTTTGATCCGGCCTACCTGTGTCGCACTCAGATCCCGGCACGCCCCGGGACGTCGGACTCACGAAACGGTGGTGGGTCACTGCCGAGAAGGCACACTCCGCCAATTCGCCAACTCCTCGCCTTTTCTCCCTCCTCCCACCTTTTTCCCCATTCCCCACCCCCAAGCTCCGATCACCACGCCCGACATGCCGCCCAAGAGTTTCGCCCAACCAGATCGATCCTTGGCGAGGGTCCGTGGAAGAAGACGAGGAAGCCGAGAGCGCCACCGACCAAGCGGAGGGCATGTCCTCGGAGTGGGAGAAGAGGAGCACGCCAGCAGATCTCGTCGGTAGCGGAAGGACAGAAGGAGAGGCGGCTCCAGCAAGAAGCGGAGGAGAGAAGGCGATGGTGGCGGCGGTGGAAGAACAAAGCGATGGTGAAGGCGAAGGCAGCCGCGACGACGTTGATGGCCGTGCCGCACTCCACCACAGGGGAGCTAAGAAGGCCGGCTTGCCGCCGGCTTCGCCGATCTCTCCGCCAACTTCCGGAAAGCGGTCGCCGCTCGGAGGTACTCGCAGGAGTTCGACGGCTTCAACCCAACATGCTCTTTCCCCGCCCGGCGCCGCCCTTCAAGCGCCGACATCAACATCCCTACTCGCCTCCGGCGACGCAAGCCCGCTTTGCGCCGCGGACCGCTCGGCCTTGTTTGGCGAGGTCGACGCGCGCAACCTGTTCGGCGGAATGCCGGGCGCCATGTACTCGTGAACACTATCTTTGTCGTGCACTCTTTTGACACACTCGCGAACATGGACAACTTGACACACTTCAATTTTGTAGCTGCGTCGTGCACTTCTTCTGTTTCGAGAGGACATGAAGATGGAGTTCAAGTTTTATCATGTCTTCGAGAAAATCGAGCATTGCGAGAAGTGGCGTCTCTCCAGGAGCAAAGACGGCGTCTACAACCCCGAGGCCCCGGCCACTGCTGCCAGCGAAGGAAGACCTGAGCTCGGTCAGAAGAAGGCGAAGATGCTCAAGGCCGCCGGACCTCTCGCCGAGCGTCTCCAGGCTTCGACCGAGAAATGCCTCGCCGACACGAGGGCGCAGGCCGAGAAGAGGGCTGAGAAGAGCGAGGAGCGCTGGAAGAAGCTGATGGAGACACAAGGGGAAAAGTTGGCCCTCATCAAGGCCAACCTCGCCGAGAAGAAAGCCAGCCTCGCCGAGAAGAAGGTCAACTACGCCGCCAAGAAGCGCCACACGGACCTCAAGTTCCTCATGGGCGGCGAGGACACGTCGAAGATGAGCTCGCCGGTCAAGGCCTGGTACATGGCGCATCGTCAGGCCATCCTGGAGGGCATGACCACGGCTTCCCCTGCCCCTTCCTCTGCGGCAAACGCTCCCACGCCGAGCTCTGCTTCGACTTCCTCCAACCCGGGGGCCTTCACCGACGAGATGGACGACAAAGCCGCATCGGCCATGCCGCAGGAGCCCATCCGCATCAACGACTGAGCGTTGTTTCCCTTGTTATGTAATAAAAATATGTCGCCGAACTTATAGGCGCATCTGTCGAACACCTTGTGGCCGAGCACTCACCGACAAAAACTATGCAGATTCAAATATATAGCCGTTTTGTGTCGCAGATTCAGCCTGACAGCAATGTTTTAAACCGAATGTAAATGATCAAAACTTACGCGGTACGAAAAAGTTCGGATTTCGGAATGACTTCGAGTGGAGATGCTCTAACAGACATGCTCTCACGGTCGCCTGGCCAGCCGCGTCGCAGAAACACGTGCCAGCCCATACCTCGACGCCATCGAACCTCCCGCCCGCTCAGAACTGAGAAAGAAAAATCAGTGTGTGTCACGTACTGGTGGTCACCAGTCGCTGCCGCAATATACTACTACCCGCCACGGGATCAGATCAGACGCTAGCTCTCCCACATGCGAAGTTTTCACGGAAATAGTAGCGGCGGTCACCGGTCAGGATCTGGCGCTGGCTCTGGCAGGCCGGCCGGCCGGAGATGGCCGCAGACAGTGTGAGTACAATAATTTCCTCGCCTTGCTCACCTCGGCCAAGCAAATCCGCAAAGCGAACACGGCCACTTTCTATCCTCCTGCTTTTTTTTTTTTTTTTTTTTTTTTTTTTTTTTGGATGAGGCCCGAAGGCCCTGGAAGCATATATTATAAAAAGCGGCAGTACAAGATTACATTGAGGCCCTTATCAAACCAGGAAATAAAAAAGTAAGCCTCAACTTTTGCAAAAAGGACCCTAGAACAAAGAAATAAAAAGCAATCAGGTCCGGTCGCCTCACTTGACCAAAGATCCGACGAGATCGGGCACCCATAGCCACCGGGAACTTGCCACTTGGGGCGCCGGCGATGGATCCCATCTTCGGACAATGAAAATCCTTCACAAAGGAAGAAGATGCACGCCTTCACGCCGTGCAGAGCCGGCCCATCGCCAAGGATAGCGCAAGAGTTGCCGCTTGGGAGCTCCAAGAATCGCTTCCAACAGGCACCGCACTGACGCCAACGTCTCCACGGAGAGAAACCGACTGCCACCATCCTTCTTCCCTTCCTGTCCGCCACCACGGCCACAAGGCCATCGAGGGTCACCACCAACTTCCTCAGCCAGTGAGCTCATCCTCCATCCGAGCCAGAGGGCAACCAGCCACTCCTTCTCCTCCTCGCCTCCACGGCCGGCCAGAGAAGCAAGCCCGCATCAAGAGCTCCGCCAGATCGGTCTCCCTCGCCACCACTAGGACAGAGCACCAACGCCTGAGCCACCCCACACCACCCGACGGACCACGACCACTACCTTATTAACGGAGACAAGAGTTCCTCCCTGCCGCGAGCTCCAACCAGAGAAGCGGCAAGAAAAGGCAGGGAACCCTAGAGCTTGGGTGAGGTCGACGCCAAGCTCGCTCCAAACCGCCAAGGTGGCAAGACCCTAATCTACTCCTATCAACTCTGCCACCTCCCCTCCGCCATCTCCGGCCGGCAGCGCCGCCAGAGAGGGCTCGGGTTCGGCCCGGAAGGGAGAAGAAAGCTCTCGAGCTTTTCAGGGACTGTAGCAGAGGGGAAAGGGAAAGGGGAGACACTACCGGCCGTCTATCCTCCTGCTTAAACACGGCGCCGGCGAGCGAGGCGAGGCAGCGCGACACGGCGCCGTACGAACGCGGTGGCTACAGGTCTCTCTCTCGCGCGTGTTCGGATCGCACGTGAACCCGCGCCAGCTGCGCACGCGTCCGCGGTGTTGAACGTGACCGTGGCGGCACCGCCTGACCGGACCGGACCGCCGCATGCACGCGCGTCTGACGAGGACCGGACGTGCGGTTCCCGTTTGTTTAATCCGCCATACCGTTTGCATAGCCAATTAATTAGTGCTCCTCCAGAGTACTGACAGCTTCGATCAGTGTGACTGTCTTGGCTCGTCCAGAGAGAACAGACAAACTTTCAGCAGACCCAGCGCACTGAAATCGATTTAACCTCTACCTCTACAGTACGTGCTTAGTACTGCCTGGAGAGAACGGGTAGACACCTACTAGTACCTGTACACGTAGTTTGTCATGGAACAACTCGAGCTGCACGCCATGGCAGCGATCCACGGAGCTCGAGCAGCCGCCGTAGGGACGACGATTGCCGCCTTGCCTGGCCCACGAGCCAGCCGGTGCTTGCGCCCATGACTCGATCGAGAGAGAGACACAGCGACGCAGAGCAGACAGCGACCTACTACTACTCAGCTCGATCAGGCAGTACCGCGGGACGCATGCATGCAAGCGTCGCAGAAGCTGCCAAGCGTGCAGCGCTGGCGCCCGGCCCAGCGGTCAGCGGTCAGCAGCGGCAAATCTGAGCCTAGATCAGTCAATCCTCCATCCCCCTGCCTCGCATGGGCGCAACCCCTGACACACGCACTGACACCGTCTCAGGGGGGCTGGCTGGATGGCCGGTTGGACGGACGGCAGCAAATGCGCCCCCATTCATTCAATTCACCCCAGGAGTCATTGTCAGTCTCCTCGCTGCCCTGCCCCAAGTCCAGTCCTGCATGCACACCTGCACTGCAAGCTCTGCGTGCAGCTTCTCGCTCGAAAGACTGGATGGACCTCGCAACCGGAACTTTGAACGGCGGCGACATGACATCACCAGCGAGACGGCGCTACTGTTGGAGCGCCGCTGTCAGCGTGATCAGGGAAGAAGGCCAGACCAGAGAGAGCATCGTGTGTGACCAAGTTGTGCTAGTACTGTTATTAACCTAAAGAAAAGTTTGGGCACTGTATTTCTCCTAAATAAGTACTGTACGGGCGTCTCAGGAAGCATAAAGTAAGCCAGCTGACCAGACCAGAGCGTGGGCTACTGAGCCTTGCGCTGCAGAATCCCCAGATGTGACAAACCATCGCAGGCAGGCAGGCAGGCACGCAGAGGAATCAGAAAAAAAAGAAAAGAGATGACATGAAAACAAAAGCGAGCACGCTCGCCTCCGCTCACGAGCTGCTAGCATCTGCTGGTGACAGTATTATTACAGAGAGGGTCTGGTCTGACATCGACGGGTACGTACTGGAAGAAAATGAAAATCTAGTCGCCTAAAAAGATTCAGATACATAGCCTCAATCTAAACTGGTTCAGCACAAACAGCCTCACAGCCTGCTCTAAGTTCTGCCACGAAAGTGTCATGCCTGATCGATGCAAATGTTACAAAGGTAATGGAGAAGAAAGAAAAATGAAGAAGAAAGAAAATGATGATCCACGGCTCTAGAGGTTTCGGCCTTCCAAGATCCTGATCAAACTGTTGCGTGTGCCTCGAGGTGGCCGGTCGATGTGTCGGTGGCATGACAGCACGCCGAGAAAGAACCAACCGACCAGTAGCTCGATCCGTAGCACTTGTTCTTGGTCTCATGCGAATCCAACACCCTGCGCGCGCACGTTGGGATGATTCATTCACCTGCAGATCGTAAAAGCGAAACGTTGAGCTACGGAGAAATAATGGTTTGGTTGTAAGAGGTGGCAGGACATGTGTGCGGTGCAGGGATGGTAGGTACCGTGGTGGTAGCGGGAGGTGGTGGTGATGGGGAGGTCGTTGTGGGCGGCCATGGGGATGGAGATGGAGAGCTGCGTCTCGCCCTCCAGCCCCATCCACGACCCCTTGCTCCCGGCCTTCTCGTGCGGCCACTCGTCGAAGAAGGGCCGGAGGGGCTTCTGGTCCACGGCGCCCGACGACGGCTTGTCCAGCCGCAGGTCGGCGCCAAGCAGGAAGCAGTGCTGCTGCTGATGCCGCCTCTCCTTCTCCTCCTCCTCCTGCTCTTTGGCCGCGGCGGACAGATCCATGCCGTACGTGTTGTTGTTGTTGTTGCTTCCGTAGCCACCGCAGCCGGGGAAGAGCGACGTCGGGTTGTGCTGCTTGGGCTGCTCCATGCCGCCCAGCTGCTTGAACTGCCACTGGCCGTGTCCGGCGTGGTGCTGGTGGTGTACAACGTCCCTGTCGGTGCTGACGTCGGTGAAGAACGCGTGTTCCCCGGCGCCGTGCACCTCCTTGACGCTGTGCCCGTACGCGTAGCTGTCCTTGCTGTGGTCCATGCTGGAGTAGTAGGACGGCGGCGGGTGCGGGTGGGTGGTGTCGAGGTGCAGGTGGAACGGGCTGACCTGCGCCGCGGCGGCCGCGTGGTGGTGATAGGCGCCGGCGCCGTGCTGCTGATGGCGGCCGGCGGAGGCGTAGGGCCCGCCGTAGAGCGCGTGGTAGGGCGTGGTGTCGTGCGTGACGGCGGATGGGCGGTTGTAGGAGGGCGCGGGGGAGGTGGTGGCGGCGGCGACGCCGTTGACGGCGGAGTGGACGTTGGAGGAGGAGGATGACGCGGAGGAGGAAGGCGGCGGGGGCGTGGCCAAGGACATTTCCACAGGCTTTCTTGAACGGTTCTTGCCCCGGTGCATGTGCTTCTCGCAGTACTTGGAGTCCGGGTACGCCTCCTTGGAGCACCGCCACTTCTTGCCGTCCGTCCGCCGGCACCGCCCCGGCTCCGGGTCCTCCGCCTTCCGCCCGAACCCCATGCCGAAGCAGCCCCAGCCAACTGCAACAACGCCATCGGTAAGCACGTACGATGTCAGTACGGACCACAAGTATCAATCAATACGCACGTGAACGGGGAAAGGAAATGATCGAGCTGGGTGAGTACGTACGTGCGGCCTGAGGAGGGTAGCCGAGGGAAGGGGAGGTGGCGAGCGCGGAGTCGAGGAGGAAGCTGCGGCGGAGCGGGAGGAGGAGGTCGGAGGGGATGGGCACGCCGGAGGCCATGTACTTGTAGATGAGCGCCTGGTGCTCCAGCTCCTGCCACTGCGACGCCGTGAACGGGCACCTCCCGCCTCCCACGCCGCCGCCTGCACCCACGCCGCCCCCCGCGCGACCGCCCAGCATCATCATCTCCGACGATATCGTACCCACGCACCTGGCTGGCGCCGCCCGAACACAGCAAAACTAGATACGCCGGTGGAAGGTATCTGCTAGCTAGCAAGCACAGCGCACGGCGATACGCCGATCGGAGCGCGGCGTGCTGCGGCTGTTGTGGTGGACTGGCGAGGGTGGGGGAGGTGGCGAGTGGAGGTGAGCACTCTGTGAGGCTGGGACGCCGGGGGGTTTTGTAGGGCGAGGACGGGGGGGAGGGGGGCAGACGCGCGCGTTCAAACCCTACGTGCCGGAGACTGTTGACGGATCCGAGCAGAAACAAGTGCGTGGGTCGGGGGTAACGTGGGATTTGTCAGTGCAGAGGCTTCACGCACGCCTCCACCGGCTGGTGCTCTCCAACGCTGACGAGCTACAATCCATGGACTTTCTCTGGGCGTTGATGACTGTACAAGCGGTCCTGTGTTACAGCACTAGTTAACAGTACACGTCTTGTTCAAAAAAAAAAGTACACGTCAGCTGTTATTGAGCTCTAGTCACATCACTGAACCTTGGTGTTGACTGTTAAGTAACTGAAAATAAATAAGAGAGCAAATCGTTATTTTCTATGACGAGCTGCCCAAAGGTGTTGTAAATGTGATTCATGTCATGGGACCTTTTTGAGGCAAGTGTAAGTTTTAGAGCTTTAACACAAGCCTACTCTCCCAGAACGACATAACTCAAACTCCACATTGAAGCAGAACGATACATTGTCGTCCAAGCATTGGCATGACCATACCCATGCTTATCGGCTATGTTTGCATGACCATACCCAACCTTATCGGCGATGTGAAGAGTACATATGACATATCTGGCAAAACAGTTCCGCCAACCCTTTGAGCATGAAATCCATACAACAAGCTGCTACGAAGATACTAAACTCCTCCTTCAAAAAAAAAAACTCCTGACATGCTGACCAACTACTCGTATATGCGTAATACTAAATTTGTCCAATGAGGTTTAATAGTGTGGGATCAAGCTGAATCGTGGTCAAGCATATCTAGGAATCCTTTTCAATGTACTACCTCCCTCAGAAAATGGTAAAGTATAAAATACCAAATACTAGTAAATATCGACAACCACAACATTAAATGAATACATCATGAAAATATATCTTAAGTTGAATCTAATTATTCTGCTTTGATATTCTAAATATTCATGTTTCTGTATATACACATTGGTAAATAGAAAATATTTGTGAACAAATAGATTAGCAGTTGAGTCGTCTCGACATAAATCTAACCTTTTCTTACAAGTCACTCAAGACGTGGTCACATAATAAGTGATTGTCCACCCCTACTTGTTCGGCTTACTTATATTTATTTCTTTTGTTTCATAATATAAGATCTTATTATAGTTAATTTAATTATATTTATTTCAATAACATTTGAAGAGGAAGTAACTGTTACTGGACGCAAAGAACTTTCCCATCTGGTCAACGAGAGACGGATAACTACAAAGAAATTGTTGTCCAAGAGTTGTTTACCATCTTTGGCTCCTTAGAACGGGTGCTTTCTTCGTTTTAAAAATATAAAAACCATATCTATAGATTTCAAAAATATCTGAAAAGTATTCTAAGACATAATCAATGTTGTTTTCCACAAGCATGCAAAAAACATGACGTGAATTTTTTTATATTTTGTCCTACACAAAAATGATAAATCTGATAAATTTTGGGGATTCAGAAACATACCAGAGAGATCTACACTCTTCTCATTTTTGTACAGCTCGGAATATAAAGTATATTTAAAATTGATATTTCACATGTTTGTGGGACAAATCATGGGTTACATCCAGATATTTTTATAATATTTTCTGAAACTCACAAATATGATTTTGAATTTTTTTGAAATAGCAACCGAGCTCGAGAGGCCAAAAAAAAATCTCCACTCTGAAAGTTGCGACAAAAGAGGCAGAGCTTGTGTACCGGGAACACGTCTGCACGTACCCGTACGTACAGTACGTGTGAGCGAAGCAAAATCGGCGGCTTGTTTAGGCGCTCTGGGTGGCTACTGCATAATTTAAGGAGGATAGGCACAGAGGATAGGTCATCCAGTCAAGATGCGGCGTGCGCGCTGCGGAATCTGCTGCGCGCCTCTGCACTGCACTGCAGAATCAGGGCTACTACTCCCACTGATACACACTGCCCGCTCGCTGCCGCTGCAGCGCTGCGCGGCCGGCCGTAGACGAGCCGTGCAAAATCTCGACGAAATCTTGCCGGTTCCTTTCTGGCACCGGGTCCGGGTGCAAAGCTGACGGCCTCTCCGTATCCACCAGATGGCGCTGGGCACCCACGGCTATCGCTGCCTTTCCTAGACTTCGAAGTCACTTTGCTTTTTTTTTTTTTAATATTGTACTGTATATGATACAAGAGCCAAACCAGGGTCCAAAACTGGCAGAAGACATTGATTTTTTTGAATATACCTTGGAGAGGTGTATCAACTTTGCATAAAAGAAGAGGCTAAGAGGGCCGGTACAACACCAAATGCAACCCGATACAAACCCGACGCCCCACTGTTTTTCACACAACCTAAATCGACCGAATGAAGGCTCGCCTTGCATCGTCTCCAGCCATGAAAGACGAGAAAGGGATACATCGTGCTTCTAAGTCGCTTCACAACCGAAGAAGAAAACTTCAGAGTCGACTCTAACTCCGGGGAGGCACAAGCCAACGCATCGCCAGCTCATGTACACCTAGGTAGACGAGTGGATGACGGGACCAAAGCATGAGGAGACGTCGACGAAGAAGTGAGGTGATGGTGTCAGTTAGCAAATCATAATAAGATAGTTGCAATTACAGTTCTTTTACAGTTTCAGTTTACTATAACATTTGGGAGCGTCTAGATTTCAGGCGCGTGATTTTTAGTTATGTCTAAGTCGCTGATGTCATCCTCTATTTTATCCTAACTGGTAAAATTTGTACCAATTCTCAGTTGCAATCTAGTTGCAACTCATTAAATTCTCAGTTACAACCTAGTTGCAACTCATGTTTAACTCATACATTGCACGAATCACGAGGTATATTCAATGGTGAAAGAGGCGACTGAGACCTAATTAAAAATCAGGTGCCTGATTTCTAGCAAAACCGATAACATTTATAGCCGTTGTCGACACTCTATCAGTTAACTATATTTAGCTCAGAATAACACGTGTGATGATCCCCTGTGATCCGCAAAAGTAGTTAGGAGTTAGAATGTTTCCTTAGCGGTTTGTTAGCTCACCTTACACGTTGAGCCGATCGTGTGATGGCATGTTCACTAGGAACTTGAGGTGGTTGGTTTTTCGATTGTCAGTTAGACATTCTGTCGCTAATAATTAAGGAGAACAGAAACAAAAAGCTTCATATTTTGCATGGGACTCAAACAAATTGTGTTTTGCCAATTGTTGATTAGCCACCAATTTGCAGAATCGGCAACAATATTTGGTATCAGAGCCTAATCCACTATGGTTGGGACTTCTCTAAGAGAATCCACTGGCGGCAAACACATCCAAATCACATGAGGGGTCGACAACCCTGCATTGCGTGCGCTCGCGGAGCCACGAGTGAAGTAGGGTAAGGAGAGGCGGCGGTGGGGAGATCGAGAGAGAGAGCGGCGGGGGGCAGTGTTGTCACATCTCCCACTCTTACCAAGACCAATTACACAGAGTGGGCGATCCTCATGAGGTTTTCACTCCATAGCATAGGTCTCTAGAGGCCGCAGGCATAGCAGAGCGGCGGGAACGACAGGTGTTGGGCGCAACATTGCGCTCCGTGTCGCCGAAGATGGTGCCATCCCGCACTGCCAAGGACAACATGAAGGAAGCCTCTGACGCGATCAAAATGATGTGCATTGGCATCGAGAGCATCCGCGAGCCACGTCGTCAGAAACTCCGCAAGGATTTAGGGAACCTAGTGTTCAAGACCGGCGAAGCGGTCGAGGGTTTCACAATGTGGATCACCAGCCTCCTCAGCGAGTTGTAATCGCTGGGAGATACCACTACCGAGCTCGATGTCGTCTAGAAGTATGTACACATTGTACCACCAAGGTATGGTTAGATGCCATGCTCCATTGAAACTCTTCTTGACCTAAAGGATCTATCGATCGAGGAGCTGAGCGGACGTCTTGCCACATCGGCGACGCGTGATGCAATTGGAGGATCTGGTAGTCGCTTTCTTTTTCAAGAGTAATGTGTCATGCACTATCGACATCGTGGCGATAACATATGGCAAGGACACGCCCAAGAACAAGCGACGAATGGCGACAAACTACGCCTCGGCCGTGAGCGAAGCGAAGGAAATTGTCGCTAGTGTGGCAAGCCCGACCACTAGGAGGCAGAGTCTAAAGAAGAAGCATGATGAAGAGAAACAAGGCGCACAAGCGAACATTGTGGTGATGGACGAAGAAGGCCCCGGCCTCCTCCTCGCTGTGGCTGATGTGCAACCCATCACCAACGTTGTAACATCCCAGCATATAGGACCTAACGAAAGGTAGATTTAGGAATATGAATTGCTCCATGCATTCATTAGAGAAAATGTGAGTAAAATTTTCGCCAAATAAAAACCTTGAAGTGATCAAAGTTTCTTTCTTACTTTGAGATTAGGTTTAGTCCTAAAGGAGGATTGTTATAAACTTTGATATGATCTTAAAAGAATTATGTGTGTTTTGAAATGAGTTTGGATTTTAAAACTTAAGTGTTTTATAATTTAAATGATTTTGATATAAGATTTGAATCTTAAATTAATTAAGAGAAAAGTATTATAACTTAAACCTTATCTAAAAACAATATTGAATATGAAGTTCATTTTATATACATAAACAAGATATAAAGAATGAACTTACTGAAGTTATTCAAAACTTCACAATTTATAAAATGACTAAAGAACAAGAATATTCTTTATTAATAAATATATAATCTTTATTACAAATGAATAAAATAAAGATTACAAGAATTATAAAATAAAAATTACAAAAAGAATAAGAAAATTACATTTGTATATATTTACTAACTAGCCTACAAATAAATCTTCATCCTTATCTTTGTACCCGTAAAACAAAGATTTAATATAAAACAAAACAGGATTAGTGTTAGTATATTTCTCTCAGATATGTCAGTGAGGTGCACTTGACAAACTCATCATTGAGAAATGTTATAAAGGGGCAAGTTTCACCAATATGAAAGATTACATCTTTCATAAATTTACAGCCAGAATGCAAATGACAGCCAAAAGGGACCAATTCACCAGCCAGGGTAAAAGTAGTTTGGTAATAGTAAGTTCAAACTTTCTGAACCTATCCACAACTGCATAGCAGGCACACAGACTAGACACACACCAGCATGCATGTGGTGTGTTGTCAAGCTCACAAGCATAGTCAATATCACAAAACCACAGCACAGCCGTGGGGGAGCACATCAGTGCATCTCTCCACTCCACATAACACAAGAGCAGCCAGGATAGACAGCAAGAACAACAACCAAACCAGACCAACCTAGACCAATCAAACCTCACCAGGATGGTGACATAAGGAGGGGAAGGGATTAGGTGGATAGCAAGATCAAGCCAGGAGCTAGGAGGAGCAGGGTCAGCTCAAGGGCAAGCTCAGGAGCCCAGCAAAAGTAGATCAAAACCAGATCAATATCATCATCACCAACTTACTACATCACCACAGATTTTGTGGTGAGTTTAATAAAACTTTCACATGATCAAATCATCTTATTCAGAGAGTAACATGTGTTGTTTTATAAAGCAAAACCTCAGAAAACACCCAAGTGGGGTGAATCCATCATAGGGATTTTCTTTTAAACTCTAAAGGCAAACAACAAAGTACCAAGGTCCAACCAGAGCTCAGGACAACATCCTTGCTCTGCATGTCAAATTACATCTTACCATTCAATCATGCATATACCTATGATCTATTTCTAGGCACATCCCTAAAGGAAGGGTAGCACCTTAGAACCAAATCCATAGGATTCATAACATGATCAAACTCACTATCAATTTTTTTCCAAGCTTTGATTCAGTAAAGAATAGCTGGTACCACTACGAGGACTATTTACATGAACCAATTAGATAAGCTTTGAATCCCTAAGCCTCAGACCAACATCATTGGTCTTAGGGAATTCAAATAAGAGCATCTATATTTATCTCTCAAAGCCAAGATTGTCTTAAGCACAAACTAACCAAATCCATGGTTTAGAATCAAACTTGTGTACCATAGATGATGGTGTCACAAGAACAATCCAATATGAATCAGGAAAAGGCAGTAAATCATCACAGATTCAGAAAATCAACTAACTAATAATTTTCCTGTAACATAGGAATCATAACTAGGATATTCCTATAATAAACTTTACTGTTTAAGATCATAAAGATCTCAAACCACATACTAATTTCCAAGTTATCAGCACTAAGACAATAGTTGTATCTTATCATAATCATGACCATGAATCAAATAAACAGGGGAAAGCTATCATATCATTAGCCTAACCAAGCATGTTTCCCAAACAACAATATCATCTTAGCCAGATGCAATTTAAGCATCAAATCATCTAGTAAACCACCAAAAACATCATCTGTGATTTTTAAGCAACAAGTTTCAAGCCAATAAGCATTTAGCATGTATAGAGACCATCTAAACATGAATCAAATCATCCAGTACATGAACAGGCACATAGCAGGAACCCTAAATGGATGATCATCTTAATCCGAATCAGACAGTAGCAGAGAGAACACTGCCAGCGTCTAGCATGAAACCAGCAAACACAGAGAGCACCAGGGGAGAAGAATCAAACTCACCATAGGTCCTCGCTGACGAATCAAAGAGCGGGGTGGCAGACTGGACCATGGCCAGGGAGCACCAGGAGGGTGCTTGCAACTGCACCGCCACGGCGGCCGGCGGCCACGAGCCGAGCACACCACCATGGGCGGGATCGCGGCGGCGGCGACAACATCTTTTATGAACCCTAGGGTTCGGGAATGGGGTGGTCCTGACCACGGGGAAGACCCAGAGTCAAATCCAAGTGGATAGAACGAACGAGCATCGTCGACAACCCCAACTCGCACCATGGCGGCGGCCAGAACGGCTGACGACGGCAGGAATCAAGGGTGGCGGCATCGCCGGCCACGGGGTCGAGTCAGAGGAGGAGGGGATAAGGTCGAGGGAGAGAGGGAGGCATAGTGGGCTGGGTAGGCCAAAACCCTTCGGGGTGATATTTTGACCTAGCCCTATTGGGCCATCCTGGCCCAATAAACCCAAGGGCCAGCCCAAGATCTTTAATAAATTTTTGATCAAATTAGAAAAGACCAAAATGCCCCTCACCTCAATAAAATTATAGAAAATAACATAAAAGTCCAAAAATTATAAATAAAATATTGTTGAATTCACAATAATCCACTCTATTCAAATAAAATAAGATATAAGATTTTAGACACTTAAATTTTTATAAGAATTTTGTAATTTTTATATTCCTTATGGAATTTTACAAAATTATTGAAAGGTGATAAAAATAAATAAAAATCACTTTCATTATTTATTAATATTATAGTATTTTTGAAAAATACTAAATAAATATTTAGTAATAAATTTAATATATAATTAATAATTCCTAAAAGAATTATTAAATCAATAAAAGTAAAATAAAAAAGGGTAATTAAATAAAATAATTCAATATATGCAATAAATAAAAAATATATTTATAAATGCTTTATTAAAAGGGCACCTTATATAAGGAAAATGCATATAGAATTAAATAATGCATTACGTTACTTGCATAATCATTTTGCTTCTTTAAATATTGTCCTTACCGGGCAATAATAATGTTTTTGTAGAATTAGAAGCTCAAGGTCCAGTGCAAGCATCAGACTTCACTACCTTGACATCACAAGGCAAGTTCATCACTTGCTCATGTCCTTTGAAGAGTCTTTAACAAAGCATTTACAAATTGTGTGTTATCATATATGCTATAAAAGAAAGAAAATATTATTTCCATGAACAAAGAAATCATAGATATCATCCTAAGTGGTGATATAATGGAGAAATAGAACTTAGAGTTCTAATTGCAACTTTGATGATCAAATAGGGACTTAATAACCCCTGACATGAGTGATTCTAGCGCCGTATATTACGCGTTAGCCATGAGATTTGGAATGGGACGGAGAAGTCAGTTGTATCTTCTTCCTCTTGCATGAAGCCGGATGTGCAGGTCGTGGATGTTATCCTCGTAGCGTGCATATTGATTGGTAATTCGTAGAGGATATGCAGCATATGGGTGGGAACCCTCATCGTCCCACGATAGTTCTGGCATCTAACGGTTTGTACAAACCATTGTGTAATTCATTATGTGGGCATGGTGTACACCAAGGAGGCATGCAGGGTCGCAAAGGGGGTAGTGATTGGCTTGGACCAACCACTGGGCCCACATCATGGAATTGTGGACGGAAAATCGCGGTTGTGCAACAAGGAGTTGATCTCTTATGGGTAAAGTAACGCACCTCTGTAGAGTGTAAAAACCTCAACTTGTTACTCCCTACTCCGGGAAGGAACTACGAACGCGGCAAGAAAGGAACTCCATGAAAGTTCTGGTAAACCTGTGAAGGCTGATTGTCATAGTTTTTTACAATAAAATCAACCTTTGAAGAAATATTTACAAAAAACCGCATAGTGCCAAGGATATATAATCCGAGGTGGTAGTTAGAGCATCAAACTTCCCACCTTGCATATAATGAACTTGTTGGTTAACGCTGTTACTCATTCTTTCCTTTGATCCCTTGCTTAGACTCTGAGGATCCTGAAGACTTGCCAATGTATGCAACCGAATGCCAAGAAGACGTGTTCTACGAGGAACCTGATCTATCCGGAGGAGTTGAAGGCGTGGACTGAGATCCCGCTACGGTCGGTGAGAGAACGAGTCCACTTAAGTGTCTAGTTAGTAGTAACTAACGAATGAAGCAACATGAACTCTATAGAATAAGTCATGAGCCCCACTCCTAGTCAGAGTTGCTACTTTTAAATTTCCTCTGAACACTTTATATTTTGGTTTGTAAGTTGGATCTTTTGGAAGTCTTGAACTTCCGGTATTGTAATAATAATGCGTGTACTTTTGTAATATGGATCCGCAATGTTTCTGTTGTACCACTCCGAGGGATGTGATATTTACGGAACGGTGTTCTGTGGATGTCATGTCAACGACTATAGTGTACTACACATGCAGTGGTATGCTGGGTCACCGCAAACGTCATGCTAGGGTTACAAATGGCTAAAACTCTTGAGGGGGTGAACGGAGATGCCATTGCTCCCCAAGATGTCTTCCTCAATGAAGATCGTGTGATACCCGTCACCATAGACGATGATGCGTGGTATCTAGACACGGGGCAAGTAGCCACATGAGGGGGACATAAGATATCTTCACCATGCTTGAAAATGCACTATGTGACTCGGGGATAGATTGGTCGTGAACTTGGAGGGCATGGGGTCGATCTTGTTCACCTGCACATCAGGCCATCAGTGCATGTTGTTCAGTGTCATGTTCATCCCTAGGCTATTTACCAACATTTTTTCGCTTGGCCAGCTCGACGACAATGGATGCAAGACGATAATTGAGGGTGGCCACCTATGCATCATCGATCACGAGTGATACGTCGGAAACGTATCTATAATTTTTTATGCTCCATGCTTGTTTTGTATCTATTTTGTTTTGCTTTGTCTTTAATTTGAGGTGTTTTTATATCTTTTCTAGAACTAACCTATTAAAAAGTTGCCACAGTGCCAATTGCATGTTTTCTTCTGTTTTTGGTTCCAGAAAGGCAGAAAATCAATATTCTCGGAATTGGACAGGACAAAAGCCAAAGTTATTATTTTCCCGGAGCAACACGGAACCACGAAGAAGAGCCTGAGGGGGCCACAGGGTGGCCAAACCCTCCTAGGCGCGGGCAAGCCCTGGAGGGGGTGTGGACCCCCTGGACCCCCACCGACCTTGATTCCCGCGCCTATAAGAGCCCCCGATGAGAAAACCCTAAATAATCCAGAAGAAATCCACGAAAACCTCTATAGCGCCGCCATCACCGAAGGGGAGATTCGGGGGACAGAAAGTCTGTGTTCTGGCACCCTGCCGGGACGGGGAAGTGCCCCCGGAGCCATCTCCATCGATCCCCATCACCATCTTCATCACCGTTGTTGATTCTCATGATGAGGAGGGAGTAGTTCTTCCTCAAGGATAAGGGCTCTATCGGTAGCTATCTGTTCATCTCTCTCTCTATTCATGATCTTGTTGTGGTCATGAGCTTTGTAATCAAGTAGATCTACATTGCTACTCAAGTGCTTTAATAGATCTCTGCTCTCCCCATGTGTGTGAAAGTGACAGTGTGCACGCCATGGTGGCACTTAGGTTTGAGTCTACATAAATACTCTTTGTGCTTTAATAGATCTATGTGTTTCCCCACGTGTGTGAAAGTGACAACGGGCATACCGTGTGTGGCACTTTGGCTAGATTGAATATTTGTTATGAGTTATACTTGGAGTTGGATGTCTCTATGAAATTATGGTGTTTGTTGGAACCATCTAGTGCTCAAGGTGATAGTGTGGGGTTATCTAGATTGGGGAAGGCGGACTTTGAGGTGTGTTGTTATAGATCTACCTTGGATTAGGGTGTCCAACCGGAGAGTAGTTAAGAGTAGTATCATGAAGAGATGATATTTATATGAGATAGTTTAACTAGTGAAAGTATGATCCCTAGGCCTTGTTTCTAAGCATTGAAACACCGTTTGCTACTAGATCTGTTGCATGTTTGCTTGCTTCCTTCTTGTTGCCTTTAGTCTTTGCCTCACCGTGAAGCTCTTTTCTAGCACCGTTACCACTTGTATTTCACTATCTCTTCGCCGAACCAGTGCACCTATATTGGGTGTGTCGGGGACACAAGAGACTTCGTGTATCTTGATTGCAGGGTTGCTTGAGAGGGAATACCTTTGACCACTTCCTCCCTGAGTTCGATAAACCCTGGGTAATCCACTTAAGGGAAACTTGATGTTGTTCTACAAATCTCTGCACTTGGAGGCCCAACAATTGTCTACAAGAATAGAATTGCGTAGACATCAACCAGCAGCACACGTTGGCGCGTGTGCAGAGAACAAGGAATCGGCTGTACAAGCTGGTTCTGAACCTCGCCGCATCGACCTGTCTGATAGAGCACCTTGACGATCCAACATGGTTGTGGCATGCATGGTTTGGGCACCTACATTTCCGAGCATGGTGTGGCCTGTCTCGGAATAGGATGGTGTGTGACATGTTGTTGCTGAACCACATCGATTGAGTTCTGCGACGAATGTGAATTTGGAAAGCAACTCCGTATATCTTTCCTACAGAAAGAGCATCTTCTGCACATCGCAAGGAATGGAGCTTCTCCACACTGACCCCGCGGCCCAATCAAGCCAGCTACTGCAGGAGGTAACCATTATTTTCTACTTGTTGTTGATGACATCAGCAGATATATGTGTCTTAGGATGATTAGATCAAAGGACGAGGCTTTTGCTCGATTCATAAAACATAAAAGTATAGGCACATGCGTATGTCAAATGCAATCTTTAGGATTTCTGCTCCGATCACGGAAGCGAGGTCAATTCGAACGAGTTCAAAGCCTACTACAACGAGGGAGGCGCCCATCACTTCACCACTACTCCATACTCATTGCAATAGAATGGAGTTGTGCAGCTTCGTAATTAGATGATGGTGGAGATGGCACGGTGCATGCTTAAAGCATGATTGTATCGACAGAATTTTGGGGAGGAGCTGCGAAAACAACGGTCTACGTCCAGAAAGCGTGAAGGCTTATTTGAATAAAAGCTTTTCAATAAATGACCTTGGTCAAACAACTTATATATTAGACATAAAGATCTATAGAGATAGGACAAGATGCCTAATAGGACTTTTATAAAGTATATACCTTGACAAAGTTCTGAAAAGGTCAGATTGGATAATTCTAAGAAAGGGTTTTTGCCAATGTTGTAAGGAAAGACATTGAATAAGATTCATAATTCAGCGACGACGGAAGATAGATAAAATATGAGCAACATCCCCTATGCATCAACCATATAATCTCTATCATACATGCCACGTTGTGTACTAGACCGTATGTGTTCCATGTTGTTATTTTGAACAGCTGGTACCAAATTTTTCTAGGAATGGAACACTTCACGACTATTAAAAGTATCCTGAAGTACCTAAAGAGGACTAAGGACAAGTTTATCATTTATGGAGGTGATCAAGAGCTCATCGTAAAGGGTTACGTCAATGCTAGTTGGGGCACTAATCCAGATGAATCTAAGTCTTAGTGCAGATAAATATATATTTTGAATGAAGGAGCAGTAAGTTAGAGGAGTTCCAAGCAAAGCATGGTTGCAACATCTTCAACTAAAGCGGAATATATGGCTCCTTCAGAAGCAGTGCAGTAGGCAGTTTGGATGAAATAGTTGTCTCCGAGCTGGGTGTGGTTACTAGTGCATTGGGCCACTCGCCCTATACTGATAACACATGTCCCGTTGACCTTTCCTAGGAGCCAAAGTTGAACAAGAACACCAATCATATCAAGCACCGCTTTCACAACATACGTGATCATGTACAAGAATCAGACATAGAGATTTGCAAAGTACATATGGATATGTATATCGCAGACCCACACCGTTGATTAAACCTCTTTCACAAGAAACTTGATCAGCATCAAGATGCCATGGGCGTTAGATATTTATCGATGTAAACTAGATTATTGACTCTAGTGCAAGTGGGACACTATTAGGAATATGTCCAAGAGGTAGTAATAAAGTTGTTATTATATTCAATGTTTATGATAAGTGTTTATTCTCCATGGTCATTATGTGTACCGGAAACTAAATACATGTATGGATATATAAACACCACGGTGTCCCTAGTAAGCCTCTTCTGACTAGTTCGTTAGTCAAGTGATGGTTAAGTTTTCCTAACCATGTACATGTAATTCCACATGATAATAGGATCATATCATTAGGAAAATGATGTGATTGACATACCCAATAACAAGCATGGCCATTGATCGTGTCACTTAGTTTGATTGCTATCACTTTTGTATATGTTAGGTGTTGTTTTCTTAGACCATGATATTATGTTACTCCCTAGTACCATAGAAATACTTTATGGTCATCAAACGTCACTTCGTAATTGGGTGATAATTAAGATGTCTTTCAGGTATCTCCATTGGTGCTTGTTGATTTGCATGAATCAAGACTGAAATTTGTTCCTCCATGTGACGGAGAGATATCTCTGGGCCCTCTCGGTAGTGTAGCATCCTAAATCTTGGAAGCATGTGACTAATGCGTTTAGTCATGGGGAACCTACACCATGAAACAAGTAAATATAACATTCCTATAACGAGTGTGAACTAGCTCGGTATGACGATATCAATGATCGAATCTCGGGCAACTAATATATCGTGAGACAAAGGGAATCAAATACCGGATTAATTGAATCCTCGACATCGTGGTTCAACCAATAAAAGAACTTAGTTGAATGTGTGGAAACCAATATGGACATTCCCTGTCCTGCTATTGTTTATTGATCAGAGAGTTTGTCTCGATCATGTCTGCATGTTATCGAACCCGAAGGGTCACACACTTAACACTTCAATATTGCTAGACTTCAATGAGATTATAGATGGTGTGGTCGAAAGTTTATTTGTAGTCTGAGATGAGACCCTAGACATCACGAGGAGATTCGGAATGGTCCGGACATAAAGAAAAGTATATGGAAAGTCCTTTAAGAGTTTCGGGAAAAGTCTGGAATATATCGGAGTCGGTCTTTATTGTTCTCGAAGGGTTATGGGGGTACACCTATAGGACCCACCTATGCAGTGGTACCACATGGGCCTAAAAGGGGGCACGCCGGCCTCATTGGGCTAGGGAACCATAGCCTACTAATGCCCATGCAGCCAGGTAGGTAAAACCCTAGAAGGGAGTGTAGGAAAAGGGGGTCTCCCCTGCCTCTTTGGCATTGTTGCCCCATCATTATGGAGGGGGCCAGGCCAGGGGCTTCACCCACGCCTATATAAGAGAGAGGAGGGGGATATTTCAAAAAAAAACTTTTCTCTAGCCGCCACCTCCCTCCTCTCTCCCAGATACTTCCCCTCACTCCCGCAAAGATGTGAAGTGAAGCCCTGTTTTTCTCTCTCCACCATAAACAAGAAACACCATTGTGTTGACGGAATCTCGCGGAGCTCTTTTATCTCACTTGTGGGATAAAGTAGGAGGAGATGACACCAAGACGAACATGTGGATACCGTAGAGGTGTTGTCGGTCACATGACTTCATCAAATAGATTCGTTATCGTGTACGACTATATCATCCATGATCTCTAGATCATTAAATACTCGTGTGACTTTGAAGGTAAGTAGATCAGATCTAACTCTCATGACTAGCATCTCGTATATCGTATATTGTTGGGTTTGTTCCACTCTTCTGTAGGAGTTTTTGTTTTCCATGAAACAACCCCATCCCTTGTAGATAGTATTTGATCAATGACGATATGGACCAAGGGCAAGCCAAAAGCAAAGGACAAATGGCATTATATTGAAAAACACAAGAAATAGCAAACACACAAGGCTTATTAGGAGCTTGGTATGGAAAGTAGCATGCAAATTGGAATAGCTAGAAAACAAGATTTGTAAATGCAAGTAAACAACCACGATGATCACAAAGCATAAATGGGACTTGTACAACGAAAAAAGAGATCTAAGAACAAAATAAGGACATAGCGAAGACTATAAGCTCATGCCACACAAGTACAAGTAGAAAAGCTAGTTCGATTTCACAAAATTGGAGGGATACAAAATTTGCACAATAAGTACCACCTACAAGATGTTCATCGAGCTTGGGCTTTCTATTCTATATGGCACTTGTATCTTTTTTCTCTTTCTTATGCCAATAACTATACAAGCTAACTATATGAGATGGTGCATACAAATTTTGTTCGGAATACTACAAGGTATAAAATGTGCAAATCCCAAGAAATCATAGGAGGAACTAGTCTCAGTTGTATTTTTAGGTCGCAAAGATAGTGTGGATTTCAAAGAAATGCAAGTGGGAAAAAGATGCACGATGGTTTAAACCTTTTAGTGTTGATCTTGACCCTTATTGTTGGTTGCGTCCTTGCTGATGGAAATTTGGTTGAAGAAGATGGCATGCAGAAGTGATGTTGATGTAGAGATCCTTCTCTTGTTCGAAATGAGCTAAAGAACACCAAAATCAAAATTTGTATGCAAAATGTATGCTCCAAATGGTGCGAAGCTGAAATCTGTGAGGCAAGTGGCGGATAATCTGGGGTTACAAGTAGGAGACTACAGTGGTAGTTTCCAAAACGTCAAGAACTCGTCCGTGTCGCAATTTTGGGCAGAAAAACTCGAACCAAAACCTCAAATTGATGGAGCAAATCAAGGAATTAGGCTATGGAAACATAGATGGAGGTATATCAACAAGTTTTCAGTGGACCAATGGATCAAAACCTACCAAAACGCTCTCAAATTCTACATCGATCCAAAATACGAATTAGGATATTTTTTATGCAATTTTCGATTTTAGGGAAGAAAATCAAGGGGGGTGGCTAGAAACTCAAGACAAACCCGAATCCATGGAAACTAAAGGCTATGGATACCATATGTTGTAGCACAAAGCTACTATTGTGGCATGATCTTCATTGATTCGGGTAGGTTTGGGAGAGGAGACGAAGAACACGATGAACACACAAGTGAAAATCGAAGATACAAACACTACACCACACCATAATTGGTTTGCGCCCGTTGTCCCAAACTACAAACACAATAGAATCCACTTGGGAGAGACACATAGGTAGATATCCAAGTTAGAAAGATTGACAGGTAAATGATAGACTATTGTGAAGAGATTGCACTTGATAGAGACCCAAAGGGATATATCAATGCAATAGAGTGCGCAATAGCAACAATCCAACTACTCGAGGAGCGTCTTGTACATCTCCTAGAATAAGTTCGGGGGCATTGATATCCATGAATGGATCTGACCCACCATAGGAGGTACGAGGGCAAAGCTATATATCATCTCATTAGCTTTGTCGAGGTTTTACATATGGAGGTAGGTGCATATATATAGCCAGCCATGAGCTAGGGTTAGTTTAGGCATAAACAAAGGCAATACATGGGCCAAGGCCCGACTCCAAGGCGTGTAGGTCTACTTATAGGCCAGAGACTCTGGTGTCGTAGGCCGGAGACTCCAGGGTGGCTAGAGACTCTGGTGTTGTCTTTAGGGAGACTTTAGGAGATCTTGATGTTCTCGCTGGAGTCCTTGGGGCGGAGACTCGGGGTCGCTAGCCAGAGACTTCGGGGTACCAAGGATGGAGACTCTGGTCTAGCAGATACGGAGATTCCGGTCTTATAATTGTTGCTTCTTGCCCCTTTTCTTCCATGCTTCTATGACATCGTCCTTGAGACCTCGAGCTTCCTCCTCAGCTTCCGTACTTGTTGATGCGAACCTAGCATGATCATATAAAGAAGTATGAAGTTGCATGCAATTCAAATGGTTGGACAGTATAGGATAGAATTCACTTTTATGATCCATGACGACTCGTCATATGTTGTAGAACGTGAGATGGTACTTGATATCGTGAGGGCTCCTTCCCCAAACCACCGGCATGTCGGCCAACATTTAGAAGGCGTCGGTACAGATGCTCTTTGAGTATCTCCACTCGCCTACCCACGACGCCGATCCGGACGCCGAAATTAGGCCCGGGCGCCGAAAATCGGCCCAGTCGCGTACCCAGGGACCTATTTTCGTCCGGATTTGGGCGTATTTTGGTCCGCCTACCAGTGAAACCCGGTTCCCGGGTATGCCTGGGGACGCCGACCGGCCAGCAGGCGTGAGCTAGCTCTGTCGGCGAGACAATCCCATTCCCACCCACTCCACTCGCCCAGACTGTGGCGAAGAGCTCCCAGCGTCCCCTGTCGCCATGACTTCGTCGGCGGAGCTCCCCGACGCCGAGACATGCCCACGCCTCTATACACGCTTGTCGTAGTTGCCGCCCACCTCGATGCCTGCTCCGCCTCCGCTTTCACTGACCGAACTTCGACGTAGCTCTGCTTCGCTGCGTGCTCCCAACACCACGCCCACCAAGTGTTCAGCATTTGTACGGATTTGGCCATGGACTCCGACGACGACGAGATACTCGCCATGGACTCCGATGACGAGGAGATGCTCGCCGTACTCCTGGAGGAGGAGAGCGCTGAGGTCGCCGAAGGTGAAGGGCACTTGCAGATCCTCGCATCACTCGCCCAGCTGTACATGGAGATGGCGAAGCCGAAGCGCGGTGGTTGGCGCCAGGTCGCCGAAAGTGCAAGGCGAGACAAAGGGTAGAGGGCTACTGCATGTTGTACGCCGACTACTTCGCCGACCAGCCACTCCATGGAGAGAACGTGTTATGCTGCCGTTTCAGGATGAGCCGGAAGCTCTTCCTCAAGATCGTGCATGCCATCCGGGAGTTCGACCCCTATTTCCTTTGCAATAAGGACTGCACCGGATTGGTTGGGTTTTCCTCGCTTCAGAAGTGCACCGTGGCGATGAGGTTGCTTGCATATGGAGCGCCGGTGGCCGATCTCGATGACTATCTCCGCATCGCCGAGTCCACTGCCATTGATTGCTTGTATAGGTTTTGCAGGGCAATGATTGCAGTGTTCGGTGAATAATACTTGAGATCACCCACTGCTGAAGACACTGCTCGGATCCTCGCAGTCAATGAAAGTAGAGGATTTCCGGGTATGCTTGAAAGCATAGATTGCATGCATTGGGAGTGGAAGAACTGTCCATTTGCATGGCAAGGAATGTACAAAGGCCAAAAAGGAGTTTACACTGTGATACTCGAGGCAGTTGCTACACATGATCTTTGGATTTGGCACTCCTTCTTTGACATGGCAGGATCGAACAACGACATCAACGTCCTTTAACTCCTCAACTGTCTTTTCCAAGCTTGTTGAGGGTCTAGCAGAGGGCATCTATCCAACATGGCCAACATTTGTAAAGACTATCTCAAACCCAATGCTCCCCAAGCATTCTCACTTTGCCAAGGAACATGAAGCTTGCAGGAAGAACGTGGAGCGGGCATTTGGTGTGCTCCAGCAGAGGTTTGCATTTGTCCGGTTCCCTGCTATGACCTGGTCGAAAGATCATATGTGGGAAGTGATGAACTGTTGTGTGGTCTTGCACAACATGATCATCGAGGATGAGAGGAATGATCCAGTGAGATTGCTTGAGAACGACGAGCCATACTACAGACAAGGTCCTCTTGACGAGCCTGATCATCAGGTGCCTCTAACCTGGGCTGCATTCATCGCCATGCGTCAGCAGATCCGAGATCCGGCGGTGCATCAACAGCTGCAGGATGATCTTGTTGAGCACCTATGTTGTACTTGCAGTGCAGACCGAACTATGTTTATATTTACGCCGAACAATGTTTAAAATTTTGCCGAACTTTGGCCGTAAATTGTTTTGTATTCATTGTATGCCGAAATCTGGACGAACTTGAGCCGAATTTGAGCGGAAACGGGTGACCCGAAAACTCGGGCTGGGTACGAGAGTGAGAAAATGGACGTAGCCGGCTGAAAACTTGCTTCGTACGGCCAAAGTTTTTTTTTAGATCAACAGGGAAAACATCCCCGGTTCCATTTCAGAAAATGAAACCAAAGCAAACCAGTACCTCAGGTGCCAAAACAAAACAAAATAGACTAAAGCTAAACTGGAAACTAATTCCAGGACCCTGAAGGGGAAACCCAGAAAGCACAAACACGTGCAGAAAGCTAGAAATTCAGAATTTTAAGAGGTTATAATCCGAGCAGAGGATGGCAGAGGAGAGAATGTACAAGCAACACGAAAACTCTCGACTCAAAGAACCACATGAACCTCATCGGCACCTCGGGATGTGTCTCCGTAAACGACAGAGAGGCACGTCCCCATAGCTCGGCAAGCGGTGGTTTTCCAAGTAGAGATCCACCAAGCCAGTGCATCGAGTTGCCATGAGCTCCGGTGGGTTCCTTAGCTGTTATCATCCGCTCCATGAATGTAATGAACCTCCCTCCTCCAACTCTTTGAATGGGACCTTCCAATTCCTTAGATATGAAAGGACGAGGCCTGACCTGTTTCATGTTAATCCGAGGAGCATGATTAAAAACTATGTTATTCCTATTATTCGGATGCCCCAAAGAACGCAAGAGACTACATTAAAGCGCAAATGTTTCTTACTATCAAGCCATCTTGAAGCAATAGATTCAAATTAACAACTAAAATGCCAAAGATGTCACGAACATCATCCGTATCACCCTTGAAACCACACAATCAAAAATAAATGTTTAATGATTCAAATTCTTTACATAGAGAGCATTCCATTGGTTTTGGGACACCTCTGGCTCTAAGATTATCCTAGTAAGAATTTTGTTTTGGGAAAAGAGCCAAAGAAAATCAATCCTAGGGGAACTTTGAGCTTCCAAGCTATGAGCAAAAGAAGAGGAGTAACCCCTCTAAATTTTACCAAAGCATACATGGAACTAGAAGAATAAACACCCTTAGACTCATACTGCCAAATAAGTTGATCCTCATCCTCTGTCAGAGAAACTGATTGGTCAATTCCCAAAATTTCCTGCCACTGGACCATCATCTGGTCAGTAAAAGTTCTTCTGAAGTCACATCTAAGATTACTACCATTCCAGAGATCAGCTATAGTTTTGGTTTGTTGGTTGGAAACCAAGTAAACTTCCCAGTATTGAGTAGCCAGAGTAGAGTTACCAAACCACACGTCCTCCCAAAATTTGATAGATTTACCATTACCTACTTGCCATTTATACCCTACTTCCACAGCTCTAGAAGCCCACATCACACCTTTCCAAAAAGTAGAAGGGTGAATATCATGGCAACAAAGAACATTAGGATGTTTAGTTCTATACTTAGCATCTATAAATTTTTTCCATAATTTTCCCTCACCCTGAATATACCTTTTAATCCAAGATCCTAGCAAACACAAATTAAGGTCTAACAAATTTGGAATTCCCAGACCTCCAAACTCTTTTTTCAAACAGACTGAGGGCCAGTTAGCAAGGTGAATTTTATGTCTATCTTCTTCATCATTCCATAAGAAGTTAGCTATATGAGAATCCAGGAGCTTAATGGCCCATTTGGGGAATTTAAAGAAAGAAAGGAGGTAAATAGGGATGCTTGATAAGCAAGCCTGAATAAACACTCTTTTAGCAGCATAGGAAAGGAGTTTACCTCTCCAGCCAGTAATCCTTTTAAGAAGGTTTTCTATAAGAGGTTGGAGATCCTCCCTCCTCAGTTTATCAAAGTGCAAGGGGATCCCCAAATATTTAACAGGGAAACTACCCCCAACACATTCAAAAATATCTAGAAAAGGCCTAAACTCATCATCATCTAAATTAATTGGAATGAGCTCACTTTTATGATAGTTGACTCTCATTCCAGAAATTTGTTCAAAACATGTGAGGATCCATTTGAGATTGATGGCCCCAGAAATATCAGGTTTCAAGAAAAGTAAAGTATCATCAGCATACTGCAAGCAACTAACACCCCCAGACACAAAATTAGGACACAGACCCACTATGGCTCCACAGACAGAGCCTTTAGACAACATTCTAGAAAAAACATCAATCATAATGTTAAAGAGCAGGGGTGCAATGGGATCACCTTGTCTAAGACCTTTCCCAGTCAGGAAAAAGTCACTCTCTAAATCATTAACCCTGACCCCTATGGACCCCCCCAGAGTGATTTGTTTAATAAACAATGAATATAGGACAAAAACCTCTAAGCTCTAGAATCTCAACCAAAAAATCTAAATTGACTCTATCATAAGCTTTTTCATAATCTATTTTAAAAACCAGCCCTTGACCCTTGCTACTATGCACCTCATGAATAATCTCATGATCTGTCACTACACTCTCTAAAATAAACCTACCTCTAATAAAGGCAGATTGATTAGGGGTGATAATCCTACCTATCACTTTAGCTAATCTGTTAGTCAACACCTTAGTGAAGATCTTAAAAGAACAGTTTAGCAGACTAATAGGCCTAAACTTCTTCATAGTTCTAGCATCATTCTCTTTAGGAATCAAGGTAATCATGGCAAAGTTCAAACGAAAAATATCAAGATGATCCTCATGCCATGTATTAAACATGGATATCAGGTCATTTTTAATAATATCCCAAAAAGATTGATAAAACAAAAAGGACAAGCCATCGGGCCAGGAGCCCCTTCAAAGATAAGAGCCAAAAACGCCCCCTAACTTCATCTTCAAGAAAAGGAGCACCCAAGCCAAGATTTTCCTCCTCACTAATTTTCTCCTCATCGAGAAAAATCATGCTTAAGCCTTAACTCAGGCCTAGGTTCCCAAGCAAAAGATTTTTATAATAATCCATAGCAATTTTGGACATGCCACTAATCTCTGTAACTGGTCCATCAGGGCCATCTAAAACAGGATTTAATTTTTTCCTCCTTCTCTGATTAGCTACAGCATGAAAATATGCAGTATTCCTATCCCCCTCTAAAATGTTCCTATCCTAGATCTGCCTAGCTTTTGTTTCTTCTACAACCCAGAGGACTGAGTTCTATAAAATCCAAGCTAGTCTATTCCTCTCATCATCAGAAAGCACTTGAGATTCAGCTTTAATGTCTAAAGAATCATATTCCTCCATCAATTCTTTCTTATTCTTCCTAATGGCAGCTTCAATATTAATGCTCCAACCTTTGGCTAATTTCCTAAACTGCCTAACTTTACCTTGCCAAACATCTAAAGGATTAGGACTAAAAATCCTGATAGACCATGCCTTACAAACAATATCTTTAAAATCAGACTTAGCTAACCACCACTTCTCAAATCTAAACCTGAAAGTCTTTGGGATACAATGCTCATCAGAATCCCAAACAATAGGGGTGTGATCACTACCCAATCTAGGAAGGGCTCTAGCACTAGCTAAAGGAAAATGCCTGTCAAAACTAGTAGTACAAAAGATTCTATCTAACTTACACATAGTAGGGTCGGCCTGGTTATTACCCCAGGTATAAGCTCTCCCAGATAAACCAATCTCCATGAGAGCCCAAAGATCCACCCAAGTATTAAACTTATCTACCCATCTATAATCTATATTACTATTATTTTTGTCCTCAGGGGACCTAATCAAGTTAAAATCTCCACCAATCATGGCAGGACCATCCCAACTAATGAATAATTCATGCAACTCAGAGAGAAAAGCTTGCTTGCCCTCCTCATAAGCAGAACCATAGACAGTAGTAATCCTACAAACAAAATCAGTAACTTTATTCTTAACTACTACACTAACAGAGAAGGATTTAATATCCCAAGCAACTATATCAAAAAGGTCTAAATTAACACCTACTAAAATGCCACCAGCAATGCCACAAGAAGGCAAGAAATTCCAAGCAAAATTCCTATTACCTAACAGATTCTTCAAAAAGGAATGACTAAAACTATCTTTTTTGGTCTCTTGAAAACCAATATAGTCTATTCTTAAAGGGAAAAAAGTATCCTCTATATACTTCTGTCTACCAGGAGCATTTAAACTCCTACTATTCCAGAACACACTAATCATAAAGACTTTTCCCCGGGGTGCTTGCCCCGAGACTTATGTATGACTTCAATCCAATCATCTGCTTCTTCATCTAAGTTCCTAGGACCAGATGAAGTAGCAATGAAACTAAGACTATCCTCTACATCAACATGATCACTAGCATTAACTACAACACCTATCTTATCAGATAAAACTTCTAGCTCTACAGGGGAAAGAACATTAAAAGGATTAGCAAGCATTATACCTTTCAAGTTGGGAACCTCTAAGTTATTCTTCTTCTTCAAGTCAATGACTCTAGCAAGAATGTTCTGGACCTATCCACTCTAGTACTCTGTCTAGTGGGTTGAACAGACCCCATTGCTTCATCTCTTGATATCTTTTGGTTCAATATTGAGTCATCTCTCTCACACACCCGGATCCTTAAATCTAGGCATAATATCATCAGTAACTTCGCATACCCACATCCTGACAGTTAGTTTCAATCCAGTTTTTGAGCAGAATTCTCTTCCTCATGCCGCCTCGTATCCGTAATCACTGCACCTCGAGTCAACATCACCGGAGCTCGAGAATTATCCCAGATGAAGTTTCCTTCAGAATCAACAACCCCTTTTTGAACCAACAATTGGAAAACAGCATTAGCACTTGGATCAGAATTAGCAGCCATCCTAACCCTGCTAGCCCCTTGAGCACCATTCCTTGGTAAATTCCCAGAGCTAGTTTGAAGAGAGGGCAGACCATTTCCAGAGCTACCTTCATGATTCATACCATCCCCTAGGCTAGTAGAATCATCAGCACCTTTCTGATTCTGATCATTCTGATCCTCTTTATCATGAACCTCATCACACACCACAGCAAGAACATTAGCATCTAGACTAAAGCCCAGGTGAAACAAATGATCATGGAAATTGAAAAGTCTGCCAGCAGGTAACTTGGAAGGATCTTTACACTTAACCAAGACCCTGACTTCTTTAGCATTGTTCTTGAAGATGCTCAGCCAATCCACATCCTCCAAAATACCACAAGTAGAGACAGCTTGATCCAAAGTACTCCATTCACACCACTTAGTCTGCAAGCCAGTAATAACTACCCAAACTTTGTTCAAGGAGTCAATTGGTTCTGGGTCATCATTCCAAGCCTCAACTTTGACCCAAACCCCAGGTTTTGACACACCAAACTTTGGATAACCAATGACCTGTTCCACACCAATGTGTGGAGGGAACTTGACAATAAAGGTGTTGTCCATACCTAGCTCTCTGATTTGCCATGGCCAGTTTGTCTTGTTGATCTTGGAGAACTCCTGGGCCAGTTTAGCAGCAGTCAAGGACCCCTCCTCAATCAAGACAATACCACAATTTTTTGTGGATGCAATAGGATGCATAACCACTTCAGGGATCTCAATGTGGTAAAAGCCAAGACCAGGAGCACCACTGCCAACATATCTAGCCATCTGATGAGGCCTCTTCCTAACAGGACACTTCTCCACAGCATGAGAAGAACTTTTACAAATGAAGCATAGAGGACTCTTCTCACAGTTTCTCTGCAGGTGACCTGGCTCACCACAACACAGACAAATTGCATCCACATAGTTCCATTGATTGATACTACTTACAGGGGTAGCAGCCTCCCTCTGAACAGGCCCCTGCTTCTTCTTAGGCTTCTGCTGAGCTTTACTTTTCTCAACCAACTCATTGTTCTGAGGAGCTTGCTGTTGTTGTGGAGCAACCCACTGATTGGAAGGCATGTTGAAAGGCTGCTAACCAGGGAAAGTAGGGAAAGGAGCATTGAACCCCCAAGGTGGTTGCATACCTGGGATGAAACCAAAGGGAGGTTGATTGGGATAAAACTGGGGATTGAACTGCCCCATCTCAAAAGGATTCTGCTGGAATTGCTGCTGGCCTCCCTGTTGAGCCCAGCTCTCCTGTTCCTTGCCTCTCCCTCTCCCTTGGTTCCTCTGCCTCTATCACCCATCTCAACTTCACTTGGTTTCTTCAGCAGTCTTCAAGCCCCAAGCACCGTAATCCATGTGAGCTCCACAACCGCCGCCACCAGAGGGAAGAGTATACCCTAGGACCAGGAACAGCCTTGGTTATAAAGGAATGGACAGGTGTCTTGTGGGGAGTAGGATAAGGTGGAGGTGGTGGAGGTTGCAGAGGTTGTAGTGGAGGTGGACAGCACATGGGCTGCAAAGGACAACCCCACAGCTGTATGAAAAAATCATCCGAGCTCTCAGCACCACCCATTCCAAGCCCATCTGACTCTATCCTGCATCGTTTCAAGCTTAAACTTCTTCCTCTTCTGGCCACAAGGCACCAAACCAACGTGTTCCCGCCATTGCTCCTCATGCACCACTACAGAGCCTCTCGACTCCGTACTGAAAGCAGGACATTGCAGAGCAGAGATGCCTGTACCTGGAGATCTAGCAGGCCCACAGCAGCCTCCATTTCCTTCCTCGAGAAACCCGGCACCATCTGGATTGTGGCAAGCTGCTTGAGCAAAGGACTTCTCAGGACCTGTACCAGCCTCGAGAGGGGAGACAAAGCTCTGCGCGGCCTCCCCCGCTTGCATGGGCTGCTCCGAGGATCCGATAGAATCCGCCGCAGCGAACCCAACTTCCGTTTCGCTCGCGGGAGCGAGGTCAGAGCACGGAGCCGACGAGGATTCGGCCCCAAAACAGAGTGGCAGCGACCCGAAGCATAGGTTGAAACCTTCACCCAGCCGACAGGGAGAGCGGGCTTCAGCGAACGCACCTTCCTCAAACCCCAAATCACGTCGATGCGGAGAATGCGGTTGCTCCGAAAGCTCTCCATCTCCGGCCGCTGGTTCGGCATGCCTTGAACCTTCTCCTCCTCGATTCCTCTCATCGCTGACAAAGATCGTACGGCGGAAAATCCAGAGCGAGAAGCAAGTCTCAAAGAAAGGGAAGGGTCGGCGATGTCGAGCCTCGGTGAGCGGGAGAAGGTGGAGTAGGTGGGAGAAGCCGGCGACGTGGCGACCAGCGCCTCCGGACCAGCCATGGACGGGAATCGAGGTTCCGCCATGAACAGGGTCGTAGCTTCGGTGCGTGTCGCGCACGGAAGGAGCGTGTCGAGCGAGCGTCATCAATTAGAGCGAGTGCGGCCAAAGTTTAGTCCGAATTTCGAACTAGGTTTGCCGTCTTAGCGTAGGGTGTGGTCTTTTGTTTCAGGCGACAGCGTGGTTTGCTCGCGCGGCCTCGGGTCATTGGTGTATGTTGCAACGCCATAACTGTTGTATCCATTCCTTTTTGTTTACTGATGATGATTTTTTTTCTACCCGAGGAAAATACAAAGTTCCCGCTGATTGCTCGACAAAACACAGGAGGGCAACTGTGGTTGCAGTGGGCTTCCGGTACGTGTTGATGGTGGCTGCTGCAGGTAGCAAAGGGAGTGGGCTATATGGGTTGCGGACAGATATAGGTTGCTAGTTAAATGTGGCAATGCTGCGTGCGGTGTCAGGGTCGTCCCTGCTGCGGGTGGACGCTGCCACGGCGCCACCAGATGCAGTGTCCCTCCCTCCCTCCCTCCCTCTGAATATTATTTTAACACCGCAGTTGTTAATGTTATTATTGACTGCAAACGGTGCAGGATGCAGGTGGCACCAGACATGGAGAGCGCAGGAGACAGGCAGATTCTGACACACCACGCAGGTAGCCTGCACCCACCCACCGCACCTTCACACTCGCTCCCGTCCGACTTCCTTCCGCGAGAGAGAGAGAGAGAGAGAGATATCGCACGAGTGTACACGTACACCAAGCAAGCCCGTCCGTAGAGCACCACATACCTGTACGGCCGCTCACCGGTCACATGGAGCAATGAGAGGGCGAGATATTTGTATTGTATGCCCGTCGTGTAGAGAGCATGACCCAGAGGAAATAATGCCCAAAGGCTGCACAGTGCACCCACCCACGCACGTACGTACTCGACGCTGCCACGCACTGGAGTAGTGGAGTATCCCGTTTTTTCACGCATGTACGTACCAGGTACAGGTACTCGGTACAAACTACTCGTAGCACGAAAACGACGGGTCCCTGACTGAACCGAACTGAGCTGAGAACGGCTTGTAAGTAGTAGTAATAATGCTGCACCCTCCTCCCGTTCTCTCTCTAGCTAGCCGCTTTGGCCTGAGCGGTAGGGTGGAGCTGGCCTGGCCTGGCTAGGGTGGGGGGACATCTGCGAGGCCTGCAGCAGCCATAGCCAGCAATGGCTGCTGTGCTCTTCTGCCTTTTGTTGCTGCTGTCTCTGCCTGCCCTGCCCTGCCCTGCCCTGCCCGCCGGCCAGCCAGCTTTACTTACGGAAACTCATCATAAACAAAGGCTCTCTCTCCCTGCTGAGTCATCTTTGGTCACTGTGCACACATGTGTGCCCCTTCAGTTTTCGATTCTGAAAAGGCAAAGCTCGCCCGAGCAAAAGAAAAGCATAGTATGGCAAAAGAAGAAGACGGCCACCAGAAGAAGATCATGTGCGTGTGTGTGACGGTCAAGTGAGTGACACAGCAGCTGGCCCTGCAGAGCTGCGCAGGAGGAAAATGTACTACCAAGTGAGAGACGGAGACGTAAAGATGAGGGTAAGCAAGTTGCACCGTACGTACGCTCGCAACCACACGGGGCAGGCTTTCCGGCACTGTTCGTGCATGATGCCGCCTGCCATTTCCGCTCCATGTGTTCCCACCACCCTCCTTGCGTCTGTCTGCCTCTGCTACGTCCTGGTTTCTTCTTCTTCTTCTTCTTTTCCACACAGATTTCTTCTTCCCTCTTTCTACACCTCACGTTGCTGTTGTTCTTTTCGAGAGAAAAGATTAGTACTTGCACCGCGTGGTTAAGCGTACACGTACTCCACCTGATTTAGCGAACCTGCTTGCATACATGCATGCAGCAAAACTGTTCAGCTCGTGTTTAGCCCAAAACTGGACACCCAGAACTGAAATAAACAAGCAACCAACGTGTACCGTTCTCTTCACATCTTCTTCTGAAAGCTCTGACGTGACAGAAACGTCCGGTCACGTACGGGCAGTGCCGGGGCCAGGGCCAAGCTTTCGTACTTTTCCTTTCCTTCACACAAGGCAACACCAAAAAGGCACCACTGTGCAAAAACCTCACAGGGCGCCGTGGGTGCGTGGACGACTAGTCTTTGCCTCCACAGTAGTACACGTAGGGCACGCAGCCATGAGACATCTCCAAGCCAAGTGCATTTAAAAAGATCGGCCCTCTTAAGCAAACACCATTATGAGGCGCCAAAAGTACCCTATCTGGAACCTCTGTTCCATGCCTAAACGCAATGATTCAATTAGGAGCCACCAAACAAAAACAATGGTTTGCAGTTGAGTGTTGCACACTTGGGTTGGGTTGGGTTGGGTTGCACCCCCGGACGGGTACTTGATCGGTCAAAGTAGGGGGAAAGAGGGGGCGTGGCGTGACCACTGACACCACCACCTGGGTCCCATGTGCCTGCCTGACGTGTGGGCCGGCTGCTATAGTAGGGCTCAGATAAGCCAACACACTGTCCACGCTGGTGACTCGTGAATGACTCTCCCCCTGTGATAATCATGGTGATGTGGCCTGACCCATGAAAAAGAGCGCGAAAAAGAATTGCTTGTTTTTAGGGATATATTTTACTATTGGGAAGCTTGTCAAAACTGGATTATCTTTTCATTTTGTATTGTTTGTTTTTGGTCTCCGATGCACCTGACCCTTCCTGTCTCTTTTCCTGCTGCAGGAAAAAGAGTGATGTGCAGTGTGCAGTGCTGGGAAGAGAGGTGAGTGATACTACTGATGCGTCCTGTCTTTTGGCTGTGACAGGGCAGGGCAGGGGAGTCAGGGATATGTTGCATGGACTGAGACTTGCAAAGCACTCTTTCACAGGAGGGGCCTCCGCAAGGTCTGTAATCGTAAGTACAAGGTTTCTCACTGTCCCGGTCCTCTCTGCTCCTTTGACTATGTGTCATGCTTTACTCAAATACTACTATTCAGTCGTATAATCCTGCTTTCTGAAAAATGAAATAGTACTAGTATACAGCATGTATCTTATAGTATTTGATATAATGGAGAGTAAACGTTAACTTGACTGGACACAAAATGTGTTGATATTGTAGGAGTGTAGGTGAGCAATAGTGGCGAGGCTTCAACAAATATGTTCCTATTTTGCAAACTGTTGCCAAAAGTGTGAGATAAAAGTGTGCTTGGCACATAACTAAATATGCCCTAAAATATGTTTGGAACGTAAACAAGTATTTGGCTGTCTAGTTTTTCTTTTCACCGCATGATTCGAGCATGCCTGCCTGACCGCGTCGTCTGGCCAAAAGCCGCCACTACCCTTTGCTCTTCTGCAAACTCGTCCTCCCTTCCCCGTGTCAGAAAAATCGCAAACTCACCATCAAATCCCGCTCAGCGGCTGCCGGCCTCAAACACTGCACTTTGCCCTCGCAATCCCTGCTGCCTCGGCTCCCAATGCTGTCATTGATCCCACCCACCGTCCCCCAAGAAGAGCTGGGCACCGAGGAAGCGCGCTCGCTACTGTACGATTGATCGTCACCGATCAGAGCGGAGAGCAGGCACGCAGTGTCAGTGATACCAGTCGGGCACATGTCGTGTCCCCAACGCGAGCGGTCGAGCGCTGTGTGTGTGTGTGGCAGGACGGCGAAGGCGGCTCGTCCGTCCAGTCCAGTCCAGGCCGTGTTCGATCTTCCCTGCACGCGCGACGAGTCAAAGACGGGGTCAGAACAGGACAGGGGCAAAACCCTGCAGGCCGCACAGGCTGTGTAAATCTATAGGGCTTGCCGTCAGTCTGTCAATGAGGTTCAGAGTCACAGGTGTGTGTCATACGTGCGGCAGTACCGCAGTAGTACAGTATCCTTCTCTCTCTATCCCATCCTTGTGAGCGCGGCATGCACGGTGCTCGCCGCTGGCATGCATGCATGCGCGCCTTCCCGCTCAGTGTGTGCTGCTTGTCTCATGGCCATTGCCGGCCGGCCGGCCCGCCCGCAGAGGCACCAACGTGGGTCGATGAGAAAATAGATGCAATGTGACGGATCGGATCCACGGTTTTGCCAAACTCGGTCGTCAGCAGCGATCAGCAAAACGAGCCGGTGCGCTGGGGCGACGGAGCGGTGGATTCGAGTGGGGCGGTGGACTTTCAACTGCGGCAGGGCACGCACTGCACGCGCAGAGGCACTCAGCCTGAGGCGGCACGAGGGGCCGGACCAGCGTGCAGACTGCGGCAGGGGGATGAACAGTGTGCGTGCACAGCTGAACCGCTCCCACCGCAATTATTGCTGAACACATGTCGGCCCGCTGGCCGGAGGACGGGGGAGGCCGGCGGTCAAGGATCAACAAGAACCGGCAACCGGCACAGGGGAGGAGGTCTACTTGGGTTCGGACCATGCATCTACGGACCACGGTCGAGGATAACCCGATCAAGGATTCAAGGTACCTCGCTCACGGAAGGTCGAGATCGGTACACGTGTGTCCTGTTACGCACACGCTGCCTTTGTCCTGTCAACACTTGCGTAACGCTGGCTGGCCGCTGCGAGGGAAGCGAGGGCGGCAGGAGGCAGCACCGCAGCGGCTTTCCAGACCTGCCTGCCTGGTGCGTGACGGTACGTGTGCGTGTACCACCGCCTCTGCGGCACGGCATGGCGCCACTGGCGAGCGGCACATGCAGCGGCGTCAGAAAGGCTGGGGGCGGACGCTGCGGCTGCAGGCAAAGCAGCGTGACAGTCTGACGAGGCGACCACCGGTTTGAAAGCGCGACCACTACAGTGCTGCGTGCTGGACTACTTGTGGCAGGCACATTCACTGCGACCGCCCCACGGGCGAAGCCCTTTCCCTGCACACGCGCGCCTGTAGCAACGACGCCCCCCTTTGCGTTGCCTTGCAGATTCCTGAATGAAGATGGAACAACACGAGACACTGGCGATACTACTAGAGGAGAACCCCGAACCTGCCAGTCTCTCTAGCAGCCTGGGTGGGCTTTTACATCAAAAGGCTCGTCTTCTTCCCCGTCTGGCTTCGGGGTCCAGTCCAGTCTGCCGACGTGAAAGCAAAGGCAGGACGGTAGGCTTAGGTTTAGGCAGGGCAGGCGCCTTGCAGCTAGCCGTCTGACTCGAGACACGTCTTTCCAGGCCTTCTTCCCGCTTTGACTGGAACAGTAAATCAACATAAACGGCTCTGTGCCTGCATGGACAGAGCCAATGACGCTCATGCCGGTAACGAAAAGGTCGGCCTACAGCTATAACTCAGATCAGTAATGATGGTCGCAGCGATAGTCCAATGTGCACAACCTGCAGCATCGACCTCATGTGTCAGCGAGTTAAGTTCGGCAACAAGGGATGCCATTTGGATTCTACCATGTTAATGTCCATGCTGCTTCGCAGGCCTGGACCGTCTTCTGCCCTCAAGCACGCTGCCGATGTTGGCGTTAGACGGCACAGAACAGACAAAGGCCAAACAGGACAGTCAGTGTATCTCAGTACGAGTACAAGAGTTGAGACCGACATCCTGCTACAGAAATCTCAGCAAAACACTCATGACTTCTGAAAGTTCCCTGTATATCACACTTAAAAACTGTTTGTACAAAAATATGTCACACGGCAAAATTGAGATACAGATAGTCCTTCGACATTGCATCACCCAACACTCTAATACTCTTAAGTTACAGTATACACTTTCTTGTTATCCTCCCGGCACACGCACTAGCTGCAACATGAACAGTGAGATCCCATGACTGGAGTTTTTTGCATTGCAAACAAGCCAGAGATTTCTCACGGCAAGTGCTACTGCCTACAAAATCTTTAGATGGAGTAGCACAAGCCAAGCAGGAATAATTTACAACAGCTCCAGGGGCAGCTTCTGGTTTAACATTGCCTGGAGTGGATCTCAATAATCTACAAGCTCGCCAACAGTATACGGGTTGTCCCTTGCAGCTTCTAAACCCACTATGAGCTGCCCAAATTGATAAAAGGCAGCTCATATTTTTCTACGACCATATGTACAGTTGAGGTCAACGTCGAAAAGCTGTGGCACAAATGGACATGTCAGATATTTTTGAGGGTACTGTTTTAAAAAAAGCACGAGACAATATATTTTGGCTAAAGCATCCATGCAGTACTCTTCAACCTTTAAAGCTGGAAAAGACAGTTGACTACAGATTCGGAAAAGCAATAAAGCTGATAAGCAATGCTACCACAGGGAATTTTCTGTCACCCCTTTTTACAGCATAGGAATTGTGTTTTTGTGGTAGATCAAAGGTCTACGGCCAAAGTTACAAACCTAATAAAGCTATGGTTCGGTACCTAAGGTCTAAAGGCCACATGCCAACTGCTTGTAGCAGTAACTGAGTTTGTAGCTGCAAGTGCATATAACTATTATTTGCAAGCAGGCAAAGAAGTGATACACAATCTACAGTATATAATACAAAGAACAAAGTTAAGTTTTGCACCTTGGAAAAATCATGTCTCTGACGACAGTCAGGTCGTTAAGAGAGACTCAGTCCTTCTGATAAAAGGAGAGGACCAGGTCTGTATGTACCGAGAACAATTGTGTGTCTACAAACAGCTGTCAACAAAAAGGAAACAAACTGTGAGTATATGTTTCACTTGAACATGCATACACATATCATATGTAAGGTGGAAAAATGGATTCCTAAATAAGATATACTGTTGGAGTCTAGGTTAGCATAGTAGTATTGTCCTAGGAGAGTCTAGAGTATTCCAGTAAGTGTTGGAGTCTGAGTTAGTGTAGTAGTACTACTCTTGTAGAGTCTAGAGTATTCTAGGGAGTGTTAGTATAGTAGTAGTGTCCTACTAGAGTCTAGATCATTCCAGTGTACAAGTGAAGATGTAAGGCTAGATTGTGCTATATATAAAAGAGGGTGTGGAGGTCCCAGTCCAAGGGACCAACCAAGCCCATCCAGAAATTGTCCCCAAAAAAACCAACATATACCAACTCAGCCAAGGAGAAATTGCTTAACTTGAGAATCAAGAACTCAAGTGTTGTCAAATTATGGCACTCAAACTACTTAGAAGATAATGAAAAATGGGAATGTCCCAATTTAATACCTTCATAAAGGGCCTATCCCGGGCAGGGAAAGAACCGATGAAGCTCTCTCTTAAAATTAATGAAACCTGTGTAAACAGAGCAAAACCAGTCAGTAACTCAGAAGTTCAAAGCTATATAGACTCAAGTTAGCTACCAATATTCTACACATGGTTACAGTTAGAACCTAGTAATCGTAGTTATTTTATAAAAGACCAGATTGAATAAGCAGCGAGTATGCTACACTTGCAGAAAGCTGCTAATAGGATCCTACTTAACATTGGGTGACATGACATATTGTCCAACAAAATAACGGCACAGAAGAATATCACAACCATGCATTTTAATAATCGTGTACCTTGTCATTGTTGGATTGCACATTGGTAATCGTGTGAGATCTTAGGTTGGAGCACAGAGAATCAAGATATGATCTAAGTTCTGCAAGGAAACCTTTGGCTGCCTCGACCTGTATGCTCAGAAGTTTAGAATCATGTCAAGGCCTTGAACTAAACTTGAAGTTCACAGGATACAGCAAGTGAGGGATCCCAATGAACAGTTACTATTATGTAAACAAGGCTAGTCCTTAATGAAAAAGGTGGGGATATGTTGTACTCCGTACTTGTAATAGAAGTAACAATAGTTTTTGTGCAATAACCCAGAGAAGTTTGAAAACTATGAAGCCAAAACACAATTATCCGAGCAATAGCAAAATGTATTCTTGAAACTTCAATAAACATTTAACATAAGATAAAGGCAAAACATAACAAACCTGGGCATCTGTGCATTCATAGACGGGGCGTTTTCTTGCGAGATAACTTTCGCCCACAAGTCTTGAATGATACGGACGCAATGCAGAAAGCAATTCTCTCTGTTGCGGAAGTTGCGGAACTGAAGCAGATTTAATCTACATCCACCATGAATTCGTTCATCAGTAATAGCTTGTTGCAGTATTGAATCATTTATGAACCCATGATACTAAAGCATTGGATGTTTTAAAAATGATACTGCAAGCGCATCTGATAATGCACAAATCTAAAATCAACAAGATTTGTAAAATGCTACTCCCTCCGTTTAGAAATATAAGATGTTTTAGATTTGTGAAGAAGATGTATATAGACACCTTTTAGTGTATAGGTTCAAATGAATCTAGACACTAAAATGTGTCTAGATACATCTCATTCACAAACCTAAAACATCTTATATTTCCAAACAGAGGGAGTAGGAACCAAATAGAGCTAACTCTAATACTGCTGTGAACACAATCTATCTCCAGAGTAACAGGACACCACAGGTAATTAGAAAGAAATACACGTTGCAGCTACCTGATTCTTGTTGGCATCAATAATCACGGCATTTCCTAGCCTGGATTGTAAATCAGGCGTTTTGTTCTGTACACCAACCTAAACATGACATTTGTTGTGAGTTGTGGATCAGAATGTTCAAATGAACTCAATTAAAACTGATGCTGACATGCCAAATCACAACCAAATGGTCAAATATATACAGATCACCTCCCATCGATCAGCCAGTTTACAGGATAAAAAAATATCGCTACTATTTGTCCACAGGGTTCTCTCTACTCTTATAAAAAAATGCCAATAAGCTCAGGAACTTACAATGTATGGAACAGGTGCATCCAGAAAATCCAGCATGTCATTTGGCAAAACCTGGATTCAATGATGGAGAGATCACAAGAGGTAAGATATAATATATTGTGTAGACATGAGTTCAGATTTGAGCACTAGAAAGGAAGAAGATAGAAGTACCGGTATGAGTAGACTCTGCCACTGGTATGGTCGTATTAGAGGTATCATGGACAAAACTGAAGCCGAAAGCACTCCCTGATCATCAGAAAATTGTCATTACAACAAGGTTCATCAATATTGAATTCTTGTTTTTCATCAGCGAACAACAAAATATACTCTATTGAATATTACTTGCAGTAACACAGTGAATACATAAGTTACTTGGAAGTTGCATGTTTTCTGTAGCTAATGCACACACAATTAAACAGAACATACTGCAGCATTCTTAATGTTCTTTATTGAGTTTGGACGAAACCATATGCAGGTCCTAAAAGTTCCAATTTGTGTACCGAGGTCCTAAACCTCAGTTAGTTGTGGACCGCAGGTCCTAATTCTCGGTTAGTTGTGCACTGCAGGTCCTAATTCTCTGCTATAGACCTGACTACAGTACACATGGATCTGAGAATGAGGACCTGCGCTGCACAAGTTGAAACTTTTAGGACGTGCATACAGTTCCGTCCAAACTTTTAGGACCTTCGGTGCATTTTACTCTAAATAATAAATACATATGATTTTTCTATTGTTGTAACATAATATGCTTAGCTAAGTCACAGATAAAGATTAACTGGTGTGTAATATAAATACAATACAAATTAAGGCCAGAACATTGTGAGGCTCGGATCAATACCAAATTAGAACAGACAATAACAATCTGTTTCTCCAGGAGCGCTGCAGCAAAAAGTGTCATTACCTGCCAACAAAATTAATTGAAACTTTATAATTGCATGTAAGTGTTGATCACAGGCAATTTATGGACAGAATATTTCTTTACTAAATTTATATTATTTATTAACTTGGTCAAATTTAGACAAAGTCGACTTTTGACTAAATTTATATGCCTTTTATTTTGGACAGGAGGGAGAATAAATTAAATTCTTGACAGAGGCGCTTTCGTATTATACATGTTTTGATGTGTGTTTCCAACAACAGTTTCAAGCAACTAGAGTGATAGAAGGATCGATAGGTTTTTTCCAAATGTAATATATCATCACATGACATGTTTGGATTTTGGCCGAAAGCTACCCTACCAGCATTTGGGTTATAGCCAACATTTTGGTTCTTTTGGGACGATGGACAATTTTGGCATGCCAAATTGCCAATGCTCCTTTTCCCGCTCTAGTTCATTTTACTTGTCAATACTGGGTAACTCATGGGCAAGCACAACCTGATCCAAATTTTGGGAACACAAACTTGGGCTAAAAACAGAACACGCCCTAAGTCAGGGATACTTACATGTTCCAACCTGAGGCGTCCACATATGGATGCAATAGACCATGTGGATAAAGCAGTCGATTCCTCCTCAGCAAAGAGTGCATTACGCAACTGAATAAGAAATAGACGTCACATGCATATTAGTATTCTTATATTCATCATCCTATATATAATAGAGGTAGCTCATCAGTCATTACACCAAGTAGGTTAACACTAAATGCATGTTGTGGCTATGTATCAGATGAATTACCTCAGCCACCTCTAAGCTTGTATCACGCGACCGAAGATCAATAGTCGACCCAGCAAGATGAAGAGCGGTTTCACCTGGCCGGTGAAATTTCAAAGAATGCAAGTGCTCCAACGGATGAAAATTAAGTGATGAACCCCTGGCCGGACACTGCAACTGGTAGTATTGGCAAATGACTTGCAAAGATCCATATTTTTTTGCCTGGAGGAAACATCAGGTCACACAACAAATCCACAAAAAGAGAAGCTGAGCCAGAGACTAATAATTTCATGCATACAGAACCTTGGCCCATTGCAATATACTGTTGTGCCCAACTACGTCTCCATGACCGATAGAAGATGGCTCCTCCAAATCCACATCGTGGTTATCATTTCTCAAATTTATGCTTTCAGAAGGAGAACCTTGGGAACTGCAGACAAAGGTGGTAACCTCTTAAGAAAACCAGGGGCTGATGCTCATGTAAAATGAAGTTTGAAAACAAGTTAAGTCGTACTACCTCTGTTCGGGATTATTAGTCCTAAGAGCTTTTTTATATTGTTTGAGATTATAAGGGCTATCCCATTTATTAGTGTCTCTCCTCCAATACATGTTCTCCTTTTCCTCTCACTTCTCTCATGCATGTAGCACTATTGGTGCATGCATATATTAATGAGAAAGAGTTATGAAGTGTCTTAGTATTAACAACTTGGCCCTTAGGACTAATAATCCCAAACAGAGGCAGTACATCACAGTCACAGTGTCAACAGTTAATAATAACAGACTAACAAGAGTATCTGAGGCGATGGTATTGGAACTGAGAACATCTTGCAAATCTATTAAGGGGCTGATGCTGACGTAAAATGAAGCACGAAAACAAGTTCAAGTTGTGCTTCGCGTTCACAATGTGTCAACAGTGAATAACAAAAAAACAAGAGGATCTGAGGCAAGGGTACCGAAATTGAGTACAGCATAAAGTTGATTGCACAATTTATTGGTATCTGGCTATTTGTCACGTGTTAGTATAGTACAACATTCAGGTTTAAGATTAGGCTGATTGTTGCATTAATGAAAAGGGAACAAACTAACAGAATCTACCTAGCAAAGGTAAGATTTTTTCAAGAGCGACGAGGGAAATACCAGGCTTGCTAGAACCTAAGTATCATAACCATACCTTGGAGGCGATTCAGAACCTTCACTAAGGCGCGACCGTATAAGCGGCAAAATAGTATCATTGACAAAGTTATCGAGTTCTCCATCATACGTATTTTCATGTGAAAAATCCCAATTTTTCTCGGCGTTGAATTCATTCGGAACAACCAGTATACAATCTGGTTCATGGGTCTTAACTCCAGGTATATCCGTCGTTGTATCTTCTAAGACACAATTCTCAGGCTCTTCTGCACTATCACACTGAGTAGCCGTTCCTGTTTCAAGATTATTCTGTTCTTCTTTGACAGGAAAACCGCTTTCCTGTTGGCCTTCTTGGGAGATGAAGTCCAGTTGGTTCTCCCTACACCCAGAACTGCTGTCTGTGTCGGACAGCTGCTTCGGAGAAACATTCATATTTTGTTCGGAGGATATTTCTACTATTGTACCATCAAAATAAAGTTTCTGTCCTACAATTTCAGTGCCTTCACAATTATTATCATCCTCAAAGTTTTCATCAGGTGATAACGAATTTAGCATGCTAACACCGTCAGTGAGCCATTCAAGTCGTTCTTCCATAAGAATACTGCATAAGAAACACAACAGAGACTTATGAGAGGCAGATGAAAAGGGTGGATCATTAATATTGAGTGTGATAGCATCAACAAGACACACACAGGAATGTTTGACGAAGATCCAAGAGGCTAAGAGGAAAGTGTCTTTGGCTCCCGAGCTCCAGTGCTCCCATTGTTTAAAAAAAATAAAAAAACATATCTAGAACTTTCAAAAAAATCTAAAATAAATTCTGGGCATAGTCAATGTTGTATCCTATAAGCATGAAAAATCGCAACCCGAAATTAGAGATGTAAACTATGTATAGTCAGATCCACACTTTTGTTATTTTTGTGTAGCTCATAATAGAAAGCATTTTAAATTGGTATTTTGCACGTTTGTAGGATAAATCATTGGCTACATCCTGGATTTTTTTTCAGAATTTTTTGAAACTCAAAAAATATGATTTATGATTTTTTTTAAACCAGGATCACTGGTGCCCATGTGCACCAAATCATCAAACCAATCATGCAGGCTGCTGTAACCTACTCTTTTACTCTTAAGACAGTAAAACAGAAACTTCACATGAGTGCCTGCCAAAAGTAAGACCTCGAAGAACTTTGAATTGAGAATCGAATGGAGAAAATAACTACACAAGACAATACACATAAATGCAAAGCACATCAACAAATGCAAAGCACGTCAACAAATGCAAAATTTATATACTGTAACTAGAAGACTAGAAAGTACTGCGCAACATCCGAAGCAGACGTAGTAGTTTCAGGGATGAAACTATACTAGTATAACAAAGAGAAGAAAATGAAAAGTGTAAAGATCATGAATGAAACATAAAGCTCTCGGATATATGGACTCAACAAAAAGCACGTGAAATGAATACATAGCAAATGATTTATTTTGAATAAAAGCAGAATTACTAAGCGCTTTACAGATTACGTAGGTTTCCATTTATACCATCCCACAAAATTTGACAAAGAGAGTTGAACTGAAAAGAGAATTTCAGATATTAAGAACCAATAAGATAACAGGAGATGATGCTGAGCACTATACGCTACCTCTGCAGCACCCCAAAATGTAGGTCAAAGAATGGCAGCCTAGACAGGATGCAATAACACCGGGGTGTGGTTACTACATAACGACTCCGGCGTGGAAATACAGGCTTTTCATTCGCGAGCATCGAAACTAGCTTTGAAGGTCTCTGTACAATCTCTTCAACCAATACACAGCATCCATATAATGTAGGGTCATCAGCAACCTGCAATCTCTCAATGCTAAGCGCCCTCATACAGTGAATGGATATAACGGAGAAAGATATAAATATACCTGTAAACGGAACACGAAAGATTGATTGCTTTCCTTGAGCTGTTCCTGAAATATGCAACATCAAAAGTATAAGATTCACAACAAAAACCTTGAACAGACTAGATTAAGCTTGCTTATGAGTAGAATTACAAAAATAAAACATGTACTCAGTGACAAGCTGTAAATCTTATGCATAGTTCACAATGTGGTTACAGGAGTAATCATGACACTTGTCGAGTAAATAGGTATAAACTCAGTGAAGGAAGAATAAAGCACGAGCCAAGTGGAGAACAGTCACCTGCCCTAGGAGAATTTCGTTCAACTCACTGAATGAAGGAGTCCGCTCAACAGCATTAACCTAATACAAATGCAAATATAGCTAATTATTTGGTGAGAAGTGTTTATATGATCTGCTCGAAAAGTTTAACGCACAATGAAGAAACAGTGACAGCATGAACCTAATTTGAGTCATGGAATCTGGGGACCATAGTCAGGCCACAAAATTTTGAAGTTACAGATTCGCCCCCGACAGAAACTAAATCATATGTCACTGAGATTTTCGAGAACTTTTGTAGGAGAGCACTAAAACACGCAAAAAGTAAGATCTGATATACTCCCTCTGTCCCAAAAAGGATATCGCAGATTTGTCTAGATTTGCATGTATCTATACACTACGCGTCTAGATTTGCATGCGACATCCTTTTTGGGACAGAGGGAGTAGAAAACATAGCAACAGAGCCTACAAAAAAACTGTGTGGGTCGTTGGGGGAATGACCATACTGAAACTTGAAAGCCATGGCATGATAACCACCATACTCCTGTTATGCCTTAATGGCTAGTTTTAGTTTCACTGTTGTTATTGAATTTCGAGCTTCTGCTTGTTCTGATGGCATGGTTTACTTGCCACTGCTGACATGTATTTCAGAAATAGTGTAACGCCGACTGGGCCATAGCCCATAGAGAGATTTGGCCTTCAAACTGTCTAATGGAATCCCGAAGATTTTGGGGACAATATTGCATATGTGGTGGGTGTAGAGACAACTAGGCTGGTGCTCAGCATAGGGCAACATGTTATGCCAACTAACATTTTTACTCTCTCATCTTTGTCTCCTCTTCCGCTCACCCCCCCTCTGTTTCCTACACATGAGTGCTGCATACTTTGTCCTTGTCTTATAATTGGATGTAACCCGACTAGCAATTTACAGCACTATGATCTGAACCAAACCAGCATAACAGTGTTTCAGCACAGTATAACAAAGTGTAACCTATTTAGGGAAGCCCACAATAACTAGTAAATAATTAAGTCAAGCGTATAATTGTTGCAAAATATTGCTACACAGAAATACCAAGTAACAGTGTTTATATAGTTCGAATGTGGCAGACCTGTGCACCTCCAGGAAGGCAGAACGAAACAATATCCTTGTACTTGAGTGGAAGAGGCCTCTCAGGAGGGTATGTAAAAGGACCTAAGGACAAGAAAATAAATAGCAAAAGTTTTATTCTGGAAAAACGAGGGAGAAAAATGGGAGTTCAGAAGCATGAAGGAAGGCAGCAATATGAACTCTTTTTAATTTTAAAAAAGCATATGTCAGGGTTATTACTCATCATAGTAAATAGTAAAGAACATGAAACAACGGATGAGGTGTGAGTGATAACCTGAGGTTCCAAATTTGATAGGCGTGAACTTGGTGCTGGTTGTTGCTAAATATATTTCTGGATTTCTTTGCATCGTCATCATTTCTCCCTAGAGCAATGTTTTCTAACTCATGGATATCTGCCTGAGGAGGAAGCCCCACAATCACTATGCTCTCAAAAATATGTGATGGTTCTTTGATGCACTGGTTGCCCTGTTCCAAAAAAAAAGGTACCATGCTCTCAACATTTGCCACAAGTTACCAACACTGCCAGTTTCAAAAGGAGGAGTCGGTCAAATGTTAGCAAGCGCTTAGATTGCATACCTATCTATTGCACTTAGATCAGAAAATCAAGAAGAATCCTGAACAAACAAATTTTGTGTGTGAAGCGTAAATAGATACTTTTACTTTTGTCTAGAAGGTACTAAGCATCGGTAATTCTCCTTGGTGTAAAAAATATGAGACCACTTCAGTACATGAATAAAGGAGTATACCAACAGCAGAATAGCTCTCACAACTCATTAGTCAACTGGTGTAAACATCAGGCCTAAATCCAGAATTGGATTTCCATAGCCCATGCACTTTGGACCTAAACTTCATTGGACCCTATTGGATTGGACTTTACTGGACATGGACATCAGTAGGACATAAGATCCAACAATGCTCGACACATCTTCAACCTCAAAATTGGATAGCCCAATATCCATTGAACGCATGCGCTGCCTCACTTTTCAGGTTGGATCGCCACAGCACGGTGTTGACTGCTGGCTCCCCGTCTAGCACCGCTGCCGCATGCATCCCCCAGCAGCTTGCCATGCCACGCGTTGACCGCCAGCACCACGTTAGTGCCACTACTGCACACATACGCCAGCAGCTCATCATGGCACACATTGGCCGCTGGCACCTTGTCTGGTGCTGCTACCGCAAGCATCTGCCAGAAGCTCATCGCTAACGCTTGCGGCTGCCACACGCACTAGCTTGTCCTGCTCCAGTCCGCCGCTGCGCGTATTCCCTCGTAGCTGCCGGGCTAATCTCGTCCCAAGTCCTGCCTGGGTACAAGGAACAGCTCAACCTCGCATGTTGTATTTTGTCTGGCAACGCCGGCTCCTTGTTTCGTGGACGTGTGAAGGCAACGATCAGGCATCCAGCTAGGTTCCACCGCTCATTGGACCCCTGTACTGCTAGGGTCATCTTTGAACTCAATGTGCCCATTAATGAACTAATGATTAAGGTCCAATTGGACCTTAGATAACCAGTTGTTATAACTACTTGGATTGGATGGACATGGATATAATGCAATTAAATATAGATTTGATATGGGATCGTTCATGTTAGTTGGACACGTAGGATTTGGACTTGGACACTGATCCAATTCCAGATTTACTGAGACCCAAGCACAGAGAATTATACATAATCGGTTTTAAGTAACTTAAAAATAACTGATCAACCACTCCTGAGGAAAGTGAAGTCTCAAATTTAAAAATACAGTGTAAGACTCCACTGGTCCCGAACATGTAACTTTCTCTGATATTGTACCCTCACAGGCGATATTACATGATTGTAGAGACTGGATAGAACAATGTTAATCAATTTATCAAATACTCTATGTCAACTACCTAAGTATTCTGGTTGGACGATAGCTGCAAATGAAGACAATTTTAGTCACTAAAAAACAATACAATATTAATATGGCTACATGGTCATACCTATTAGTTTAAAAAAACAGCTGCATATCAATAGTTAATGCTACAGCTCTGGCTAAGAACCTAAGTTAATCAGCAGAGGTACCCACATTCCCACACCAAGTAGAGCACAATAGTAGACACGAATTCAACATAGGTAGAGACAGACATACCAATGACTTCAGCTGGAACCTTGACCACTGCCGCTTGTGTGTAGTGAGAATTTCTGGATTGTACGTTCCAGACACTTCAGGTGAATTAGAAAACCCTTTCATAATTTTCGAGAATTGCTGCTGCAGCTTCCGCATTGGGCTGCCACTCTCTTCTCCAGACGAATAGACCACAGATGGCCGCGTCGACTGCACGGTGGCAGCTGAAGCAGCAGCAATAAATGCTTTCGCAACCTCTTCGGTTGTCTGCACCAGGTGCGACGTGCTGAATTTGTGCCCTTCAGACTCATCGTTCTGGTTCACCATCCTAAATGCCTGTTACCCATCCAAGAAAGGGGATGCTAGTTTAATTAGTGTGACCAAGAACACACATCCAGCCATACAGCATCAGGAAGTAAGAACTATATCACGGAAGCACTTATATAATCAAATTGGGTTACAGTGCGTAAACTATCCTTTGGAGGAACTTGTCTTCTAGTTACAGCATCAGGAAGTAAGAAAAAATGGGATGAAAGGTGAGAGGACAACAATTTGAATAACACAACTTGTCTACATTTCATGGCAATACCCAGCAACACAGTAAACCAACTCCTTTCCACATCATCCTGAAAATAAGCACAAGGCCCAGACTAGCCCTGTCTAGCGGAAACTGAGCATTCCAGGAAAATCCCGATCCAGATGTAGCATCTACCAAACAATTGAATTGCCTGAATTCAACTGGACTGAACCTGTCACCCACACACACACAAGACTAGTTTTCCTACCCTAAAAGCACCTAAACTGGCGACACCTACCTGGTACAGGGCAACAATAGATCAGCTTGTAACTCACTCTAACATCCAGCCAGAAAGCCACCTAATAACAACTAACCGCACGTACTTTCTGCATAACCGAAAAGCGGTCCGCTGAGAGTTAGCAACGCACTTTTCTTTCCGGCAGCAATCAATCGCCAGGGGCGTGTGGCTGAATCTGAGAAGCGACACCGAATCTGACAGAACCACATAATCTGATACTACTGCTACTGATTCTTCAGCCTTTAATTTAATCGAAGACCAGTATCGATTTAACCACTTTCCAAACTCGGATACTGGGCCAAAAAATTGCACAAGACCAACCGCTCGATCTCGGAGTTTGACCTCGGGCTCGCCCAGACACTCGACCAGAATTGGAGCGTTTGACAATTCGCGGCGCATAGACGTCACCGGAGATTGGACGCTCCGCGGCCGAGACCGCCGGACAGAGACTGGCAGCAGGAGCGCAGCGCAGCGCCCGACTCAGGATCGACGAAACGGACGAAGAAAAAAGGATCCGCGGATAAAATTAGGGGGAAGGGGAACCCGTGGAACCGGCTCACCTGTGCTGTGGCGCCGCGGCGGCGGGACGGGGAGGGGCGAGGGGGTTCCGGACGCCGCGCTCGCTGATCTCCCCACTTCTTCTTCGTCTTCCTCCTGCTCTGAGTGCGCCGCCGCCTGAATGGACCCGGCTGGCTGTGCTGGTCTCGGTCTCCCTCCTCCGCTCCCTGGCCTGACCACACTTCCTTTTCGCGTGCGGGTTAATAATGAATGCTTCGGATCCGTTCGATTAAACCGGAGAGGGGCGATTCGTTCGTTATTATGGGGGAGTTTAAGTGGCGTGATTCGGTTTTTTTCTTCTGGGTTCGGGGGTGTGGTTTGGGCAGAGGCAGGAGATTTCGAAAGCGAGACTGTCGTGGCCGGATGCGACTCTCGCTCGCTGCTGCTGCTGGGAGGAGGGAAGGAACTGGAGCAGTGGGGCGCCACCACCTCTCGCTGCCCGTGGGCCCGGCGAGCATGGGGAAGCCACCACCACTCGCTGCCCGTGGGCCTCGGGAGCAGCAGGGGGGGGGCGGCGTCGGGTTGACCCAGGCCGTGTGTGTGCCCTTCTCGCTTGCCACGTCCTCGTCCGGGGCGTGGACAGCTCTGGGCGGAGCCAGCGCTGCAGAAGAAGAAGAAAAAGAAGAAGGCTTTCTTTTCTACCTACTTCTTTCGCCAACAAACAGTATTCCTAATAATATAATACGTACGGTGATTGGTTTCCAGCTCCTTTTTCGTGGATAAATAAAAGTACTCCCGGGAAGGAGGTGTCCGACGAGCTTAGAATTGGCAGTCGACCTCCCTCTTTTCTTTCCTGCCAACTCCGAATTTTTTTATGATAATAATAGTGCTGATGATGCAACGCGGGTCGTTTTATGTCTCTTTCCCAGCCACCACCAAGCACGCATCGATCACGGTCTCTGTCCCTACGCGGGTCTTCTGTTTTGGATGGCTACGTCGCGGATATGCTTCAGGATGCACAGCCACCGATCGGCCTTTTGCTATCCTTGACTCTTCTTGTCCCCAAACTTTTCTATACTCTACTTCTTTTTTGTTAGTTCTTAGCCGACTTAAGAACTTCTTAGTTCTCAGTTACCTCTCTCGTTATTAGATTTATTTTCCTGTAATATTAGACTTTCATATGAATTATAACTAGTTTGTAACTAGAATTTTAATGAGTTACAACTAGGTTATAATTGTAAATTTGTATAAATTATATAAGTTGCAACTAGATTGCAGCCGAGATTAGCACAAATAGTAGAATGATGTCACCAACTTAGACTTAACAAGTTCTCACACGTCTAAGATCTAGTCACTCCCTGCTTTTAAATAAAGAACCGTATTCCGAATATAATACTCCCTTGGCCCTAAAAATATATCGTAAATTTGTTTAAATTCTAATGTGTCTATATAGTACTAAATTATGTCTAGAAACATTCTAATTTGGATAAATATGTGACTTCCTTTTCAAGAAGGAGATAGTGGCCACGAACGGTACATCATCCTTTCTCGCGACCATTCAGTGTGGAAAACGAGGCTCGCAGAGGTACCCTCGTGTGGCTTGGGCGTCCTGGCCTTTCCCTCCAGAACTCCACTTCCTCTCCTCCCGCCACCATCAGCAGGTGCTATCGGGCGTTGCCCGTGTGGTGCCGGGTGGCCAGTGGTAGCGGCTCGGCCTTTCCCTGCGCGGGAGGTGTGGCTTGGGCGCGTCAGCAATGCTCCTCGGCCTGCAGTGGTACGGTGCGGCGCCAGGTGGCTGGACAACGTCGCCCTCTTGGTCATGGCGAGTGCTGGCCATGGTCATGGCAACTCCTCGGCCGGTCTGGGCCTCGACCCAATCTAGGTTTGGGCGGGCTGGGCTCGCTAGGGCTCAGCGGTGCTACTTCCGGCGGACTAGGAGGGGTCGGGCTAGGGGTGGCGGTTACGGCAGCGCGCTTGCTGCAGCGCGGCGGCAGGAGCTTCACGGGCCCACCCTAGGCCTGGTCGGGCCCCTCTATGGGCCTGGTGTGCTCCCGCTGCTACGCCCGGTTGGCTACCACTGATGGTGGTGGAGGTCGTTCCCTCTCGCGCTGTTGCGGTACTATCGCATCTAGTTCGTGACTTTTCATCTCGGTTCATCCAGTTGCATTGTGGTAGCTTCTGTGAGACGGTGTTGGCGCTTACAAAACCGTGGTGGCGCGCGCTGGTCGGCAGCCAGACGGGTGGAGCGCTACCGTTCATCGGGGGCGTGGTTTGGCGGTTGGGAGAAATCCATGTCAACACAGCCGGCACCGACGCGGTTACGCATGTGGGCGCCGCCATCCTTTCTGAAGGGCGTCGGATGTACCCTTTTCCACTGCCCTCCGCGTACCGGGGGAAACCCTAGGACTAGTCCGGACAGCAGCGTCGTCACCGTCAATTTCCTTCTTGAAGGGCTTGCTTGATACGCTAGAAGAGTGGTGGGTCTAATCCGGAGGACGCAGCGGTTCTGGATCGTCTCCGTTTTAGTCAAACTGCCGATGTTGATATTTTTTTTCTTTTGGGCTTGCTTGTGCTACGGTTCCAGTATGTTAGTTATATCGGGTGGTTTGTTATATTAATATAGCGGGACGAAAGGCTTTTTTATGAAGAATGAGAGAGTACTAGCAGAGCGATTATTAATCCCTACTCTCTTTCTCTTTTCTATAATGCATATATAATTAGCGAAAACATGCTTTTGTGTGGATAGATAGAAGTACAGGTTTAGGATGGGCGGCAGACAGCTTCTCTCGTTCCTACCGATACGGATTAGATTTCTCTATGATATAATGCGGATGATGCGGTCCGGGTCGTTATCTGTCACCGTTCCTCGATGTACCAAGCGTCGACCGCACCCAGTGTGTCCCTATGCGTGTTTCTGATTCCGGATGGCTACGTCGCGGATATGCTTCACCATGCACCACTGAATCACTGATCGACTTCTCGCTATCCTCGACCCTTCGTGTCCCCAGATTTTTCAGTCTCCATTCTACTACTAACCGTGGAAACCGTCGTTCTACTTGATTCCGGTCCACGAAGCTAGACCGAGTGAAGAAAGGTACGGTCGCTTTTGACCGATTCTGCGAAAATTTATGCCGATGAAGAGACACAAAACTACCACGTATACTAGTACTAACGACTAACTACTTCATAGTACTTTGATTAGTACTAGTATACTCCCTCCGTCCGTAAATAAGTGTACTTCTAGCCTTGTTCTAAGTCAAATTTTACTACGTTTGATTAACTTTTTAGAACAACGTACCAATATTTATGACACTAAATTGATATCATTAGATTTATTTTTAAATCTAGTTTTATAACATGACAATTTGATGTAATATATGATTTTATATTTTTCTATAAAATTGATCAAATTTGATTATGTTTAACTTAGGCAAAAGCTAGATGTACACTTAGATGGAGTAGGTCCGTGTCGTGCATTATTGATTTCGATCGATCTGGGCTGCGCTTTAAATCGGATCCGTGGATCTTACGGCTGCCCGGCCGGCTCTTTGCGCGGAAGGGAAGGAATACGTGCGGTGCGGTCGGTACAAAGGTTGCGCTTAAAAAAAATCTGGCTGACGAGCGGTGTAGGCGCGCACGAGGACAGCGGCCGCAGAAGATCGAGGGCCGGCGTCCGGCGTGGTACGTGGACGACGGCGACTGCCAGTGCCGACTGCCGAGTAGGACGGACGCGCTTCTCCCTTTCTCCGTCATCACCCGGAGTATTTTATTTGGGCCACGTCCCCGGCGTGGCGAGAAACGACTATTGGGCCCAGCTGTTGTGGCCCACCTCGAGCCTAACCGAACACGCACGCACGGCAGGCACTCTTGGCTGTCTCCTCGGCTGTCTCCTCGTACTCCCTCCGTTTTTAAAATATAAGATGTTATAAATTTGTGAAAAAGATAAATCTAGATTTTTTTTAGTATATAGATTTATTTCAAAGTTGAGTGAAACAAGTCTAAATTTTATAAACCTAAAATATCTTATATTTTAAAACGGAGGGAGTACGTACTACCGAGTACCGAACCCTGCACACATGACATGCACAGTTGCACAGTGACCTACTCCAACCAAAGACGATCGAAGGAAATAAAAACGACCCAAGGCGGTGAAGCTTTGGTCACGCAGCTGTGCTGGGACCGTTTGATGCACGGCGCGCGATGATGACACGCGGGTGCAGATGGATCTTCGTGGCCGTCACACACACCGGATGACTGCCCGGGTGTCAGATTAGCTATCAGTTGCACCAACCCATGCCTCCATGGTGGGGAGCCGGCCTGGCGTGGGGAGCATTCATGCATGCAGAAACGACGTGCATATGAAGCCAACTCGACTCATTGCGCGACCTTCGCTCGATCGTGAAAGGCCGGTTGTGCATGTTTATCTTGGAGTGGTAAGTTGACAAAAGATAAATTATCTCGTGGATTTTCGTCGAAATGGGGCGAAAATACACAGCCAGCACGTCAGTTAACTAGGGGCTTGTTTGCCAAGTCGGATTTCCGACGAAAAAATAATAAGAAAATTTGCTTGCACAAGCAAAGATTTCTTGCAAAGCATGGGTTTTAAAGCAGCCCTTAGCTTGTCCCTGGAGGAACACCGAAATCAGGGAGCCAACTTCTTCTCGCGCACTGGGATGTATATTTGGTTACGGTGACCCTTGAACTTTGGTATGTATATTTTAGAAGGTGGTATTCAGTTATAATACCTCTGTTTGTGATGAATTTGTGTTGTATCACGGACAATTGTCCGTGAACTCGTGGTGCAGCACACACACGTCTTAGCTGATTATGTGGATTCAGTCTTAAGCTAGGTGTTCTCTAAATTACAATTGTCTAAACTTTATGATGTACTGTGTTGTTTTCATGGGTAAACTCACCACACGAGCAAGGGGGTAATGATATCAGAGAGAATGCAACTAGGGATGTAAACGGATCGGATCGGATATTGCTATTACCATATTCTTTACAATATTTTTTTGGCGGATTCGGATCAGAACGGATAATAGCCGGATACGGATTCGATGCGGATTATATCGGATTGCGGATATGGAACGGATTCGGAGCGGACGCGGATCGGAAGAGGATAATTAAAGAAATACACATAGAAAAATAAAAATTCATTTAGTTTACGCAAAAGAAATAACAAGAAAGTGTGCAACACTATATAGCAGTAGTATAAAAGTGCAAGATTGATAATAGCATAATGTAACATGCATATGAAGCATGCATAGCTAGCCGATACACATACTATATTGTCTAGATATTGGGATTGTGCTAAATTTATCGGATTATCCTATTTGATTACCTCGGATAATCCTCATAAAATGTCGGATTAAACTTATCCGTCGGATATCATCAATACCATATCCACTACCATATTCGTCGAATATCCGCTCGATAAATATCCGCATCCGTATCCAGATCCGTCGAATATCTAAAAATGCATACCACATCCTCAAAAACGGACGTGGATGCGGATTTGGAGCGGAAATTATCCATACCATTTACATCCCTAAACTGCCAAAACCAATAAAACATGCAAGCAAATAACTAGGACATTGGTTCCCGAACCACAAAGAAATCGGCGTGTACCGAACCAAACGAAGTGCTCTTTAGACACCAGATGTCACACGCAGATTTTGTAAAGCCATAATCTTTAGATACGACTAAAGACCACGAGCAGCAAACACGTCCTAATTCTGCAATGGTAAAAGCCGGATGCATCTCCTCCCTACGATGGTTATCCAAACGAGAAAAGAATCAAGAGACTTTTTCTCATGAAAATGATCCTTTCTCGTTTATTAGCCACCGGTCAGCATCACGATCGATTATTGAAGAGACGAACCCGCCTGCCGTAGCTATCAAGCTAGCACACTGGCCGGTCTGTAGCCTATCTGGGTTTAGCCTGCGTGTGCCGTGTGCACATATCATCCCCCAATCAGGCGCTGCCTCGTCAGCGTTGATTATTGATCGATGAGAGTGCCGTGTCTCCTCCATCTGATGCCGTATCATTAGCCCATGCGTGCCTGCTGGATCCCAAGGACACGATCAAGCATGCACGAATCTCCTACTACTCTTGTATACGTGGTGATATTCCTGTAGGTAATCAACAAGCACTCTTTGGTACAGTAACTAGTTATGTTTAAATTTGTTGTCTGAATTTTCAGAATTCTGTTGCATATATCGCCTCTTGGACGCATGATTGCGGCCGTAAGAAATCGCACAAACAAGAAATTCAAGAAACACAATCGTATTACGTGGCGTATGTTTGTTGATATGGGATACGTAACTAGGTACGTACGTACATACACATATGCTTGATGGCGTAGCCTCTTCTGCCTCTGACCTAGATAGAGATACGAAAGATATCTTCTCTGCTAACTGACTTGCTTACCAGAACACACATATCCTCCACTGGCAGCCTGCTGGCATGGTTACGTGCTGTTTTTGTTGCCCAGAACCGTGACGTCGATCGGACACTGATATCTAACCGACCTGCTAGTTTATCAGTATATCTGACTAAGCCGTATAGCAGATGGTGTATTCTGCGACTGTACCGGTGGCCGGCCGGTTCAGCGCTGTGTCACTGGCTCATTGCTCTTCTTTGGAATGCTAGCTGAATACTTCCACAAGACCGTACCATTCGTCCTCCTTGTATTGTTCTCTTATGGCTCTTGACCCGCTCTCCGCTGGAGACCCGATGAGGCACACGAGGAGCCACAGGTGGAGTCCGAGGATTCCGGGGCGTGGGGATGGTCACCGCCTCACCCCCCGCCTCCAGAGTCCTCTGCTACTGTCCCGTGTTCTACTCCAGCCTCGGGATCCGTCGCTGTCCCGCGACCTCGGCGCCGCACCTCCACGAGCCGACGGTCTTCCCATCACTCCAGGTGGCCCCAAGACTGCGTCGGCCTCCTCCGCCGGTGCCTCCACCTTCGCGCCAGAGTGCACGTCTAGCACGGGTTAGGACGGAGAGCCCGGGGGTGGTGCCCACGGTGTCCCAGCTGGCGTCACAAAGGACTGCAACACGCAACCTTGACTCAGGTACCCCCAAGAAAGCACCTCCTCTGCCCTCCGCCTCCTATCCTCTCCATCGCTCCGGGTTCGGTCGTAGATGACTTCCTCTCGAGCATCTTGCACAAGTGGCGGCGACGATTGGCGTGGTCTTCCATGAGGCGTGGCGATGCTCGGCGATTGAGGCGATTAGAGCTAGGAGATTTCTGAGGTCCTCGCCATGGCACGCAATGCTGCGTGGGAAACCTTGACAAGTCGAGGAACTGGGACATCGATCCCGGATCCGAGATGGGGTTCTCCTCAATGGCTTTCGGCGCCGGCCGCCAGAGACCCCCCTAGCTGGGGGGGTCTCTAGGGAGGCCGCCTAGACAGAGTTCTATGCCCTCGTCGTCCCGGAAGACTCGATCTGTCCCCCAGAAGGGGACCAAACCCAAGTAGGTTGTCCAATGAGTTGGCCTGCCATCATATCACTCACCTGGAACATCCGGGGGTTTGGGAATGACGGTCGAAGACGCCAGATTAAAGACTACATGCGCCAGGAAAATGTTGACATCGTAGGATTCCAGGAGACAATCAAGCATGACTTCCAGTTGAGCTCCGTGGCTTGTCGCACAAGTTAACCGGCTTCCGCTGGGTCACTCTGGAGGCATCCTCCTTGGCGCCAAGGAGGATACCTTCGAGGTGGAGGACATGGATCGCGGGGAATTCTTCGTGAGCATGTCGCTCACCCATAGACGCTGCAACCTCCGGTGGGAGGTCATCATCGTCTATGGTCCCGCGGACCATAGCCGCTCCCCAGCCTTCCTCGAGGAACTAAAGGCAAAGGTTGAACGTTGCTCCACACCGGTGGCAGTGGCGGGCGACTTCAACCTGATCCGTTCCCACGAGGATAAGATCTCCCACAACGTGGATGTACCGCGCATGCGGATGTTCAACGATTGTATCGCTGATCTCGCTCTTAGAGAGTTCACGAGGGTGGGAGCCCGCTTCACGTGGACGAACAACAGTGTTGACCCTGTCAGGAGTGTCCTGGACCGTGTGTTAGTCTCCGTGGACTGGGAGGTCGCCTTCCCTCTCTGCTCTCTCCGTGCCATAACCAGGGTTGGCTCAGACCATGTTCCACTCTTTTCGTGGGAGCTCACCACCACGGCTGAATCGCTTCCACTTCGAGAACTTATGGCTTCAAAAGCCAGGTTTTGTGGACGCGGTAAAGGCCAAGTGGCTGGCGGCGGCTACCCCCCCAGACGCTTTAATGCGGTGGACGTCTGGCATCACTGCGCCAAGATGGCCCGCCAATTCATGAAGGGCTGGGGGGCCAACTTGGGTGCAGCGACGCGTCTCTAGAAGGCTTCGTTACTGGAGGAGATCCATACGCTGGACCTGGCGGCAGACTCGGTGGGCCTCTACGCTGAGGAGTGGTCCCACCGTTATGCCTTAGAGACTTCGCTCGTCGAGATTTACAAGGGGGAGGAGTTGTTCTGGCGACAGCGCAGCCGCCAGAACTGGATACTCCAAGGAGATGCGAACACCGCATACTTCCATGCGGTGGCCAATGGTCGCCGTAGGAAATGCTCGATCCCCTGCCTCTGGGACGGGGAGCTCCTCCTTGAGGAGCCGGGGGCGCTCTCCGCCCATATTTACTCCTTTTATAAGGAGATCTTCTTGGCAGGACCCCTTACGGGGTCGCGTTGGCTGATGACTTTTGGCCTAGTGGGGCCAGAGTCACAGCTGACGAGAATGCGGAGCTCACCCTCCCATTCCTACCAGAGGAAGTTGAGCAGGCGGTGAAGGCCATGAGGTCTAACTCCGCCCCGGGCCCCGATGGCCTCCCGGTATCCTTCTTCCAGACTTTCTGGAGGGAACTCCAACCGGTCATCATGCCCATGTTCCAGGAATTCTACACCGGAACTCTCGTGATGGGGCGACTGAATCTGGGTGTTATCACTCTGATCCCTAAAGTTTTGGGGGCTCGGACGTTCGCCAATTCAGGCCCATCACGGTCCTCAATGTCATCCAACGGATCCTCGCGAAAGTTTGCGCCTCGTTCGCTTCGTCATGGAGCGCCTCACCCACCAAAGATCAATTTTCCTTTCTCAAGGGCAGATTTATACATGATGGGATCTGCCTCCATGAGATTATCCACGATCAAGTCCAGACGATTGAAGGGCATCTTCTTGAAGCCGACTTCCAGAAGGTCTACGATCGTCTGGACTGGCGGTTCCTACGTCAGGTCCTCATTAGGCGAGGATTTGACGACCGCCTGATCACTTGGATAATGCAGTTTGTCATGACCGGGAGCAAAGCAATTAACATCAATGGCGAGATCGGGCCATACTTCCGCCCCTCCCCGTGGTCCGCCAGGTACCCCCCCCCTCCTCTTCAATGTCATTGCCGATGCCCTCGCTGAAATGCTTGAGAAAGCGACGCGCCGCCACATCTCCGTGTGGTAGGCCACCTTATCCCCGGGAGGCATCACCCACTTCACGCAGACGACACGATGATCATGATTGAAGGCTCGACCCTGGACATTGCAAACCTCAAATTCCTCCTCCTCTGCTTTCAGGAGATGTCTGGCCTCCGTATCAACTTCGATAAGAGCGAGATCATCGCACTAGGGTTCTCCCAGGACGAGCAACAGAGGATAGCCGACATTTCAATGCCGGCTCGCCTCCTTCCCCATCACCTACCTGGGATGCCGATCCGACACCGTGATCCTTATCAGGGACCTGGACCCACTCGCGGAGAGGGTGCGCTCGAGGTCCGAACCTTGGCGTGGTAGATTTACCTCTAAAGGTAGCAAGACCGTCCTGATCGACTCATGTCTGTCTAGCCTGCCCATGTACATGATGGGCATGTACCTCCTCCCCGAGGGGGTGCATGGGACATTTGACAAGGAGCTGTCGAGGTTCTTCTGGCAAGACTCCTTGGGTCGCCAGAAATACCACATGGTCAAGTGGGCAGACATTTGCCCAAGGATGTTGGGGCATAGGTATCCTTGCTTCCCGCCGCTCAACAAGGCCCTAATGCTCGAGATGGGTTTGGCGATCCCAGTGATGATGGTGGCCTGTAGCTCAAACTCATCAAGGCCAAGTACTGCGAGGTCGGCCCCTTCGACCGTGATCGACGCGAGGGTCCCACCTGCACTCCATTCAGAGGTCAAGGGTGAGATCGTGCATGGTCTCGCCTTCTCCATTGGGAACGGGAGGGACCATGTTCGCTGGACCCCTGCCTGTGGAGCTCACGCAGGAGGCCTTCCGAGCCTATTCGCCATCTGTTCCGACCCAGCCTGTATCCACCGCGGCTCATGGAGGTACATGGAACATCTGCCCGTCAGCCTTCGGCCCGGAGGAAACGGAAGCATGGAGGGAACTCAGGGCGGAGCTCCCAGCCTCCTTGGCCAACGAACCAGATAGTGTGCTTTGGACCCTCACCCCGTCCGGATCCTTCTCGGTTGGCTCGGCTTATCAGGCCCTCTTTGGTCAGGCGATACACCCCTGGACCAAGCACCTCTGGAAAGCACTCTCCCGCTGAAGACAAATTTTTTTGTGTGGCAACTTTTACGCGATAGGCTCCCGTCGGGAGTTGAGGTGGCGAAGCGACATGGGCCGGGGGATGGGTTATGTCCATCATGTGGGGTCCCTGAAACGGGCACCCACATATTGTTCTCCTGTCCCGCGGCCCGGTTTCTGTGGAATTTCACCATAGAGGCGTTGGGCCCGGACTGGCTGACCCATGATCTCGGTGAATTCCTAAAAACCCAAGCTAACCAAGCTGTAAAGGGTCGTCGCCTCTTCTGGCTTGTGTTCGCGGCCATATCGTGGTCCCTCTGGAATATTCGGAATAAGATGGTTATTGAGAAGATTCTCCCTAGACGTGCGTCTGACTTGGTTTTCCACTTTCTGGCTTCTCTGCAGCTTTGGTACCCGTTGTGTAGACAGCGGGACAAGGTGAGATTGGACGCGACTCTCCGCCAGCTCTTGGAGGCGTCTCAGCGGCTCCCCCATAGCCCGTCATAGTGTCTTCGGCGTTCACTCTCCTGGCGAGGCGTTGTTCCTTTTTTTCGTTGGCTTCTGTCCTAGTTGGGTCGTCCTGTGCTGTGGCCCCAACATGGCAGAATGGACAAAAATAACCCAAATTCGAAAGGATTTCACGAAATGACCCATCTGGAAAACTATTTCACTGGCACTAACCCTTTTTGTAGCGCCTAACAACAAGGCGCTACACTCTACAGTGTAGCGCCTTTCAGCTAGGCGCTATGCCCCCTGCCAGCGTGGCACCGCCCTCCTCGCCCCACTGCAGACGCCCAGCGCTATGCCTCGTGTAGCGCCTATCCGATAGGCGCTACTTTAATGTAGCGCCCAGCGAAGGCGCCACACTTTGAGACTTAACTGTCAAGGCCGCCCCTCCCCACCCCTCCCATTCACTCCTGTGACGCCAGAAGAACACAGAGGGCGCTCCTTCCTCCTCCTCTCAAATCCACCTCAAATCCAACAGATCTCGAGGGATTTCACCGTGGATTAGCTCCCCATCCCCCTCAAGGTAATCCCCTCCTTTCCCCTCTCTTTCATCCAATAAATCTTGCACATTAGCCTCAAACCCTAGATGTAGTTGGATTCATAATATGGACTATTTGTGCATGTTTTTAGTTACTTGGTAGTTATAATTTAGTTGTATTTGATGGGGAATGAAAGTGTGTTGTTGATTTGCATTGTATATGCTGGTTTTATATGGATTTGTATGGATGTTTGAATAATATGCTATCATATTCTTTGTAGTTTATTGTATAAATTCAAACAATGGCCACATGCCACACACATTTTATTGATGTTTGGAATATATATGTAGGATGGTGTGGCTACTTGAGGATTACTATGATCATCAACACCGGGCATACTTGATGGCGGAGAAGCATATGGTAATAAAACCATGGTTGAACTTCTTTGCTTTTATTTTTCTATTGATTCAATTGTGTTGGAAAAAGCATAATGTTCGATCTTGTATGTATGCAGAGGCTTCGCCCCCTCAAGATTCGGTCTCATGGCGCGTCTTCGAATGACATGCAGCACGACGGCGACACCGAGTACATCAGCGGCTAGGCCTCCTCCCTTTCATCACGCTTGTGAGCCGGCCGACGAACCTCAACGCTGCTATCACCGCACTTGTCGACCGGTGGAGGCCGGAGACGACACTTTCCACCTCGGACCGGCGAGATCACTCCTACTCTTGTGATGTTTCCATGATCTTTGGACTTCCTATCGCGGGGAGCCTCTCAGATGAGCACGATTCGATGGGTGGCGCAATGCGATGCATCTACTTATTGGCATGGCTCCTGAAGAACTTGAAGATAAGAGCAAAGATAGAGTCCCAGCAGGCGCGACATATGCGTGGATCATGGAGAACTTTAGGGAATGCCCGAACCCCGCCGAGGTTGAGGTGATCGAGACACATGCTCGTGTACGTGTGGTATGTCCTTTCTAGGACTCATTTCTTGGACAGCGAGGTAGGACCGCTGTGGATGTGGCTCAAGGCACTAGCAAACCGATAGCACTATCACCGGGTTCGCGGCTCTTGCCTACTTGTACGGCAGTAATCACATGTGCACTCTACATTCATTTGTATATGTCGAGTCCACATATGTTATCTTGACCTCGTTTTGTTCACTTGCAGTTGGACGATGCCATGTAGGGCGCGAATCTGCCGAATAGGTGGTGCTATGGTTCTTCTCTCGATATGGAGCTGAACGCTTACGGTTGGTCGTCCCAAAGAGGTGGGCCACCATCCTTGGCCATCGTATAATAGAAACCCTCTACGCCCGACTTGGGCTTACAATGGGACGTGGTATCGGAGATGACAAGCGATGTTGATGCCATGTACCTCAAGTACACGAACGAGTTTGATGCGATTACGGAAAGCGTAGATGTTTATTTATACGTCACTATCCATAATATTTACTTCACGAGTCAAAATCGATACCAAACATGTTCTTGTGATATGTTGCGTGGAGGGGAGCCTTAGGTTGTGGGACGAGTTTGGTATTGCTCCGGGTTTGATATTAACCCGAAGTGCTTGGAGGAACAATCTCTGCTCATGTGCGCCCATTGATTTGCAATTGGGCGGTTGAGTTTCATATGCCACAACGGGTGATGAGGCGATTCGGGTTGTTTCAGCAACCTCCGTGTGGAAGGACACCGACAAGGAGCTTCATCGGTTAGTTAGCATGAGAACTTGTGCTCAATTGCTTTGTATGGTACTAACATGGTTCTTTGTTGTTGTTCAAAGGGATGAAAAGAGCGAGGGAGATCAAGAATTGGGATCACCGTCATAGGAGGCACGTCATGGATTTCCTCATTTGTGTGGAGAATGCTCGTTAACGGAATGGAATAATGGAAGAGCACATTGCCCTTGCATTTAACAACTACATCCATTGGTTTCTTGGTAGTACCCGTCTCCATTTGCCCGCCGTCCACGAGGAAGAAATATTGGAGGAGCCGGTCCGGTTCGATGAACTTGCCTACAATCGGTACAACCGCGGTCGGAAGGGACCGACATCCCGCTTTCTTCCTCACTCAACTTTGTAAAGTTATCGTTGCCTTCGCATTACTTTCCTTGCACTCTCATCTCTTTCTTGCCTAACATGTTCTTGTTCTTGACTGAGAGAACGGAGGTAAAGAAATATGCCGACGATGTCGGCGATTCTTTTTGCTGCCCCTAAGGGAAAAGGAGAAGGCATGATCTGAGACTTCCTTAAGGTATGGATGCGAGACTTTCTCAAGATAGGCATGTTCTTGTTTTGACTTATGTTGTTATTTGTTACGTTCGCCCAAAAGATGCGTCGCTTATCTAACGTGCTAGGTTGCCGCGATCCCGAGTACACAACCCCGTCGGTTCTAGGTCCAAGTCGACTCATCGATCCGGCCCATCTTCAGATGATGTTGAGGATGACACCACTGCGATTCGTTCGAAGATGAGGTATGGGACAACCTTACATGCATTTAGTGCTTCGCTTTCCCATGCATTTCTCATAGCCATACAATCTTACATGTAGCTGCCTCATATGGAGAATGAGATCGAGGAGGATCTGGATTCGCTCCGCATACCACCGAAGCCAAGGAAGCAGTTCAATCGGCCGACGGATGACTTCCGTAACAAGGAAAGGCCAATGTTGTCGAGGACGAGCCGCCACGGAGGTCAAGAGCGACTAGGAGGACGAGAGGCCTAAGATGATGATGAAGATGAGTCGCAAGAAGAGGAGGTGATAAAGAAGATACCTCCAAGGAGGCCGAGGCCCAAGGACGCGTGGGACGGAAGTAGGTCATGTATGGCACAATGTTGATGATGATGCACTAGGTTGGTGACTATGTATGGGTTGATGTATGGCACTATGTTGATGTTGTTTAAGACTATGTTCATGTATTGGCACTACGTTGATGTTGTTTGAGACTATGTTGATGTATGACAATTAGTTGATGTTGTTTGAGATTATATTGATGTTATTTGAGTATATGTTGCTTGAAACTAGTATAACAAGTGTTGTTTGAGTATATGTTGTTTGAAATTGGGCAGTTCAGGGTGTAGCGCCTGTCTGATAGGCGCTACACCTCAGAGCATAGCGCCTATCAGACAGGCGCTACACTTTGACTTAGAGTTTTCTCCGAGAGCCAACTCTCGGTTTGCTCTCTGTATGCTCCTGTTAATTTCGGAGCAGACGAAATCTGCTAGCATAGCGCCCAGCAGAACGGCGCTATGCTGGTGTAGCGCCTGTCTGCTAGGCGCTATGCAGATTCGTCTGCTCGAATGCAGAGCATCTGGCAAACCGAGTTGGCTCGAAAACTTGTCAAGGTGTAGCCCGATAGCGCCACACTCGAATCATAGCCCATCAGACAGGCGCTACACTTTGACTTAGAGTTTTCTCCGAGAGCCAACTCTCGGTTTGCTCTCTGTATGCTCCTGTTAATTTCGGAGCAGACGAAATCTGCTAGCATAGCGCCTAGCAGACAGGCGCTATGCTTGTGTAGCGCCGTTCTGCTAGGCGCTATGCCATGTCTTCTTAGTAGTCTCAATGGAGAACTCAGCCTCTCTCACCGTGAGCGGATTATTGTAATCCAAATGTCAACGGCGAGACGCGACGAGCAAGTGCGAGCAGGCAAGATGAAGCAATGATGGCCTTCCGCATGTGCACTCACAAGTCTTGAGTGAGACCTTGAAAGCTCAGCCTCCGTGTTGGACACCATCAGCCGTTGTACCTCCAGGCTCCGTAACTTGGTAATTAGCTCGTCGTTGTCATACTCGTGACAACTTGGGCATCCGCTTTTGTCCGAAATTGCATCCAATCATCAACCTTAGGTGGGTACTTGTATTTGTGCTTGTTCTTGTAGTCCCCCGCAACTGCCGGTCCGCTTTCCTCTGTATTTAAGAAAATACCCATTCATCATGTCGAATGTATAACGGACTATTGCCGTGACGGGCAATGCACGGACACCTTTGAGCAACTTGTTGAAGGCCTCGCCATGTTGCTTGTCATTTGATCATTCTCCGCCACCGCCATCGAATGCCCGTGCCCACTTTGTTCTTTCTCCTATGCTCCTATCGAGAAACTCTCGACCACCGCATCGAGCTCTTTGTTGAAGAGCAATTTGTTGTACAAGTTTGAGAAACGACGTTCCGTGAAAGCGAGGCAACAATCTTGTAGATCATCGGCCAAATCCTTGCTCTTGCATGCCCTATAGAAGTTTGAACAAAGTGTCTCATGCACCAACGATGGTGCAACGGAGCATGCCCGGAATATGTTGGTCCACCGCTTTAAGAATTCCTTGATGACGGTCCGAGATGACACATATTTCCCTACGAGGGTTAATATTTTGGTTCTTAAAGATGGAAGAACCACTCCCAATTATCATTGTTTTCCACCTCTACCAAAGCAAAGGCCAAAGGAATCAACCGGTTGTTGGCATCATTGGCTATTGCAATCAAGATAGTGCCCTTGAATTGACCGGTCAAAAGGTGCCATCAACGGAGATGACCGCCTACAATGTTCAAATGCTGAACACATTGCTCGAAAGCCCAAAATGCACGGCCAAAACTCGAACGGTTCTTCCGTTTACAATCCTTGTCTTGTTCCCCAAAGGTTCAACCACATGAACCATGCCCGGGTTAGCATCGCCATCGCTCCCAACAACCTTGGGATTCGGTTATAAGATTCATCCCAATCACCGTACAACATCTTGAATGCGGCTTGCTTAGCCTTCCATGCCTTCCGTACTTCACCTCATAGTTAAAGAGGGCTTTCACAAACTCCATGACCGCTTGATGCTCATTATTGGAAACGCGATGTCATTGGAAAGCCTATAAGCGAGGAACTGGAGGTGAGTTGTCGGTGCTCATGCTTTGCATCCTTGCCATCCACCATCGGGCCTCGGCACATGTGAGTTGATACGCAACTAGATATGTGCCAATCGGGACCTCCTTGAATGGTCTAGCACGACAATCCAAGGACATCCTTCCTCGCACTTCACCGTAACGCTTCTTGATATCCGAGTGCACGACCGTAAGGACGATGATGCTTCACCGAGAAGTCCTTTATCCATTGCTTAAATTCCAACAAGGTCTTAAACCTTGATCCTTTGCAAAAGCCATTATTCACTTCATTGCCATCCCGAAGAACTTGTCCTTGGTCCAAGCACTATGCCTTTGCCACCATCAACCGTGGCTTCATCCGTGAGACTAAGATCACGAAACAAAGGCACCGATGGTCCCGCCCAATACGGTATGGTGGATTTCGCCTCTAGCCGTGAACCCTCCTCGTCAACTTCTTCTTGGGACCATCATCATCCGAGTCCGAAGCATAGCCTCGAGAATACGGGAGTTCACGGTCCATGTCATGTTGAGTGATATATTTCTCCAAATCACCAACATTGTTGTCATGGAGTTCAACATCATCATCATCTTCACCCTCACAATCATCATTGTCCTCTTCCAACACTTCGTCTTGGTGTCTTGAAATCGGGCTCAATGTTTGTCTCAAATGAGGTTCAATCCATAGCTCTTGCTCCACGGGTGGAGGACTCCTACTATCCAATGGGGAAGCACGGCGGTTCAAGTCCAAAGGCAATGAACTATCAACCTTCTTGGTGGCAAATAGCTCAAGAGCCTTGTCTAGTGATTCGGCCACCACCTCCTTGTATGCAAGCCAACGAGCCTCGGAGAAGATACGCATGGTCTTCCAACGGATATGCATTCCAAAACCCACATTATGTCTTCCCTCCAACTCAACAACATCACATGGGTCCATCCATTTCAATTCAATCCTCACTTGCTCCAAGACCTCGGCATAGGTGGGACTACGCTCAAACACAATATCTAGCTCATCCGGGTCCGGTTCTATGTTGCCTTTCAAAAAGGCATCCTTGTCCACATGATGAACATGAACAATTCTTGCCATCCCTAACACATAGGAGAATATGTTCATTAACTAACCATGACAAGATAAACAAAACTATACTAGACACATTACCAAACCATAAAGCTAACAAGAACACCCTCTCTTACATAAGCAAACCCTAACCCTAACCCTAACCCTAACCCTAAACCTAGCCATAACATTCCAATAAACCAAACAATGTCATTTCAACAACCCTAAACCTAACTAAATGCTTCATACACATCTTTATAACCAACATTGGCCAATGAATCTAACAAATTTCCAAACATTTCTCCAAATCAAATTTCTAGGGTTTCAAGCCAAGTCCAACCAAAATGAAAGATTTCCAAAGGTCAAAACGAAGGAAATGAGGAGGTACCTCTAGCAGTGGAGAGGCACAAATCCACCAAATAAAGCTTCCAATGTGAGAGATTTGAGGAGAAGGGCGTCCTTGATGTTCTCCTTCCTTGGGTCGAGTTGGAGTGAATGGGAGTGGGGAGGGGGTCGCGCCAGAGGCTATGTCAGGGTGTGGCGCGCTAGGCGCTACACATTAAAGTGTAGCGCCATCGATAGGCGCTACACTGAGGCATAGCGCCAAGGCACACAGCGGGGCCAGGAGGCCAGCGTGCCACTGGCGAGGGCATAGCGCCTAGCTGAAAGACGCGACACTGTAGAGTGTAGCGTCTTTCTGTTAGGCGCTACAAAAAGGGTTAGTGCCAGTGAAATAGTTTTCCAGATGGGTCATTTCGTGAAATCCTTTCGAATTTGGGTTATTTTTGTCCATTCTGCCCCCCAACATGTGTTGTGTGTGTGTGGATCTGTACTGTGCTTTTTGATGTGGACGGTTGTTTTATTTATAAAGCGAAGCGAAAGCCTATTTCGAGAGAGAAAAACAAAATCAGACCGAATTTAACGCATCGTACGTCAAACGTCAAGCCGCAGCAGGAGACCCGAGAGATGAACCCCGGTTAACATGTCGCAGTAGGTGAGTGTGAGTCGCTCGATTTTCATCAGTGGGTAGGTGCTGCGGGAACAATCGATGAAGACTTTCTTTCTCTAATGCGAAGCAACTTGCACATTCGATGAAGATAGGGGCGGAAGGGTTTTATTTCGGCTTCTCTTTGTGATCGTTTCTCAGGTCTCTTTGACGTTTGTCAGGCTCAAGATTGTACCGTGGAAGATTTCAATATCACACAATGTATTCTCCCAATACCTGGGTTAGGCAGCCCATAGCCGTTAACCGAAGTGGCCCACGTCCTCCCCAGCTTGCAAGATCCCGTGCCGGTTCTAACTCCTTCGAGGGCAGCATCTTCTCGGCCCATTTCCATAATTTTTTGTTCTACTCATTTTTCATAGGCGAGAGTTGGCCAAGAGCCTTAGAGATAAGAGAATGTTAGTGCGTACATAGCCCTTCGCTCTGCTCCCTCCGTTTAGAAATATACGATGTTTTATTTTATAAATTAAATATATCTTTATATATTAAAAGATGTTTAGATATATTTATTTTATAAAGCCAAAATGTTTTATATTTTTGAACGGAGGGAGTATTACGCTACACAAAGCCACTTAGCTTGACATTAATTAAGAGAGTATAGGAGCGTATCTGTTACGACTGTGCCTACGCCAACCAATGCCTAGGCTGGACCCAGAGCATTGAGCCCTATAGATAGCAGCCACACAAAGGGAAACGACGACGAAGATGAAACCTCTGAAACTTATCTCTCTTTCTCTCTGAACTCTCTCGTTTTCCTTCTCTAAACTTGTCCTCCCAACAACTCTCCCCTTCCACCATGTATCTCTGAATTTCCTCCTTTATTGTCACTATAAACTAAGATCTAAATCAAAGTATAGCCGGCGCATAACATTTTGTATCAAGAGTCAGGTTGATCTGCGTGTGTGATGGAGGATCTGGTGGCGGCGAGGAAGAGTATAACGGCATCGCTGGAGGTGCTCAAGTCGACGATCAACGACTCCCGGTCCGTCCTCAAGGATATCGTGGGCGGCTACGGTTGCGACACAAGCAACCTAGGCGGGGCGACGCCCACTGACTATTCGATGTCGGCTCGAGCCCCGGCGTTTGCGGCATGAAGGTCGCGGATTCGTCCATGTCCCCGGCCGATCCAGTGATCGAGACAGGCAGGAGAGGCGCGCTCGTGTGCCAGCGGGGTATCGATACGCTGAGCACACGCGCGGCCCTTTGATACGTCCATAACGTATCTATAATTTTTGATGGTTTTATGCTATTATTATGATTTTGACACTCCTTTTTATATAAAGTTTATGAGTTATTTGGACTAACCTACTAATAGTTGCAATGTTCTTGTTTTTGTTATCACCGTATTTTGGCCAAAGACGGAGATGGGCCGTGATCAAGATGGGCTTGGAAGATACATATATTCAACATGTTGTTGGATCGGCCTAGTGCGTAGATTTGGGCTGAATTGCCCGTGTATCTTGTATCATAGTAGGATTCGTGTTTGTTTAGGTTCCGTTTATGTTTAGGTAAAGATAGAGTTGTAGAGTTATTCCAAAAGTAGAGAGTCTCCGGACTATAAATATGTACCTAGGGTCATTGAAAGAAAACAACAACCACGTTCACGACAAACACAATCTCGGCGCATCGCCACCCCTTGTTCTTAGGGTTTCTTTCGGGTAAGTGCCATGCTGCCTAGATCGCATCTTGCGATCTAGGCGATCTACTTATTTCGTTACCCGGTTTTACTCGTACTGAAGCGTTGTTGATGGCGAGTAATACCATTATCTCAGATTGTTTGAGGCTAGCATCGGCACTGTTTCATTATTATCGTCGAAGTTATGTTACCTCTAGCTATCTCGTTATCCTTGCACCGTGTCCCAAAGTGCAAGGGTAGCACCTTGCTTGATCTTTATTTAGTCGATTCGATCTGTTATAGTTGTGCCTTGTTCGTCAAGGTTTAGTTTAATATCTACGTAATCAGGCCTTACAAACGGGTTGAACGATCCGGTAATGCATAAGGATGTGGCTTATTCGTCCTAGAGAGGATGTTCCGGTAATTGGCTTTATGTTGGTTATTAGGCCTTTTCTAGGATTGATATTCTTAATCTTTTATGCATTTAGGCTCAATTACGCGTAGGATGTTCCATTACGTGGTGAAACGTTAAACTATCGAGATCGATTTAACTTGTAGTGATCAAGCAAAACCCCATGTCATCATAAATCTAACGCAGAACCATGGGGCAATCGGCTTAAGAGCCGATTTACTGTGGAAACACGGAGCCGATCACGGCTCAATTTTACGATACTTGTTTATCATGCAGAAATCAATCGGAGCAATCTTCACCTTCGACCAGGTATAGGTCGTGGCACGCTCGAACCAAGCCAGGCGTGTGCGGAGCTTTGCGGGCCGTCGCCCGAGGGACCAGGCCCACTGAAGATCTGGAGCCTCCGGCTCTCCGTGTTGTCGATCGCTGCTCGCCGGTGGGTTTGACAGCAACACATTCGCACGCCGGTGGGACCTTCAACAACGTCTACATCAACACCCGACGCCGCGATGGAGAAGCAGACCCGTCACTTACGACGATCCGCTGGCGAGCACAAGGCTGGCACGACGAGATCAAGGCCTCTTCGAGGAAGACCTCATCGCCTCTTTGAGAGGACCCGTCGCATGGCATCGTGGAAAGGGTTCTCCCGAGGGCGCTCTTAATGAGGTGGATCTGCTTCCTTCGGAGGAGCGCACTGTGGCTCTCGACGAAGTCAACTACATGGTGGCTCATTCCTTGCACCGCCATTCCGAGAGCCCGTGAACGCTTTCGGCGGTCGCGATCCGTAGTCAGAGATCATGAAGCATCGATTCCCATCGGGACCTACTTTAGGGACTCACCGGGGAAAGACCGCCTGCACTGGCCGCAGATCCGTTCGCACTTGCCGCTCCCGAACGCCGGGGCAGCGGCTTCGTCTACAAGGCTGGAGGCGACCAGCGATGCCAATTCTGTTCGAGCCACCTAAGGATATCCCACACGGATATATATGCGCCTACGTGCGATCGCAATACCGACACGCACAAAGCAGTTGCAACCGCAGAGTTTCGCGGCAGAACCCTTGGGCCAGATCTTCCGGCAGCGTGTCCGAGCGGCGATGGCTGGGATGGACGCCGACAAAGCGTGGCTAGCCAAGTATGCCACCGAGCAAGTCATGAGAATCTAGCCCCTCAACAAACAAAGGAGCAAATCGGTACCATCCTGAGGGACCGTTAAACGTGTCAAGAGAAGGACAATCGGCTATTCAAAGCCGCATTTCAACGAAGTTTGATCTCGATTCACCGCCACCCAAGTATAAGCTCCCCGAGTTCTCAAGATTCGGTGGTCGGAAGGGTCAAGCTCGATCGAGCACATAAGCGATACCTAGCACAACTAGGCATGATTTCGACATCGGATCGATCTTGTAAGATTCTTTGCGCAATCTCGACAGACCGCCTTTGGGTGGTACACCTCCGCCACCCTGATTCAATTCATACCGAAGCAATCGGAAGAGCGGTCCACATCCAGTACCATTCGAGGCTACTTGGCTGGCATTGCGCACTGGCGCAGTCGCGTAAGCGAGAAAGAGCCGAGTACATCCAGCTTCAGATCGCCAAGAACCGATGTTACTCGCCTGCTTAATCGAGAAGGAAGCCGTCGGTGGCAGCGTTGGGTCTCTCAGACCCATCAAGGACTTGGCGTTTCGGTAGATTACAACTCATTGGCGCACATGGCCCGAACGACGATGTATGAACAGCGCCACCACGAGTTGTACCAAGACAAATTCAAGCGTCCGATAAGCCCGGTCGAAGAAGAAGATCCGACGCAGACCGTGAGGTGGCCGTATGAATGGGCTCGGGGCGATCCGTGGCTGCAAATGGGTGAAACAAAGAAGGCTGCGAAAGAGTTCGACTTCGATGTGAGCAAAGCCGAGCAGATATTCGATCTCTTTGAAGGAGAAGTACCGAGATTACCCAAGGCCACAAAATCCCTACGGCTCAGAGATGAACGGAGACCATCGCAAGTGGCATCATTCGTTCACTCACCCTACCAATGAGTGCAAGGAGCTTCACGCCAAATCCAAATGGCGATAGAACAAGGTCGTTCGATCCTTGGGCGATTCGCCATGAAAGTGGACACAAACCCATTTCCGGCGTCAACATGGTAGAACTCAAGCTCGAGGCGTAAGCTGGATTTCTCGTTCGGTGTTAACATGGCGGTCTGGATACCACCATGACACGTACAAGGAGAACGGTGTTCGCCTCGGCAAGGAAAGAAAGGAGGCTAGTCCGCGGCGACCGCCCACCACAATGACAAAGGTATTTAACAGAGGAACAAGTGAGGAGAGTGCGATATCGAAGCCACATTCCACGCATCTCCTTAACAAGTATGAGCGCCAAGATGACCAACGACGCCAAGACGAGACGACGGAAGATATGAACACCTTGCTAGGGGACCGTCGAAGAGAAAGAAGGCGACTAGGCATTGGGATTGTCCTTTCTTCAAGTATTGGGGCACGGAATGAGCCGATTGCCTACGATCGACAACCGCCGAATGCAACCAGCAGAAGAGGACACGAGGCTGTCGATTCAACCGCCTAGGGCCTCTCGCCCCGAGCCAACACAGGAGTCCGCCGAGGAGACCTCGAGAGCCAAGGATGACAAGGTCAAAGATAGGTGCCACCGTCCGAGGTGGTGCCCGACGACTCAGACATACCCGAAGCGTAGAGTGCAGCGGCTGCGTAATCTAGAGGAAGGCAAGCGCGAGATCTCAACGCTGAAGAAAGCACGGCCGATCGCCGTCAAAGTGAGACAGATGTGGAAACGGAAGACCGCCCGACAGAAAGAGTGGCGCCAAACCGGTAAGAGCCGATGCAAAGACATCGGCTAGCACAAACATGGTGTTCGTGCTCCGTCCAATTCTGCGCCAAGAACCGATGAGCTACTCGTGGCACAATTTGACTGCGGCCCACGGCCGGTTATATTTGAGAAGCCACGTGAGAAGGGTTACAAACATCTGAAAGCCCTGTACCTGCGAGGTTACATCAATGGGCAACCTGTCGGCAAGATGTTGGTGGACACCGGAGCGGCATCAATATCATGCCATACTCCATGCTACGACGTTTGGGACGCCCACCGCAGACCGATCAAAACCAACGTCACGTTGAGCGACTTCAACGGTCTTGGGAACACAAGGCGTCTTGAGCGTGGACTTGATAAAGGCGGAAAACCGTACCACGTCATTCTTCGTCGACAGCAAGAGCACTTACACGCCTTGCTAGGAAGGGATTGATTCATGCTAATTGCATCCGTCCACAATGCATCGATGCTCCGATCCAAAGGATGGAGACGGTGGAGGTCATCCACGCAGCGATTCCATCGAGATTTCCATAGCTGGCATGAACGCGTCTAGGAGGCGGTCACGAACAATGAAGCCACCCACCACCAAGAAAGAACTGCAGTCCCTTATCGGCAAGATCAACTTCGGACGATTCATCTCCAATCTATCGTGAAGGATTGAGCCGTTCATGGGACTAGTTAAAATCAAATCGACGAGGAATTCCTGGGGCGAGCAACAACGAGCCTTTGACGAGATCAAAGAGTACCGACAAATCCACCGGTGTTAGTTCCATCTCACCGACAGGCCATTCTACATTTACTTGTCGATGTCGACACGCCCATCGCCTCGGTAGTGGTGCAAGTTTATGATGGAGCGAGTCGCCTTTTACATAAGCGAGGATGCGGACGCAGACAAGGTACCACGATATCGATAAGTTGTGCTCGCCGCTTTTTCACCGCACAAGTTGCGACACATTTTGCTATCGAGAAATCATCATCATATGCAAATCGACGTCATAAAGCACATGCCGCCGGCCTATGTTAAGAGGCCGGCGGGCAAATGGATGTTTGCATTGTCGAGTTTGACATCCGTATCAACCCGAAAGCGATTAAGGGAGGCCTGGCGACCTTATCGAAAGGATCAACACTAACATAGCTGCACGTCCATAAGAGCGTGGGCTATGTTTTTCGACGGATCGGTTGTGGCGATGGGCTGCGGCATCGGCATTTTACTCGTGTCTCCCCGGGGCAACATTTTCCTTCTCCATCGATTGTCTACCTCTCGCACTAACAATGTAGCGAGTACGAGGCGATACGCAGGGATGGAGTTACCTCGGCCGAGCGAGCGGTGGAAATTTTTGGAGACTCAAGTTGGTGATTTCAGCTCACGGAGGACTACAAGTGCGAGAGCGAGTCCCTCTTCCCATTATGGCTGCACCGCCTTGAGCTAATGACGCAATTTGACGTCAACTTCACTTGGATCCCATGAACGCAGAATACCGAGGCGAACGATCTTGCAGATAGCTTCAGGTACAAGGATGTGGTAGAAGGAGCCGATGTTCGTGCAGTTCCTAGAAGCGGGATCGGAGAGCCGATATGTTCAATTACTTGAAAGATTCGTCGGGGGCACCTAAACGGATAAGGTACAAAGCCATGAAGTGCGTGCTTATTGGGGATGACATGTTTTACAGGACTTTGGAAGGACTATTGCTCAAATGCTCGGGACACCGAGGCCAATCAGCTCCTACACGAGGTACACGAAGGAGCCTGGAACTCACCAATCAGCTCACAAGATGAAATGGTTGATCGGCGATCGTGGTTTTATTGGCCCACTATGCTTGAGGACTGTTTCAACTACTACAAAGGGTGTCAAGCATGTCGAAATTTGGAAAAATCCGGATGGTACCAGCGTCGAGAATGAACCCCATCATCAAGCCTTGGCCATTCCGAGGATGGGGCATGGACATGATCGGCAAGATCAATCCTCCATCAAGCAAAGGCCACATGTGGATTCGGCTATCACCGACTACTTCACTAAATGGGTGAGGCTGTCCCTATGAAGTCGATGAACTCAAGGATGTTATCAATTTTGTGAAGGAACATGTCATCCATAGATTCGGATTCCCCAAACTATCACGACCGATGGAGGTTCGGTTTTATTTCTCGGAGTTTAGAAAGTTCTGCGAGGACATGGGGATTAAAGCGATTAGATCATCCCATACTATGCTCAAGCAAATGGGCAAGTGAAGCATCCAACCGTGAGCCTCATCAAACCGATCAAGAGGAAAGTCGATGAGCACCCAAGACGTTGGCACGAGGTTTTGTCGAGGCGTTATGGGCTTATCGCATGTCATGTCATGGAGCAATAAAACATCACCCTACCATCTAGTATATGGACAAGAAGCCCCACCGTGGAAATTACGCTGGATCGAGACGTGTTACTTTTCGTGACGATCTAACAATCAAGAGTACGCAACCTGATGAGTGACGGTGGAGGATTTAACCGAGCTCAGTTATGGTCATTGGAGAAAATCAAAGAAAACAAGGCCAAGGTAGCTCGTGCATACAACAAGAAAGTGAAGCCAAAGGAGTTCCACGTTGGTGATCCGGTGGGAAGTCATGTTGCCCTTGGGGACTAAGGATGCAACATATGGTAAATGGTCTCCAAATTGGCACGGTCCGCAGTGGTCGACCAAGTTTTAAGGGGAAACGACATGCTCGAGCTATTGGATGGAGTAAAATTCCCGATGGCGTCAACGGACAACATCTTAAGAAATATTTCCCAAGCATGTGGGATGTTGAGCGATAAAACTGGAAGAGCTACATGAAAACGGCTAGGTAGAGACACGAGAAGCGATGGACAGATAAATATGGGGGCCGATGCTGAAAATCGGCCGAGTAAAAAAAAAATATATACATATATGTAGCCGATGCACGGTCATCGATGCTAGAGGTTCACACATGTTACAAAAAGGGCCACCTCGACGGTCTTAGCCTTGTCATCTTAAATGCGTCGTAAGCACGTTTTGATGGGCAATTGGAGATTTGGGTCGTTTGTGTTTGAATCCACCGTGTTGAGAAAGGTCGCAGGTTGTCATTTGAAACCAAGAAATGGCCGTTGTGATGTGTTAAAGATTCGACTGAAGGTTGACCCTATCAACGTTTTTCAGGAGGAGCCGATGGGTGGTCATCGGCTTTGTGCAATTTAACTTGTTTGACTATATGCATGCAGCATGATGAAAGCCGATCTGATGTCATCGCTTATGGAACATCGACTGTTTTGTTATCGGCAAAATTGAAGCAAAAGGAAGCAACATTTGGGAAACAGAGTTTCATTCATTCAAAAGATCATTGCTTACAGGATGATCGACATAAAAGGGCCTACTCGCTACGGCCATTACTCTGATTCTAATCTAAGCCGAGGTCGTTGCCGCCGTTGCCGCCGCCGTCCCTTCTTCGTCTTGGGCTGCTCCGTCGGCGTCCTTCTGCTTCTTTGAAGAAGCCAGGGAACCTCTTCGTCCTCGTCGTCATCTTGATATCCTCGCTGGACCCGTGGCGGAAGCGCTTCGTCGGCGGATACCCGTCGGAGGAGGTGTCCTCCGATTCCTCCTCGGCGGACGAGTCGACGCCGCCCCACGACCAGTTGTCGTTGCTCTTTTCGCCTCGTCGACGAGGAATCGAGGCTCTCTTCACCGTCCGTGGACGATCGCCTCCTCGACGGCGAAATCCCAGCCCCTTTCGTCCCACCATCGTGGGGCGAAAGTACTGTATGTCGCCGTGGTAGGTGCTGGAGTTGGTTCTCGCTAATCGAGTTGAGGCGTGGGAGGACGACGGAGGAAGCAGAGGAGGCCATGGCAAGAAAGAGGGTTTTTCGGTGATGGGAGAAGGGTTTTACTGCTGGAGGAAGATGGGGACCGCGAACTGTTCAGCTGATTTAAATAAAGGGAATAGTGGATGACGGTTCAATGCCATGGCGGTTTCCAGTTACCGCCAAAATCGTCAAATCACACGCTGCGCAGGAGTTGAGAAGACAGGCATCATGATGAAGGGGTAGCGGTGTTTCTGCCACGCATTCTGTCGACGCGCAGCCCGATAAAAAAAAGGAGGAGAAGAAGAGGAAAAAAACGCACAGATTGGTTTTGGAATTATCATTGCCAAAACCAGGGGGGCATGTGTTATCACCGTATTTTGGCCAAAGACGGAGATGGGCCGTGATCAAGATGGGCTTGGAAGATACATATATTCAACATGTTGTTGGATCGGCCTAGTGCGTAGATTTGGGCTGAATTGCCCGTGTATCTTGTATCATAGTAGGATTCGTGTTTGTTTAGGTTCCGTTTATGTTTAGGTAAAGATAGAGTTGTAGAGTTATTCCAAAAGTAGAGAGTCTCCAAACTATAAATATGTACCTAGGGTTATTGAAAGAAAACAACAACCACGTTCACGACAAACACAATCTCGGCGCATCGCCACCCCTTGTTCTTAGGGTTTCTTTCGGTAAGTGCCATCTTTGCTAGATCGCATCTTGCGATCTAGGCGATATCACTTATTTTACCGGTTTTACTCGTCTTCAAGCGTTGTTGATGGCGAGTAATACCATTATCTCATTGTTTGAGGCTAGCATCGGCCTTTGTTTCATTATTATCGTCGAGTTATGTTACCTCTAGCTATCTCGCTATCCTTGCACGTGTCCCAAAGTGCAAGGGTAGCACCTGCTTGATCTTTATTTAGTCGATTCGATCTGTTATAGTTGTGCCTTGTTCGTCAAGGTTTAGTTTAATATCTAATCAGGCCTTACAAACGGGTTGAACGATCCGTAATGCATAAGGATGTGGCTTATTCGTCCTAGAGGATGTTCCGTAATTGGCTTTATGTTGGTTATTAGGCCTTCTCTAGGATTGATATTCTTAATCTTTGTACGTACTAGGCTCAATTACGCGTAGGATGTTCCGATTCGTGGTGAAAACGTTAAACTATCGTAGATCGATTTAACTTGTAGTGATCAAGCAAAACCCCATGTCATCATAAATCTAACGCAGAACCATGGGGCAATCGGCTTTAAGAGCCGATTTACGGAAACACAGGAGCCGATCACTCGAATTTTACGATACTTGTTTATCATGCAGAAATCAATCGAGCAATCCTTCACCTTCCCGACCAGTATAGGTCGTGACACGCTCGAACCAAGCCAGGCGTGTGTCGGAGCTTTATGGCCGTCACCGAGGACCGAGGCCCACCGATCCTGGAGCCTCCCGGATCTCCGTGTTGTCAGTCGCTGCTCGCCGGTGGGTTTTGGCAGGCAACAGTTTTACACTTTGATGTGTAGGAATTATCAAGAATACAAGTGGAACACTTGTTGGAATCAAATTGAGATTTTTTAGAAATCTGTCTCGGAACTCTTTTTAAAGATGGTCATGTTTAAGGTCGAAGATGGCGTCAAACAGAAAACTCTTCAACTGTAAAGTTGTAGGAAATTGCGCGACAATCGTTCTGGATATAAAACTTAGTTGATTCCGAGTCTGGATGAGCCCGCTAGGCCCGGTTTACTGCAGCCCAAGATGGGGTGACGGGAATCCGAGAAGCTATATAAAGGGAGGAAACCTAATTCGTGGAAGACACCTCCACCCACAGATTTACAGCCACCAAGGCCACGTTTTTGCCTCCCGCTCCCAAGAAGCCATGAAGAAAGGGGACTAAGGGGCGGTGCCCCCCCATGATAACGGCGGCGGGGAAGGAGTGCCCCGTGTCGCCGCCGCCCTCTTCACCATCTTCACCGCCATCTCCATATTTAATCCTCCTAGTATGCATTGGTTCATCCTCACACACACCCCTGTACCGTCCTATGTAAACATGGTGTTTGATGCTATAAGTTATAATACTATAATCTATGTCATGTTTGTGTAGTTTCTTTGTTCTTAGACTGAATGGTTGAACGCATTTGGTTCTTTAGAGTTGTTTGTTAATATGGTACGGTCCTTTGGTGTTCATTATATTTGTGCGTGCATGGATTAAACATTATATGGTTTATAGTATGTGTAAGAGGAAGAGAGAAGTTATGTCGGAGTGACAGAAACCTAAGGACGCGAACCGGAATGTTGCACGTATGGGAGTAAGAAGACCATTAATTTAAGGCTATGGTTGGGGAAACCTTAATGCATTGTTAGTAATTACGGATATTTGCTAACAATCCAATCATATAGTACATGTAATTCCAAGTAGTGAAGCGCATATATATTTAGCCTATCCCACATAGAAAATTGCATCGAAGACAATGAACCCGATTTATTCGCCAGTTAAACTTGAACAAAGCCACCACAATTATCACCACTATTCCACACTCATGGTCTGTTAGTTTAGTGTATTTTATTGCTGCATCAACTAGCTTTACTTTCTTCTTATTTATTATCTTGCAAAGTTTTCTCTAGTACTCGTTTTGTTGGTCTAGTTTTATTTCCTAGATATTGCAAACGTTTAGTGTGCGTAGAGTTGTATCAGTGGTTGATAGAATTTGAGAGAATATTTATCCTACCTTTAGCTCCTCGTTGGGTTCGACACCCTTATCGAAAAGGCTACACACGACCCCTATACTTGTGGGATATCACCCTTTCCTCGGCATCACACGTCGCCAAGGAGCTTGACGCCCACCTTGTTGAGGATTTCATCTACCTTTCCATGGAGGACTCTGGCGATATTAACACCATCGCACCCGCTAAGTGCTCGATATGGTGTTCCAACACTAACAATGGTGGTGTTCTAGTTGGGGATTTGTCTATGCAGTCGAGCGTGGTGTCTAAGGCTATTACAGTACCAGTGGGAGCCTCAAGATCCGTGTCTATGCAACCTAGAACCATGTTGACGGCTAGTCCATCAGCTATGGGAGCCTCACCACCCACGACAATGCATCAGCTCGGCGTCCACAAGCTGGACAAGCATATGCCCACCACATGTTAGACAGATATCATCGTCGTGACATCCAAGCTAGACACGAACACCCTAGTGGCAGGCTTGGAGTCCACCCGTACTGCAGCTACACCACCACCTGCAACCATGTCAGCACACCTTTCAGATCAGTCCGAATTACTTCTGGCTCGGCCACCGCCATGGTCATGGATGGCATCAGGCATGCACTCTACTAGGAACAAATGTGCATGGCTGCTTCCCATGCGGCATGTTCCACCTAAGCTCTTTTGGACATCAATTACGTGTTTTCCACTATCATTGTCCTCAACATCACCAACAATCATATACACCCAGGTTGTTTATCAGGCTACCACTATTATTGGCAGTTGTCATGATGATCACGCAGGATGCATGATACATTGGCTGAGTGATCTGATTAGGTCTTACCTCATCAGGCTGGTCGCTATGTAATGGATCCTAGTGAGAAGTTTACCAAGCCTTGGCCGTATTCTCGTGTCTCCTGCCATGTCAACAATTTTATGTGGATTTGGCAGCAGATTAATGTGGCTATCATGGTGTGTTTTGAACCTAGTGCACTGCCTTAGAAAAACAGAGATCCTGGATACATTACAATCTATAAGTGGTTACAGGAATATTTGAGATTATTGATGCTATTACAAGGCAATATACTAGTGGTGACGACCATCTTGGCAAGAAATTAGGGAGCTCAACATCAATGCATTGTTTATACCTCCATTGCAAGCATTGTATGCATAATTGCCCATGATTTGAGCTATTTGGTTCTGGGCGTGTGGATATTAGCAAACCAACTAAGTGAGATAGAATGCAGATGTGAAATAATATCACAAAAATTCTTGACTGCGTCTGCAAGTACAACTAAACCAATACAATTGTTTGATGAGTTTGTAAAACAGTGTAACTTTTTACAAAGGGGGCACCTAGCTCATGTTCAGAGTGCTTGGTTGTATCACATTATCTCACCATTGCATCAGAAACATGCTAGTCAGGTATCAGGGCCGGCTTTATGTTCCGGAGGGCCCTAGTGCGAAGTCGACAACATGGGCCCTTAAGGAAGTATATTGAGCGCTAGTTAGTTACTATAATCCAAGAATTTTTCATTGACATCAAGATCTCTATTTGAATTAGGCTCATCATCTTGTCCCGAATCAAATCCTTGGCTTTTGATTATTGTGGTTGACATCAACGCTACTTATTTCTTGAAAATATACTTATTTAAAGCATCACTTTGTGTTTCAATAAACTGGTCCCTCATTTTCTTTTAGTCCTTTTCTCATCACGGGACTTATGTTTTGGGGCATAAAGGAACACCTATGATCATGAAGAAATTAAATACAACTAGAACCCTAAATCCATAATCTATCATTAGAACCAGATTCAGTAACGATTGAACGTACAACGAGCTAGGCCGTAAGGAGCATGACGAGGCGCAAATGGACTCTCTAATTCAAATGATCAACTCTGAATTTTCAATAAATTATGGCGATCTCTAGAGCCTATAGACACTCCAGACAAGGCAGTGGAACATGATTAGGAAGATGCATGCTCGATCGCTGTTTGCAGTTTCATGCGTTCACTCCACACTGGCCTTTTGTCTGCATTAGTTTTAGCCCAAGATCAAAGCATGGCTGAGCAGGAGTATGAAGAAGCAAGCGATCATGGGCCCCACTAAATCGTGGGCCCTAGGCCATGGCACATGAGAAGAATTTTCATGACGACACAACAATGCTCCATTGCACAAGTGATCTGGTATGGTATATGGTCAGTTTGGCAGTCATCATGCCTTGGGATCCAGGTGAGCAGCCCCAACAAACAGCTAGAGCGGGCAGTCTGTTTCGACCAGTTCCAAGTGACCTATCTGCCTCAGTGGCAATCTATGAAGGGGAGGAGCGGCTGCGCGCACATTTCCCTCGAGCGCCGGCTTGGAAACAAGCTGGAATTACCAAGATATCTAATTGACACAGCATGTACATGTATGTTTATGACTAGCCTGAAGCTATGCGCTCCATTAAATTCACCATGAACAATAATTAAAAAGAATGCACGCAGTGCATGGCGAAACCGATTGACTGATCAAAACTTGCCATACCGTCGTCGACCAGCTTCTGCGGTGATCGTCGTGCCGTAACGTGCGTCCCTTCCGTGTATTCGTCCCATGCCTGTATGGATGATGGGTCGATTGCGCAAGCAAGCTACGGTGGTGGACGGTTGGAACAGTTCTCCTCTAATTTTTCTTTCGTAATAATGGAGTTCTCTGCTAGTACAAGTTGTCCGTGACGCCGTTGATCCATCCCATGCATGCTTGTATGGATTGATGCCCAATCAAGTACAGTGGACGGTTGAAATAATACTGTATTCGGCCTCGGTTCGTTCCCGTTAACTGCGATGCGTCCATCCGGCCGACAGCTTGATTCAATTCAGCGCATGTGGTATGGGCACGAGAAACCGCTGACTAAGCTTGCCATCGTATGGTCAAAGATTAAGTCGTTTGATTTTTAAAAAAAATATATTTTTTTAATCCATATTAATTGATTCAAATTTGTCTATATACAGATGTATCTAGTCCTAAAACTTAACTAGATGCATATTTAGATGGATCTAAGGCAACTAATATGAATCGGAGATAGTATGTCTTCTTTACTAAAATAGAGGTACTTTCTCCGTTCACTGATGTAAGACTTCTTACATACTTCAAAGTACACTAGTTTCAGACTAAAATAAATGAACCTAATAATAAAATATGCCGTGCATTTCCCAAAAAAACCCAGAAAGTCTTACAATGACGAACATGAACCATACATGTAAGGCTTTTTTTTAATATAATATACTACGCATGCTGGCCGTTTTATTAAAATCTTCCGGTCCCTTAGATATCCTGATAAGGAAAAATGTGCGTTTGAAACCTGCAGCCCCAAAAACATCAAACAGTTACATCGTTCAAGAGGGATTGGAGTAAGAAGTTAGGAAGTTCATCGACCCAATTAAAATAAGAATTATCTTAGAAAGAAACTCTAGCTAACTCGAGTGTAACTTTATTGGCTTCCCTCAAACAATGCTGAAAATAAACACTTCCAATTGATGAGACAAGATCCACGTGGTCCGCATAAACAACAGCCGATTCCGTCTACCATGCTTCATTGCCAATACAAGCTTCAATCGTTTCCAATGAATCAGATTCAGCGACAATCACATTGCACCCACACCTGTTGGCAAGTTCCAACCCTTCTTTCATAGCCAGCGCTTCTGTCATCTTTGCTGACACTACATGATCAATAACTTGGGTTCACATGCTTTTTTTTCAAGCACGCATGCAGGCATTTATATGGCTGACCAATTAGGTCAGACATAAGGTTGACCATCAAACATGTTCTCGATAAAACACACAAAGTGGACCAACCAAACTACAAAAGTATAAGGTCCAGAGATCACATCTTCAATATATATATATATAGTCCATAAGACCTAGGTCATCATCACAAACACTAACAACAAGAAGCACTTTATCCTACAAGTGCTTAGAAACGAGACGTGACTCCCCATCTCTGGACCTTATATATATATATATATATATATATATATATATATATATATATATATATATATATATATATATAGGTAGGGATGCACGGCTTGCCGCGTGCTTTGCCCGCCTGCGGCGGGCAAACCGATATGAAATATCGATGAAAACATTCGATAAGGAAGCGCTCAATCTAATCATACTTTAATACTTTTTCAATATGAATCAGCTTGGGCACACTCATATCTTAGAAACTACACATCCAAAGTTTTCTTTTGAACGGAACACACCCGAAGTTAAATTGAAGTTGTGTGCCTAAGAGGGATTCATGCTCGGTTGGAAGTAGTTCCACCCTCTCTGTCCCTCAACACGCCTAAAATTGGGTTAAAACCGATATGGTTAGCTTGGACACGTCCGTGCCTTAGAAACTACACACCCAATTTCGTGCCTATGGTCAAGGAAGATCTTTTTTTTACAATACAAAAATAAGATTATTACATAGTGTTGGTGGCTATGGTGGAAGAGAACATAGACAGAAATATGTTACAGATAACTGATCAGTCTTGGAGAGTGGCAAACTGGTTAACATAGAGTGATGTGTAGAGGAAATAACAGTCAACTGCATAAAAAAGAGGGCGTTGAGTACATGTCCTTGGCCATCCACAGTGGCAAGCTGCAATCAATGTTGGAAGTTTAACTGAGACATTTGTGCAATCTTCAATGTTTAAGCCAGTGAAGATGTTATGAATTCAATAGAAGAGAAGTAGAGAATACCTTATCGATGCATGTGTGCTTCTATTTATTTGGAACAACGGCTCTACGTGTGGTTTGCACTTTGAACTGGGCACATTTGGATTTTCTTCACCATATAAAAGGGAATGCTAGAAGACAAGGTGTAATAATGCTGGAGCAGAAAGGATAAAAGCAAGAAATTTACAATCTATAAATGGAAAATTATATTATTGGTGGATGGTTCTGCTGGACTGTAAAGCATCATTAGTTGCAAGTTCTGATTTGTTCAGTGCACAAAAGAGTATCAAAGAGCTGAAAGTTATACAGAGTTTTGATTTTTCCTTACTTGTTCAGTGCAAGACTACTGCCACCAACATCTCACCTAGATCTGTATGGTTTCGTAGCATGGAAAACAAAAAATTTCTACCGCGTACAAACAAACAAGCCAAGATCTATCTACTAGATTGTAGCAACGAGTCGATGGAATAACTCACCCTCGAAGATTCCAAAGTGTTTAACGAGAGCGGATTCTCGTGGGTGATGTAGTCGTACTCTTCCCGATCTCAAGATCGCGTAGACGATCCTTCCGGCGCTGCGTTCCGGCAGCGCTCCCGCAGTTGGTCACACGTTCGATACTCGACGAAGACCTTCCTCTCCCTTGTTCCAGCAGGCAGCGGAGGTTGTAGTACTCTCCTCACGATTCCGGCAGCACAGCGGCGTGGTACCGGAAGTAGAGGGGAGATCTCGCAGGGCTTCGCCTTAAGCCGGAGCGAGTATGGTGGACTATGAGAGAGCCCTCGACGATATAGGGTTTAGAAACGACGAGGAGGGGGCTAGGCCGGCGGCTAGGGGTTGACCTAGGCGGCAGCGGCGAGTTCCCTAGGGCCGGCGGCGGCTATGGAGGCGGTGGCGGCTTGGGGATAGGGTTTAGAGGTAGGGAACTTGTGTGTCTAGGAGGGGAGCCCTGCCCCTCCTCTTATAGGTGGAGGGAGGCCAGGAGGAGTCCCTCCCCAACTCGGACCCAAGGTGGGCCGGTGGTGGAGGTGGAGGGACTCCTCCCCAACTCGGATTCCACCTCCCCTCCACTTCCCAAAATTAGCCATTTGACTTTCAAATTGGCGTTTGACTTTTCAAACAAGGATTTGATTAAATCCTCTATTTTGTTCAGCGATGACACTTAGTACATGATGCAATCATACCAACTTGATATAACACATTCATGTACCCTTCCCCTCCGGAGTGCCGAACATTCTGGAACCTTCTAGAACATTTCTGATGAAAACACCGGAACCATTCCCCAACTCCAAAACAGGACTTTTCTTATATGAATCTTATTCTCCGGACCATTCTGGATCTCCTCGTGATATCCCGAATCCCATTCGAGACTCCGAACAATATTCGGTCTCTTTCTCATCATTCCATAACTACTCAAACAACGTCGAATCCTTAAGTGTGTCTCCCTACGGTTCGTGAATTATGCGGACATGATCGAGACACTTCTCCGAACAATAACCAATAGAGGAATCTGAAAATTCATATGGCTCCCACATATTTCTACGATTACTTTGCGATCGAATGAACCACTTACATACGATACCAATTTTCCTTTGTCTCACGATAGTTTACTTATCCGAGGTTATGATCGGTATCTCTGCATACCTAGTTCAACCTCGTACCGATAAGTACTCTTTTCTCGTTCCGTGATATGTGATCCCTTGTGAGTCCACATGCTTACAAGCTAATTGGATGACATTTCACCGAGAGGGCCCAGAGTATATCTATCCGTCATATGGATGGACAAATCCCACTCTTGATCCATGTGTCTCAACCAATACTTTCCGAACACTCAATGCCACCTTTATAGCCACCCAGTTACGGTGTGGTGTTTGATGTCATAAAAGCATCCATCCGGTAAAGGTGATATGCATGATCTCATGATCGAAGGAATTAGGTTACTATGTATCAGAAAGCATATAGCAATTGAACTATTAAAATGACTTGATCTTTATGCTATGCTTATCTATAGGAGTATGTCCATCATATCATTCTCCTAACGATATGATCTTGTTGTTAATAACATCTCAATGTTCATGATAGGGAAACCACAATCATTTATTAACCAACAAGCTAGTGATGTATATAGGCTTTACTAGGGACTTCAATTTAAGTTTACAAATCACACAAGTATTAATGTTTCCTTGTTAATACTATTATAGCATAAATGTAAACATTTATCATAAACACAAAGATATAATAATAACTACATTTATTATTGCCTCTAGGGCACTTCTCCAACAGTCTCCCACTTGCACTAGAGTCATATAATCTAGATTACATGGTAATATACCGAACACCCATGGCAGTTTGGTGCTGGTCATGTTTTGCCCTCGGGAGAGGTTTAGTCAACGGATCCGCCACATTCAGATCTGTGTGTACTTTGCAAATCTTAATGTCCCCATCTTGGACATGTTCTCGAATAACGTGAAAATGTAGCTTGATGTGCTTCAGCTTCTTGTGTGACCTTGGTTCTTGCGCATTGGCTATGGCACCCATGTTATCACAGTAGATAGACATTGGGTCCAGCACACTAGGAACCACACCCAGCTCTGTAATGAACTCTTTCATCCATATCGCTTCTTGTGAAGCCTCTGAAGCAGCCATGTATTCCGATTCAGTTGAAGATCTCACCACAACGCTTTGCTTTGCACTCCTCCAGCTAACTGCTGCACCATTCAAAATAAATACGTATCTAGATTGTGATTTAGAATCATCTGGATCGGTGTTCCAACTAGCATCGGTGTAACCATTAACAACGAGCTGTTCATCACCTCCATAAGAAAGAACCATATCCTTAGTTCTTCTCAAGTACTTAAGGATGTTTTTGACCGCTGTCCAATGATCCACTCCTGGATCACTTTGATATATGCTAGTTAAACTAACAGCATATGCAATGTCGGGTCTAGTACATAGCATGTCATACATTAGAGATCCTATGGCCGAGGCATAGGGATATCTTCTGCCGATGTCGGACTTTGAGTTTTACTCAAGGTCGTATTGGGAAACATGGGCAAGAACCCTTTCTTGCTATCTTCCATTCCAAACCTTTTTAGAACTTTGTCCAAATATGTACTTTGTGACAATGATATTTGGCGTCTTGATCTATCTCTATAAATCTTTATGCCTAATATGTAAGCTGCTTCGCCAAGATCTTTCATTGAAAAACTATTATTCAAATATTCCTTCACACTATTAAGAAGGTCTATATCATTCCCAATCAACAATATGTCATCTACATGTAGTATTAAGAATGCTACAGAGCTCCCACTCACTTTCTTGTAAATACAAGCTTCACCATAAGTTTGTATAAAACCAAAACTTTTGATCACCTTATCAAAACGTTGATTCCAACTTCGGGATGCTTGCTTCAATCCATAGATGGACCGTTGAAGTTTGCATACCTTGTTAGCATCTTTAGGATCGACAAAACCTTTGGGTTGCATCATATACAATTCTTCATCAATGTCTCCATTGATAAATGCTGTTTTCACATCCATCTTCCATATCTCATAATCATAATATGAAGCGATTGCTAACATAATCCTCACAGACTTTAGCTTCGCTACTGGTGAGAAAGTCTCATCGTAGTCAAATCCTTGAATTTGTCGAAACCCCTTTGCGACAAGTCGAGCTTTATAGACAGTAACATTACCATCAGCATCTGTTTTCTTTTTGAAAATCCATTTGTTCTCGACAGCCTTCCGGCCATCCGGTAAGTCCACCAAAGTCCATACTTGTTTTCGTACATGGATCCAATCTCGGATTTCATTGCTTCTTGCCATTTGTTGGAATCTGGGCTCATCATCGCTTCCTCATATGTCTCAGGGTCATCGGTGTTGTCCACCAACATGATACTCATAACGGGATCATACCAATCTGGAGTGGTACGAGTTCTCGTTGACCTGCGAGGCTCTGTAGCAACTACAACCGAAGTTTCATGATCATCATCATTAGCTTCCTCTCTTATTGGTGCAGGCACCGCAAGAACTTCTTCCGGTGCTGCGCTACTCGCAATTTCGAGAAAAGGTTCGACAACCTCGTCGAGTTCTACTTTCCTTCTAGTCACTTCTTTCGAGAGAAATTCCTTCTCTAGAAAGGATCCATTCTTGGCAACGAAGATTTTGCCTTCGGATCTATGATAGAAGGTATACCCAATAGTTTCCTTCGGGTATCCTATGAAGACATATTTTTCCGCTTTGGGTTCAAGCTTGTCTGGTTGTAACTTCTTTACATAGGCTTCGCAACCCCAAACTTTAAGGAACGACAATCTAGGTTTCTTCCCAAACCATAATTCATACGGTGTCGTTTCAACGGATTTAGATGGTGCCCTATTTAAAGTGAATGCGGATGTTTCTAATGCATAACCCCAAAATGATAGCGGTAAATCTGTAAGTGACATCATAGAATGAACCATATCTAAGAGACTTCGATTACGATGTTCGGACACACCATTACACTGTGGTGTTCCCGGCGGTGTCAATTGTGAAAGTATTCCGCATTTCTTCAAATGCTCGTCAAACTCGTAACTTAGATATTCACCTCCACGATCAGAAAGTAGAAATTTAATCTTCTTGTTACGTTGATTCTCTACCTTACTTTGAAATTCCTTAAACTTCTCGAAAGTTTCGGACTTATGTTTCATGAAATAGATATACCCATATCTACTCAAGTCATCCGTGAAGGTAAGAACATAACGATAACCATCACATGGTTACACTCATTGGACCACACACATCGGTATGTATGATTTCCAATAAGTCCGTAGCTCGCTCCATCATACCAGAAAACGGAGTCTTAGTCATTTTACCCATCAGACATGCTTCGCATCTTTCAAGTGATTCGAAATCAAGTGATTCAAGAAGTCCATCGGAATGGAGTTTCTTCATACACTTCACTCCAATGTGACCAAGACGACAGTGCCACATATAGGTCGAGTTATCGCTCGATTTCAAACGTTTAGCCTCAATGTTATTAATATGTGTATTTCCACTATCGAGATTCAATAAGAATAGACCATCTATCAAAGGTGCATGTGCATAAAACATATTACTCATATAAATCGAACAACCATTATTCTCGGACTAAAACAAGTAACCGTCTCGCAATAAACAAGATCCCGATATAATGTTCATGCTTAACGCATGCACCAAATAACAATTATTTAAGTATAAAACTAATCCCGATGGTAGATGAAGGGGTAGCGTGCCGACCGCGATCACATCAACTTTTGATCCGTTTTCCACGCGCATCGTCACCTCATTCTTCGCTAGCTTCCGTTTATTCTACAGCACCTGTTTCGAGTTACAAATATGAGCAACCGAACCAGTATCAAATACCCAGGCACTAGTACGAGTACTAGTGATATACACATCAATAACATGTATATCGGATATACCTTTCTTCTTGATGTTGCCGTTCTTCAAATCCGCCAAGTACTTTGGGCAATTCCGTTTCCAGTGACCTTCTCCCTTGCAGTAAAAGCACTAAGTATCAGGCTTAGGTCCAGCATTGGTCTTCTTCGTTGGCATGGTAACTTTCTTACCACCCTTCTTGAAGTGTCCCTTCTGCTTAGACTTGCCTTTCTTGAATTTGGTGGTCTTATTGACCAACAACACTTGGTGCTCTTTCTTGATCTCCACTTCTGCAGATTTCAACATGGAAAAGAGTTCTGGCAACGTCTTGTTCATGTTCTGCATGTTGTAGTTCATCACAAAATTCTTGTAACTTGGTGGTAGTGATTGGAGGACACGATAAATCTCCAAAGCATTAGGAATCACTATACCCAAGCTTTGAAGTTTGTTTGCGTGCTCAGACATCTTAAGCACATGCTCACTGACGGAGCTGCCCTCTTCCATCTTGCAGTTAAAGAACTTTTCAGAAGCCTCATAACTTTGAATTGCCGCATGAGTCTTAAAAATCAATTTGAGATCCTCGACAATATCATATGGGTCTGAATTCTCAAACCTTTTCTGAAGCTCCGATTCTAAACCATACAAGATAGCACACTGAACTGTGGAGTACTGAGTCTTTCGAGTGAGGTAAACATTCTTTACTTCATCGGTAGCATCAGCTGCAGGTGGGTCACCCAAATGCATCCAAAGACATAGGTCAAATTACCAGCTGTGAGGATAATCCTCAAATTGCGGAACCAATCCGCGAAGTTGCTTCCATTGTTTTTCAACTTTTATTTCTCTAGGAACGCATTAAAATTGATGGTAGGGGCTGCCATTGATCTACAACATATTTGCAATAATTTAGACTAAGTTTATGACAAATTGAGTTCAAATTAATAATAAAATTAATCTAGGTGAACTCCCACTCAAAACAATATCCCTCACATTGTTTTAGTGATCACACGAACCAAATCCACCACATCAACACCGATCATCACGAGAGTTGATATAGTTTCAATGGCGAACAATCGACATGTTCATCATATCTACTATATGATTCATGCTTTACCTTTCGGTGATCCGTGTTCCGAGACCATGTCTGTACATGCTAGGCTCGTTAAGATCAAACCTTAGTTTCCGCATGAGCAAATCTGGCTTGCTCACGTTGTATACACTTGCGAAATCTAACACACCCGATAATCACGTGGTGCTTCGAAACAACAAGCTTTAGCAACGGTGCTAACTAAGGGTGAACACTTTATGACTTGAAATTCATGTGCATGAGGGATCATCTTATAATGCTACCGTCGTTTACTAACAATACAAGATGCATAAAGGATTAACATCACATGCAATTCAGAATATGTGATATGATATGGCCTTTCTTCTTGTGCTTCCGATCTCCATCTTCAAGCACGAACATGATCTCCATCATCACCGGCATTGCATTAAGGTCAATAACGCTTCTTCATGGTTGTCGTCCACCGGCTTCAACTATTACAACTACTTTGAATAGACACGCGGGTCTTAACATAAATTAAAGACAACCATATGGCTCCTGCCGGTTGCCAACTTACAATAAGAAACATTGCATACATCAAATATAATCACAATCATGGCCATATCACATCATCGACACCCCGCAAAACAAAGTTAGACGACTCTACTTTCTTTGCATATTTTACGTGGTTTGGGGCTTTCAATAAGTGTCGTTCTAACTTACGAACATGAATCACAACATTGATACTAGTATTGTTAATCACCCGTTGTAAATTGGATCTTAACTATGCTAGGAGAAACAGGCACCCGCAAAGCCACTTATGCAATACAAGTTGCATGTCAAGCGTGGAGAAAGTCTCATGAACGATGTTATGTAAGGTTAGCCCGGTCCGCTTCATCCCAACATCCCGCAAGATGCAAAGTACACAAGAAGCAATCGACAATAAAAGCATCAAAACCCACAATGACCATTGTGTTCTACTCGTGCAACAGATCTACATATAGACACGGCTCTGATACACTGTAGGGTTTCGTAGCATGGAAAACAAAAATTTTCTACCGCATACAAACAAACAAGCCAAGATCTATCTACTAGATTGTAGCAACGAGTCGATGGAATAACTCACCCTCGAAGACTCCAAAGTGTTTAACAAGAGCGGATTCTCGTGGGTGATGTAGTCGTACTCTTCCCGATCTCAAGATCGCGTAGACGATCCTTCCGGCTGCATTCTAAGCGCCCCCGCAATCGGTCACATCGTTCGTACTCGACGAAGACCTTCCTCTCCCTTGTTCCAAAGAAAAGCGGAGGTTGTAGCACTCTCGCAATTCCAAAGACAACGGCGTGGTACCAAGTAGAGGGAGATCTCGCAGGCTTCGCCTTAAGCCGAGCGAGTATGGTGGACTATGAGAGAGCCCTCGACGATCTAGGGTTTAGACACGAGGAGGGGCTAGGCCGGTGCTAGGGTTTGACCTAGGCGGCGGCAGTGCCCTAGGGGCCGACGGGCCGGCGGCGGCTTGGGGCTAGGGTTTAGAGGTAGGGAACTTGTGTGTCTAGGAGGGGAGCCCTGCCCCTCCTCTTATAGGTGGAGGAGGCGCGCCAGGGGAGGGGAGTCCCTCCCCAACTCGGACCCAAGGTGGGCTGGCGGTGGAGGTGGAGGGACTCCTCCCCAACTCGGATTCCACCTCCCCTCCACTTCCCAAAATTAGCCATTTGACTTTCAAATTGGCGTTTGACTTTTCAAACAAGGATTTGATTAAATCCTCTATTTTGTTCAGCGATGACACTTAGTACATGATGCAATCATACCAACTTGATATAACACATTCATGTACCCTTCCCCTCCGGAGTGCCGGATATTCCGGAACCTTTTAGAACATTCCCGATGAAAACACCGGAACCATTCCCCAACTCTGAAACAGGACTTTTCTTATATGAATATTATTCTCCAGACCATTCCGGATCTCCTTGTGATATCCCGAATCCCATTCGAGACTCCGAACAACATTCGGTCTCTTTCTCATCATTCCATAACTACTCAAACAACGTTGAATCCTTAAGTGTGTCTCCCTACGGTTCGTGAATTATGCGGACATGATCGAGACACTTTTTCGAACAATAACCAATAGAGAAATCTGGAAATTCATATGGCTCCCACATATTTCTACGATTACTTTGCGATCGAATGAACCACTTACATACGATACCAATTTCCCTTTGTCTCACGATAGTTTACTTATCCGAGGTTATGATCGTCAGATCTCGCATACCTAGTTTAACCTCGTTACCGATAAGTACTCTTTTCTCGCTCCGTGATATGTGATCCCTTGTGAGCCAGTCACATGCTTGCAAGCTAATTGGATGACATTTTACCGAGAGGGCCCAGAGTATATCTATCCGTCATATGGATGGACAAATCCCACTCTTGATCCATGTGTCTCAACCAATACTTTCCGAACACTCATGCCACCTTTATAGCCACCCAGTTACGATGTGGTGTTTGATGTCATCAAAGCATCCATCCGGTAAAGGTGATATGCATGATCTCATGGTCGAAGGAATTAGGTTACTATGTATCAGAAAGCATATAGCAGTTGAACTATTAAAATGACTTGATCTTTATGCTACGCTTATCTATAGGAGTATGTCCATCATATCATTCTCCTAACGATATGATCTTGTTGTTAATAACATCTCAATGTTCATGATAGGGAAACCACAATCATTTATTAACCAACAAGCTAGTGATGTATAGAGGCTTTACGAGGGACTTCAATTTAAGTTTACAAATCACACAAGTATTAATGTTTCCTTGTTAATTCTATTATAGCATGAATGTAAACATTTATCATAAACACAAAGATATAATAATAACTACATTTTTTATTGCCTCTAGGGCATATCTCCAACAAGATCACGGTGCCACACCAAGTGAGGCCATTGATAGAAGAAATAATGGTCTACTGGGAACTTAATCATAGAGCATTTCCCTGTGATCTTGTTGCAGAATTGCAACTTGTACCAGAGGTGCAGATTCAAACTCGATGGAATCAATAATCCCCATAATGCACCAAGAAAATACAAATAAATTTAAGGAGCAGTTATGTATGTTGGTATCATGCCAACCATACAGAGCAGTGGACTCTGAATAATTACAGAAACAGAGCACTCTAGTCTTTATAGAAATCTATATTTGCTAATTCACAAAACTAAATCACATTAAGCTAGAGATGACACGAGACATGCAAATGCAAACCAAAAGAAGAGCTCACAACAGTCCTTAACTCAAGGCAACCGTGGAAAGGTCCCACACAACAACCCAACTGTAATAAATCATGAGCAGGAAAGCATATATGACACTATGATTAGATCGGCGATAGCCATAGAATAACAGCTTAATGAGCAGGCATTAGAGAAGAGACTAAGACCTCCCTAAGGTGATAAACTACATTGTTGACCACGCCCATGCAAAGATGAATATCATGAGCATATATCAACATCATGCCACCATACTGTAATCCATCAAAATGCATCCATTGGGAAGTGCTAAAGCAACATATTGCTAAATACACTCAATACCGCACTATATATATTCGAGTATTCAGAATTACTAATCAAGTTACCAAGTCAAATTAAACAGACGATTTTGCCTAGGTGTTTCATCGATAGGTTGTGTGCACATTCATCTTGGTATTACTATATTCCCTTTTTAAAATGTTGTGTGCACATACCAAAGGAAACTCGCCAAACACTTGGTCAGTAGCACTACATATTACAGATTTTGGGGAGCAATGCTCCAACGTACAAGAGACGGAGAGGTTTAACAGGAGGGGGGAATGGCATACCTACAGAAGTCATCCAAATTGTCTGACCTGAGTAGTCATATTTAGAACTACTACAATTCTTATTGCTTGACCTGAGTAGTCATCCAAATTGTCTGATATGAGAGGATTGATGATATCATCGTCCTGCGAGCGATGAAGTAATGAGCGTGGCTTGCCATAATAAGATTTAACCCTACCCCTAGTTCCACCAAAGTGTCTACTGAGGGCATGACTCTTACGATGCAATAGTTGAGGATAAAACAACTATGGTCATTAAGCTAACATTCCCCTGAAACTATAGTAGTCTAATATAAAGTTATGTTACAGATGATATAGTTTTTTATGCATATAATGAATCAACCGATGGAAATTCAGTCTTCGGTTTTATTGAAAGTGGATTTTTTATAGTTAGCTATTACTTGCTTCTCAAAATTGTATTATTGCTTAAACACTACAGTACACATGTAATGCATGTGAGAAGTACATGAAAAATGGATTTAAGAATGAATTAGCAAAAGGAAATCACACTCATTGCAACAAACTTTAAGGTATTTAACTAAATACTATACAACCGAAGATAAGAGACTCCATAGAACAAAATTGAATGGAAAACAAAGAACACAAGCAAACTTACATGAAATAAACAGTAGGTCTTACTATGAAATTATAAAGAAACTTGCCTCAGAGCAAAATGATTAGTTTCACTGATGTATCTCTAAATAAAGTGAATCCAAGATGATATTTTCTCAATAACCTAAAGGAAATAAAAGATATCATTAGTTGGAAAATAAATTATAACCAGGTCTATATTGTGAGCAAGGAAGCCATGTAAGTATGACAAAGGGTGAAAAATTAACAATTGATCATTTTCCTCCTTCAAATAAATAACTTAGAACATTCAACCTATATATGATAAGCCATTTTAGCACTTACAGATTCTATTTGTTAGAATATGAGTTGGCAAATCATTTTCTATCATCAATATAAGATGCTTGCACATGACAAAAGCATGAAACATGCAAAAAAATATTTTCTCATCTAAACATGCCTCATTTTTTGTGTGTGTTCACTAAATTAGTAATATCACAAAGGATTGCGTAGTCATGTACCTTCGCTGATTTTTATCTTAGATTACGGTCATCATAGAAGCCAATGTTGTGCATCATGGACGTCTTGTAGACATGATCCTTGAAAATCTTTAGCACCTAAAGGGCGTGCTCAAGCTAAACCTGTAGACACCATGAGAAGGAATGATAAAAACCTCTGAGCACATAATTCATACAACTAAACATGAATTTTTTTATTAAAAACAAGGCGTAATTTTTTATACACCACAATGTGCCTGTTAACGGTTTAGAATTCCTGATGCATGTTCGCTAAAATGGACTGTTTTTGTGTTCCACCAACAACTTAGAAGGAAGTTGGCAAAAGGGGGGAAATTAAGTCTATATATTGGTTCAGATGGACAAAACATTTCACAAAGCCCAAAATAGTATTTTAAAAAGTACTCATAAGGAGATATTTGCATAACCTTGGCTTTTCATAAATTGCTCCTTACAGGCCTGCAACGTGTTAAGTTTTACCAAAAATTTAGATTTGCATACATTCCAACCTACTACTCGATTTTTTATCGCAGCTAGAGTTATATCCAAAGGTATTTCTTAGTCAAGCAGTATAGTAGCGGTCCACTCACCATATATATGCAACATAGAGTAAACAGTGAAGGCCTTGACTACTGAATTTTGGTGAAGTTAACAATAGCTTAATCTTCAAAACTACTAAACATGAGAGAAGTCCAGCAACAACTTATCTCCTTTAAAATGCATGACCACAGAGTTTCAGGTTTTCCTAGTAGAGAATATATAATATAGTATACAAAAAAATTTAGAAATATGTTAGATGCGTACTCACAAAATAAAACTTCAACATTCCATACCAACATGACCTCCTAAATCTCTACTCATCTATGAATATATTTGAATAGAAAACAGTGATAGCGAGTAGGGAAGGGAGGTAAAGGACCTGCACCAGCTGAACAAGGAAGCAGCATCATCAACTTGCTCCTTGGTTGGCACCTGAAACAAGCAGCGACCAAACAGCTATGGAAAAATAGGGAAAATATAAGATAGATACAATATGCAGATTAACAGAAGACAAGAAACTTTTGTCCTCTACTCTATGAACGAACAAAATGTACATCCTATTTTGAAGGAACTAACTAAAAGAAAGCGGGTCTCAAAATGCACATATGCTCGTCATCCTATGGAAAAAAGAAAGCAGGTCTCAAAATTAAAAGAGAACCAGTAGCGTAAAGAAACTTCCACCAAGAAATTGTGGAAGAATTTTCAGATCGCCATCAAAGATCAAAAGAAAAATACATTGTTCTTTTTGTTTCCTTGATACCTCTTATTAATCGAATGGTTCATGCCCTCTTTTTCTCTCATGCATCTCTCATAAAAATCAAATGGTTCGTAGCAGAGCAAAATACACATATTAGTGACCATATTTAAGTTTTCTTTTCTTATCAGATCATCGAGAACAAAACCATGTCAAATTCTAAAATCCAATGTAACCAAGTCAAATTCTGAAAATAAAAATCTGAACACCAATAATATTGTTATTAACATTCAAATTACAAGTTTGAACCAAGAACTAAGGCTATACCTGTAAGTAAACAGAGAAATAGCATGAACTAATCGTGTGACAAGCTCAATCAGCACCACATCACAGAACCCAATTGCTCCATTCTTTTCGCGATGAATGATCCAGAAATAGGCGTACAAACATAGAACTGAACCTGCAGAGAGAAAAATAAATGAAAAACAGGACATGAAAGGCATACAACGGATAAGATTGGTCCATGACCTGTAATCTCCATGGCCGACGGATCAAGGAAACCAAATACCTCAAGTTGTTGCTCCTAATCGCCAGCCTATGGAGGAGAAGGCATCGCAGAAGAGGCTGCCACCATGCTCAGGTCGTGGTAGAAGAGGTGGCCGTCAGCCCCCGCGAGCACCTCCTCTTCCGCCGTTCGCTAGCAAAACATACCAATCGACAAGCAGATATGTGAATAGTAAGTTAGCTTATGCATAACTTAGATTTCCAGATTTTTACTCAAAAGGGTTACGTGCTACACCATGGCATTGAACAAATATGTAAAAAAATTTGAAAAATATATCTAGACAAACAAATTTGGCATGATATACCTCTGAACAAAATAAGGAGCTAAAGTTCCAGCAATTGCATGCGCTACTCGAAGCTGCCCAATTGTCGTGGTGGTATCACGGCATATGCCATGGGTAGGCTAAAGTTGGGGACGGTGGAGGTGGAGGAATCCTGGGAGGATGATGCAAGAAGACCGCATCAGATGTACAAAAGAGAAATACAATGTATATTGGATTGAAGCTATCAAGGGGATAACACCTCCTTCTATACATCTAATCTCTTATAATCTTGCCATGCTTGTGGCTACAATCATGCTCCCTGAGCTATCTCCTATCCTTCTATCCGGATCTCTATGAGAGTGGAGGAAGAGTAAGAAGGAGAGCTCCTAGTGATCAGAGAGGGGAGGAGCCCTTCGGGGCCTCTCCCATGAACGTTTCCCCTGGTGCTCCTTATAAAGGGGAGCCCAGGGGACAAGTCTTGTTCCACACGTTTGGTATCTACATAGCATATTCCCAAAGATCTTCCCAGATGCCAAAGATATGCCTTGGCATCTCGGAGATGCCATGGCATATTCTTAGCATATTCTTGGATGCCTAGGGCATATTCCTTTTTCCATGTGCCTGTCTGAGTTCGTTGGGTCCCAGAACTGGCATAATACTTGTGCAACGTGTCTTGGCTTGATCTGATGATGTGCTTTATCTGGAGATGAATAGACTGGTACCTGGAGCAATATACCTCGGCCCAAATGACATTGCTGGAGGTGTAGTTCGGACTGGGTAGAGCAGATTCAGCCTGGCGATCGATTAATGCCCACCCCTACTGTCTCGATCCTATGGAGCCTGAGATTGGTCCCATGGGCCGAGCTTGCGCTCATTCGGCCCACCCGGGCGGTGAAGGGAGGAGCTGGTGCCGAGTCCCGCGGTGGGCCGAGCTTGTGCTCATCTGGCCCACCCGGGCGAAGGGAGGAGCTGAGTGCATGCGGTGGGCCGAGCTAGTGCTCATCTGCCCACCCGGCGATTTAAGGAGGAGCTGGTGCCGAGTCCCATGGGGCCGAGTTAGTGCTCATTCTGCCCACCCGGCGACGAGGTGGAATGGAGGAGCATCTTGGCGGGAGGGCGCCAACCCTGCAGGCTGGTTCAAGGGAAGTGGAGCGGCCGGGTAGGAGGCTGTGGTGGGCCGACTTAGGCTTAGGCGGCCCACCCGGGGTTAGTCTCTTTCTTTTATTTAGTTCGACATGGGAGTGTGGGCTGGGACGAGGTTTCCCTTACTCGGCCCAGTTGCTCTTTCTTGTCTTTTTCCTTTTCTATTTTGCCTAATATCTCCTTATTAAATACTCTTTCCTTTATTCACGTCTCTTAGGAGTTTACTTATAGATCAACTCTGGGGTACCTGGGGTTATATCCCCGACACCAATCTTCACCTCTAAATCTGGATTGCATGACTAGTGCTATCTGCCTAATCTTCACCTCTAAATTTTGAGCCGTAGCATACAAACCTAGAATGAATCAGAAACAATAAACAAGCCCAATCTTCACCTCTAAAGCTGGAGCTATAGCATGTAAACTTGGAATGAATCAACAACAATAAGCAAGGAATTGGAGAAAATCAAGCAAAACTGAGTAAAATTTTAATGCAATCGTGCTACTTCCATTCCTGCAAAGATCTAAACAAAACAAACCTCAAAGGCATTTTTTTAACTGGCACATTTGGATGTCTGTTCAACCTCGCACCAGTAGTCTTTCCTGCAGAAACTGATGTGCCCTTCTCAACCACAATGTTGCTCGGCTATGGGCGAAGGCCAGTTGTGGCGTCACATCTGGTCCAGACGGATCTTCGCCGGAGCTTGTGTGCTCGCCCTCCTGGACAATCCATCTGGCCTTCCCTGGTCACTTAGAGAGAGATAGGAGGTGAGACGAGGTGAGAGAGACAGAGAGATAGGAGAGACGAGGGTGGGAGAGGCCAAGGGGCGTACCTGGGGGCAAGCTCCGCCGCTGCCGATCGCCATGGAGCCGGGGACGCACCGGCGGACGTCAAGCTCACCGAGCCCCTCCGGATCAGCTCTCCTCGAGGAGAACAACGGCGACGACCGGTGGCGGTGGCTAGGGCTTGAGTAGGGGAGGAGGAAGGGAGAAGGAGTGGATAGGGAGCCGCTTTTCCGTCGGGTCGTGGTCGCCGTGTGAGGCACCGCTGCACAGGACCGGTGCTCGCCTTGATCGCCGTTGAGGTCGGTGGCTCGTTGTGGAGGTACCTCCACAGCCCAAAACGACGGCGGCGGCTCCATCGTGGCCACCAAGCTCCTCCGCCCGTGTTGCCGGCGACTCTCTGTCCTCCTCCTGCAGCTTCCTCCCAGCCGACGCGCCGTGCCATCTCGCCTCCCTCGCCCGCAAGCACGCCGCCGCTCAGGCCTCCTCCTGCCGTCTTCGCCTTCCAAATTGCCTCGCTGCCGCTCACAACCCGCCTCCTCTCGGCGCCTCCACAGGCTCCTCGGCCTCGCCCTCCTCTCCAGCCGCCCCGACGCGGAGCTCCTCCGGCAGCCGTCGCCGGTCCACATCGTCGGCCAGCCTCCTTCTCCGTCGAGCCTCCTTCCCACGTCAAACCGCGCTGCTGCAATCGTCGGGCCGCGCCCTGGCACTGCCCCGCTGGAAGCTTGCCTCTGTTCGGCGGCTAGGGTTCCTAGGAGGAGGATGCGGGGAGGACGGGGCAAGGGAAGGTGGAGGACGTGAGCAGGCAGGAGTTCGATTTTGCCCCTGACACACTAGGCAAAGTACGGGGTGCCACCGCGTCTCTCCCCTTGTTGTCGCCTCTTACAGAACAGGTCACGTGTATGCATCACTGACCGGCGGGTCCTGGAAAACGCAGGCCTCCACTGTCATTGAAGGTAGCTAGCGGCAAGTGATGGCGCGGGTAGAAAACAGCCGGTGAAGTGGACGGCTAGGATGGCTCCAATCGGACGGTTCGGACCACCGGTGGGCGATCGGACGGCCAGGAGTCTTTTGGAAGCCCAATCCGATGGCCCAGAGTGTAGGTGGCCTCTATATTCTCCATTTGGGGTACAAATATCTTCTTTAGATGGTAACAAAGGGTGTCTTTTTACATCATGGCTAACTCTGTGTCAAATTCTTGGCTTCCTTGCAGGTGATACCATTAGTGTAGGCATCATGACAGAGACCGGTTGGACCACATGTTGGAGGATCTACTAGTAGTGGTAGCCCACTACTCCCTCGGTTTCAAAATATAAGATGTTTTAGCTTTGTGAAGAAAAGGTATCTAGACTTGTTTTAATATGTAGGTTCATTCAAGTTTAGAGCGGATCTACATACTAAAACAAGTCTAGATACATTTTCTTCACAAAGCTAAAACGTCTTATATTTTAAAACAGAGGGAGTACTTATCTACGCAGTCCGTTCGTTGTTGTCCCATGGGGGAGTTGTATCGCTTTTTTCTGTTTCACTTGGGCTTGTTTGTGTTGTTGTTTCAGCAGACTTTGATTTCGTTCGTACTTGACTAAACAGTTTGTATAGACATGATTGCTTAATTATAAAATGGAGGAACTCAAAGTGTTAGTCAATTCACTAGTGAAAAAGGGCTATAGTCCCGGTTTGTAAAGGCCTTTAGTCCCGATTTTGCAACCGGGACACGAAATCGGGACTAAAGGCCCCTATCTTTAGTCCCAGTTTGTTATAACCTGGAATTAGAGGCCATCGCATGGTATTTTTTTTTGTAGCGGTGGGATGAATGATCTTTAGTCCCGGGTCGTAACTGGACTAAAGATTTTTTTTTCAATTTTTTTTAATTTATTTTTTGAATTTTGTTTTCAAATTTTTTCTTGACCTTTTGAATTGTTCGATTCGTAATCCTCTCACTTGGAATATTTTTAGCACTAAGTATGTTTAATCTTAGATCAAATTACACTTGTGGTCAAACTTCCCGTTCGGTCACCTATCCTATCACTAATCCACCCTCGGCATGCTTAACTTCTTTGTTCCATCAGGATGTCCTTGCGCGAAGCCCATTTGTACCTTGTTGCCAACACTATCATATCAATCCTATTAGCCCATATCAATATGCCATATACTTTATTTTTTGAAATTACAAACAACTATTTTAGTAAACAACAATAAATAAGTAATAATATTTTGAAAGTAAAAAACTAAATAAAATAATATTTTATTCATTTTTTGTCATTTATTCATTTAATATGGCATAAATAATATCTTTAAATTTGTAAATCAAAATTCGACAAATAATATATCCATAATTATCGTAAAAATGTGAGGAATCCAAATATAGAATAAATAAAATTGCAAAAAAAATTCATTTTTTAAATATTTTTTTCCTTTTCGAATTTTAAAAACCTAAAATAATCCAAAACGGCCATTGAAATCAAACTCGCAATTTTTTTCCGCATATTTTGATAGGTTGTACATTTTTTCGACATCGTACGTAAAAGTTATAGCCATTTTAAGTGTTTCTACAGGTTCACCCTTTAGTCCCGAGCCGTATCACGACCCGAGACTAAAGAGTATTGCCCGTGCCCAAACCCCTTTAGTCCCGGGCCGTATCACGACCCGGGACTAAAGGTCCGAAACAACCTGAGACTAGAGTTTCCTCGGGCTTCTAGCCACCAAAAATGGTATGAACCGGGACTAGTGCTCATACTAGTCCCGACCTATAACAAAATGGGACTAGTGTTTGACTCTGGACCGAACCGAAGACCCTTTTTCTAATAGTGATTTTAAAAATCTATTAATGTTGAACGTATTTGTTCTCTCACATTTAAACCATATAAACTCTTACATGCTTCGTTTCAAAATGCATTGTCTGTGTTTTTATTACTCCATTGTTTATATTGTGTAATACTTCCTCGTTACCAATATGTAGTGCATATAAGTTTTTTAAAGTCAACTGATTTGAAGTTTAACCAAGTATGTAATACAAAAATTTAACATCTCGAACACCCAAACAATATCACTAGATTCACCATGATGTATATTTTTTGTATGGTGTATATTTGTTGTTATAGACATAAACAATTTACTCAATAAACTCGATCAAAGTTGGTACTTTTCATAAAACTTATATGCACTATATTATGACAATGAGGGAGTTATACGGGTGGAGTAAGACAAGTCTTTGTCTGGGTATTATTTCTCTACTCCATTTGTTCTAAAATTAATTGGATTTCTACTTCAAAAAAAATTAATTGGATTTCTTACTTTGTTCTAGATTAAATTTCGCTGAGTTTGATTGGATTTATAAAAAGATGCTAATATCTACAACGTCTAATCAACATGGTACCAAAATCTGTTCTATGATTAATCTAATAAAAGTAACTTTGTGTTATAGAGGGTGATATACTTTTCTATAAACTTGGTCAAACTAGAGTTATTTGGCTTATGAAGAATCTAGAACTACAATTGTTTTGGAACGGAATGAGTATTAATTTTGGATCTGAATGAGTATTATTTTGGATCAAAGTGAGTAGTTGAAACGGAGGGACTACATTGTTTGAACAATAAATTTATTCATATATATAGATCAGAAAAGTTCACTCTGATATAATAACTTGTTCTCTTGGTGCAAAAAATACATTACTTTTTCTCTGACATTTAAAGAATATAAACCCTTACACGATCCGTTTCGGAATACATTTGAGTTTCATTAGGAAAAGTCTTTGGCTAACTCATGCTGCTCTATCATACTAGTTGAAAACTTGAAATAGAAGGAGTATATGTAGATCAACGGTTTCTGAATTCTGACGTCGTCTACAACGACACTTACCTCTATGCGCATCAAACTCGCTGAAGAATGAAAATATGGAAGTTCGACTCTTGAAACAACATGAACGGTGTTAGTTCCCCCTCGAAAGAAGTCCACATAACCCGCTATGTATCAAATTTTGGACGCTAACCCCCCTAATTATGATCTGGGTCATTTAACCCCCACAAGTATCCAAAATCAGGCAAATTACCCCCTCCGGGTGGTTTTGGTCCACGTGGACAATATCTACTCTTAGATTTTGCATGTGGAGATGAATCATGTTCTGCTACATCTACATTGCCCTCCTCATTTTCTCATGATTGATGCAGTCTGTGGTGTTTTTTTCACGCGACACAAAGTAACTGTACTTGACCTGGCCAAGTTCGTTGACAAAGACGTCAAGATGAAGCTCCCGAGGGCCGGCGAGGTTGATTCGCTTTACTGGAATCTTCCATTTCTCTGTGCATATTCATTAATTTGAGTAGTGGCGCATCACCATTGCTAGTATTCAGTACAAAATGACCTCTGCTATTTCAGGACAAATGAACTCCTCTATTTCAGGACGAACGAACTCATGGAGGTTGGGGAAGGCGGTGCGCACGGGATGGTGGCCGTATCAGGGAACACCCATGAGCAGCTGAAGAGCGATGAAGGGTGGCGCAGACTGGGGAGGGGTCATGGACTATTGACGAAGATGAGCTGGCACCAGCACGCGAGCACGGGGTGTTAGAGTAGCTTTGGATCTGCTAGTCTAGATGCTCACGGTAGTAACTATATGAGTACGAACTATTGCATCTGAGAGGGAGAGAGAGAGGGGAAAAGAACCACCTGCGCCCTGTGTAACATCCCGACATTAGAGCCTAGAAATAAGCTGAACCCAGATGTGTACATTGCATTCATGCATAGAAAATCCAAAAAAAAATCACGCTTTTAAACAAAACTTGTCAAAGTGATTAAAGCTTCTCTTAGCTTGATGGAATTGAAGTAGATCATCAAGCTGACTGTGATAAATTTCAATAATACCTTTGTTAAAATCTCATTTTTGGGTAAGAGAGAGATTTGATCTAAGGGTAGATCAAATGTACTATAAGTTAAACCTTAATATAATGTGAAATATATTTGATCATTAGGTGATCATATTATAGTATTCATTATAATCACTCATAAGTACCAAGTTAAGGATATACAAAAAATAATAAGAATGTAACGACTGTATCTTAATTCCATATGCATACATCCTAAGTGTCATAGGAACACCTAACCTTGAACTCTTAAATGAGTTAGAGTTGGAAAGAGACCAAGTCAGGATCATCCACCATATATCTTTCTTTCCATATCAATATTTATGGAACTGTTATCGCCATATTTTGGCCAACGAAGGAGATGGGCCGTGATCAAGATGGGCTTGGAAGATGCGTATATTCAACGTGTTGTTGGATCGGCCTAGTACGTAGAATTGGGCTAAACTGCCCGTGTATCTTGTATTATAGTAGGTTTCGTTTCAGTTTAGGTTCCGTTTCAGTTTAGGTAAAGATAGAGTTGTAGAGTTATTCCAAAAGTAGAGAGTCTCCGGACTATAAATATGTACCTAAGGTTATCAAGAAAAGGAGGACAATCACGTTCACAACAAACACAATCTCGGCATCGCCACCCCTTGTTTCTAGGGTTTCTTTCGGTAAGTGTCATGCTTTTGCGATCTAGGCGATATTTTACTTATCGTTGTTTGGTGTTACTCGTCTTGAAGCCTTGTTGATGGCGAGTAACACTACTATCATAGATTTGTTGAGGCTAGCATCGGTGTTTTCGCTATAATTGTTTAAAGTTATGCCGCCTCTAGTTGTCTCGCTACCTTTGCACCTTTCCCAAGTGCAAGGGTAGCACCTTGATCTTTATTTAGCTGATTCGATCTGTTATGGTTGTGCCTTGCTCGCCAATGTTTAGTTTGATATCTACGTAGTCAGGCCTTACAAGCGGGTTAAACGATCCAAAGTAATGCGTAGGGACGTGGCTTATTCGTTCTAGAGAAGTTGTTCCGTAATTAACTTTCGTTGGTTATTAGGCCTCCTCTAGGGTTAATATTCTTCATCTCTTGTACATACCAGGCTCAATTACGTGTAGGGCGTTCGATTCGTGGTGAAAACATTAAACCGTAGATCGATTTAACTTGTAGTGATCAAGCAAAACCCCATGTTATCGTAAATCTAATGCAGAACCATGGGGCAATCGGCTCTAGGAGCCGATTCTGGAAACCTGGAAGCAGTCACGGCTCGAATTTTACGATACTTGTTTACCATGCAGGAAATCAATCGGAGCAATCCTTCACCTTCGACCAGGTATAGGTCAGGTGGCATCTCGAACCAAGCGGGGCGTGTGCGGAGTTTTGCGGGCCGTCGAGGAACCGAGGCCGCGATTAAGGAGCCTCCGGCTCTTCGTGTTGCTCGTCGCTGCTCGCCGGTGAGTTTTGGCGGCAACACATTACGCACGCCCAGTGGGACATTCAACAACGTCTACATCAACATCCGACGCTGCGATGGAGGCAGACCCGATCCACGTCTGACGAGCTGCACGAAGAGCACAAGGCGGTATGATGAGATCGAAATCTCTTGAAGCGATCTCATCGGCTCTTTTGAGCGGACCCGTAAGCATTGCATCAAGTGGAGGGTTCTCCCAGGGTGCTCTTGATGAGGTAGATCTGCATTCCTTCGGAGGCGCACGAGCTCTCTGACGAAGTCAACTACATGGTGGCTCATTCCCTGCACCGCCATTACGAGCACTGGTGAGCGCTTTCGGCGGGTCGCGGTTCGCGTGGTTCGAGATCATGAAACATCAGTACTCTCCGTCGGGGCCTACTTTAGGGACTCACCAGGAGAAAGACCGCTCGACCAGGCCATTGCCATTCACACTTGCGGCTCCAGAGCCGCCAGAGCAGCTACGTCGTTTACAAAGTGGAGGCGACCAGCGATTGCCAATTCTGTTTGAGCCACCTAAGGAAATCCCACGGATATATATGCACCTCGTGCGGACTGCAATAACGACACGCACCAACGATTGCAACCGGGAGTTTCTGGCGAGGGTTCTGAGGCGGGATCTTGAGGCAAGGCGTTTCGAGCAGCGATGTGCGGGATAGACGACAAACAGGCGTGGCTAGCCAAGTATGCCACTGGAACAAGTCATGAGAATCTAGCCCTGCAGCTCAAGCGATTGGAGCAAATCCGTACCATCTGAGAGACCGGTTAATTCGTGCGAAGAAGGACAATCGGCTATTCAAAGCCGTACCCCGAAGTTTGATCGATTCGCTGCCACCCAAGTATCGGCTCCCAGTTCTCAAGGTTTAGCGGGTCGGAAGGGTCAAGCTCGATCGAGCATAAGCGATACGCACAACTAGGCATAATTTGACATCGGATCGGATCGCGTAAGGTTTTCGGCGTTGCGGACCAGCTTTTGGGTGGTACACCTCCGCCACGATTCGATCCATACCGAAGCAAGCGGAAGAGCGGTTCCACATCGGTACCATTCGAGGCTCTGGCTGGCATTGCGGACTGGCGGGTCGGCGAGGCATGGCGAGTACATCCGGTAACCGGGACCGTCGAACCGATGTTACTCAGCTCGTTTAAGCGAGAAGGAAGCGGTCAGGCGGTGTTGGGTCTCGGCACCCATCAAGGATCTGCTTTCAAGTGAGTACAACTCATTGGCGCACATGGCCCGTAACCGGCGATGTATGAACATCGCCACCACAGTTGTACCAAGATAAATTCAAACGTCCGATAGGCCTTGTCGATCGAAGAAGATGATCCTACACGGGACCGAAGTGGCCGTGGCTGAATGGGCTCGGGGCGGATCACTGTAGCGCAAATGGGTGAAACAACAAGGGCGCAAAAGGGTTCGACTTCTTGATGTGAGCAAAGCCGGCAGATATTCGATTCTTCTTGAAGGAGAAGCGGTGAGGTTACCGAAGGCCACAAAATCCCTGACTCGTGAAATGAGCAGGAGACCATCTGCAAGTGGCATCACGTTCACCCACACCACCAATGAGTGCAAAAGCTTCACGCCAAATCCAAATGGCGATAGAACAAGGCCGTCGATCCTTGGGCGATTCGCCATGAAAGTGGACACGAACCCATTTCAGCGTCAACATGGTAGAACTCGACGCTCAGCGGCGTCAACCTGGATTTTTCGTTCGGTGTTAATATGGCGGTCTGGGTACCACCATGACATTACAAGGAGGAGGTGTCACTCTCGGGCAAAGAAAGAAAGGAGGCTGGTCCATGCGGCCGGCCCACATAAGCGGTAACAGAGGAACAGGTGAGGAGAGTGCGGTATCGGAAGCCACATTCGCTCATCTCCTTAACAAGTATGAGCGTCGATGACCAACGTCGCCGGTAGCGATGGAGCGATGAAGGATATGAGCACCTCGCTAAGGGACCGTCTAAAGAAAAGGAAGGCATACAAGCATTGGGATTGTCCTTTCTTCAAGTATTCTTTGGGGACGCGAATGAGCCGATTGCCTGATCGACAAGCTGCCGGAATGCGGTCAGAAGAAGGAGGACGAGGCGATGTCGGTGTTCAAGCGTCTGGGACTCTTCCACCCCAAAAGCGTTCTGAAGTCGCTCGGCGTAAGACCTCGAGAAGCCAAAGAATGACAAAGACGAGCAGATATCACCGTCCAAGGTGGTGTCGACGGACTCGTACACACCCAAAAGCGTAGAGTCACGGCTGCGTAACTTGGAGGAAGCTGAGCGCGGATCTCCACGCTTTAAAAGCACCCGATCCGTCAAAATTAAGCGTACCCTAGAAAGCGGAGGACCGACAAGGAAAGAATGGCGCCTAAACCGGTAAAAGCGATGCACGGACATCGGCTGCACAAACATGGTGTTAAATACTTATCGAATGCGCGCCAAGAACCAATGAGATACCACGTGGCAGTTTGGCTGCGGTCCACGGCCGTTATCTTTGAGAAGCCACGTGAGAAGGGTTACAAACATCGAAAGCCACTGCCCTACGAGGTTACATCAATGGGCAACCTATCGGCAAGATGTTGGTGGACACCGAGCGATCAATATCATGCCGTACTCCATGCTACGACGTTTGGGGCGCTCCTGCAGATCGATCAAAACCAACGTCACGTTAAGCGACTTCAACGGCGATCTTGAAGCAAAGGCGTCGAGCGTGGATCGGCGGTGGGCGGAAAACCATACCCACGTCATTTTTCGTCGTGGACAGCAAAAGTACCTACGCTGTCTTGCTAGGTAGAGACTGGATTCACGCTAATTGCTGCATTCCATCCACGATGCACCAGTGCCTAATACAGTGGGACGGAGATGAAGTGGAGGTCATCCATGCAGATGATTCTATCGAGATTTCCATAGCTGGCATGAATGTCTGGGAAGCATGTAACACCCTCAGAATCGGGCCTATGCAAGTTTGAGCAAAATTCGCCAAACCCGCATAGAAACGATTCAAAGGTGCCCACCAGGCACTTTCGTGCGGGGTGGAAAACGAAGTAATAACATTACACAACAGTCCTCGATGGGACCCACAGAACAGATATATATATAACAGCGACTCAAGGAGTCAAGAATACAAATATAATATACAAAGATCCAAATCACCTTGAAAACGATATAGCGTCCAGCTACGGACAAGATGCAAATGGGGCTAAGAGCCCTGAAGAATAACCAATGGCGTCCATAACCCTGCCAAGCGGAAGGGTAACCACGCTAACGGCGTCGATCTCAAAACCTGCTTAAACAAAGGGGTGACAAAGGGCAAAGGAAAAGAAGAGGCGTCAATCTGAGGCGATGCAGCGAGGCTAGAATTAAGGTCCTCGCCTACATAGGTATGGTGGTGGCGGCGGCGGCAAAGATGCACTAAACAACCTATAGAGACTCGATACAATGGCGGTTATCGGAGGGGTGAGCCAACCTACGGATCCAACCGAGCTAATACCAAACAAACCCATCACAGTGTTTCCCCTCGAGACAGGCGAGGAAGTCAACCGAGGAACTCACACCGTTGGCGATTTTATTTATTCGATTATCGTTGCTAATTACTAGTCGGTATAGATAATCATCACGATAAAATAAGCGATGGGCATTTTAGTTAACCATTCCGTGATAGTTGCAACAATTACTAATCAGTACAGAGCATGAGATAAACCCAAAACCAGTGGTTGTTGGTACTTTTATCCAGCCATTTCGTTAGTTGCAGTTCTTACTAGTCAGTATAATGGTATGGCGACACTCCAAACAAGCAATTGTGGGCAGTACTTAGTCATTCCATTATAGTGAAGCTGATTACTAGTCATTATAAGTCAAATTTATAGCGATAAACTTTAGTTATGCTTGTCTATGATCGAGATATCGTGCTCCAAGTCGTCCATATCCATGGACACGGCTTTGAAAGTTTTACCGGGGGTGCACCAATAGCAACACACACTCGGTCAACCTCGGAAAAACCAAATCAAAACCCAACGAGGCTTTCACGAACAATCACAGTTGAGAAATATTTCAGGGGCCACCCTTAAGTAGATCCATAGCGGCTAGCTGACTCGAGACGGCCTCAAGGTTTGGGTGGACGGTGGCAATGGAACCGAAAGTGTGGCTGGGCTTGTCGACAGCGTAAACGTGTCCCGATCCTAAGCAGATGCAGTGTGCAACCTCGCACAATTTAAATCTGAGAAAAGTAGCATGGCATAAGTACGTGATCGTAAATAAAACCTCAAACTAGTTTGTGTCCCCAAGAAATAAGACGAATCAAGCTCGGCTCGGGGTCCCATATACCTCCCGGATGTGGATAGCGCGATAAAACAAGGAACAGGTATCAAGTACTCGGGGTCTTACGGGACACAAGTGGGCGTTCGGAAACCAAATATTTTCTATCACCCATCGATGCCTCTGCTTATTTCAATTTTAGTTGTTAAACAGAAATTAAAGTGACGATAAGTAAAACTAGAATCATCTCCAACATCAACATGCGGCAATACATCAGCAACTGTGGCATATGACGACACACATCAGCACTTAAGCAAGCGACTACGACGCGCAAGTCCAACTATCTACCAATTCAACAGGTGATAGGGTGTGTCCAAGGCAATATAGGGCTGCACGGTATATCACAGGTACGGAAACTAAAGCATCGCAACACGGATAGCAATAGATCAACAGGAGGGGAATAAAGACTATAAAGTAAGATAGGTAGAAAGAGGAGATGCTCACGAAAACATGTCAAGGTTCAACGAAGGCGGCGACTCACATCAACTCAACGGCCTTATCCGCGAAGAAGCAAAACACTAGAAGAAACACCGGATGCACTATTTAATACAACGGTAGAAGATCGGCATGATGCATGCATGATGGATGACATGGCAAAGGTGCGATGCGATTCAGTCATATTAAGCGGAACCGGGATCCCGACAATTGGTTAAATGGTTCAAGTTGTTTAGCTACCCCGCCATTTAAATGTTGCATTAGCAAGACAAAAGATGGCACCGGTTCGCTACACAAGTTTAAATGAGGCCAATATAAGGCTAGATTTGCCCGCATATGGGCCCCATATTTAATTATTAGATGAATCGGCATAAGGCCCCCAAACCACAGATATGCATGCGAGATGACATTTTAATATGCAACAAGTTGTATTATATTATGAAATTAGGGTTTCGGGAAGGGTTCACACATTAGGGTTCTCGACGGCCTTGGGGTTCCAGGGTTCGGGGTCCGACAGGGTCCAGGGTTCGACGGGGTCGTTCTCGAACTCCGGGGGTTGGGTCTTGACGGATCCGTGGTCTTCGGGTCATGTTGTCGGTCTTGTCGTCTCTCGCGGGGACCTTGGCGTTCCGGGAGGCGCACTTGGTCTAGCGTCGGGGCGCATCGGGTCCTTCCGGGTCGGTGCCGTTCTTGTCGTTCTTGTGATCTTGTCGGATTCGGTCCTCGGGTCGGACTTGACGTCGGGAAAAGTACTTACGTATCCACGAGGATCATGCCGCTTATCCGTGTAGGAGAACTCGAGGTTGATGGCGAACTTGTTGATCGGGTTTCGGTGTTGGCGTCAGGTAATACTTGGCGTTCGGATTAGGTCGATCACAGCCGGTGAGAAGAGCTTGGCATCTAGGTTCTCGGCGAACTTGGCGTCAGGGTACAGCCTGAGGTTGGACTCCGGGTTCGACGGTCCGCCTCCGGGACGGTCTTGATGTCGATGGAGAACTTGGATCCAATCCGGTGGTCATCGAAGATCTTGTCGATGACGCCAATGACCTTGTCCACTTTTCGTCTCGTTCACGGAATGTTCGATCGCGGCCGGTGGTTGTAACACCATTTTTCAGCATCGTACCTCACCGCGTCCAACACCTTCACATCTCTCAGCGAGCAACCTCAACACATCAACACGGGGCTGCCCGGCAAGAGCTGAACAGGACGGTCGACGGTGGCACGCGTGGCACGACTTTTGCGCGAGCAGCGCCAGCTATGGCGGCTCGGCGGTTGGCGCGTTGGGGCGAGGAGGCCAGGGCGGAAGCGGGGCCACGGGCTCGGCGGACGGGCCTGGTCGGAGGCGGTGAGCGGCAGGCGGGCCGGGCGGGCTCGCGGAGGAGGAGAGGCTCAGCAGCGGCGCTGGCGCGGTGGCGAGGCGGGCGGCGGCGGGAAGCGCCGAGGCGGGCCTGGCGGCCGGGCGGCGAGGCGACGCGAGGAAGACGCGGCTGGGGCTTGAGCGGCGGGCGAGGCGCTGAAATCGAGGCGGGGACAGCCGGGCAGGCGGCTCTGCAGCGGGCAGGTGGCGGGGTGGCGTGAGGAGCAGCGGAGGCGAGGCGTCGTGCAGGCGGAGTGCGTGGCTCAGCGAGGGGCGGAGGCGCGGGCGCGGAGGGCGGAGGAGGAGAAGCGGCGGGCGGCAGGTGCTCAGGAGGAGGTGGGAGGTGGGCCAGAGGTGGAAGACGGGTGGGGAGAGGAGCGTGGGGAGGGGCAGGAGGCGGAGATGGTGGCGTCTTGGGAGGCGGAGGCAGGGGAGAGAGAGGCGGGGGAGAGGCGGGCAGGTGGGGCTGGGGGTGGTCGAGGCAGGGCGGTTGGTGCAGGCGTCTTGGCGTGGGGTGGGGTGTGGCCTGGCGCGGGCCCGGGGGTGGCTTGGGTGTGAGCTGAGAGGGGAGAGAGAAAAAGGAGGGGTTAGGTGGCGCAGGATGATAGGATGAGTGGGTGAGGGTTGGTGAGGTGGCAACCTGGGATTGGGTGGGGTGATGTGGAGGGTTGGACTGGGTAGGTTAGTTGGGTGAGTTTAGGATTTAGAGGGCCGGGATGGATGGACCGATTAATTTTCTGGGGCGGTCGTTCGGGTCAATCGGCCCGTTCGACTGCCCCTATTAAAATAATTTAAATTTTTATTTATTCTAATTGGGCCGTTTGCAACCCGATAGCAACAAACAAATTAACTCGGAGACCGGGTTTTGCGTTTGGATAAAGATGGGCGTTTGGAAATTCAAAAGGTTTTGAAATTAGTTTTGACAAACAATACATGATGATGACGATGCAATGCACAAATTCAACGCGATTTTCTAGTAGTGGTTTTGCGGGATGCCACAATTCGACACCACTAACAATGGATCTCGCCCTCGAGATCCGCCTCATGGTACCGGAAGGAAGGTCGGCGTTCTCCGTCTTCTCGCTTTGTGTAGATCCTCGCGACACCACTAACGAGGGTTCATCCTCCATCTTGAAATCGGCGACAACACCATCAAAAGGCCGTTATTCCTGATCGTCGAGGGAACACTCCGGAGAAACAAAGGACGAAGATAGAGGCATCAAACGATAAGGCCACCCCTAACTTCCGTTCGAAGAGGGAAAAGTTACATCGATCCACCAGTCTGATGTACAGAGCGAACAGTATGAGTCGGGTAGGGTGATCAGTCCATCCCGGACCCAACTATCAACTCTACACATGGGTAGGAGAATCAGGCAACTCAACTCTCGAGATTTAGACTGAAGATCTTCATAGGTGGTATCCAGAACAAAGGGATGCTGCCAGCAGAAGTCGTATGAAAGACACACTGATTAGGTTTCGCGATGGTTCCATTGGCATGAACAACACGTGCCTAAGGTCGACTCCAACTTCACCAAAGCTCGTCCTTCTCATATGTTTTCCAACGACACTGATATCCAGCAAGGAAACACATAGGGATAAAGATCTCAAGAACAAAAGATCGGATGTAGGGCACAACAGACAAGTTGCAGATTGATGATCGTAGCACCTCCGTTACAAAAGGGGAGAAAGAGAAACCCTGAAGGTACGACGGAAACCCAACCACGAGAAATCCTGGACTCGAAGAGAGAGAGAAGAGAGCGGATTCAAAACACGTCGAGATAAGAGGAGAATAGCAGAGGGGTAAGGAGTAAAATCAGACCTAATCAGAACTATCCAACCGATTTTGCAAAATAGTTTTGACACTCTACTTCGGCCGTTAGCTAGGTTATCCTACAGGCTGGACTTGTGGGGTATCGCAACTGCTGAGCTCTGATACCACTCTGTAACACCCTCAGAATCGGACCTATGCAAGTTTGAGCAAAATTCGCCAAACCCATAGAAGCGATTCAAAAGGTGCCCACCAGCACTTTCGCGGGTGGAAAGCAGTAATAACATTACACAACAGTCCTCGATGGGACCCGAGCAGATATATATAGCGACTCAAGGAGTCAAGAATACAAATATAATATACAAAGATCCAAATCACCTTGAAAAGCGATATAGCGTCCGACTACGGACAAGATGCAAATGGGGCTAAGAGCCTGAAGAATAACCAATGGCGTCCATAACCCTGCAGGCCAAGCGGAAGGGTAACCACGCTAACGGTCGATCTCAAAACACCTTAAACAAAGGGTGCGACAAAGGCAAAGGAAAAAGAAGGAGCGTCGATCGAGGCGATGCAGCGAGGCTAGAGAACGGTCCTCGCCTACATAGGTATGGTGGACTGAGCGGCAGCGGCAGCATGCACTAAACAACCTATAGAGACTCGATACAACTGGCGGTTATCAGAGGGGGTGAGAATGACCTAACCGGATCCAACCAGAAGCTAATACCAAACAAACCCATCCTGGTGTTTCCCCCTCGAGACCAGACGAGGAAGTCAACCGAGGAACTCACACCGTTGGCAGTTTTATTTATTCAGTTATCGTTGCAGTAATTACTAGTCAGGTATAGATAATCATCCTGATAAAATAAGCAGTGGGCATTTTTAGTTAACCATTCCGTGATAGTTGCAACAATTACTAATCAGGTACAGATAGCATGAGATAAACCCAAAACCCAGCAGTTGTTGGTACTTTTATCCAGCCATTTCGTTGTAGTTGCAGTTCTTACTAGTCAGGTATAATGGTCGCAAGCGACACTCCAAACAAGCAATTGTGGGCAGTATTACTTAGTCATTCCATTATAGTGAAGCTGATTACTAGTCATTATAAGTCAAATTTATAGCAGTAAACTTTAGTTATGCTTGTATATGATCGAGATACTGTGCTCCAAGTCGTCCATATCCGCGGACACGGCTTTCAGAAAGTTTTACCCGGCCGGGGTGCACCAATAGCAACACACACTCGGTCAACCTCGGAAAAACCAAATCAAAACCCATCGAGGCTTTCACGACTGAATAATCACAGGATTCAGAAATATTTCAGGGGGCCACCCCTTAAGTAGATTCATAGCAAGCTAGTGACTCAGGAGACGGCCTCAAGGTTTGGGTGGGCGGTGGCGATGGGAACCGAAAGTGTGGCTGGGCTTGTCGATGCAGCTAAGCGTGTCCCGATCCTAACAAGATGCAGTGCGTACCTCGCACAATTTAAATCTGACGAAAAGTAGCATGGCATAAATGCAGATCGTAAATAAAACCTCAAACTAGTTTGGCCCCAAGAAATAAATGAATCAAGCTCGCTCGGGGGTCCCATATACCTCCCGGATGTGGATAGCGATAAAACAAGGAACAGTATCAAGTACTGGGTCTTACGGGACACAAGTGGGCGTTGAAACCAAATATTTTCTATCACCCACCGATGCCTGCTTATTTCAATTTTAGTTGTTAAACAGAAATTAAAGTGACGATAAGTAAAACTAGAATCATCTCCAACATCAACATGCGGCAATACATCAGCAACTGTGGCATATGACGACACACATCAGCACTTAAGCAAGCGACTACGACGCGCAAGTCCAACTACCTACCAATTCAACAGGTGATAGGGTGTGTCCAAGGCAATATAGGGCTGCACGGTATATCACAGGTACGGAAACTAAAGCATCGCAACACGGATAGCAATAGATCAACAGGAGGGGAATAAAGACTATAAAGTAAGATAGGTAGAAAGAGGGAGATGCTCGCCTGAAAACATGTCGAAGGGTTCAACCGAAGACGGGGCGAAGCTCACATCAACTCAACGACCTTATCCGCGAAGAAGCAAAACACTAGAAGAAACACCGGATGCACTATTTAATACAACGGTAGAAGATCGGCATGATGCATGCATGATGGATGACATGGCAAAGGTGCGATGCGATTCGGTCATATTAAGCGGAACCGGGATCCCGACAATTGGTTAAATGGTTCAAGTTGTTTAGCTACCCCGCCATTTAAATGTTGCATTAGCAAGACAAAAGATGGCACCGATTCGCTACACAAGTTTAAATGAGGCCAATATAAGGCTAGATTTGCCCGCATATGGGCCCCATATTTAATTATTAGATGAATCGGCATAAGGCCCCCAAACCACAGATATGCATGCGAGATGACATTTTAATATGCAACAAGTTGTATTATTGTTGCCTGCCAAAACTCACCGGCGAGCAGCAACGAGCAACACGAAGAGCCGAGGCTCGGAGGCCAGTGGGCCCTGGTCCCTCGGGCAGCGGCCATAAGCTCGACGCATACAGCTTGGTTCGAGGCGTGCCACCCTATACGATCGGAAGGTGAAAGATTGCTTGATTGGTTTCTGCATGGCAAACATGTAAAATTCGAGCCGTAACGGCTCCGAGTTTCCACGTGAATCGGCTCTTAGAGCCGATCATCCCATGGTTCTGCATTAAATCTTATGATAACATGGGGTTTTTGCTTCATCAATACAAGCTAAATCGATCTAATACAAGCTAAATCGATCTACGACAGTTTAACGTTTTCACCTCATGACTGGAACATCCTACACGTAATTGAGCACGGTAGATACAAAAGATAGTAGAAAACTAATCCTAGAAGGCCTAAAACCAACATAATGTTAATTCCGGAACGTCCCCTGGGATCGATGAACCATATCTTACATATTCTTTGGATCGTTCAACCCGTTTGCAAGGCCTGATCATGGGGATATCAAACTAAACCTTGGAGAACAAGGTACAACTATAACAGATCAAATCGACTTAAATAAAGATCAAGCAAGATGCCACCTTTACCCGGAAAAGGTGCAAAAGCGATATAGCTATAAATGCATAACTAAACAATCATAGCGAAAATCGATGCTAACCCAAACAAATCTATGATAATGGTGTTACTCGCCATCAACAAGGCTTAATACGAGTAACACCGGGTAACACATAGCAGAACCGCCTAGATCGCAAGATGCGATCTAGGCGACATAACACTGCAGAAAACCCTAGAAACAAGGGTGGCGATCGCCGAGATTGTGTTTGTGGTGAGCGTGATTGTCCTCTTTTCTCGATAACCTTAGGTACATATTTATAGTCAGGAGACTCTCTACTTTTGGAATAACTCTACAACTCTATCTTTACCTAAACTGAAGCGAAACCTACTATGATACAAGATACACGGGCAATTTAGCCCAAACCTACGTACAAGGCCGCTTAACAACACGTTAAATATCGTATCTTCTAAGCCCATCTTGATTCGGCCCAACTCCTCCTTTTGCCAAAATATGGCGATAACACATGCCCCTGGTTTTGGCGATAATAATTCCAAAACCACTCCGGCGCGTTTTCTTCGCCACCTCTTTTTTTGTATCGGGTTAGCGTTGGCGAGCAGCGTGGTAGAAACAGGATCGTCACGCCACCCCTTCATCATGATGCCTGTCTTCTCAACTCCTTCGTCTTGCACGATTTGGTGATTTTGGCGGTTAATCAGGAAAGCTGCTATGGCATTGAACCGTCTCCAATATTCCCCTTATTTAAATCCGTCGAGCGATTCGCAGTCCCCATCTTCCTCCGATGGCGAAAACCCTTCTTCCTTCGCCGAAAAACCCTCTTTCGCCATGGCCTCCTCTTCTTCCTCGCTTGTCTTCCCTCGCCTCCAACTCGATGAGCGACCCGAGCGCCTTGAAACACCGCCCGCGGCGTCGCACACCGCCCACGGTGGTGGGGCGAACGAAAGGACTGAGATTCGCCGTCTGGTCGGACGATGCGTCCTGACGGCAGTGAAGAACCTACAGTTCCTCGTTGACGGGGAACTGGAGGCGAAGAGCAGCGACGACGCCTGGTCGTGGGACGGCGTCGAGTCCTCCGACGAGAAGGAGGAATCGGAGGAGGACACCTCCTCCGATGAGTACCCGCCGACGAAGCGCTTCCGCGCCGGGTCCGAAGACAGCAGCGACGGCGAGGCGAGGAGGCCCCTCGCTTCCTCGGCCCGGCGAGCAGCGGCGGCGGCAGCGATGACCGAACAAGGCGGCGGCAGCAGCGACGACGACCTTGGCTTAGATTAGGAATTAGTAGTAGCAGTAGTATCCCCCCTTTTGTAATCCATCAGCTGCTTGTAAGCAATCCGCTTTTGAATGAATGAATGAAGAAATCTGTCTCTCGAAGATTGCCTTTCCGCCCCAATTTCGTCGATAACAAGAATAAGTCGATGTTCCAGGAGCCGATAGCAACGTATCGGCTTTCACCTTGTCACGTCCTCACAGTCAACCAAACCATGACTCAAAGAGCCGATGCACCTCGGCTTTTTCCAAAATCGTTGACAAGGTCCAACTCAGTCGCATATTTAGGCAACCTAAACGGCCACCTCTTAGTTTCAAACGGTAACCTGCGACCGCCTTCAAAAAGGGCGACCTAGATCCCACGCCCACCAAGCGGTCGAGCTCCGGCAACAAGAATCCTCAATCCTCAACTGCATCCATCGCGGCAAACCAGATGGCGTAATCGTCCGGACCAATCCAGGTCTCCGGTGCGAAGGTACGCTTACCCTCGTGATACGAACACAACGTCCGAACTTAATGGTGAACACTGAATTAATGCCTTTACTCCACCATTAATCTTTCTAGGTTTGAGACATTCTCCGCATCCTTCTCTCCCAAATTCTCTGCCTCGGCCCTCGTTCGATTCTAGTCCTGCCCGATTTCTTGAAGCAAATAGGATCCTTTGTCGGCCAAGACCTAGATCTGAACTCTTGGGCCGGCCTTGCGACTGGCCTAATCCCCTGAACATTGGGTTTCTTGGTTCAGTGGTAGCTAGAGCTTACCAACCCCAATGGGAAACTTTGGGAATAGCCGATGCCTTGCATCTATCGTTGTCTCCTCTTGAGAAACACGAGAATCTTCTCAAAACCATCGGCTATTTCTGGTGACGCTTTGAACTTTATGTTTGGCCATGGCCCTATGTCACCAACATTGCTAGGCGTGGTGATGATCTTGGCTGGATGTTACATCACCCCTCTGCTTTCAAACTGACCAAAGTCCCCTACAAGCTGTCTTCAAAGCAGATTGTACAAGTTGGTGCTTATCTCCAGCCATATGAAAACGAAGGCCTGTTTGGGAGAAAGAACATCTGACCTTTCTCAACTTCGGTTAGAGCATTTCATCTTCTGTGGTCCTTCTCTTGCTCCAACCAAAACTATCTCTCCTTAGCCCATGAACGGCCAAAGGTACTCAACTTGGTATCGGCAAACTGTTCCTTGGAGAGGTCTATCGATATCTCAATTGATGTACATTGTTGTTCTCGAGCATAGCCATCAAAGCAGGTGGTCCTTGGTGGTTCATTCATATGGGCTCAAGTACTTTCAAACCACATCCCAGACTTCCCCTCCTAGCGAGTTGCACCTTTCACGATGTTAAAGGGAAGCGGATCCGATGCACTAGTTATGGCCAAGCTTTATGGGTTGTCGCAAAATTATCTCCTCGAGAAGCATCCAAGTGGTTCAAGACTTTCTTCGTGGTCTGGACAACCCCACCTTTTTCCCTTATATGGAGGAATCGGAACATTTGAAAATCCACTCTCCTTTAGTGGACAGTTTTTGATGACACTAGCACTTTCGGCTTTTTTCCACCGTGATTCGTCCTGTTTCCTTCCGGTTGGCATGAGTCGTCCAAGAATAATCAAACCAGGTATGAATTTTACCCGGTCTCGGTGGCCGTAATTCGGCCTTGGACAAGTAGCTCCCACTTTTTCTCCATCATCTTCTGGTCTGAGCCGACTGCTGATCCTCTCACCGATCGGTGTTACTCCTTCTTTGATGCTCGACCATCCCTATTCAATGACCTCACCTTCGCCCGTCAGCGGCGGCCGAGGTAGTGGGCGATGTGGAAAACCCCGTTTTGAAAGCTCTGGGACCGCTCACTGAAACAACTTGATGCCGATTCTGGCTTCCGTGGAGCAGGTACTACTACTTGCAAATTTTCTTGATGCAACTTGCAATTGATCCTTTTACTAATCCATTTCTCCCTTTGCGGCAACAAAATGGCCTGAGCCTACACACGATGGCGGCTCCCCTTGAGTTCTTTCCACCGGCTCTGTGGTTCTTTTCTGCAAAAACTCGCCACCTCTAAAAAGGTCATAATGCGTGAAGCCGATAACACCTCAATCGGCCTCTAAAAAGCAAGGAACTTCAACACCGGCTGCCCTTGGTTCCAACTAGGACAAGGGCGACTGAGGAATGTGGCTGCCAGAAAACCTTGAGCGCGGCCTTCTCCGAAAGCTTCGCATGTAGGCTAACCCATCTTTTAGTTAATCCTCCTTTCTCTTCACTATGGCGGGCAGGTTCTGTCTAACATCCTTCCTTTCTTTTGCAGGCTTCCATTGAAGATTCTTCTCACGAGGCGAACATCCGATGAAGGAGAATCGAGCCAACGGATTCTCGAGAGGACCATCACCCCGAGCCAGCCGGATGTGCCACCATCGGCTTCTAAGAAAGCAGTGCATTCACGAGCTGCCCCGAGCACCGTCGAGGCTGGGCGATGTCGGGTCCCAAAAGAGCTCGTCAGGACCACCGATCTCTCCATCGAGCCAAGAGGTTCAGCCACATGCTTCTAGTGGGAAGGCCGGGGCGTCTTGGCCTTGGTCTGGGGATCCCGAAGGTATAGATGAAAGCGGCTACCAATCTGGCCAAGCCTCCGGCTACACACAAACCGATGGTCTCTTCATCGGCTATCCCTTCGATAGGAGAGGTATGTTTTGAAAATCTTCTTGGTCGGTCTTGTATGTTTAGGCATGGCGCTCTGGCTGCGAGTTGTGATCTTTCGGGCTTCGTCGTTCGACCACGAATCCATCGAACCAACTCCATCTGCTGCCCATGCTGATCCATAAACCAGGTTGCTCCACCTCAATTCCAGCGTCTTAGAACCTTGCTGTCCTCCTCAATCGAGGAGTTGATCGAGGTTACGAGGAAGTGAAGAAGCGTTCTTGCGAGATTCAAGATCATCTTCCAAGAACACGCAAGTGAAGCTTTGTCGATTGCCAATCTATCCTTTTCGGGCCGCAGGTGACTAGCCCGTGAAAGGATCCATCTGCGCCGCCCAACTTCCCTTTGAAAGCCGATATTGCGAAAGATGTCGGACTTAATGAGAAAAAGGCGTCTGGATGCTAAAGCGACACCTCGTCGGCACCCGCCGAGCTCGCATCCTTGAAGGAGCTGGAAGATCTTGAGGAGAAGGTCGGGTGACTAAACAGCTCATCCGTGACAAGGAAGAATCCATAGCCCGCTCCCAACACGAGGCGGAAGGCCTCAAAGCTCAGCGAAGACCGATCGCGGGCATCGTGCCCTGAGCAAGCAGCTAGTGACGGGCGGGGATGAAGATGATGGCCGAGATCGCCGAGGTGGATCGTATCCGTGTTGGCCTTCACGCCTTGAGGCATTCTCGATGGTTCGTATGTAACGGCATCTTTGTAATGTGTGTGGACCACTAAAGTCGATGACCGTGCATCGGCTGTATATTTTGTTCTTATTCGGCGATTTTGATATCGCCCCACATTTCTTGTTCAATATCTCCGTGCTTTTGTACCCGTGCTTTTGTACTGGCGATTTCATGTATCGGCCCCCATGTTCTCATCCATTATCCCACATGCTTGGGAAATATTTCTTGAGATGTTGACCGTTGACCTCCTTTGAATTTTTCGCCGTCCGGCTCTTCCGGCATGTACGCGTTCCTCTTAAGACTTGATCGACCTGTATGGCCGTGCCAATTTGGGGACCATTTACCATATCTGCATCCTTAGTTCCCAATGGCAACACCGCTTCCCATACCAGATCGCCAACGTGGAACTCCTTAGGTCTCACCTTCTTGTTGTATGCACGAGCTACTTTGGCCTTGTTCTCTTTGATTTTTTCCAGCGACCACAGCCTGAGCTCAGTCACATCTTCAACGCTGTCACTCATCAAAGTTGCATATTCTTGAAGTTAGATCGATTACGAAAAGTGACGTCTCGATCCAGCCGTAATTTCCCAAGGCAACACGGCTTCTTGTCCATAGACCAGATGGTATGGCGAGGTTTTATCGCTCCATGACATGACATACGATAAGCCCATAAAGCCTCTGATAAAACCTCATGCCAACGTCTAGGGTGCTCATCGATTTTCCTCTTGATCAGCTTGATAAGGCTCTGGTTGGATGCTTCAGCCTGCCCATTTGCTTGAGCATAGTGCGGAGATGACGAATCGACTTAATCCTGTGTCCTCCTGAATTCTGAACTCGTGAGAAGTGAAACCGAACCTCCATCGGTTGTGATAGTCGAGGAATCCCAAACCTATGAATGGCGTGCTCTTTCACGAAATCGACAACATCCTTTGAACTTCTTGACTTCATAGGGACAGCTTCCACCCA